>JAAALK010000082.1:65745350-66345350 GCA_019279435.1 Zizania palustris
GTGTTAGTTTCCAAATTATAAACACGATAAGAATGACCATGTGTAGTGTAACCCAAAAAGATCCCGTCAGAAGAACGCGACTCAATTATCCAAATTACCACATTTTAGGATAAAGCAACGACAGCCAAAAACTCGAAGATGAGTAACCTTGGGCTGTCTCCCAAAACGTAGCTCATAAGATGTCAAATTCAAAATTGAGCGCAAAGAAGATTCGGTTTGAGGATGTAACATGCAGTGTTCATGGCCTCAGCCCAGAATTTTCTAGGAGTCCTATGCTCATCAAGCATCGTCCTAGCCATCTCAACCAAAGTGCGGTTCTTCCTCTCAACGACACCGTTTTGTTGAGGAACCCGCGGAGCAGAGAATTGATGTTCTATGCCATGCTCCATGCAAAAGTCAACAAAGAGACTGTTCTTGAACTCAGTGCCATTATCACTTCGAATGAATTTAATGCACCAGGTAGTTCAGTGAAAAGTCTCAAGCCAAGCTCCGAAAGTGTGTGAAAACACTTCATCCTTGCTGGCAAGAAAGAAGACCCAAGAGTAGCGAGAGAAATCGTCGACAATAACTAATACATACCACTTGCCGCCTAAAGAACTAACCCGAGAAGGACCTACAGTGTCCATGTGGATAAGTTCTCCGTGTTGTTCAGTCATCACTGTGGTGACTGGCGAATGCGAAGCGGCGATGATTTTTCCATGTCGACAAAGAGCGCAAACTAAATTCTTCTCAAACTTGAGCTTGGGCAATCCTCGGATCAGACCTAGGGCACTCAGTCGAGCGAGCAACTCAAAGCTCATATGCCCTAGTCTCCTATGCCACTTCCAAAGCTCAGAAGTAGAATGTGCAACAAGACAATGAGAAGAACCAGATGATTCTGAAAAATCAGCTCCAAAAACTCTCCCAACTCTAAAGATCTTACACACCACAACGCCATCAGAATTGAGTACTTGTGAAGTATCGCGATGGAATCGCACTTCGAAACCCTCATCAAGCAACTGAGATACAGAAAGCAAATTGTATCCCATGTTTTCGACCAAAGCAACATCTTTGAGAGTGAAATTCGAATTAATTCTTACCACACCTTTACCTTTCACTCTACTCCTTCGATTGTTGCCGAAGGTGATATGTTCCCTTTGCTTGGTTGTTGTGAGGCTGGAGAACCATGCTGCATCTCCGGTCATATGGCGCGAACAACCGGAGTCCATGATCCACGTGCCCTCCAAGCCTCGATCTGTCGCCTACGCATGATAAGAATATCTTGATCGCTCAGTGCTGGGGTGAGTGAAAAAATGACGAGGCATCCAGCACTGAGTGACACGAGTAGTAGGCACAATAAAAGTAGACGGTCTACGCACATGATAATCTGAATGAAGCAAAGTGCGAGGTCTACCTACATGCTGTGATCGAACAACATGTCGAGGTCTCCTACTCTGACGAGGTACAAAGCTACTCGCCCGGGGTCTACCACCATATGGAACATGGTGAACACCTCGAGGAGCAAAACCTCTCCGAGAAGCACGAGGAGCCTCAAAAGCAGGACGATAGTAAAACTCAGACTCATGCATACCTGAAGATGGGTAATGCATGTCCTGGTAACTCATCGCCTGAGAGCGTCGCTCATCCTTGATGCGACGAAAACAGAACCCAGCCAAATGACCCGCTCCCTGACAGTAGGAACAATGAAAAATTCTCCTAGGGGCACTCTCATGGGTCATAGGAGCAACTCTCACGGGCTCCTTGGGCTTCTGTTGAGTGGTTTTCTTTGGAGGGTTTTTCTTGGCAGGAGGAGTGGTTTTCTTTTGAGCTCGGGTAGGTTTTTTGGCTGATGGAGTGTCTAACAGAGCTCTCTCTTTCTCCAGGGTAGTGGGAGAGGTAAAAATAGTTTTGTTTCCACTATCTGAAGGGATCCTCTCAAAACCCAAACCTAGAGCTAACCCTGCTCTGTCAGCACACATCTTGGTCTTGGCCAAGAGCAAATCCTTCCTACCCTTTCCCTCAGTGCATTTGTTAACCACGGAAAGAAGGTATTCATTTTCAGACATGAGGTTCTCAGCTCGCTCTCTAACAGTGCCTAGCTGGTCCTTAAGGGTAATGCAAGTGTCACAAACAGGTTGCACATCCTTAGAACTACCGGCCCTCTCCAATCTAGCCTCTAAATCATGAACATGCTTATCACGTAAATTAATGCTTTCGCGTAATAAAGAACAGTTCATGCAATCAATTATATCATGAGGACTAGAATCAACCACCAAAAGCTGCTTCTGTGCAGTCTCAAGCTCAGATAGAGTTTGAGCATGTACAGAACGCAACTGAGCAAGCTCACCGATGACTACAGTACAAGATTCACATTCAGCATCATTAACTTTAGACTTAAATATGGTATACTCAGTAGAAACAGATTCTAGCCTAAGTCTAAGGTCTTTTCTTTCTCTAGCGGCTTGCACAAGTAATCTATCCTGACCTAGAACTACTTCATTCAGTTCATCTAATTTAATTAATAGCTGGTTAGATGATAGTGGTACCTTAGATGAGTCAAGCTCATCGCCGCTGTGATCGCTGTCGGCCATGAAACAAAGGCCGGTGAAGTCTCGTCCCTTTTTGTCCTTCTTGTCCTCCTTCCTTGGGACTCCTCCTCCTCAGAGCTCGACTCCTCAGTTGAGGAAGTGTCAATGTCGCTGAGAGCAGCAACAAATGCTCTGGAAGCGGCTTTGGCTACTCTCTTAGCCACCTTGCCGCGCTTGCCCTTCACAAAGGGTTTCCTCTCCTTCTTGTGGTATTGGGGCGCTCACTCTCATCTCTCTTCTTGAGCTTAGGGCAATTGGCCTTAATATGAGAAGTGTCGCCACATTCAAAACAACCACTAAAACCACTTCTCCTCTGATCCCATCTTTCATGATGAAAATGGGTGAACCTCCTGGCAATAAGAGCAAGCTCATCATCATCCAGAGTGTCCACCTGCTCCTTTGTGACGGAGACCAGGGAGGACAAAGCAAAACCATCTGCAAAAACACAAGTGCCTGATGTGCTTGGTTCTGCAGTGGTGCCACGGCTAGTGCTAGAAACCAATGCCAATGGCTGTGACAAGGGGTTCCTGTGCACTACAAGAGATGCCTTGGCAATCTCTGTGGACTTCAGCTTGCTGAAGAGCTCATCACAGGTCAAAGTGTCATAACCTGCAGACTCCTCAATGCTGAATATCTTCACTTCCCATATGCTACGATCAAGAGCATAGAGAATCTTGATAGCCCTATCGTGATCATTGTAAGCAAGCGTCCCGTTGGATCGCAAGTTACTCACTATCGGATCAAAGCGAGAAAACATGGCATCTATAGATTCACCAGGTGCCTGCACAAACAGCTGATACTGTTGATTGTATGTGCTTTGGCGCCTGGCCTTGATCTGTGTAGAGCCCTCATGAAAAATAGTGAGTGTTGTCCAAATTTCCCTAGCAGTCCTAAGGTGCTGCACCCTATCAAACTCACTCCGGCTCAAACCAATGAACAATATATTTCTAGCCTTGGAGTTGGCATTATACTGATCCTTCTCTGTTTGAGAGGTGCGAGTATCAGAGATGGAGTATTGTGAGTCCAAAATCTCCCAAATTGCATTTCCTTGGCTTAGCAAGTAAGCCTCCATGCGCACCTTCCAGTATGCAAAATCAGTCCCATCGAACAGAGGAATTTTACTAGCTCTGTCCATGTCGCCAACAGATCACAAAACCAGTTAAGGTCAACTGGTGATCTTAACCTGCTCTGATACCAATTGTTGGACCGGAAACGGCGACCAGAGGGGGGTGAATGGGAGCTTTTTAAAATTTCAGGCTAAAAATAGCCTTCTGTTTTAATTCAGTCTACTGCGGAACAGGCTTCGAACACAACCTTCGAAGTTCTGGTTCGGAGGTGTTTGACGGCTCCGAACACAGGCTTCGCAAGGAGCAAAAGTTCGAAGCCAAGAAGACTTCGCTCCACTTACAACCCTGGAAAATCTACTCTACTAAGTCAGTGCAGGCTCCACACACAAGGTGCTTCGAGCAGGCTTCGCACTTCACCCTTCGCACGAGTGGACTGACCTCTGAGGACTTCGACCAAGTACTTAGCGACAGCAACCGGTGCTGGGCTTCATACACCGAAGGTATAAACGCACACTATAGACACCGCTAGGGGCTTCGACACGATAAAAACACGGGCTTCGACCAGGGCTTCGCTAGAAAGCAGCGAGGTCTCGCCTCCTATTACACAGAGCGAACGCACACTGAAAAACACACTTCGCACAAAACACACTTCGCCTAGACAGGCTTCGGTGCACTACAACTAGCGAGGTATGCAAACAAGCTCAAGCAGAAAGACAACACAGAAGCAGGGCTTCATCGCTTGAACAAGGAACATAACAAAAGAACTCACTGGATGAATACAAAGAGTGGTGGCTAGTATAGGAGCTCAACAGTAAATGCTCAAAGTGTTAAATGTTACCTACCCAGCCCCCATATTTATAGCCACAATTCACCCAAGTGAATTGACTACTTTACCCCTAGGGTTTACACCAGTTTTGTCTCTACAGAATAGAGGGGTACAAAAGGTAGTCAACTTTATTTGGAGGCTTCTCTGTCAGCTTTGCAGAGGGGACAGCGTCAGCTTTTTGCAGAGCAGACAATGTCAGCCTTTGCAGTCTTTGACCTTTCTGAAGCCCCCCTTAGCACGCGAGGGGTGCGGTAGCTTCGGTGAGAAGCCTTGAGCCTGACGGCCTTCGCTTCACCGAAGTCAGCCTCCGATACAGTGACGGTTTTGAGCCGAAGCCGTCAAAGCCCTTGGGCCTTCGCACCACCACCTCCGGAGTGGACCACCACGGCTTCGCAGCTTCTCCCAGCTCAAACTCTGTCAGTCTGTGTACCGAAGCCATGCATGGCCGAAGTACCACAAGTCAACCTTACTCCGGATCTAGCCTCGCTCCGATGCCTGGTTCACTCCGAAGCCCTCCTTCGGAGTACCACCCTTCGAAGTCCCTCCTTCGTCCAAGGCCTCCGCATGAAGCATTCCATGAGCACTTCGTCGCAGTGTCTCTCCCCGAGCACACTCCTCGACGAGCCTCACCCGGACCATGCCTTCAATGCACCTCGACTTCTGAGACCTTCGTCGGGTATCTTCGAATGTCTCCCTCCGGAGCACACTTCGAACGCCTTGCCTCCGCAGAGGACTTGATCCACCATACTCCGAAGTCACTCCATCCGGAGTACCTTCGAAGTGCCTCACCTCCGAGGACTTTGTCTCGGAGTACCTTCACCCGGAGCCACGCTCTGCACTTACTGCCTTCTCCTGGCGCACCTCGACCCGAGGACCGACCTAGACCCCTTCGCAGCCACCGTGACGGAGCTCCCCGCTCCACTGGCATCAAGCCTCCCGCTTGACCCAGGTTCACCTACTACGAACCTGTCCATCGCCTCCGTAGTCCCTTGCGCACCACAGACAAGCAGATAAGTGTATCCAGAACTCCGGAGACCTCTCCGGGTTAGCAACCTTCGGCACACACTCCGGTGTACCGCCCAAAGTACCGAGACCTTCGGTACAAACCCAGTCATCGTGTACTGTCGAACCCCTCCGACAGGCACACTCCGCTGCAACAGCTGCAGCAACCAAACCACCGAACCCTTCGGTGAAACAGCCTCCGAACACCTTCGGAGGTCCAACCTTCGAGCCCCCTTCGGAGGTACCCCTTCGAACCAGAGGATAAATTCTGTCAATCACTCATCACACTCCGAAACCAACCCTTGGTTTCTCACTCCGGCTAAAGAATTAAGCCGAGTTCACCTGGGGGGCAAGTCAGCAAAACGCCTTTGAGAAAATTAAAGAGTGCTTGTCATCGCCACCCGTGGTGAGAGCACCAAAGGCCGAAACAAGGTACGTGTTCGTGGAGCTTTTGTGTTTATCACTTTATTACGCATGTACCAAATTATGTCACTATCTTCTCCCTAGCACATGTATTGTCGCTTGTCAAACCGATGTCATAGAGTACATGTTGCAAAAGCCGATTCTAAGTGGAAGAATCAGAAAGTGGGATTACGCTTTGATTGAATACGATTTGGCTTACGACCCACTAAGAGCTATGAAAGGCCAAATTGTCGCTAATTTTATAGTTGATCACCACATAGATGTCAATTGGGGTAATGATATTGCTCTAGTTGAAGTAGTGCCATGAAAACTTTATTTTGATGGTTCAGCTTGTAAGGATGGCCAAGGCATCGGGGTAGTCCTCATATCACCTAGCGGCACACACTTCAAATCCTCGACCCGTTTAGAATTTCCTTCTACTAATAACCAAGCTGAATATGAAGATTTATTGCTAGGACTTGATTTGCCAAAATCCATAGGTTCTAAACATGTTCATGAACATGGTGATTCTCTGTTAGTCGTACAACAAGTAGCTAAAAATGCTCAATGTTTTAATGGCTTGCTAAATAGTTACTTGGATAGATGTTTAGACATAATTGCTACTTTTGACGACTTCAAAATTTCTCACGTGTCAAGAGAAGCCAATTCAATTGCAAATAATTTGGCTCAGCAAGCATCTAGCTATCAAGTCAAGATAGGAAAATTTTCTGTACAAGAAAAGCCAATGCTTGGGCTCACTTCTGAAGCCAAGGACTTCACACGGATGCAAGGTCCATCGGACCCTTCGGGTCAGACCCCTCCAACCACTGAAGGGCATTGCGTGCCGGAGCCCTTGCGCCAGAGCCCTTCATCCGTCGAAGGGTCCCGCACGCTGGATCCGTTGCGCCGAAGCTTTCCGGGCAACAGAAGTCTTCACACGCCGGACCCCTCTGGCGGAAGGCTTCGGTCTGATCGGCTCCGTATGGCCGATCCGGTCAGCCTTCGGTAGAAATAGGAGAGACCCAGGGGCACTCCGAAGTTAGCAACTTAGACATTATTTTAGGGAAAGAGTTAGCAAACCCTCCGGATGTCCATAAGGATGATTGGATAATTCCAATTGTCTAGTATTTAAGAGATCCCAATCAAAGGGTTGATCGAAAAGTTCGGCGACAAGCGTTTAAATTTGTATTGCTAGATGATCTGTTATATCGCCAAACTATTGATGGAGTACTCTTAAAATGCTTAGATGTATATCAATCCAAAGTAGCTCCAGGAGAAGTCCATGAGGGACTTTGTGGCACTCATCAGTCGGCCCAGAAAATGAGTTGGATGCTCAAAAGAGCGGTTTTCTACTGGACGACTATGACGGAGGATTGTTTTAAATACTATAGAGGGTGTGAAGCGTGTCAAAAGTTTGGTAATATTCAGTTAGCTTCTGCATCGTTTCTTAATACTATTATCAAGCCATGACCGTTCCGAGGTTGGGGTTTAGAATTCATTGGCCAAATTCATCCTCCCTCTTCAAAAGGGCATCGGTTCGTGCTAATGGTGACATACTACTTCACAAAATGGACGAAAGTCGTGCCTCTCAAGAACATGACTCACAATGAGGTAACTGATTTTATCTTGGAGCACATTATACATATATTCAGCATTCCCCAAACTCTCACTACAGATTAAGGTACTTCATTTATTGCTAAAGAAGTGAGAGACTTCACCGAATTTTATGGTATTAAGTTGAAAAACTCTTTACCATACTATGCTCAGGCCAATGGTCAGGCCGAGTCTAGGAATAAAACTATTATTAAACTCATTAAGAAGAAAATTGAAGAGTTCCCTAAAAGGTGGCATGAAGTGTTTTCAGAAGCATTGTGGGCTTGTAGAGTCGCAAAGCACGGTGCTAGTAAAGTTAGTCCATACGAGTTAGTATATGGGCAAGAAGCCGTTCTACTAGTAGATGTGGATCTTGGCTCTTTAAGGTTTCTTAAGCAAGATGGCTTATCGGTCGATGAATATGAGATTCTTTTGAAGGATAATTTAGAAGAAGTGACCAATAAGAGGTTAAGAGCTCTAGAAGCTATAGAAAAATATAAAAAGATGAGTAGCTAGAGCCTACAAAAAAAAGTTAAACCAAAATCGTTTCAAGTTGGTGATTTACTTTGGAAAACGATTTTGCCCTTAGGCACTAAGAGCCCCGAATTTGGTAAATGGTCGCACAGTTGGGAAGGTCCCTTTAAAGTGGTTGAAATCGCTCCAGGTAATGCATACTTGTTAGAATCCATACAAGGAGAGCGATTTAGAAGAGCTCTAAATGTCAGGTATTTGAAAAAGTACTTCCCAAGTGTGTGGAAAAGCGCTTAAAAGTGTCAAAAGGCCGATATGGAAGGTATCTTCCTTAGCCCGTTATGCTTTTTAGTTCACTTAGTTCACTAAAAGGTAGGGGGCATGTGTTGATAGAAAAAACTGGTATTAATGGTCAAGATTGTTGAAATATCAATTTTGGTAATTTGGACCAAAAATACACAAGTCCTGGATCAGGCCGAAGCCTTATAAGGTCGAAGGCCCATCAAACATTGGGCTTCGGAGGCCTTTTAGCGGCCTGCTAGCTTCGGCTCGAAGGCCCTTCGGAGGCCTGCCTCGCCAAAGCTTCGGCCCGAGGAGCAGGCTTCGTCAGGCCTGCCGAAGGCCCACTTCGGGCTAGCTTTGGAGATAGAGTTTGAGACTAATTTCGGCTGTTTTTATCCCTAAACTTGATTAGGCCGAATCCTACCAGATTAGCTTTAGAGATAAGAAGACTAGCCCCTATAAATATAGGGGTCAGGCCGGTTCATTAGACCCCCCGACACAATTAACCACAAAGCCCTAGCTTTGATCCGTATTTACCTTTCTTTACTTTTCTGCACAACCTTCGTGGGTTTGCTTGGAAGCCCTCCGCTGGCCACATCGAAACAGTGGTAATCCTTGTTGCTTCGCTTGTGAAGTACCTGTTAATCTACGTAACCGATTGCTATCGCCTTGTTACTTCACTTGTAAAGTATCCGTTAATCTACGTAACAGATTGCTACCTTCGTTTTACTAGTGAAACACTTAGTAAATTCGGTCTTCATGACGAATTGGCACTTGATCTCTTTTCTGTTGCAGGTTTTCACGCTCGGAGCCCCTTTGCTGAAGGTGTCCGTAGCAAGGAAACTGGTTTCTGAGGCTGCTAGAACACCCTTTGGCAGATACCTACTTCGACTACCTGTGTTGGACCCGTCATGCTGTTGTCGGTATGGCCAGGTCCGTACGCCAGAAGAGCTCCGCAGTAGGCTTCGTCACACTAGGCTCCGCCACACCAACACTCCGCACCGAACGAAGTCACGCTAGCGCGTTGCGTTGGAATATTTTTTCGTGTCAGAGACTTCGCACCGAACCCTGTCGTTCGGAGGTGATTTCGCGTTAGAGATCTGTTCGGAGCTTGTCTTCGGCCAGATCGATCCGAACGCCGAAGTCTACCTTCGGCGAAACACTTCGCATCAGACGCCGAAGGCCCCCTTCGGAGACCCCTTCGCATGGTACACTTCGAACTAGTCAAGCTCCGTTCAGCTGACTAGTTTATTTTATTTTATTTATATATTTCAGTTGACGACTTCAGCCCTTGCCATTGTTAAGGGTAGTCGGAACGCGACGCCAATGTTGTGTTACGCTTAGGCTTGTTCCTAAGTATCCGCACACTTTTAGATCGTCGAACTGACCCAAGTGCGGGGGCACGTTTTCATGTCAACACTACGTGAAGAGTTTTTAAATGTTAATTGTTGATGTTTGATAATTAAAATATTATTTTATGCTTATATACGTGTATATACATATGCATGTAAATTTACTAAATACAACTAGCTATATTTAATATGACCAAAATAAAAATATATGTATTAACTAATTACTTATTAGTATAAGAGAACGTGCGTAAATATGCATAGAATACCGAAGAATCAAAGGAGTACCAAAAAGGAGTGCCTCCCGAAAAATGTCCAAGATCGGCTTGATACGAATGTGGTCGCAAAACGGCTTGTGATGCTACGAAGAGTTAGGAAGCATGCATGATACGTCCTCTGGACTTGAAGGAGATTTCCAAGCTGATCGAGCTTCGGTACCGCTGATGTGAACTCAAATTGCAGCTTCACCCAGTGATCGCAGAATCAATCGGCTACAAATGATTTGGAAATGATCGGCACGGTTAAACCGTCCGGTTTGATTTACAATTCAAATTTGAAATTAAAAAACAGTAGGTGATTTAATATGATTTGCTGTGAAATTAATTTTCAAAAATATTGAACTATCACAGAGTAACGAACTAAACAAGATGAATAAAAATACAAAATACAAAAATAATTCCCGTTTCATTCTTCTTTACATGTTGTTTTATTCTTTGAATATACTTCTCACTACTTCTCTTCATTTTTTCTATTTCAACATCCAATTTATTTTTAAATCAAACCGGCTGGTTTAACCGTAATCGTCGGGTACAGCGTGGTAACTGCCGTAGCTGGTCAAAATCTGCACAATAACTTTACGATGTCAAGTCTCCCGCAGCTATTATTCCGGTAAACACCCGTTAAGGGTCAATCTCACTCCTATAAACTCACCTGTTATATCTTTTTTGTGACAGTTGATGATTGTTACTCATCACTAATGTGTTCTTCGGTCACGGGTGACGATTAACACTCATCACTAATATTATGGTCATTTCAAATAATAATAATTTTTAGACCATATCTAAATCACAACCAGGATTTTGATAGTTAACATATGCAACATCCAAAGCACATTACAGACAATTCATCACAGAAGATTTATTTTCAAATTAGTATCATATATATTAACTTCTAACTCGTTACCTAGAAGAATATGGCTAAAACAAAGATCCATATATAAGAGCATTCGCTAACTTCTAACTAATAGCTATATTAAGAGCTTGGATAGTGTCCTATTACTATGGACAGTCTGAGGAGCATCAGTTTTACACGATCACCATGGTAGTCCACAGAGAAGCACTATGGGCAGTATGAGGAAATGCACCATGGGTAGCAGGAGCACCACCATGGGTAGCATCAGGAACACCACCACGTATATGGCAGTGTCAGGAAGGAGCACCACCGTGAATGGTCATGCCAACTTCGAGTGTTTTATCTTGAAGAAATTGGCTAAACCCAGTAGTTATCTCGAAGAAATTGGCTAAACCCAGTAGTTATCTCGAAGAAATTGGCTAAAAACAGTAGATCAGGTTACTCTATAACAGTAAAATTAAAACAAAGTTAGCTAGTTAGACAAGACAAATAACATTTCAGATGAGGAGAGGGAGGATACAACCAAGGTGGTGGTGAGTAGGATGGTCACGCACACCAACGGTACCGGTGCCACGACCGACGGTGCATGTGGCATGACAGATGGTGCGGGGCCACAGACGATGGTGCATGTGACACAACCGATGGTGCGAAGGCCAGGAGCAATGGAGCGGCAAGTAGCACGATGAAGGCAACGACGTCGGTGGAAGTTATAGGGTTAGGGTTGCATGAAATAAAAGCATGACGAAATAGTCATCAGTGACGGGTAATAGTTACCACCCGTCACTGATGATGTACATCTCAGTGATGACAGGGGACCCTAACCCTAGACTTCCACCATCATCGTCTGTAACACCCCAAGAAATAAAAAGAAATAAAGTAAAAGAAAATTATTATTTAAAACATTTCTGGATTTTAATATGAAAGGAAATCCTAAAAGAGCCTTATTAAAGCCAAACAGGAAGAAATATTCAAAGTATGGACCTGAAAATTTTATGAGATGAACTAGAGACCCAGATATAATTTTAGGAATTTTTACAAATTTTTATCAACAATGATTCAACCCTTAATCAAATAAATGAATTACTGGAATTATTTTAAATCAGAAAAGATATTAAAACCTTAATGGGCTTCAATCTTCAAAGTACCCGAGCCCAGCCCAGTCCAAACCGACAGCCACTAACAGGTGGGACCGACCTGTCGGCGCTCGCGTCCCCTCTCTCCTCCCGCCCGCGCCCCGCCTGGCCCCACATGGCAGCCTCTCGCCTCCGCTTCCCTCTCTCTGACAGTCGTGGCCCTCCTGTCGGCCCTTCCTTTTTGGTTTCGCCCACTGACAGGTGGGGGCCACCTGTCAGCTTCGTCTTCTCCATGGAAGGGGATCGCCCCCTTCCTCCTCCACGGTGATCACCTTCGGTTTTTCGCCGCCGGCCGCCTCGATCCGCCGATCCAACCCCGGATCACCTTCCCCGAATGCCGCCGCCCCCTTTCCTTCCTTAGCCGACACGTCTTTGCGTTTATGGAAAGCTACCCGAAGCTTTTGGAAAGGGATCGCCGGAGCTCACGGGAGCCCTCGGTTCCCTGCCATCCAGACGCCGGCGACCCCCTATAAAAACCCTCCACAGCCACCGCCCTCAGCCCACACTCTCACAGCCCTCCTCGTGCGAAAACAGAGCGCCGCCACCTCCTTTTCGACCTTCGGCTCTGCCTCGCCCCCGGCGAGCCCTCGCCATCGATCCCGGCTCCCTTAGCCTTAGCCATCACCACCGTCGGATCCGTCATCGCCCTCCCGTCCCCGACATCCACTCGGTTGGCCGCAGACACCGCCGGATCCTCGTCGCCGTCGAGCACCCGAAACCCCTCCGCTGTCTACGCTCGCCGCCGGTCACCTCCGGGCCCCATCGTCGCCACCAAAGGTACTGTCAGGACCCCCATCACCTCCGCGTTCCATTTCTGGCCCTAGCTAGGCATGTAGGCGCTCGCCGCCGCCGCTGCCACCGCGCCCGAGGTCTCGCCGTCGCCAGAGACGAAGGGTACGTACCCCTTACGCCCGTGCCGTGCCGGAAGGCATCATGGCCGTCCGATCACGATCGGAGGACTACGATTAAATCCCTTCGGGATTTAATCAGGGCCCTCAGATCTGGTCAAAGGGGCATCGAGGCCTCTCGGCCGTCGATCGCCACTTAAAACCTCCGAGCGATCTGGTGCGTCCACGCGTACCAATTCGGTGCGATTTAATCTGAGTCGTCCGTTTTCACTTAAACGAACCCGCCTCGCGCCTGGCCGCTCGATCTGGATCGGACGATCCAGATCGGTTCGGTCCACGCGCACAGTGGCGCGGTCCACCGTGGGCCTGGCTCACTGTGGACCAAAGCCAATTTTCAGTTTAAATAAAATTCCAGAAATTGATTTAAACTTTGAAAATTCATAACTTGCTCATTTTAACTCCAAATTTCACCATTCAAATTTTGTTAAGACTAGAATATTATTCTCTACACATTAATGCCATAAAAACAGTATGTTACTGTTACCCAAAATAGTTTTAACAAATAAAAGAATAAAAACCCCTCAGGAGTAAATTATTAATTCAGAAAAATAAATTAGAAAAGCCCTGAGAAATATAAGTTTACTGTTTATTCACCAAACATCAGAATAATGAAGCTTTATTCCACATAATAAAACCCACAAATATATATGTTTATTATTTGGTGGATTTTATCTGTTTATTGAATGTGTTGTTTATTTTCCGTATCGAGAAGACTACGAGTTCGTCGAGGAGCCGGAGTTCTACCCCGAGGTTCCTCCATCCCCCTTTGCTGATCAAGGCAAGTCATCGACCACCTCTGTTGAAACAGTTGATCATCATTGAGCCCATGATTTAATAAATTATCGCTATAACTCATAGGTTAATATTGCATTAGTCCAAGATCAAGCCCTACACTTATATTTATTAGATCCCCGTCCTTGTGTGCAAACCCAAGCCATGCTTATTGAGCCTTAACTCCTTGTCACTCTACAAATATTATATTAGCTAGTGCCCAATGTACCGGCACAACTGCTATAGGATATAAAGAATGAGTCGTAGTTGGATGGATTCTAGTATATGAAATACCCCGTTATTCTTGTCTCTGGACTCTGTTGGAGTTAGGTATGTTATAAGTATGGTGGGTTCCGGGTGCAAGCTCGGGTTTTGGGTATGTCGCACCCGGGGCACTATAAGGACCGGTCTGCGGGGTCTGTTGCAAAGCACTTCCGTACCAACCACAAGTCTAATGGGTAAGTCCTAACTGGAAGTGTGGAACACTCCGTCTCACGGCACCATAGTGGAGGGGGCAAGGGGCTAGCCCTCAGGGCGCCTTGTACCGACGATGGCTCAAGGGGGGGTATTGTGGAAACTCGACATGGCGAGACACGGTACGAAACCTATAAGAGGGTGCTGTTGAGTCGGGGAAGACCATATGGAAGGTTTTGGCACGAGTTCCCGTGAAATGGGTCATCTCATTACACTTTGGTGTAGGTGATGAGTGCGTGCCTTGTGGGTACAGTGGTACATCTCTGATCAGAGTAATTAAATCTTTTCAAAAAGCCGAGCCCACGGTCAAGGGCAGGTTGTGTGACTACTCGCAGTTAGTTTACAATTGTTTGAATGGTTGAGTTATTCATGGCATGTAAGGACTGTTGAGCGAGGTGGGGCTGACTGTACCCCTCGAGTTAGAAGAGGATGATGCATACACATGTTTACTTTTCAGTACTAATAAATTGATCACATTTAATGCTTTACAATTATGCTTTTCCGCAAAATTAGCCACTATCTCCCTTGCTATCACCTTGCATTGTATTTGCATTCGGTGGCTTGCTGAGTACATCTGTACTCACCCCGTTGACTTACACCATCAGAGCCCGTCTACTACGAGGAGGATGAAGGTCTGGAGTAGCGACCCAGTCAAGGCGAGACTGGAAGGAGGCGTTCATCTAGGACCCTTGATTTTATTAGTTCTCTTCTCTTTCATTCACTTTTGTATTAATGCGGTCTACGAACCGTGAATGATTGCCCGTCTTGTGCGTGGTCGTGTGATGAACGTCTTGTTTTATTGATCTTCTATGGAATTTCAATAAAGTCCTGATTTATTAAATCGGGGCGCGACAAGATGGTATCAGAGCCGACTTGACTGTAGGAAGCCAAACAGACCTGACCTTAGGACTTATACTTACTATATTTTCTTACAAACATTACTTATCCTCTTATCTTCCGAGATTTTCACAAAAACTTTCTCTCTTTTGTAGATGCCGGTCCATACCATGAGCGGGACTCTTTGTGACGAGGCTGGTTTCATCCGCGAGTTGTGCATGCTCGTCGGTTTCCTCGGATTTGAGCACGAGCCGATGTACCATGGAGTCTTCCCTGACGAGGAAGAAAGCTTCTGTGAGGTCACCGTCGTCATTCAGCCCTCCCCTCAGACAGCTCACACATATCGCGGAGGAGGACCTACCTTCTTGGTTGCTAGTTAGCGCACTGCCCTCCAGGCACTCACGGAGCTCCAGATGATCTATGACGGTGAGCTCTATGACACGGACTTTCGTTTCGTGCCTCTTCGCACTCCAGGGAGTCCTCACAGCGTCTTCGTCAGCACACTCTCCCAGCATCATTCTGCGATTGGTCATACCATGCGCTTATTGGAAGCCATGGATGATCTCCATTACGAGGCATTGCAGGACGCCAATGGACAGCGCGGCACGATCAGCTTTTACCGACACTCTTCTGAGGATCTGAACCGCGAGAACGGAGATCTTCGTCGCCGTATCCAGCAGGGACACCGTTTGGCTGCCGAGGCAGAGGAGTTACGGCGTCAGAATGAGCTCCTTCGGCAGCACGTCGTCACCAACCCACAGCTCCGCCACCAGATCAAAGAATTGAAGAAGGACATTGAGGAGATCACACCTCTTCCACCTCGCAAGAAGAAACCCCTTCGGATCCCCACCATGAGGCCCAAGAGGATCTCCCGCAGTGCACCACTTGCCGGACCATCCAGCTCCTCGACCCCGACCGTCTCCCATGAGCCCGTGATCGAGCCGTCCCCCGAGCTACCATAGACGTAGATTTACAGTTGATTGTTTTCTTTTTACTTGATTGTATTACCATTCATGTCAAAATAAGGCATGAATGAAGATATAAATAAAATTTAACTGCAAGAACGACATTTTTGGAATAAAAAAATAATATCCTCTAAGACAATGTTGTCTACTTTGGAAACTTCAGGATGACCAACACTCAGGGCTCTGACGCTCCTCAGAACGGAGGAGACAACGGGAACCTGCCTCAGTGGGGAGCAACTGGGCAGAGGCAAGCCTCGGTTGCCAAGCACACCACTTTGGCCGAGATGATGGCCACCCAGAACCAGCTGGTCTCAGCCCTTTTGAACCAGATGCAACAGCAGTAGCAGGCTCATTTTTTCCGCCTCCATCAACAGCCCGAGCTGCCCCGACCCACCACTCCAGCTCCCGCTCCCGCCTCCCAACTCTCGGAGTTCCTCCGAGTTCGCCCACCAACCTTCTCAAGCACCACCAACCCCATGGAGGCCGGGGATTGGTTAAGAACCATCGAGAAGAAGCTCGATCTCCTTACCTGCACTGAGCAGGAGAAGGTGGCCTTCGCCACCCATCAGCTTCATGGTCCCGCCGCAGAGTGGTGGGACAATCTTCGCTTGACTCTGCCCGAGGGCCACGCCCATACTTGGGCAGAGTTTTTGGCCGTTTTCCGTGCCGCTCACATCCCCGACGGCATTATAGCGCAGAAACAACAGGAGTTCAGGGACCTGCAGCAGGGGAGCAGGTCCGTAACCGAGTATCTGCACGAGTTCAACCGTCTGGCCCGGTACGCGCCTGAGGAGGTCCGTATAGATGCGGCCAGGCAGGCCAAGTTCCTCCGGGGACTAAAGGATGAGTTGTCCCTACAACTTATCTATGGAGATTATACCAGCTTCCAAAAGCTGGTGAACAAGGCTATCATGCAGGAGACCCAGCAGAACAAGGTCGACCTGAAAAAGAAGAGAATGATTGCCTTTAGGCAAAATCAAGGCATGGCTCAGAGGCCCCGTTTCACACCTCCTCCTCCAGCACCACAGTACCACCCTCGCCCGGTATATCGTTCGGCGCCACCCGCCGCCAACGCCGGGACCGGACAGCCTCGCCCCGCTCCCGCCGCACCAGCTGCACCAACCGCCCCGGCAAAGAAGGCAGAAATCCTGCGCGACAAGCACGGCAAGCCCGTGGTTTGCTTCAACTGCCGCCAGGAAGGGCATTACTCCAATGCGTGCCCTCACCCCGAGCGCGTCCAAGGAGTTGCCGCGAACCCCGCCATCCGCGCTCGAGTCAATCACGTCACCGCTGAAGAAGCTCAGGCCGCACCAGAGATAGTGATGGGTAAGTTCTTGGTACATTCAGCACTTGCCGTGGTTTTATTTGACACTAGAGCTACGCACTCCTTCATATCAACTGATTTTGTGGAAAAGAACAATCTAAACATAGAAGAACTACCAAGAGCCGTGCAAATAGTCACCCGGGAAAACAAACCCTAGCTCTAACCTATAGCCCTAAGGTATGGATAGATATCCATGGCACCATATTTTGGGCCGATCCCATCCTTATTGAATGCCAAGGCTTGGATCTCATTCTGGGAATGGATTGGCTCAATAAATATCAAGGAATAATAGAGTGTGCCCAGAGAAAAGTGACTGTGACCAGTGAAGAAGGGACTGCCATCACATTTCAGATGCCAAGCATGAAGATCAGAAGACCAAGACTACATCAGATTACCTTGGAGGAAATACTGGTAGTCAATGAATACCCGGACGTATTCCCAGAGGATTTACCAGGGATGCCACCCAAGAGGGACATCGAGTTCAGGATCGATTTGGTACCCAGGACTACCCCTATTTACAAGCGACCATACCAGATGGCCGCTAATGAGTTAGCTGAGATGAAGCAGCAATTGGAGGATCTCGAGAGGAAAGGCTACATCAGGCCAAGTACATCACCATGGGGTGCCCCCATCATCTTCGTCGAGAAGAAAGAAGACAAGGCCAAGCGTATGTGTGTGGATTACCGCGCTTTAAATGAAGTAACCATCAAGAATAAGTACCCGTTGCCTCGGATCGACGATCTCTTCGACCAGCTAAAGGGAGCTACGGTATTCTCAAAAATCGACCTGCGGTCTGGTTATCATCAGTTAAGGATCCGAGAAGAGGATATACCCAAGACGACTTTTACCACCCGCTACGGATTATATCAGTGTACGGTTATGTCCTTTGGATTGACCAACGCCCCTGCATTCTTCATGAACATGATGAATAAGGTATTCATGGAGTATTTGGACAAATTTATCGTGGTCTTTATAGATGACATCCTCATTTATTCCAAGGATCAGAAAGAGCATGAGACTCATCTCCGGTTAACCTTAGGCAAGCTAAGGGAACACCAGTTATATGCCAAGTACAGCAAGTGTAAATTCTGGACGGCAGAAGTGAAGTTCCTTGGACACATTATCTTTGCACAAGGCATTGCAGTAGATCCTGCCACCGTGGAAGCAGTTACAGATTGGTTGCCACCCACAAACGTATCTGAGATACGAAGTTTTCTGGGTTTGGCCGGATATTATCGGAGATTCATTGAGAATTTTTCCAAGATAGCCAAGCCTATGACTAAGTTATTGCAGAAAGGAGAAAAGTTTGAATGGACTCCTGAATGCGAGGAAAGTTTCCGCACTCTCAAGACCCGTCTGGTGTCAGCACCCATACTGACCCTACCCGATATCTGGAAAGACTTCCATGTCTATTGTGACGCATCTCGCCAAGGATTGGGATGTGTTCTTATGCAAGATGGAAAAGTTATCTCTTACGCCTCTCGTCAGTTGAGACCTCATGAGTTGAACTACCCAACCCACGACTTGGAATTAGCTGCAGTTGTACACGCCCTTAAGATTTGGAGGCATTATTTGGTCGGAAATCGCTGTGAGATCTTTACGGATCACAAGAGTCTGAAGTACATCTTCACACAGCCAGACCTTAATTTGAGGCAAAGACGATGGTTGGAATTAATAAATGACTATGACTTAGGTATCCACTACCACCCCAGAAAAGCAAATGTGGTAGCTGATGCATTAAGTCGCAAGGGATATTGCACAGCCATGATGGTCCAGGAACATGCACCCTTGTTATGTGAAGAGATGGAGAAGTTAAATCTCGGGTTGACCACTGGAGCATACCTAGCAACCTTGGAGACCCAGCCAGTTCTATTTGAGCAAATCCGAGAAGCTCAGTTGGAAGACCCAGATATAGCTGCCATAAAGAAAAACATGAGACAAGGTAAAGCCCCAGGATTTTCAGAGGACGAGAATGGCACCATATGGTTTGGAACCCGGATATGTGTGCCGGATAAGCCGGAGATAAAAACCCTTATCCTGAGAGAAGCTCACGAGACGATGTACTCCATTCATCCCGGCAGTACCAAGATGTACCAGGACCTAAAGGAACGTTATTGGTGGGTTAGCATGAAGAGGGAGATTGCACAGTTCGTCGCCGAATGTGACACCTGCAGAAGAGTAAAAGCTGAACATCAGAGACCTGCTGGGCTGTTACAACCACTTAAAGTGCCTGAGTGGAAATGGGAAGAGATCGGAATGGATTTCATCACCGGACTTCCAAAGACCCAACTTGGATATGATTCTATTTGGGTGATCATCGACCGGCTTACGAAAGTAGCGCATTTCATAGCCGTCAAGACGACCTTTAGTGGCCCTAAGCTTGCAGAACTATACATGGCCCACATTGTGTGTCTTCATGGAGTGCCCAAGAAGATAGTGTCTGATAGAGGAAGTCAGTTCACCTCTCATTTTTGGAAGAACCTTCAAGAGGAGATGGGCACGAGATTGAACTTCAGTACTGCCTACCACTCTCAGACGGATGGACAAACAGAGAGGGTAAATCAGATATTGGAGGATATGTTACGGGCATGTGTCTTATACTTTGGAGCCACTTGGGGCAAGAGCTTACCATACACTGAGTTTTCGTACAACAACAGGTATCAAGCCAGTCTTCAAATGTCACCTTTTGAAGCCTTATATGGACGTAAGTGCAGAACGCCCCTACTTTGGGACCAAACTAGTGAATCCCAAGTGTTCGGAACGGACATTCTTCGTGAAGCTGAAGAGAAGGTACGGGTCATCAGAGACCGACTCAAGACAGCCCAATCACGACAGAAGAGCTACGCGGACAATCGTCGCCGAGACCTAGCCTTTGAAGAAGGAGATCATGTCTACCTTCGAGTTACGCCTCTCTGTGGCACTCAACGGTTTAACATGAGAGGAAAGTTGGCCCCTCGATATGTTGTACCATTTCCCATTATTCGACGTCAAGGTGAAGTTGCTTATCAGTTGGAATTACCGCCCTCATTGGCTGGAGTACATGACGTATTTCACGTATCCCAACTCAAGAAGTGTCTTCGCGTCCCGACAGATCAAGTGGATCTACAGCAGTTAGATGTTCAAGAGAACCTGACCTATGTGGAAAAGCCTGTCAAGATATTGGAGGTCAAAGAAAGGATCACCAGGAGTCGGGTCATCCGTTTCTGCAAAGTGCAGTGGAGCAATCATCCGGTAGAGGAAGCTACATGGGAAAAAGAAGATGAACTCAAGACACAGCATCCTAAGCTATTCGAGGATTGATCCGAATCTCGAGGACGAGATTCTCTGTAAGGGGGATAGGATTGTAACACCCCAAGAAATAAAAACAAATAAAGTAAAAGAAAATTATTATTTAAAACATTTCTGGATTTTAATATGAAAGGAAATCCTAAAAGAGCCTTATTAAAGCCAAACAGGAAGAAATATTCAAAGTATGGACCTGAAAATTTTATGAGATGAACTAGAGACCCAGATATAATTTTAGGAATTTTTAAAAAATTTTATCAACAGTGATTCAACCCTTAATCAAATAAATGAATTACTGGAATTATTTTAAATCAAAAAAGATATTAAAACCTTAATGGGCTTCAACCTTCAAAGTACCCGAGCCCAGCCCAGTCCAAACCGACAGCCACTGACAGGTGGGACCGACCTGTCGGCGCTCGCATCCCCTCTCTCCTCCCGCCCGCGCCCCGTCTAGCCCCACATGGCAGCCTCTCGCCTCCGCTTCCCTCTCTCTGACAGTCGTGGCCCGCCTGTCGGCCCTTCCTTTTTGGTTTCGCCCGCTGACAGGTGGGGGCCACCTGTCAGCTTCGTCTTCTCCATGGAAGGGGATTGCCCCCTTCCTCCTCCCCGGCGATCACCTTCGGTTTTTCGCCGCCGGCCGCCTCGATCCTCCGATCCAACCCCGGATCACCTTCCCCGAACGCCGCCGCCCCCTTTCCTTCCTTAGTCGACACGTCTTCGCGTTTATGGAAAGCTACCCGAAGCTTTTGGAAAGGGATCGCCGGAGCTCACGGGAGCCCTCGGTTCCCTGCCATCCAGACGCCGGCGACCCCCTATAAAAACCCTCCACGGCCACCGCCCTCAGCCCACACTCTCACAGCCCTCCTCATGCGAAAACAGAGCGCCGCCGCCTCCTTTTCGACCTTCGGCTCTGCCTCGCCCCCGGCGAGCCCTCACCGTCGATCCCGCCCCCCTTAGCCTTAGCCATCGCCACCGTCGGATCTGTCATCGCCCTCCCGTCCCCGGCATCCACTCGGTTGGCCGCGGACACCGCCGGATCCTCGTTGCCGTCGAGCACCCGAAACCCCTCCGCCGTCTACGCTCACCGCCAGTCACCTCCGGGCCCCATCGTCGCCACCGAAGGTACTGTCAGGACCCCCATCACCTCCGCGTTCCATTTCTGGCCCTAGCTAGGCACGTAGGCGCTCGCCGCCGCCGCTGCCACCGCGCTCGAGGTCTCGCCGTCACCGGAGACGAAGGGTACGTACCCCTTACGCTCGTGCCGTGCTGGAAGGCATCGTGGCCGTCCGATCACGATCGGAGGACTACGATTAAATCCCGAAGGATTTAATCAGGGCCCTCAGATCTGGTCAAAGGGGTATCAAGGCCTCTCGGCCGTCGATCGCCACTTAAAACCTCCGAGCGATCTGGTGCGTCCACGCGTACCGATTCAATGCGATTTAATCTGAGCCGTCCGTTTTCACTTAAACGAACCCGCCTCGCGCCTGGCCGCTCGATCTGGATCGGACGATCCAGATCGGTTCGGTCCACGCGCACAATGGCGCGGTCCACCGTGGGCCTGGCTCACCGTGGACCAAAGCCAATTTTCAGTTTAAATAAAATTCCAGAAATTGATTTAAACTTTGAAAATTCATAACTTGCTCATTTTAACTCCAAATTTCACCATTCAAATTTTTTTAAGACTAGAATATTATTCTCTACACATTAATGCCATAAAAACAGTATGTTACTATTACCCAAAATAGTTTTAACAAATAAAAGAATAAAAACCCCTTAGGGGTAAATTATTAATTCAGAAAAATAAATTAGAAAAGCCCTGAGAAATATAAGTTTACTGTTTATTCACCAAACATCAGAATAATGAAGCTTTATTCCACATAATAAAACCCACAAATATATATGTTTATTATTTGGTGGATTTTATCTGTTTATTGAATGTGTTGTTTATTTTCCGTATCGAGAAGACTACGAGTTCGTCGAGGAGCCGGAGTTCTACCCCGAGGTTCCTCCATCCCCCTTTGCTGATCAAGGCAAGTCATCGACCACCTCTGTTAAAACAATTGATCATCATTGAGCCCATGATTTAATAAATTATCGCTATAACTCATAGGTTAATATTGCATTAGTCCAAGATCAAGCCCTACACTTTTATTTATTAGATCCCCGTCCTTGTGTGCAAACCCAAGCCATGCTTATTGAGCCTTAACTCCTTGTCACTCTACAGATATTATATTAGCTAGTTCCCAATGTACCGGCACAACTGCTATAGGATATAAAGAATGAGTCGTAGTTGGATGGATTCTGGTATATGAAATACCCCGTTATTCTTGTCTCTGGACTCTGTTGGAGTTAGGTATGTTATAAGTATGGTGGGTTCCGGGTGCAAGCTCGGGTTTTGGGTATGTCGCACCCGGGGCACTATAAGGACCGGTCTGCGGGGTCTGTTGCAAAGCACTTCCGTACCAACCACAAGTCTAATGGGTAAGTCCTAACTGGAAGTGTGGAACACTCCGTCTCACGGCACCATAGTGGAGGGGGCAAGGGGCTAGCCCTCAGGGCGCCTTGTACCGACGATGGCTCAAGGGGGGTATTGTGGAAACTCGACATGGCGAGACACGGTACGAAACCTATAAGAGGGTGCTGTTGAGTCGGGGAAGACCATATGGAAGGTTTTGGCACGAGTTCCCATGAAATGGGTCATCTCGTTACACTTTGGTGTAGGTGATGAGTGCGTGCCTTGTGGGTACAGTGGTACATCTCTGATCAGAGTAATTAAATCTTTTCGAAAAGCCGAGCCCATGGTCAAGGGCAGGTTGTGTGACTACTCGCAGTTAGTTTACAATTGTTTGAATGGTTGAGTTATTCATGGCATGTAAGGACTGTTGAGCAAGGTGGGGCTGACTGTACCCCTCGAGTTAGAAGAGGATGATGCATACACATGTTTACTTTTCAGTACTAATAAATTGATCACATTTAATGCTTTACAATTATGCTTTTCCGCAAAATTAGCCACTATCTCCCTTGCTATCACCTTGCATTGTATTTGCATTCGGTGGCTTGCTGAGTACATCTGTACTCACCCCGTTGACCTACACCATCAGAGCCCGTCTACTACGGGGAGGATGAAGGTCTGGAGTAGCGACCCAGTCAAGGCGAGACTGGAAGGAGGCGTTCATCTAGGACCCTTGATTTTATTAGTTTCTCTTCTCTTTCATTCACTTTTGTATTAATGCGGTCTACGAACCGTGAATGATTGCCCGTCTTGTGCGTGGTCGTGTGATGAATGTCTTGTTTTATTGATCTTCTATGGAATTTCAATAAAGTCCTGATTTATTAAATCGGGGCGTGACATCGTCTTATAAGAGGGCCTTTAGTGATGGGTAATAATATTCACTCATCACTATTACTTTTTAATGACGAGTGGTAATGTCACCTGTCACTAAAGGATCCTATTGAAAATGAAATTTGGTCAAGCCCAGGTCTAGTAGCATGGTCAAAGGCTAGTTACAGAAGTCCATCCATATTGTTATATGTGTCCGGATATGAAGAGCCGATTGGAGATGCAGAAGATATAGATATAGGAAGAAGCGATTATGAGATAGATCACATTGGACGACAAGTCTCCAGACTATAAATATGTATCTATTAGCATTAAATCATTCACATCAACAACAAACTACTCTCGGCGCATCACTACTCTTGGGTTCCAAGGTTAATCCTGGTGGTACTTAGCACTCGGAGCTGAGCTACATCGCTTCGATCTCCAACGAAGAGGTGAGTCCCGCCACCCCGACAATCGTATCAACTAGATTGGTGTCTTTTAGGGCTGCATTGTTTTGATATCCTGTTTTGCAGAGTTATAACCCTTAGATTCCTTGCCAAGAAGTTTGGGGGTGATTGCTATGAGTTTACTAGCTCACCAGAGCCGAGGGAGATCATATTGGAGCCTGTCGGTCCGACCGACAGTACTCCGCTAGTCTAACTGACTGTTGTCGTACCAGATCTATAAGGTCCGTGCTGACATGCTTCATCACCTAGTCGTCGACGCCTCCCTCGGCCTGATCGGTGTTCCTTCGCCGGTCCAACCGAACCCCTCTGCGTCGATCTTCTCCGCGCCGGAGTACACTGTGCACCGGACCCGTGACACCGAAGCCCTCGGTCTGACCGAGGCCTTGCCGTCGGTCCGACCGAACACCTTTCGCCGGTCCGACCGGACCCCTCCACGGTGATTTGCTCCGCGCCGGAGTATACTTCGTAGGTTACCCTAGAGCCACCTCGTGTATCCTCGGTCTGATCGAGGCGTATATCTCGGTTCGATCGGACGTCAGGCCGAAGGACCCCTCGGGAACCCTTCAGGCCTCCTTCATTAGAGCACCGAAGCACCCCTTAGGCGAGACCCTCACATCGCCGATCTGACTGGAGGTCCTCTGCTGGTCCGACCATCCCCTTCGCTGCAGATTGGAATTGGCTATAATTAGGCTGATTTAATTATTTTCTACAACATTTCGGCTAATTGAACTTTATTTATGAATATTTGTTTGATTGTCTGGCGACTCCGTTTCCCCTTACCACTAATTAAGGGTTGTTAGAACGCAACGTCAGTGTTTCGCGACGTTTTAGGGTTTATCCTTGAAACGTCTGCACGCTTTTGGATCATCGAACCGGCCCAAGTGCGGGGCATGTTTTCATGTCAACATGTCACTAATGGATGTGCCCCTTCTTTAGTGATGGGTCCTACTGTGACTTGTCACTAATAATGCAGTATTACTAACTCATGTGAAACAGTCCGTCACTAAAAATGTATTACTAACGTGCATTTTGTACCCGTCACTAAAGTTGCACCCCTAAAGACCGTTTCTGTGGTAGTGAAAATCTGTATAGTATATCTTATAGTATGTACAGGTCTCATCAGTGCTATTTCCATTACATGTTTTTTGAAAATTTTAAGAAGACAATCCGCTAGTCTTTAGTTTATAGATTGTGGTGTGAATTATTTTACTTGGATTCAACAATCTTTTGTTGTATTATATCTCGCGCCCCGGTGTACAAGTGTTTGAAAGATATGGATAATGGATGATTTTATGGTATATTGAAAATGGATTGTTGAATTTTGGAAAATATATTCTCGGGAGTATTTTCTTTCTGTCACTAACATGTGGGCCACAGTCGACCATGCGATAAGGGGGCATGATGTATGGTTCATGGATTCACGGTGAATCGATGAGGGAGGGGACGAAAATGATGGGCTCAGCCCATGATTTCATGGACCAGTGCGACGGGCCCAATGACAAAGGCACAGTCCATACTGACTAGGTTCATGATCGGATAGATCAGGGATACGGCAGGCCCACTCAAAATGGGACGGTCCTAATGGACCTGGTGTACGAGAGAGAGGAAAAGGAGGAGTAGACCGTAGACAAAAGTCGGCGGTGGGCGGAAGCCTAGTAGCCTACACCGAGATGGCCGGGCATTTGGTAGGCCTGAGAGCTTCCACAATGGTTGTTTCAAATAGCTAGTTGATGTAGAATTGAGAGAAAAATAAAAATAATAATTTATCTCACCACTAGTATTTGGTTCCACACGTAATACACTCAGTTTCCTGGAATATGTGAAATCTCCTATCTATTAGCTCAACGCTAACTATTCTTCTTTTCCCCACATTTTCTATCCATGTAAGAAAGAGAGTGAATCGAGCTAGTGAAATAGCTAGCCATTGGAGTTGCTTTGAGCAGAAGAAGCCGATGGATTGGTTGAGGCCGAGGCGGTCTCTGGGCCTCGGTACATAGTGGCCACGGTTGTGATCCACCCATGAGACAGAGAAGCCATGTTGGGTTGGGCACTTGAGCCTGGTGGAGAGAGGTGAAATAGTGTTATCTGAAATTTCATGTTAAGAAATCGATTCAGTTAGCATGAAAATTAGAATTAGGTTGAGGGAATTTTTGGTTATAAATAAAGCGACCTCGCTCGTCGTATTCACTCATAAATCAGAGCAATAAAGAAAAGCATTTTTCTTCTACACAATGTGCCTCTCATGTTGTTACATAATTCTGTACTATGTAACTAGCAAAATAGTTTCTCAACACGTTATCAACATGAAACTCTTCATGCAGAACTAAGACATCTACCGATAAGGATAGTACATTTTATAGATTAAATCTAATCTACTATTAGTGCATGACATGACAACAAACTGTACAACGTGGCCACGAACTAGCCACCCTAAAAGACGTTGTGACAATGGTAGTCAGCCACACTAAAAGATGTGACAGTAGTTGCCAACCATGCCATCCTGCCTCGCGTCCGTATGTGCATCTCCATCGGCGTCACCGAACTGTGGCCACCTGCTGGATCGTCAACTCACCCAACATGGCATCATCATTCGTCCCAAAATCACAGTCGTCCTAAAGTTGCGACACTAGCCCTTGTTGTTTGCCAGCTACACTGTAAGGCATCAGCATAAGGCAACCCTACATGGTCTGTCGCATCGCCGTCGACCAAGCCATATACCGTACTGTGCGATGCTGCCTAGAATGGTATGTATGTCACACATCACGTGTCGTCGCTAGTAGCAAGACTCTGCCTAGAACGATTTGACGTGCGTCTTGATCGACAGATGACACAACTACCCACACGGCAAGCCACGCCACACACATGTTGGCATGATGCCTTCATGACATGGGCTATATATGCTACCCGTGGGTTTCCAGTCGCCTGCCGCATCAAGCATGCCTAAACGGCTAGCCGTCGCCTAAATGCTGCATCTTTACCACCATGCAGGACCGCTACTCGTCCTTTATAGTCACAGTCGGTGCCCCCCAATGCCCACGCCCGCATGCGATGCTAGTCATCGACCGCCATGTAGTTACTGCCCACACGCTGCTTCCGTCGGTCCACCCCATCACTACGGGACTCTGCTTATTTGTCGAGTGCCTAGGGCACTCGGCGAAACCTATTTTCCTCTTGACGAAGGCTTCGCCGAGTGCCACACTCGGCGAACAGCACTCGGCACAAGTCTTATCGGCGACGCGGGTGTTCACCGAGTACTTTTTATCGGGCACTCAGCGAAGTCTTTGCCGAGTACAATATAGACTTCGTCGAGTGTCACATGTGGCACTCGGCAAACCTAGACATCTAACGGTCGGGGACTTGTTAACAATCATTTGTCGAGTGCCCACGTGGCACTCGGCGAAGCCTCTCTATGGGGGCAGCTGGAGCGTGGTAGGGGCTTTGCCGAGTGCCACGTGAAATAGCACTCGGCAAAGCCACCCAGAACGCACAGAAACGCGCCACGTGGCACGATTATGTGCTTTTTAGGTGGTTTTGCTGAGTGCCACACTCGGCATTTTTTTCATTTATTCAATGCACATTTCATCACAAAAATCACACAAATTCACAAAATTCATCACAAATTGACATTTCATCACAAAATACATCACAAACTCACATTTCATCACAAAATTCATCACAAATTCACATTTCATCACAAAATACATCACAAACTCACATTTCATCACAAATTCACATTTTCATCACAATTTTCTTGACAAATCAAATTTCATCACAAATCTCATTAGTGACACCACATAAAGACAATTCACAAGTTCACAAGATCTCACAAGTTCACATTTCACCATAAAATGACAATATCACAAGTTAGTCTCACAATTTCATTCGCTCACATCACGCCTCACAAGTTAGCATTACCGCTATGTCCAGTGTGCGGAGATTGCTGCGTGTTTGATCCTGATGCCGATGAATGAAACTGCAAAAAAGAAAATAGTAAGCACAATTGTATATAACAAGAACGACAAAAACAATATTAGAAACTCACATTGCCGCTCTGTGGAGTCTATAGAGATTGTTCAGGTTGAGGAAGTCCAGGCACGCCCATATGACCTGAAAAATATCCACCCATCTACGCAAACCACTACTACATGTGGGCCTCCATCTGAGCCTCAATCCGAGCGTCCATCTGAATCTGCCACTCGGTCCTTTGTGATCTTTCTTCATTTAGTTGGGCCTACAACCATTAATTCACAGTCATTAACGTTCCAAAACAAACAATTTGAAATGTTCGATGATTGATTTAAATGAACTAACCAGTAGATCGGCAATCAGACCCATAGATGTGTCTCGACGAGGGTGTATACCCAAAATGGATGTCGAGCTCCGAGCTCTCACCTCAGATAGAGAGGGAGTTCTATGGGTATCAATGGCGCCATCTCCCATCAAATATCACACATGTCTCTTACCTCCTCTAGCCCTCATGACCACCTCTCCATCGATGTCATGTGTGGATGTGTCATAATCGGGACCGTGCACTTCCCTCGCCATCTCTGAATAGTCCTAGAGGCGTTGATATGCGTTCTAATTAGTGTACGACTCAACGAGGTCATTTGGATTGTAAGTATTGCCTTCAACCGCCCTCCCTTTGTGAGCTAGAGCATATGCCATGACTTGGGAGCATTCCTGACCCGCATTGGTCGTTGACTGAAACAAGAAGATAGTTAGAGTTATATTGTGCAATTAAGCGAAAAAAGAAACAAGTAACTACATACCCATCTTGCCCTAAACTGGTCGAGGTTCAGCGAGCCTTGATGGTGTGCTGCCCTCGGCATGAGTAGGTGTCTCTGGTGGCATGCATCGTGACTGCTCTGCCACTCGGCAGAACACCACCTATCAACAATTTGGCCCCAACATTCAAGATGAGCGGCACCCCACTATGGAGGGACCTATTTGATGCAAGTGAAGTTGTGTAACACCCCAAATTTTCAAACCAATAAATATATTATTAAATTCAATTTCTTGGAATTATTATTTCAGAAAATACTTTTAATTCCCTTTTATACCCTTTTGAACTACAACATAGAGTAGATGACCAAACTAGGAGGTGAAACTTTTTGTATATGATCCCAAGACCAAACTATATTTTGAGAATTTTTATAAATTTTTACCAACCTTGGAAGTAGCCCTAACATTTTAATCTAATTTCTGGAATTATTTTTATTTAGAAATTTTTTTAAAACAGTATTGGGCTCCCCTCCCTCCCTTCTCTCTCTCCCGGCCGGCCCAGCCCGTTACCGCGCTCGCCTCTGGCTGACAACCCGGTCCCACCTGTCGGCGCCGAATCCCTCCCCTCGCGCGCGAACCCGACACCTCGGCCCTACCCGTCAGTCGCCACCCTCGCCCGCTCGCGCCCGCTGACGAGTGGCCCCCGCTCGTCAGAACCGTCTTCAACCCCGCGCCGGCCCCCCCTAATCCCGCCGGCGAAGACTTCGCCTCAGATCCCCTCGCCGGCTCCCCCTCCCGTTAAACCGACGCCGGCCATTAACTCCCCGAGGCCCACCTCCCATTTAAACCCATAAAAGCACGCGTTTAAGCCCCCGGGAACGCAGCTCCCTGCATGGCCGAGCCCTCGCCGGCGACTTAAAGCTCTCCCCCAGCTTTCCTTGCATGCGAGCCCTCTCCGGTGTCCTATTTAAGCCCCCGGCCTGAGCCGCGTCCGACCCCCACGCCCTCTCGCTTTGAGCACGAACGGAGCGCCCTCCCTTCACCCTTGAACAATTCCCCCTGCTTCGCCTCCGGCCGCCCCTCGCCGTCGCCTCGGACCACCCCGGCCCGCGCCTCCGCCACCATCGTGACCGCAAGGACGTCCCCTACCTCGGCCACGTCCCCGCTGGTCAAGAAGATCGCCGGAACACCATCGCCGTCGAGTACCCGAGGAGCCTTCTGCGTCTACCCTCGTCGCCGGCCACGCCCCGTCGTCCCCGGACCGCCGCCAAGGTACCCTCGTGATCCCCGTAGCACCCTCGTTCCGTTTTAGGCCTTAGACTAGGTCATCGTCGCTCGCCGTGGCCGCTGGCCCGCTCGCCGTCGTCGGAGAAGACGACCGGCACGGGTCGAGTACCCGTGCCGTGTCGGATTCGATCCACGCCGTGCGATCCAGATCTAACGGCCCGGACTTAATCCCTCGTGCGATTTAATCGACGCCGTTGGATCTGAGCGAAGCGGTACGGTGCAATCTCGTGCGTTCATCCGTATTTAGAACACGTGATCAATCTGGAGCGTCCATCGCGTACCGGTTCAAACGTTTTAATCCTGGCCGTCCACGTCGACTTACGCGTCCCGCCTCGCCCTCGCGCGTCGGATCTGGATCCGACGGTCCAGATCGACCCGGCGCACACGCATAGTGCGCGGGTTCACCGTGGGCCTGGCTCACCGTGGACCCGAGGGATTTAAAATTTGAAAATAAATTCCAGAAATGCTTTTAAACTTGTAAAATTCATATCTAATGCATTTGAACTCTAAAAATTGTCATTCCAATTTCAGAAAATTCATAATAATATTCTCTACATGTTTATGCAATAAAAACAGTAGGTTTACTTTGAATTTTTCATGTTTATTTAAATAAGTATTCAAATGCCCTTAGGATTAAAATATGAATTCAAATATTTAAACTTCAGAAAATTTATATATTTATTCTTTCTGTTTATATACTAGAACCACAGAGTTTTCTCTGGACCATTCATATCAAATTAATTAGAAAACTTAAGGTGATATTATTCACACTTAAAAACCCTTTTATGAAAAACCATAATTCATTTTGATCATTTTAAATTATTCATGAAATGAATTTCAGAACCTTAACAACTGATTTTCTTTAAAATCAAACCAATTTAAACTCATATGCTTGTTGAGTGATTTTACGTTGTTTATATAGAATGTTGTATTTATTTTACTTTATTATTATTGAAAAGACTACGACGCCGTCGAGGAGCCGGAATACTTCCCGGAAGTCCCTCCCTCGCCTTTCGCTGAACAAGGCAAGTCACCAAACCATCCTTTTGAACATATTGAACCCATGTTTGAATTGACTATCGCTAAAACACATAGGTTATATATGCATTAGTCAAATGAACCCTTACATTATATTTATTTAGGATCCCCCGACCTTGATGTGCAACCCAAGCCATGCTATCTCGCCTAACCTCCTTGTCACCATATGATCAATGATATTAGCTAGTGTCCAATGTATTGACACGGCCGCTATAGAATAAAAATGAGTCGTAGCAAAATGGTTCTATTATATGATCCCCGTTACTTCTTATCCTTGGAAATTTTGTTGGTGATGAGTCATGGTTGTGAGTGTATGCATGGTGGGTTCCGGGTGCAAGCTAGGGCATTGGTCGGTAGCACCCGGGGCACTATAAGGACCGGTCTGAGGGATCCGTTGCAATACACTTACGTACTAACCACAAGTCTAGTGGGTAAGTCCTAACTAAGGTATGGGTTGTTCCAAACCGAGGCCACCATTTGGAGATGGGTCAAGTTGCACCTGCGGGTGACTTGTACCAATGTGGCGCAAAATGGGGTGCGACGTTAGCCGGGATGCGGCTCGGCGCGCCGGCGAAACCTAGAGCGGGTGGTTATCGCTTGGAACATCTCATATTGAGGTTTTGGCACGAGTTCCCGTGAAATGGGTCATCTCGTTTGGGATGAGTGCGTGCCTTGTGGGTACAGTAGTACATCTCTGATCAGAGTCTTAAATCTTTTCGAAAAGCCGAGCCCACGGTCAAGGGCGGGTTGCGTGACATCCCCCAGTTAGTTTACTTTGAATATGAATGTGCATGATGGATTGACATGTAAGGACTGTTGTGCGAGGAGGTAAAACGTACTCCTCGAGTTAGTTGATGTTGATGATGCTCATGTTTACTTTCCGCATGATTAAAATATGATTACACTAAATGCCATAACTGCAACTGCTTTATTCCGCATTGTTAGCCATTATCCTTCCTTGTTTATTATCCTGCATTATTATTTGCATTTGCGGTGGCTTGTTGAGTACTTTTTGTACTCATACCCGTTGGACCCCACAGAGGATGCTTACTTTGAAGACGGTTTGGAGTAGCGACCCAGTCGAGAAGAAAGATCCTGAAGAAGACGTTCGTCATGCCGCTGTTTAATTATCTTATCACTGTTTTTACTAAAACAATGTTGTAATAAACATGGTCTGCGTACCATGGATATTGTCGTATGTACGTTGTCGCATGATGAACCTCTTGTATTATTGTTTTTCTATGGAAATTCAATAATGTCTCGATTTGTTAAATCGGGGCGCTACAAGATGGTATCAGAGCCGACTCGACTGTAGGAAGCCAAACAGACCCGCCTAGCCATTAGCCATAGGAAATTATTTCTCGAAAATCTACTTCATAAACTTTGTTCCTCTCCTCACTTTTATTTAACTGGCTGTTTTGTAGATGCTTGTCTACCAAGTCCACAGCTACTGCCGCCACTACGAGGGCTTCGTCCGGGAGCTCCGCATGATGCTCACCTTCCTCGGGTTCCTCTTCGAACCCGAATTCCAAGGAGTGTACCCCGACGAGTTCGCCGGGCCTTGTGACGTCTCCCTCACCGTCCATGGCTCCGGAGAACATCTGCCGCCCTACACCACCGCACTTGGAGGCCCGACTTTCGACGTCGCGTGCCAACGAGTCGCCCTCCAGGCCCTCATGGAGCTGAGGATGATCTACGACGATCGTCTTCAGAACTCATCCTTCCGGCTTGTGCCGAAGCGTACTCCTGGAGCCCACCGTAGCATCTACCTCGGAGTTCACTCCGTGCGTGATCCGGTCATGGCTCGGCAGTCGCGTCTTCTGCAGGCCATGGATGATCTCCACACTGAGGCGGTGCTCGACGCCGACGAGCACCATGAGGCGGTTGAGTTCCTTCGTGAAGAAACGAAGAACTTGATCCAGCAGAACGGCGAGTTGCAGCGCAAGATCATGCAGCTGCAGAAGGACATCGCTGAGATGGTTCCTCTTCTTCCAAGGAAGAAGAAGCCCATCCGTGAGCCCCTCCCTCACCCCAAGAGGATCCCGCCATGACCATCCCCCGCCAGGCCCTCCACCAGCGCCCCTACACCACGCCCCGGCCTCGTCTCCGACTCCATCATCGAGAATTTTCTCGAGCCCACCATCTCTCTGGAGCCGCGCACTCGTGGTTCCGAGAGCACGGAGACCGCCTCCGGTGGCGAGTAGGCGTTAGGAGACGCGAATTTAAATAAAAAGCATTATTTTGTATGTGGTGCTACCCACAACGAGTGTGTTGTGGGTAGAATAAGAACTTGATTGTAATGAACATTTTTACCACTTAATTTGTATGCTTGAAATATTCTTGTTAATCGTGTGGTCAACTTTTTGCCTTATAACCTTATGAATTCAGAAGATGGCCGACCACCAGAACACCGGCTCCAATAACGGAGCAGGAGGAAGCCGAGATGCGCCTGAGGGTGTTGTGCCCAACTGGGGTGCAACGGGCCCGCGTCAATCCGGGTCGCCTTCCGCCAACCACCCCACCTTGGCGGAGATGATGGCGAATCAGAATCATCTGATCACCGCCCTCCTCACCCAAATGCAGCACCAACAGGCTCAGTTGGACCGTCTGCAGAACGGGGAACCCGCCCCTCGCGCACCAGCACCCGCACCCGCTCCGCAACTCTCCGAGTTCCTGCGCGTGCGCCCGCCCATCTTCTCGAGCACCACCAACCCGATGGAGGCCGGAGATTGGCTTCGCACCATCGAAAAGAAGCTCGACCTCCTCCCCTGCACAGACCGGGAGCGGGTGGCCTTCGCCACTCACCAGCTCCAAGGTCCCGCCGCTGAATGGTGGGACAACTACCGTGCGTCCCAGCCAGAGGGCCACGTGGTGACTTGGGCGGAGTTCACCATCGCCTTTCGTGTCGCCCACGTCCCCGCCGGTGTCATCGCGGTCAAGCAGCAGGAGTTCCGCGACCTGCAACAAGGCAACAGGACTGTCATGGAGTACCTCCATGAGTTCAACCGCCTCGCCCGCTACGCATCGGAGGAAGTGCGCACCGACGCCCTCCGCCAAGCCAAGTTCCTCAGGGGACTTAAAGATGAGCTGTCCATCCAGCTCGTCGCCGCCGACTTCGCCGACTTCCAACGGCTGGTCAATAAAGCGCTCATCCAAGAGACTGAGCAGAACAAGCTAGACCTCAAGAAGAGGAAGATGATCGCCTTCAAGCATCAGCAGGCGAACTCTCAAAGGCCCCGCTTCGTCCCTCCGCCACCAGCGCCCCCCTACCATCCTCGGCCCGCCTACAGGCCACCTCACGCAGCCGGTGGATCCAACGCCGGGCATCCTCGCCCCGCTCCACCAGCTCCGGCCGCTTAGCCGACACCAGCCGCCAAGGCCCCGATCTTGAAGTATCGCCAAGGAAGGCCGGTCATCTGCTTCAACTGCCGCAAGGAAGGGCACTATTCGCACCAGTGTCCCCACCCCAAGCAGTCTCAAGGTGCGGCACCCAACCAGGCGGTTCGCGCCCGCGTCAACCACATCAGCGCAGAGGAAGCTCAGGAGGCTCCTGAAGTCGTGCTCGGTACGTTTACTGTGAATTCCGTACCGGCCGTCATATTATTTGACTCTGGAGCAACCCACTCTTTCATCTCGGAAAGTTTTGTGAAAACAAACAATCTGGACGTGCTCCCTCTACCCGTTCCCATGGTGATTGCCACCCCCGGCAATAGGACCTCAGCCCGCTTATACAGCCCTAAGGTTCAACTTGACATCCAAGGAGTGTTGTTTCGGGCCGAGCATGTCCTCATCCGATGCACCGGACTCGACCTTATACTAGGTATGGATTGGTTGATGAAGCACAAGGGAGTGATCGACTGTGCCAACAAGTCCGTCACGGTGACCAATCCTGAAGGCGTAACCGTCACCTTCCGGATGACCAGTCGCAAACCACTCGGAGCGTCCCTTCGCTCAATAGCCCTTGAAGAGGTGCCAATAGTCAAGGAGTTTGCAGACGTCTTTCCTGAAGATCTGCCCGGAATGCCTCCCAAGCGGGACATCGAATTCAGAATCGAACTTGTCCCCGGGACCACTCCAATCTCCAAGCGTCCGTACCGAATGGCCGCCAATGAACTAGCCGAAGTCAAGAGCAACATCGAAGACCTAGAGCAGAAAGGTTACATCCGACCGAGTACCTCACCCTGGGGTGCACCGGTTATATTTGCCTTGAAGAAGGACAAGACCAAGAGGATGTGCGTGGACTATAGAGCCCTGAACGACGTGACCATCAAGAACAAATACCCATTGCCTCGGATCGACAACCTGTTCGATCAGCTGAAAGGGTCCTCGGTGTTTTCCAAGATTGACCTCAGGTCAGGTTATCACCAGTTAAGGATCAGGGAAGAAGACATACCCAAGACTGCCTTCACCTCCCGCTATGGACTCTACGAGTACACCGTGATGTCGTTCGGACTCACGAATGCCCCAGCCTTTTTCATGAACATGATGAACAATGTATTCATGGAGTTCTTGGACAAGTTCATCGTGGTATTCATCGACGATATCCTCGTTTACTCCAAGACCAAGGAAGAACACGAGACTCACCTCCGTCTGACCCTCGGAAAGCTAAGGGAGCAGCAACTGTACGCCAAATACAGCAAATGCGAATTTTGGTCGTCTGAGGTGAAGTCCCTCGGCCATGTCATATCTACCGGAGGAATAGCAGTGGACCCAACCACCGTGGAAGCGGTAACCAACTGGCTACAGCCAACGACCGTGACCGAGATCCGGAGTTTTCTCGGATTGGCCAGATACTACCGCCAGTTCATCGAGAATTTTTCCAAGATCGCCAAGCCTATGACCAGACTTCTGCAGAAGGAAGTGAAGTTTGAATGGACCCCCGACTGCGAAGAAAGCTTCCAGACCCTCAAGAAGAAGCTAGTATCAGCTCCCATTCTGACTCTGCCAGACATCCGGAAAGACTTCCACGTCTACTATGATGCCTCTCGTCAAGGATTGGGATGCGTCTTAATGCAAGAAGGGAAAGTGATATCCTACGCCTCCCGGCAACTGAGACCGCATGAGCTGAACTACCCAACACACGACCTGGAACTAGCAGCCGTGATTCATGCCTTGAAGATATGGAGACATTACCTTGTGGGAAACCGGTGTGAGGTCTTCACCGACCACAAGAGCCTCAAGTATATATTCACCCAACCAGATCTGAACCTCAGGCAAAGGAGATGGTTGGAACTGATCAAGGATTACGACTTGGGCATCCATTATCATCCGGGCAAAGCGAACGTGGTGGCAGACGCCCTTAGCTGAAAAGGGTACTGCAATGCCATCATGATTCAAGACCAAGCTCCTTTACTTTATAAGGAGATGGAAAGGTTAAACCTAGGGATCACCACTCGAGAGTACCTCGCTGCCTTGGAGTCCCGGCCTGTCTTAATAGACCAGATCCGAGAGAAGCAGAAGGAAGATCCGGACATCCTGGAAATCCAACAGAACATGAGGAAGGGTAAAGCCCCGGATTTTCCGAGGACGAGCATGGTACCATCTGGTTCGGAAACCGAGTATGCGTACCCAATAAACCAGAGTTGAAGACCCTCATCCTTCAAGAAGCCCATGATACATTATACTCCATTCATCCCGGGAGTACAAAGATGTACCAAGACCTGAAGGAAAAATATTGGTGGGTCAGCATGAAGAGAGAAATAGCTGAGTATGTGGCCAAGTGCGACACATGCCGGTGAGTCAAGGCAGAGCATCAGAGACCTGCCGGACTGCTTCAACCTCTCAAGGTCCCTGAATGGAAGTGGGAAGAAATAGGAATGGACTTCATCACGGGACTGCCCAGGACCCAAGCTGGTCATGATTCTATCTGGGTGATCGTCGATCGACTCACCAAGGTAGCTCACTTCGTTCCGGTCAAGACAACTTACACCGTCGCCAAGTTGGCTGAGTTGTATATGACCCGGATCATGTGCCTCCACGGAGTTCCTAAGAAGATTGTATCTGACCGCGGGAGTCAGTTTACCTCCAAGTTTTGGAAGAACCTTCAAGAGGAACTCGGCACCCGGCTGAACTTTAGCACCGCCTATCATCCACAGACCGACGGTCAAACCGAAAGGGTCAACCAGATATTGGAGGATATGCTTAGAGCTTGTGCTCTAGACTTTGGCAGAATGTGGGACAAGAACTTACCTTATGCAGAGTTCTCCTACAACAACAGCTATCAAGCCAGTCTTCAAATGTCCTCGTTCGAAGCACTCTATGGGCGTAAGTGCAGAACGCCGTTGCTCTGGGATCAAACCGGAGAGTCACAACTGTTTGGGACTGACTTATTGAGAGAAGCTGAAGAGAAGGTTAAGATCATAAGAGACCGATTGAAGGCAGCCCAATCCAGGCAAAAGAGCTATGCCGACAACCGTCGAAGGGACCTAGCCTTTGAGGAGGGCGATTATGTCTACCTCCGGGTCACTCCCCTCCGTGGCACTCAAAGGTTCAACATGAAAGGCAAACTAGCACCCCGCTACGTCGGACCTTTCCAGATCCTCCGTCGACAAGGAGAAGTGGCATATCAACTGGAACTGCCTCCATCCTTGGCAGGAGTTCATGATGTGTTCCATGTCTCTCAGCTGAAGAAGTGCCTCCGTGTACCCACCGAGCAAGCCGACCTTCAGCAGCTCAATGTCCATGAAGACTTGACCTACATAGAAAGACCCATCAAGGTCTTGGAAACCAAGGAGAGAGTAACCAGAAGTCGCGTTGTTCGCTTCTGCAAAGTCCAATGGAACAACCATCCCGTCGAAGAAGCCACTTGGGAAAAGGAAGACGAACTGAAAGCCCAATACCCCGAGTTATTCGTGTAGCGTTCCAATCTCGAGGACGAGATTCTTGTAAGGGGGATAGGTATGTAACACCCCAAATTTTCAAACCAATAAATATATTATTAAATTCAATTTCTTGGAATTATTATTTCAGAAAATACTTTTAATTCCCTTTTATACCCTTTTGAACTACAACATAGAGTAGATGACCAAACTAGGAGGTGAAACTTTTTGTATATGATCCCAAGACCAAACTATATTTTTGAGAATTTTTATAAATTTTTACCAACCTTGGAAGTAGCCCTAACATTTTAATCTAATTTCTGGAATTATTTTTATTTAGAAATTTTTTTAAAACAGTATTGGGCTCCCCTCCCTCCCTTCTCTCTCTCCCGGCCGGCCCAGCCCGTTACCGTGCTCGCCTCTGGCTGACAACCCGGTCCCACCTGTCGGCGCCGAATCCCTCCCCTCGCGCGCGAACCCGACACCTCGGCCCCACCCGTCAGTCGCCACCCTCGCCCGCTCGCGCCCGCTGACGAGTGGCCCCCGCTCGTCAGAACCGTCTTCAACCCCACGCCGGCCCCCCCTAATCCCGCCGGCGAAGACTTCACCTCGGATCCCCTCGCCGGCTCCCCCTCCCATTAAACCGACGCCGGCCATTAACTCCCCGAGGCCCACCGCCCATTTAAACCCATAAAAGCACGCGTTTAAGCCCCCGGGAACGCAGCTCCCTGCATGGCCGAGCCCTCGCCGGCGACTTAAAGCTCTCCCCCAGCTATCCTTGCATGCGAGCCCTCTCCGGTGTCCTATTTAAGCCCCCGGCCTGAGCCGCGTCCGACCCCCACGCCCTCTCGCTTTGAGCACGAACGGAGCGCCCTCCCTTCACCCTTGAACAATTCCCCCCCTGCTTCGCCTCCGGCCGCCCCTCGCCGTCGCCTCGGACCACCCCGGCCCGTGCCTCCGCCACCGTCGTGACCGCAAGGACGTCCCCTACCTCGGCCACGTCCCCACTGGTCAAGAAGATCGCCGGAACACCATCGCCGTTGAGTACCCGAGGAGCCTTCCGCGTCTACCCTCGTCGCCGGCCACGCCCCGTCGTCCCCGGACCGCCGCCAAGGTACCCTCGTGATCCCCGTAGCACCCTCGTTCCGTTTTAGGCCTTAGACTAGGTCACCGTCGCTCGCCGTGGCCGCTGGCCCGCTCGCCGTCGTCGGAGAAGACGACCGGCACGGGTCGAGTACCCGTGCCGTGTCGGATTCGATCCACGCCGTGCGATCCAGATCTAACGGCCCGGACTTAATCCCTCGTGCGATTTAATCGACGCCGTTGGATTTGAGCGAAGCGGTACGGTGCAATCTCGTGCGTTCATCCGTATTTAGAACACGTGATCAATCTGGAGCGTCCATCGCGTACCGGTTCAAACGTTTTAATCCTGGCCGTCCACGTCGACTTACGCGTCCCGCCTCGCCCTCGCGCGTCGGATCTGGATCCGACGGTCCAGATCGACCCGGCGCACGCGCATAGTGCGCGGGTTCACCGTGGGCCTGGCTCACCGTGGACCCGAGGGATTTAAAATTTGAAAATAAATTCCAGAAATGCTTTTAAACTTGTAAAATTCATATCTAATGCATTTGAACTCTAAAAATTGTCATTCCAATTTCAGAAAATTCATAATAATATTCTCTACATGTTTATGCAATAAAAACAGTAGGTTTACTTTGAATTTTTCATGTTTATTTAAATAAGTATTCAAATGCCCTTAGGATTAAAATATGAATTCAAATATTTAAACTTCAGAAAATTTATATATTTATTCTTTCTGTTTATATACTAGAACCACAGAGTTTTCTCTGGACCATTCATATCAAATTAATTAGAAAACTTAAGGTGATATTATTCACACTTAAAAACCCTTTTATGAAAAACCATAATTCATTTTGATTCATTTTAAATTATTCATGAAATGAATTTCAGAACCTTAACAACTGATTTTCTTTAAAATCAAACCAATTTAAACTCATATGCTTGTTGAGTGATTTTACGTTGTTTATATAGAATGTTGTATTTATTTTACTTTATTATTATTGAAAAGACTACGACGCCGTCGAGGAGCCGGAATACTTCCCGGAAGTCCCTCCCTCGCCTTTCGCTGAACAAGGCAAGTCACCAAACCATCCTTTTGAACATACTGAACCCATGTTTGAATTGACTATCGCTAAAACACATAGGTTATATATGCATTAGTCAAATGAACCCTTACATTATATTTATTTAGGATCCCCCGACCTTGATGTGCAACCCAAGCCATGCTATCTCGCCTAACCTCCTTGTCACCATATGATCAATTATATTAGCTAGTGTCCAATGTATTGACACGGCCGCTATAGAATAAAAATGAGTCGTAGCAAAATGGTTCTATTATATGATCCCCGTTACTTCTTATCCTTGGAAATTCTGTTGGTGATGAGTCATGGTTGTGAGTGTATGCATGGTGGGTTCCGGGTGCAAGCTAGGGCATTGGTCGGTAGCACCCGGGGCACTATAAGGACCGGTCTGAGGGATCCGTTGCAATACACTTACGTACTAACCACAAGTCTAGTGGGTAAGTCCTAACTAAGGTATGGGTTGTTCCAAACCGAGGCCACCATTTGGAGATGGGTCAAGTTGCACCTGCGGGTGACTTGTACCAATGTGGCGCAAAAGGGGGTGCGACGTTAGCCGGGATGCGGCCCGGCGCGCCGGCGAAACCTAGAGCGGGTGGTTATCGCTTGGAACATCTCATATTGAGGTTTTGGCACGAGTTCCCGTGAAATGGGTCATCTCGTTTGGGATGAGTGCGTGCCTTGTGGGTACAGTAGTACATCTCTGATCAGAGTCTTAAATCTTTTCGAAAAGTCGAGCCCACGGTCAAGGGCGGGTTGCGTGACATCCCCTAGTTAGTTTACTTTGAATATGAATGTGCATGATGGATTGACATGTAAGGACTGTTGTGCGAGGAGGTAAAACGTACTCCTCGAGTTAGTTGATGTTGATGATGCTCATGTTTACTTTCCGCATGATTAAAATATGATTACACTAAATGCCATAACTACAACTGCTTTATTCCGCATTGTTAGCCATTATCCTTCCTTGTTTATTATCCTGCATTATTATTTGCATTTGCGGTGGCTTGTTGAGTACTTTTTGTACTCATACCCGTTGGACCCCACAGAGGATGCTTACTTTGAAGACGGTCTGGAGTAGCGACCCAGTCGAGAAGAAAGATCCTGAAGAAGACGTTCGTCATGCCGCTGTTTAATTATCTTATCACTGTTTTTACTAAAACAATGTTGTAATAAACATGGTCTGCGTACCATGGATATTGTCGTATGTACGTTGTCGCATGATGAACCTCTTGTATTATTGTTTTTCTATGGAAATTCAATAATGTCTCGATTTGTTAAATCGGGGCGCTACAAGTTGTTAATGAAATAATATTAAGTATTGCAAGATACACGATAATACACTTACCATCATGTATTCCTCTTGTGTTAGAAAGGTGGTCCGAGAATCCTTTTTATTATTCCTCTCTCGGCGGTGCTGAGCGTAGAAGTCGATAACGGCTTGAATGCGCGCCTCATAATGCATGTAGGTTACAAGCTTCTTGGCGGCTCTATTAATAACAGCAGTAGCCTGATCCGCAGACCCCTCATCACATTTATAAAAATCCCGCATATAGATGTAAAGAGAATGTTATGTAATACACATGTCAATAGTATTGACACATATATTAAGAAAATAAACTTACCCAGACCTCAGACCTGACTCGGTCGGCTAGGTGGGGAAATTGTCTCCCTTCACGGTCAGGGTTGTCCGGCGCACTTTCGTAGTGCCTCCATGAGTACGCCGGCTCCATCCTCCCATCAAAAGATACCAAACTAGGGAACTTTTCCTTTATAAGAAGCCCGAGGATGCCGTTTACGTGGCGTGAGCACTCACGGCCTCCTCGTTCAACCATAATCCAGTTCCTACTCCGGTGTCATTAAAAAGTATTAGTATGTATTAAAAACTAAACTATCAAAAGGAATACATTATAGACTTCCTATAGCAACTTACCTATTTCCGTCAGATCAGATGAGCGCACGATCAGCTACTGCCACTGGTCACCTCAGGAGTGATAAAGGACCACGCAACCTGAGAAACCAAGTGTTGGTTTCGGTGTTTGTGATGAGTGATTGACAGGCTGTTAACCTCTGTTTCGAAGGGGTACCTCCGAAGTGGGTTTGGAGGTTGGACCTCCGAAGGGTGTTCGGAGGTGGTTTCACCGAAGGGTGTTCGGTGGTTTGGTTGCTGCAGCTGTTGCAGCGGAGTGTGCCTGTCGGAGGGGTACGACAGTACACGATGACTGGGTCTGTACCGAAGGCTTCGGTACTTTGGGCGGTACACCGGAGTGTGTGCCGGAGGTTGCTAACCCGGAGAGGTCTCCGGAGTACTGGATACACTTGTCTGTTTGTCTGTGGTGCGCAAGGACTTCGGAGCCGACGGACAGGTTCGTAGCAGGTGAACCTGGGTCAAGCGGGAGGCTTGATGCCAGGGGAGCGGGGAGCTCCATCACGGTGGTTGCGAAGGGGTCTGGGTCGGTCCTCGGGTCGAGGTGCGCCAGGTGAAGGCAGAGAGTGCGGAGCGTGGCTCCGGGTGAAGGTACTCCGAGACAAAGTCCTCGGAGGTGAGGCACTTCGAAGGTACTCCGAATGGAGTGACTTCGGAGTTGGTTGGATCAAGTCCTCTGCGGAGGCAAGGAGTTCGAAGTGTGCTCCGGAGGGAGACATTCGAAGGTGCCCGACGAAGGTCTCAGAATTCGAGGCGCATCGAAGGCATGATCCGGGTGAGGCTTGTCGAGGAGTGTGCTCGGGGAGAGACACTGCGATGAAATGCTCATGGAATGCTTCATGCGGAGGCCTTGGACGAAGGAGGGACTTCGAAGGGTGGTACTCCGAAGGTGGGGCTTCGGAGTGTGGTTGTCTTGTGGTACTTCGGCCTGCATGGCTTCGGTACACGGACTGACGGAGTTCGAGCTGGGCGAAGCTGCGAAGCCGTGGTGGTCCACTCCGGAGGTGTTGGTACGAAGGCCCAAGGGCTTTGACGGCTTCGGCTCAAAACCGTCACTGTATCGAAGGTTGACTTCGGTGAAGCGAAGGCCATTTGGCTCAAGGCTTCTCACCGAAGCTATCGCACCCCTCGTGTGCGAAGGGGGCTTCAGAAAGGTCAAAGGCTGCAAGACTGACAGTGTCTGCTCTGCAAAAGCTGGCACTGTCCCATCTGCAAAGGCTGACAGAGAAGCCTCCAATAAAGTTGACTACCTTTTGTGCCCCTTAGTTCTGTAGAGACAAATCCAATGTAAACCCTAGGGGTAAAGTAGTCATTTCACTTGGGTGAACTATGGGCTATAAATATGGGGGCTCGGTAGGTAACATTTAACACTTTGAGCATTTACTATTGAGCTCCTGTACTAGCCCCACACTTCGTTGTATTCATCTAGAGAGTTCATTTTCTGTGTTCCTTGTTCAAGCGGTGAAGCCCTGCTTCTGTGTGCTTTTTGCTTGAGCTCGTTTTACATACCTCGCTAGTTGTAGTGCATCGAAGCCTGTCTAGGAGAAGGGTGTTTTGTGCGAAGTGTGTTTTTCAGTGTGCTGTCGCTCTGTGTAACAGGAGGCGAGACCTCGCTGCTTACTAGCGAAGCCCTAATCGAAGCCCGCGCTTGTTTCGTGTCTGAGAACCTAGCAAAGTCTGTGAGTGTGCATTCAGACCTTCGTTGTACGAAGCCCAGCACCAGTTGCTGCTGCCAAGTACTTGGTCGAAGTCCTCAGAGGGTCATCCACTCTTGCGAAGGGTGAAGTGCGAAGCCTGCTCGAAGCACCCTGTGTGCGGAGCCTGCACTGACTTAGCAGAGTAGATTTTCGAGGGTTGTGAGTGGAGCGAAGTCTTCTTGGCTTCGAACTTTTGCTCCTGCGAAGCCTGTGTTCGGAGTTGTCAAACCACCTCCGAACCAGACCTTCAAAGGTAGTGTTCGAAGCCTGTTCCGCAGAAGACAGGATTAAAACCGAAGGCTAGTTTTTAGCCCGAAATTTTATAAGCTCCCATTCACCCCCCTCTGGTCGCCGTTTTCGGTCCAACACAACCACACTACAGTTGTTTCCGTAGCCTTCTCCTCTCCCTCTTCCCCAACCTCCTCCCCACCCACTTCCCTATCCTCCTCCTCCTCCGCCCTAGCCTGATCCTCCACCTCCTCCGGCACATAATCAATGTCATAGCGGGATGCTGGTATCTGGCTAGTAGTTTCACTCGAGGGCGCGGGTGACTTTCCTCTCGCTGCTGATTTCTTCATTCTCCCACCTCGAGGTCTAGATGAGGACCTGACCTCATCTTGAGAGTGGGTGGATTTACCACTTTTTCCTACTACTACATTTATCATTTTCTTTAAACCCCCACCATATTTCAATCACCTGCTACGAAAAAGAGTAAATCACTTTAGATAAACCGTCAAATGTGGTCCATAGTAGTCAACCCTATCTGTGCCCGGAGTAAAAACTCCGGAATTTGTGGTTCTTTGGTTAGGTCGGCTCTGTTCATGGCTTATTGTGTGGAAACGATAGTTGTTTAAGTCGTAAGCTTTTAATGTCTTGACCTTGTAGGCACAACCATTCACAACTTGCCTCAACTCGAAACTCATTGTCATGCCGGTTCTCCCCTATAGGTTTAAACATGACCAACATGTATATTAGTCGCATATAAGATATAATTGAAATGTAGAACTAACTAAAAGTTAAGTTAAGAAATACCTTAGTTTTGAACCAAGAAATGAAATCGGGATTGCCATTTCCCACACCATACTTAAGAAGGGCAGTTGATTCCTCAATGTTAGCCTCCCTCGAACCACGCCAAAATCGTCGATGAAATTCCCTAAGGAAAGGTAGACATCGATGTTAAAGTCTAAATAAGAAAGATGAAATTAAGGGTGTCACTTATAGAGCACTTACTCAATGTACGGTTCCACTTCGGAAAGGTTTGTCAGGACATACAACATAATCAAATGCCACTCTTCATGTTGCAAGGTCTTGTTAGCAGCACCACTCACACTTCCTAGTTGGCCCCTGAAGATGCTGAGATTTGATTCTTCTTTCGAAAGATTATAACGGGAAGGTGGATTATGCACGCTAGGAAGAATGTCTGCATAATATCTAGTTGTGAAGTTTGGCACCTCCTCCAAAACATATGCCTCAGCTATGGATGCTTCAATTTTGCATTTGTTCTTACATTTATTCCAAAGAATCTTTTGGAATCTCTCAATTGAATAGCACCAACGGCTCTGGACCGGACCTCCCATCCGGGCCTCATACGGAAGGTCCAAGATTATATGTTGCATCAGATTAAAAAAACAGAGTGGAAAGATCTTTTCTAGCTTGCATAATAACACGAGTGCTAGTGTCTCCATGTCTGCTACCACGGCGTGAGACAACTGTTTAGCACAAAGTTGTCGCAAAAAATTGCTCAATTCAGTTAGAACTCGTCAGACATCCTCGGGGACATAGCCACGAATCATGACCGGGAGCAGTCACTCAATCCATATGTGATAGTCATGACTTTTGAGTCTGTTTATTTGCAGAGTAGCTAGATTAACTCCCCTCTTCAGATTAGCTGCATAGCCATCAGGAAACATCAAGGTTTGAAACCACTCAAGTACTTCCCTCCTCTGTCCCTTTGTTAGAACAAAATCAGACTTTGGCTTCATCCAGGATTTCCCGCTTCTAGGAGGTATCTTATCGAGCTTGGGTCTGTTGCATATAACCGCTTGATCCACTCGAGCCTTGACGTTGTCTTTCGTCTTCTCAGAAATGTCCATGATTGTGCCGAAAATGGCCCCGACAACATTTTTCTCGGTGTGCATCACATCAATGTTGTGCGGAAGGAGAAGATCATCGAAATAAGGAAGATTCCATAAACATGGCTTGCGAGTCCATGCATGATGGTCACCATATCCGATAAAACTAGCTCCTTGTGTATTGATTTGCAAAGACTCTAATTAAGCACGAACATCGGCCCCAGTCATTTTAGTTGGTGCTGAGTCTTTAACAGACACACCTTTTGTAAAATTCTTCTTATCCTTCCTGAATGGATGGTTTTGAGGAAGGAATTGTTGGTGCTTGTCAAACGAGGAATATTTTCCACCCTTAGCCAGCCAAATGAACTTCAGAGTCGACCGAAAAATCGGGCATGCGAACTTCCTATGCACGCACCAGCCGCAAAATATCGCATATGCTGGTAGGTCATGTAGAGAGTACATGTAACAGACATGCATTCTGAAGTTTGTCTTTGTAGATCGGTCATATGTCAACACACCGTATTCCCATGCACGGACCAAATCATCCATCAAAGGCTCCATATACACACTCATATTTTTCCCCGGGTATTCAGGCCCTGGAATTATCAAGGACAAGAAAATGTTCTGTCATTGAAAGATGACGCTGGGAGGAAGGTTGAGGGGAATAATAAACATTGGCTAACAACTGTATGCGACAGCCGTCATACCTTATGGATTAAAGCCATCTGTTGCTAGAGCAATTCGTACATTACGTGGCTCTAAATCTTTCTCGGGATGGAGCTGATCAAACTTTTTCCATGCTTATCCATCTGATGGATGACCTAGCTTGTCAGGGTTGTAACAAATCCCATTTTTATGCCATGTTATTTGTTTGATAGATTCCTCGATCATGTACAACCGTTGGATCCTCAGTATGAAGGGAAGGTACCGAAGGATCTACATGGGAATTGAGAGTTGTTTCTTCGCACCATCATCAGAGTCTACCTCAAGATACCTAGAAGATTTGCATTTCATGCAGCAGGTTGCGTCTGCGTACTCTTTCCTGAATAAAATGCATCCATTGAGACAAGCATGTATTTGCTCATAAGGCATCTTAAGTGCATGAATGACTTTCTTCGACTTGTACATGCTCTTTGGAAGATTGTGACCTTCTAGAAGGAGGCTACCAACAACCGTGAGCATAACATCGAAGCATTCTCGACTAAAGCTAAACTGGGACTTGATGGCCATTAGCCGTGCGATGGCATCCAGTTGAGAAACCTTAGTGTGATTGTGAAGTGGTTGCTTTGACGCGGACAACATATTATAAAATGCTTTTGCCATTGGCTCCGGCACTTCCTCTTCACGTGCTTCATGAAAATGCGCATCTTCAAAGTCATCTAGCATGAATCCAACCCCTCCCTCATCATCATCCATGCAATGTCACAACACCTCGTCTCTAGGACGCCGGGACTCACCATGATACGTCCAACGGGTATAGTTTGGAATAAACCCATGTTTGCATAGGTGTTTACCCATGGCCTCCTTTGTTTATCGACACTTGCTCTCGCACCGACTACATGGATACCAAGTCTTTTCACGTCCATTCTATCTACCAAATGTCGTCTCTAAGAATACTTTAGTTTTCTTGATCCAATTCATGGTCACCTCGGCCTGACTAGGGCGACCCATGTACATCCACTCACGATCATCCATGTTGTACTAAACTAGGAAACAACACTCGTGTTTAGGGATTAGTGAGAAACGAGATACATCTAACAATCTAATAGGTAAAGATAGGTCCTAATCCCACTAGAGAATGCGTAGATTGAGCTCGTTTTCATGCTCTGTTCCGATCCCACCCAAAATTTCGCCAGCACATCCCCGCTGCTCTCCAAACGCACGTCTGGGAAACATGCCAAGAGGATGTGTGTTCGGAGAACAACGGGGAGGTGCTGCCGAAACCCTAGGTCGAATCGGAACAGAGCATGAAAATGAGCTCAATCTCCGCATCCTCCAGCTGTCCAAACGTGGACAATTCAAAACAGTTACGACCACAGATATGCAAAGACATGCATATTCCAAACCGTAACTCTTCCGTATGGGGGACACCTAGGTTTTACGCGACAATAATTAGAAAATATAAAAAAATTTGACAACACCTCCTCTCTAATACTTAGGAAAACTAACAAATCTCACAAATATATATCACAACACGATGGCCGACATCCACATACACACACACACATATATATATATATATATCACGACACGATGGCCGGTATCCACATACACAAGATATTAATCAACATAACCATTAAAATAGGAAAAAAGTATTACAACGATTATATTAAAATTTCTAAAACATGTATATTAGAACAACATGGCATTGTATTTTAATAATTAAACATGGAATTATTTTTAAGCATGACATGCATATATGGTAATTTAACATTGCAATTTATCATGGCAATTTAACATTAGAATTTATTATGGCAATTTAACATGACATTTTTAAACATTACAATACATTATAAAATTAAATACCGAAAAATTGACCATAGAGAGTTTTATCAGGGCGAGGGCGCCGGTAGCCGGGTCGATGTCCAGGGGGCGAGGGGGTCGGTAGGGACTTCCGGCGGCGGGCCCAGCGTGAGGCTGGGGGCGACGGGGCTGGTGGCTAGAGGAGGAGGGGTCGAGGGTGGCGTGCGAGGATGACGTCCAGAGGAGAAGGGGCCAGTGGCGTGCGGGGGCGGCGACGCTGGGGTCAGAGGGGGTGGCGGGGCCAGTGGCCGGAGCTAGGGGCACCAGCGGCCGATGATAGAGGCGGCAGTCGGGCGAGGCTCGCCGGTGGTCGGCGGCGCGGCGGGCAGCCAGAGGCGGCAGGGCTTGGCCGGCGGTAGGAGGCGGCCGGAGGCGGCGAGGCTTGGCCGATGGCAGGACGTGGCGAGCTGGCGGTGGGGCTAGGCGCGCGCTGTCGGGAGCGGGGGAAACATATCTTGGCGTAGTAAATGTGCCCATATATGTTTCCCCCTTTTTATCCCAGCACAATCTTTGCCGAGTGCCTAATTGGGAAAGCACTTGGCAAAGATTTTTTTCCTTTTTTAAAATCCATCTTTGCCGAGTGCCACTGCTAAGTGCACTCGGCAAAGATGACTTTGCCGAGTGCCACTGCTATATACACTCAGCAAAGCTTGAAAAAATATTTTCAAAAAATAACTAAAATAGAAAAAATGCAGTAAAAAATTCCAAAATTTTGCATGATCTAATATACAGTTAGTTTTCATCCTAGAAAATTTCTAAGTTCAAATAAAAAATTTAAATCACTTGTATTTCAAAATTGGGATCTTTAAATTAAAATATTATAAAGAACTTTAATTACCGAAAATAGCAAACTGGCCCCAAAAATGCCTATTTTTGGCATGGTAAAAGCTACATTGGGTTTTAGTAGTACCAAAAGTTTTAATGTCAAAAAGTTTAGAATATCGACTTGCTTCTAAACCTAACTTATTCCATCCCTAATTAAACTAATAAACCTTCTTGGAGATTGTCCAATTTCTGAAGGTCCTACATGAAAACTTTGTAGAAATATTATGAAATTTTTACCACAGTATATATGTATGACATAATGACACCATGTCAAGTATCATAATTTTTAGGCTTCAATTTAATTTTCTATAATTAAAAAACCATGGTACTCCATTTTGTCGGTTGAGTGTCGTAACTTAGATTTTTTAATATTTAGTTATATGAAGTGCTAAAAGATTACAAATAGACTCATGAACATAAATATGTTTTTATACAATTTATTAGTCATTATTTCATGTACATGCAGTTCAAATAAACAAATATAAGGCACTTGTAGTTCAAATTTGGGATCTTTTAATTAAATTCCTATAAACAATTTTAATTAACGAAAAATAGCAAGCTAGCACTAAAAAATGCCAAATTTTGACATGGTATAAGATACATTGGGTTTTAGTAGTACCAAAAGTTTTAAGTTCAAACAAAGATTTGAATATCGATTTGCTTCTAAACCTAACTCATTCCATCCCTAAACTTATTTACCTTCGCGAAGGTTCTCCCATTTCCTAACGCCGTACATGAAAACTTTGTCGAAACATTATGAAATTTTTATCACAGTATATATTTATCATGTAATGACACCATGCCATGTATCATATTTTTTAGGCATCAATTAAAGTTTCTATAATTAAAAAACCATTAAGCTCCATATTACCGATCGAGTGTCGTAAGTTGGATTTTAAATATTTAGTTAGATTTAGTTGTAAAAGATTACAAATGGAATCATGAACATAAACATGATTTTTCTACAATTTTTGAGTCATTATTTCATGTAGATGCAGTTGAAATTTTACCCACTTCGAATTAAATCTTAGAAACATGATTAATTATTTAAAAATAGCAAACTCACTCAGAAAAATATGAAACTTTTCCATGGCTTAACATAGGTTGCATTATGAGTATAAAAAAATCCAAGTTTCAAACATGTTTACAACGTGTCATGGGCTCAAATCATGTTTTCACATGAAATAATGAGTACTGTCACTTTGCCGAGTGTTTGTATTTGTGGCACTCGGCAAAGGCTAGGGTTTGCCGAGTGTCCATTAGTGGAACTCGGCAAACCCACATTTTCACCCCTGTCGATATAACGACGGCAACAAAAAAGGGTCCGGGGGCTTTTTCAGCTTGTTTGCCGAGTGCCACATATGTAGCACTCGACAAAGTCTGTTTGTCGAGTGCATTCCATCGGGTGTTTGTCGAGTGCCTGATGGAATGCACTTGGTAAATATTGTTGCACTCGGCAAACAATCGTTTTCCGGTAGTGCATGATCGCCACATGCCACAGCCACCAATTGCATGTGCTAGGAGCACCTTGCTCAAATGCGACACCACTAACGTCGCGTGACTGCAGTAGCACAAGGCGTCATCACCTCTGGCACACATGCTACCCGTGTGCCATGCTAGGCACGTCGTCGCCACCGCCGCTAACTAGTGCCGCCTCCACGGAAACCCTAGCCACCCCCGCATGGGCCTAAATGGGTCGGCCAACTCGTCAAAAAGAGAAGCATGATAGAACATGATTTTTTAAAATAATATTTTTTTAAAAAATCAAAATTGGTACACATATTTAAAAATTTGAAAAAAATGTATTTTTGTCGATACTTGGTGTGCAGATCTAGGCTGATCAGCCCTAGATTGACTGTTTTACTAGGTCCTGTCAGCATTTGATGTGCCGATCTAGCCTGATTCGGCCTGGATTGGCAGACCTTCTACCAATATAAGCCGATCAGCCTAGATCGGTATGTGGTCTTCCAATATAGGCCAAACCATCCAAATCGATCGATCAAATGCTTATTGGTGCCTATATTTTTTTTACAAATTCAATATTAAAAATGTATTTGACAAAATCAATATTAAACCCCCTATTTTTTGTATTAATTTGTTATATATCCATAATATTTTAGATTATTCTATCGAATTAGAGAAATTTGCACACTTTGTCGTTCTCTATTTTGAAACAAGATTGCAATATCTATTACGTAGGAAATCACACATCTGCAAACAAGCTCATAAAATATGGTATTGAAGTGTAACGGATCTCCAATAACTTAGTCTCACTAAGACTTCCTTCGGGTAGGTTGAATTCCTATAAATTGAGTTTTTGACATTAGTCAATGTTTACATAAGTGAAAGGTAAATGAAACAGAAGAACAAAGCTCATGATAATATCTTACGTCAGGTGATTTAAGATCCGCTGTCTTCATGGCTAGCGTCATATGGTGTGCAACATAAAACCCACATTGGTTTCCAAGAGGTTGATTGTAGTATTGTTATGGAAATACACGATTAGTTTGGATGACACATTAAATTGAAAAGGGTAAACATTTAGAGACCTACAAGCATTGTGGTTTTATGAACCAATTGTACGCATTGCATTGCTTTTGGTTTGTGGACACGATAGTGGATTCGAAAGCTCTATAATGAGGTAGAACAAGATTGAGTTAAACAAGACGTTAAAGGTTGAACTTGTAATAAAGTGAAGAAAACCTTACTCGTCGATTAAACTTTTGACTACCGAGAAGTCCCTCTCGGTGCGCTCGCCATTCGGTCCGTTTGGTCTTGCCGAGTTAGTGTACCATACGATCTTCCACTTGGGGGCGATGAGTGGTAGGACATAATTAATGTCCATTCAAAGGGTGTATGCCCATTATATGTTGCTCTCTTGTGATGCATGTGGTGAGTAACTTAAATAGGTAATCGACACATGAGTTCCTATCACTCTCGATTGTTGATATTGCTAGCATATGTGGATCAAGATATTTGAATGCTTGATTCTTGCTTTCTTGCCACATTATCCTGCACATATGAAAGAGTAGTTAATACCACTTAATGATGTGTTGACTTTAATATAAAATATAGGTTAAGTAACTTACAATGTCGAGCACCACAGCAAGCTAATGTTGAGAGCATCCAAGTTTAAAAGATCACATAGATTGTTAAAGCATACCAAGAAATATCTGTCACTGGTGCAGAAATTAATTTTCTTGTATGTTACAATGACCAAACTTTTGTTTTCTTTGCAGCCATTGCGGTATAATTGATGGAGGTCGATTAAGACTTGTCATCCCCTTCTTAGCTGATCTTGATGCAGCAGATTCTTGCCTTGTTCGTACTTAGCATTTGCAAGAGTCTAGGCTGATGCCATCTTAGGCTTCACCTCTTTTTTAGTCTTTTTGGCCTTGTTTGTTTTTTGTGTTCAATCGTTGGCTTATTTGACAATGGCACAACGACGACATTTTAACCTTGCTTGATTGGTGCAACAATAATAGGTGGCTGAGCAGCTGGAGGTTCAGTAGTACAAGGTTGAGCACTAGCTTGGTTGAGCAGTTGGAGGTTCTTGGTCGACCAAAATATCCACACATTTCCACTGTATCATGGATTATGAATATGGTTTGAATGAAATTGAGTAAGTAGACTCATTCTTTGAATTTGAGTTTGAAAAGAAACACTTGGATATAACCAAGTTCTGCATTGGCCTACAATCAAAGCATGCGACTAATCAATGAATTCTAGTACATTAGTCCACTTACACTTATAAAGTGTTGGAGAAATTTGTCTTTGAAATGTAATTTCCATCCAAAACCCCCATGAACAGAAGGTCATTGCAAATAGACCATAATCCATAAAGATTAAGAAAAGAGACAGAGAAGGACCGAATTCCCATACTTAAGTGTTGTAGGTACACTAATGTACCTAGCACTACCACATAAATGGTCTTTTAGATGGATTTCTACTAATGGATAAATTATGTGCATCACTAATAGCCCACAACACTAGCTAGACATTACTTTTGTTGTAAACCTACTCACATGTTAACACCCTCCACTATTATTCATGACGATAATGAAACTTGCATTGCACAAATGCAGTCTAGATATGTGAAGAGCAAGTGATGCACACCAAGTCACGTGAAAATCTTGTAGATTATTCACTAAGTATCACAAAACATCTAGCTTCGAAGGATTAGACTTAAAGACTTATGCATTTCATGAGTAGAAAGTTCACATAATATCGATAAGAAGAACTAAATCTTAGTCAAATAGACTACTTACCCAAATTGATCTTGAAGATCATATGAAATATTATGATGATTTGTACTCTTTTCCCCTTCAATGAGTTTTCCTTATGATTTTCATATGAAGGTATTTAACGGGGCAATTCATGCAACTAAGACACGTGCTATATACTCTTGTTGACGCTAAGATTTGGTAAAGCCCAAAGCCCATCAAGGACGTCGTACGGTCAAAGAAAGTCAAGAAGAGTCCGATCAAAAATAGTCAAAGAGGTCCATCCATTACAACACTGGCCGGATATGGAGGAGCATATGAGGAGAAGTTAAAGATTACCCAGAATTGGTTAAGATAGAATACTTGGATGGCAAGTCTCCGAACTATAAATATGTACCCCTAATTAGATTAGCACACACATCTCTGTCAAACAACTACTCAGTGCATCGCCACCCTTGGTTCCCAAGGTTTATCCCGGTGGGATTCGGCACTCAGAGCTGGGCTGCATTGTTTCGATCTCCAGTGAAGAGGTGAGTACCGCTAACCCCGACGATCGTGTTTACTAGGTCAGAATTCTCACGGCTACATCAGATTGATCTCTTGAGGTGAACGTCAAAACAATGCGGTCGCTGGTTCTCGGTGTATTGGCTAGGTATAAAGCTGCATAAAATTGATCTCTTATATTGATGTGATATAGGTGTGGTAGTTTGAGGCTTCATCGGTTAAGTCCGACATCTCTTGCTATTGTATCTTTTTCATGCTATATACCGTCCATCTAAATAAAGCATGCTCGATACTTTGATTTATTATTAAGATCATCGTGATTAGCTATTATCTTGGTTAGGTCTGATCTAGTTATTGTGATGATTTTCATGATATAGACATGTTATATGGCATGTTTTATTTATTTCCGTCGGAGTACAAGTCGACATGTTATCTTCAATTCAACGCCACATCTTATTCGCCATCGGAAAAGCGCTCATCGACCCATATGTGTTAACTTCCCATCTATTCGGTCGATGGCACACTCGCCTGATTGCTTCACCCATGGTCATCGGCCCTATGGCCGATCGGTATGATATTCCATGATTATTTCATCCTCATCGCGGTCATCAGCTCGATAGCCGACACGCTATGCTATTGATCATATTTTCCTATTTCCTTATCTGTTGTAGGGTCAAACTGATTGGCACGACTTGAACCCCTTTTTTCTAAGAACGTAAGTCCTACACTAGAGTTTAGCAGATCTCTCAGGCCACGTTTGTGCCAAAGTGTGACAAAAAATGCACCAACACACTTTTTTCACCCCCGGTGGGACCATACTTCAGAAACTCAGCCATGGAGGGTGAACTCAACGACGACAACATCATTCCGATCACCATGGAGACCTTGACCGAGGAACAGAGGGCAGAGGCACAGAAACACATTGACACTTTCCAAGAGTTGTGCCTACAAGCCTACAGGATGACTCGGGAGGGTCCCATCTTAAGGGATCTATTGCTAAGACCAGCGATGGCCACGGAGTTCAGTAAGCTCACAGGAATCCCTCATGTCGGTTTCCAGGAGATCTTCGACAATGCGCTTCCCCACGCGCTCATCAACCAATTTGGAACATTGGTCAACACCCTCCACAAGCTAATCAAGAAGACCATTGATGGAACTATAGAGCACGAATCGTTACAAGGTATGATGTATCTCCCTGATACTCAGACCAGACTGCTACAAAATTCGTAGCACTCTCGGCCGGCTTCACAGCCGCAAGGGCTGATGAGGCTAGAGCAGCTAGCCTTCTCGGTCGATCATGAAGGAAACAAGGTGACCCAACCATCGCCCCCCACTCAGGCTTGCCGTCGAGTTTGCCGTACAAACTTGAAAGAGGTGTGTCGATCACATTCTGAGTGGCCGGCCCTAGGACGATGGGATAGGAGGCCCCACAAGTCACATATGGTGTCGCAAGGAACGTGCTTCTATACATCGTGCTGCCTAGGGGGCACCCGACGGTATCTCCTAGGGGTACCATAGGACTGTGAACTTTGGAGCGCAGCCTTATGGTGATGAGTGGCAATATAGATACAACGCTTCTCGGCCAGAGCAATATCAATAGGCCCCAATGCATGAACGGTACCCAACACAGGGACAACAAGAAGATGACTAGGTGAATCAAATCACAGAGGTTATCAAAGATCAATTTGGGCTGAAGCCCAAAGAATAGACATACATGTATTGGCGGTCGTACCCAGAATTTTTCGACCGAGGACCGCTACCCGACCGATACAAGATACCTGACTTCACTAAGTTCTTAGGACAAGAATCAGTCTCCACGATCGAGCACATCATCCGTTTCCTCACCCCAATGTGGGGAGGCATCGGCTGACGAAGCGTTGAGGGTCCAGTTCTCCGCGCTCTCACTATCATGATCGGCCTTCACGTGGTTTGCTTCACTGTCGGTGGATTCCATTAGAGGATGGGCAGATCTAGAGAAGAAGTTTCACCAATATTTCTTCGCTGGCATTCAAGAATTGAAGCTCGCTGACTTGATGACCTTAAAGCAAAGAATGGACGAGTTGGTGCAAGATTATATCCAGAGGTTTCAAGACATACAAGGCAGATGCTATAGTTTGAGCCTTAGTGATGCCCAGTTGGCGGAGTTGGCATTTTAGGGATTCATGAACCCAATTTGTGCAAAGGGTATCATCTCATGAGAGCCGGTTCCAAGAAGTGAAAAGAGACAAGTATCAGAAGAAGGTGGCATACACTCAAGTATATCATTCGGACTCCGACGAGAACAGCGACTCAGATGCAGAAGTCAGTATGGCCGAATGGTCTAGAAACAAAAAGCAAGTTGCATGCCTCTGGGTGAAACCGGCCGATAAAGAGGAAAAGTACAACTTCAACATCAACAAGGCCGATAAAATATTTGATCTATTTCTCAATGAGAAGAAGATCCACTTGTCACTTGGCCATGTGATATCGTCTGTCGATGAACTGAAGAAGAGAAAATACTGCAAGTGGCACAATTCCCCATCGCATCATACTAATGAGTGCAAAGTTTTTAGGCAACAGATCCAATCGGCCGTGGAGCAAGGCCGAATCAAGTTTGATGATGGAAATAAGCCGATGAATATCGATGGTCATCCGTTCACAGTCAACATGGTGCACACGTACCATACTGACGATCAGCACACAAATAAAAGCAAGTGAGCCAGCAGCAATGCCGCTTCTTCGGATCTCATCAGGAAATACCAAAGGAAGCCGACGAAGAGAATGGACGACGAAGACAACCACGACTACTCATGTTTCAATCCACATTGGAATTGTGAATTCTTCAGGCTATGCTGGAATGAAGGGCTACGTCTACCATCAATGGACGACTGTCTGGGGTGCGACGCCAAGAATATGACACAAGACGGTCATCGGTCATGTAACATCAATCCAAGGCTGCATGATCGAGAAATCGTTCACCAAAGATTGTCGCCACCGAGAGTGTTAGCACTTGAAAGGCTCGACCCCATCAACTCTAAGGAAATCGGCCAGCCGGCCGATGGCAGTGATGTACCAGAGAAGCCGCGATAGTGCCCTAGTGGTATTTTCACGAGGAGTCATAATAGAAGGGTCCAACGTCTGCGACAAATGGAACTAAAGGCACAAATATGCAATGAGGAAGCTTATCGGCCACATAAAATCAAGAGTGAATGACTACCGAAAGATAAGGCCGATCATGAGGATAAGAATGTATCAGATAATGGTGTCAACCCAATCAATGAGGAGCTTCCCAAGCTCATCCTGTAAAGACAGCACTAAAGAATGAAGGGTAGACTCAGTCAAAAATTTGCCACAACCAATGAACTACGGAAATGCAAACATCAGACACTAGCGACAGATCGAGGCTAACCTTCAACCCCCAATGAGATAAACAGATTAAAGACAACTACATCAGGGATGCGAAAAAGGACGAACAAGAAGTACTTAAGGAAATATTGAGTGATCGTTCGGACAGAGCATAAAGATCTACACACAGAAACATCTGATACCGATGGTATCGCCTTCAGACGGTAGATGGAGAAGCATCATCCTTAGACACAAAATACAAACAAGCTCAGTTCAAGACAAAGGGGTCAATAATAATATATTACAAGTATGGTGTCCAAATTACAGATTGAGAATCCAATACAAAAGTGGTTATGCAAGTGCGCGGTGAATACCCTCGATCGCTTGCAGCAGGATCGCGTCGACACTCCAAAGGGTGGCATAGTCTTCAACATCCGAACTAGGAACGTCTTAGAGGGCTTGACGTCGGTTCTGCACAAGACAGGCCAAATCGGTGAGCCATTGTTTCTGAGCTTTGATCTGGCCCAAAAGGGAGGCCAGAGCACCTTCCTTGTCGACGATATTCACCCGCACTCCATCCAGCTTCATGGCCAGGTTGGCCTCCTCTTCCCGAAGTAAGTCCAGCTCATGCGGAGTGACCGACGACTCACTCTTGAGCCAATCCAGAAGGGTGCCCTCGGTCCGCACTACTCCGTCATGGGTTTTGATCGCCTTCTGCTATGATGTTTTGATGGTGCAATCGGCCATCTGCCTCAACACCTGGTGCACGACTGGCTGATGAAATTCCAAGTATGCGGCTAACATGAGGATGACAACCAACTCTAGGGGTAGGAAGTTCAATATGTCATTGAGGTGACCCCGTATCGGCCCGAGTCATTGACTAGGACTTCCACCGAGTATTCCAAGCGACACAACAGGTTCAATAGAACCTCCTTTACCTCTAGGGAGAGCTGAGCCATGGCTGACACAAGAGCACATGTAACCTTTTCATTGGCCTAGAGATAAGGACCAACATCAAAAGAGAACTATTGGGCAAAAGAATAAAGAAAGAAAGTCAAGCAAGAGACCAAGATATCGTGATAAACAAACACAATGAAGCTTACGTACCTGATAGGTACAGCTGACTGCGGTGCACCGTCGGTAGAAGAGGCAGTGGTATCATCCTCCACCATAGTCATCGGAAGGGTGTGCGAACCTAGCTTCCTCTTAAATACTGCCCTAGGGGCAGACGGGCCCATAGTGTCTAGCATCGGCTGCATTCAAGGCCAATGTAAGTTATGAGGAGGGCGAGAAGAAGAAGAAACAAAAGTACATGATGAGAACCATCAGCTGGAGGCACCTCAGTGTTGGTCTCGACGGCCGCCGACACACCTTCTGACGTATCGGCTCCAGCTGATGTAATTATAATAGCGGCGCCGGCCGACATGTCAAGGTCAGCAATGATGACCTCTAGAGTATCGACCCCGATGACAAAGTCCACGGTGGTGTCTCCGACAGTCGGAAGTGACTGAGCGTGACCTAGGTCCTCCACCGGTTGGTCCAACACCACACAAGGGGATGCAGCGACAGGGAAAGGCTAGAAGAAATGGAAGAACAATGAGTATCGAAAGTAAATAAAGTATCATACAACAAAGACATACGCACCTAAGACAGTGGAGGTACATCGGTAGCGATGGGGGTCGGCACAACAGAAGATGTCGGTGGCATCAGCTGAGGAAGAAAGAGAAAAACATCAACTATGAGCCGGAAATGCCACAAAGAGAAGACGAGAGTTCACCAGGTACGACAAAACAAGGGCTAGGAAGATTACCTGGACGGATCGAGTCCTGGTGGAGTGGCACGTCACTACGCCCAACGCCATGCGCTTACGCATTAGGGCCTTAACTTGCTTCTTGGGAAGCCATTCTGATGGAGTGGGGGGCCCGCTACCTAAGTTTGTAGTGGTCGATGGCAGCCCATATCGTATCGGCCTACTGCTTCGGCTCATCAATGGGGTGTCGATATCATCCTCCTACAAAAGAAAGAGAGTCAGGATACGAGGAAGAAAATCAAAGCAAAAAGCTAAGTCACGAGAATCGGGACAAACCTTGGGGTTGATATCGGTGAAAGCCGAATCCAACAAAAAACAAAAGTTATTAGAATGGCGGTTGAAGATGTGCTGGCTAACCTCGGACCACCATTTCTTGTAAGGAATTGATGCCACCTTGCATGCGGCCTAGGAAGGGAGCTCTCCAAGAGAGATTGAATCGGTCATAGAGAAGAGCCGATTGAACTCTAAGGAATTTGCTACTTCACCATGGACCCAGATTTGATCGATGAAGAAAAGATCGATCAACAGCTGATTGAAACCAAGATGTCGAGCATAGGCTGTCGGATGATAAAACTCATAAGATGACTTACGCATGGGACTGACCGTGAAGTTGATCTAAAGAAGACAAGGAGAAATACAAGCAAGGAAGATGGCATCCCTCTCTAGGCTCACTAGCACATCGGCCAAAGATAGCAGATGTGGGTATTCGTAATTGGCCAAGGACTCATAGGCATACCATACTATACAGTCACTAATGAAGCTGCAGTAAAAGGCCTTGAACCATCAGGCCAAGATGTCAGTGGACATTCTTTCCCTCGGCCGGCAGGCGGCCGCCTCGCCTAAGGATAGGCATCGGCAGGTGGTCAAAGAGGTGGATTCACGATGATCAGGTGTAAAACGAAGGAAATCAAAGGAAGGGCTAGGAGAAACTTTGGCCATATATATGTTAAGCCACAAATTGAGGAACTACCAGGGACTACCAAGGTAACCTACCACATCACCGGCTGATAATCGGACTGATACCTAATGAAGAAGATAATAAAGGGAGCCAAGGAGGTATCGGCCAAGAGGGATCGCAACTCTAGCAGCCAGTTGCTCTGCTAAGAATTAAAGATGACAAGTAGGCCCAAGGGTGGACCCACAAAAGAAGAACTTCTCGAGCCAAAGGTTAAGAAAAGCAATGTGTTCTCGCTCATCAATAGGATCAGACTACTTATTGTGACTTGCGATATATTTGGCCCAGCCACCACTAGATTTGATATCAAAACGGTGAGAAGGTTTGGAACGGAAAAGAAAGGGATCGATTGTAGAGATGATATCAAGAGAGTTCAAGACTGCAACGTCAATAAGGTTGGGACTCATCGGCCCATGGCCGAAAAGAAATTCGTTCAACGCATCGGAACAAAAGTAGCAAGAAGATGCCAGCATCGGCTCGTTTTTGAAGGGAAGAGCAAGGGAAAGGCCGATGCAGTGCGCAATGCCAGTTTGTTCCTAGGAACCTCACTTCGATGGGGCAACCTAGAGGAACCAGTTACGCCACCCCAAGCAACTCGGCGATTACTGTGATGGCATTTGCTGGAGGCATCCGAGCGGCCGGTGAGGTTAGTTGACGGCGTTGGCCGTTGGTGATCATGATGAACCATCGGCACCAGATGGTGCGCCCTCCAGAGTTGGTGAAGATGACGAAGTCTGCTGGGGTGTCAGAGGACCCCGACAGATGATCCTTGGAGAGTGTCTTCAGCGGAACGGTCTGTCGCGACACTAGAGTTGTTAGTGAAGTAGGTGTCACCGACGGCATGGGCGGAGCCTTCATTCGTAATGGAGCAGTGGTGGGAACCAGTTGGTTCATGCAGTCGCTGACAAAAGTCAGGCTTCTGAAAGAAAAGATGGTGCCCTAGGGCACCTTGGTGTTGAACTTGCAGACGACGACCATTGATCCGATCAACGGGCTATAGAACTCCACCCCTACCTGGCGCGCTAGCTGTCATTGTGTGGGAACGACAAGCCTATAGGGGTACCCGTAGTGTGATTTGTTGTCGATAGAGGGGAGGAGTCATGGTTATGGATTCGATGGTTGCCCCAACTGAATTGGGTAGGATGCGGACCGAGACAATAAGGGGACAGACACGAGAGAGTTTTTAGACAGGTTCGGGCCTCCCGAAGGATAATAACCCTACTTCTGTGTGTGTATGAATGAATGGGGGTGTCTGTATGGATCAATCCCTTATTGCTGGTCTCAGCTAATGGTGCTGCTCTTTAATTTGGATGTGAGCACGCGTGTGTGTTGTTAGGATAATAGGATGTGCCTTTTGGTTTGGGCCTCCCCTAATCCTTTTATATGACAAGGATTGGGCAGTTACAACAATAATCGTGACATTGATAGCCATTGGAAATAGCCACATAACTACCAACATAACTACCTCTAAATGGCGCTAATGGCTGCCATAGAGATGATAACATTGAGGGTAACCATCGACGTTGATTGGAGCTAAATGTTTGGTGGATGGCCCCAGTCCAACCGTTGGCGTCTCACCACTCGGACGCATTCGCTCCCAAGTGGTAGGCCTGGTGGTTAGGAAATCCTTCGTGGTTTGGCCTGGGCAGCAGTCGGCAACCCGAGTAAAACCACTCGGTGGGGTACCCTGGATCATATCCCGACAAAAGCATTTTTGAATTTTTGAAGGGAATACGCTAGGTCTTAGTGTTAACAAAGTCGGTAGGGTCAGGGTTACCTATCGGACCCAAGAAGAAACATGATGGATGGTTGGCCATAGGAATCAAGACTTGATCATGTGGATTCTATAAGGAAAGAACAGAACAGTAAAGAAAATTAACGGAAAAACTAACAGAAATGAAGAACAACAGAAAATAAAAGGGTGAAGATTTACCTCAGGGATGGAGTTGTTGGTCGCCATCGAGAAGATCTGCTGGAAATGTGGGTCAGCGAAGAAGATGAAGGCGGCGAGCAACGGCGGTCATAAGAATACGGTGGAATGCTTGGGGGACAAGAGTGAATAGTGAAGCAGAAAGCATGAAGAAGAAGGGTGGAGTGACCAGGATACTTATAAAGTAAGAAGTAACTCCTCGGTGACCGGGTCAAGCCAATTCCGCCAGATGGGTTATCTTCAATTCAACGCCACATCTTATTCGCCATCGAAAAAGCGCTCATCGGCCCATATGTGTAAACTTCCCATCTCTTCGGCCGATGGTATGCTCGCCCGATCGCTTCACCCATGGTCATCGGCCCTATGGACGATCAACATGATATTCCATGATTATTCCATCCTCATTGCGGTCATCGACTTGATAGCCGATAGGCTATGCTATTGATCATATTTTTCTGTTTCCTTATTAGTTGTAGGGTCAAACTGATTGGCATGCCTTGAGCCTCTTTTTTCTAAGAACGTAGGATCTGCATTGGAGTTAACTAGATCTCCCAGGCCAAGCGTGTGTCAAAGCAGGCATATACACGTCGCGTAAGAATGTCTAAGTGGGAGTGTTAAGAAACCGATTCAGTTACTATCAAAATCAAAATTCAGTTGGATATGTTTATCCTTAGAGATTTTGGGCTAAAAATAGAGGGCTCATCTCTCGTTGTATTCACTCATAAATCAGAGCAATAAAGAAAAGCATTTTTTTACACCGTACATGTGTCTCTCCCGTTGTTGCATGGTTCTAAACTACATAAGTATGATCGCAGTTTCTCAACATCTCCCGCAAAATTAGAGGAAGAGGAGAATTCAATTTGAAATTATCGATTCAGAATATTTTTAGGTTAATAAGGAATGAGAAATTTTGAGATATTTGTCACGACAACAGACAAAAAGATCACGATTTTTGAGCTTAATTGCATTAAAATAATTCTTAATGACGTGAGAAGTAATGGAGCTAGGGATGAATATGGATGTCAAAATATCAAAATTATCCATGTTCGTATTCAAATAATTGTAAATATGAATATATGTATTTGTATCTAAATTAAATACAGACGACAAACATAAATATCGAAATGTGTTTGACAAATATAGATATGAAAATAGAAATACAAATTTATATTGAATGTGAATATGAAAATAGATACATTCATATCCGTTTTAGGATTTTATAGAGATTAAGCTTTTAGGAACTTAAGATGAGATGACATCACTATATTAATATATATAGTTTATTTATTATTTATGTAAATATAGAATACTTAAGTTAGTGAATATTAATATGTGTGGTTTATTTATTATTTATGTAATTATGAAATACTTATGTTAGCTAGGGTTTTCTAGCAATATAAAGCAGTAAGATATTTGCAACTATGCTTGAGATTGAAAATTTTTCTACACTCAATATATAACATAAATTATTCTATGTAATTTTTTTGTATTTTTCTAGATCTGTTCACTATTTTTAATTTATTAATTGTGTTTCTAGGATTTAAATTGAATTATGTGAAATTTTAACTGTAAGTACCTAAAATAATGCACTAAAATTTATAGAAAAATCATATTCATGTTTTTGAGTCTATTTTTAGTTCTTTGCCAATAAATTGAAAGAAATTTTAAAAAATATATGTTACGACACTCGATCGGTAATGTAGAACTTAATAGTTGTTTATTTCTAAAAAACTAATAAAGTCTGGAAAACACAAGACATGTCATGTCGTTATGATATTTATTATTCATAGATATTATTATAAATAATTGAAAATGTTTCAAGAAAGTTATCACATAGGATGTTAAAAAAGATCATGATTTCTCTTAAGGAATTAGGGTTCGAAGAAGGAATGTGTTATTGTTGACAGTAAATCGATGGTTAATTTTTTTGAACTTAAAACTTTTTTATAATCAAAATACAACATATATTATTCCATGTAAAATAATTGTATTTTCTAGGTATATTTTATAATATTCATTTATTAATTGTGTTTCTAGGATTTAAATTGAAATATGTGAAATTTGAATTGCAAGTGCCTAAAATAATACACCAAAAATTATAAAAAAGTCATATTCATGTTTTTAATCCATTTTATTCCTATTCACTAAATTTAAAGAAATTTTAAAACAAAGGTTGTTCGATAGCTTAATGATTTTTAATTCTTAAAAGACTAATTAAAGTCTAAAAACATGAGACTTATCATTGTATTATCATATGATATGCAGATGGTGTGATAGAAATTTAAAACTGTTTCGGACAAGTTATCACATAGAATGTTAAAAAACCATAGATTCTCTAAGGAGAATTAGGATTTAGAAAAGGAATATGTTAGGATTGAACGCAAATTAATGTTTAATTTTTTTAACTTAAAACTTTTTTACAATCAAAATACAACATTTCTTATTCCATATAAAAAATTAGTATTTTTCTTAGGTACGTTTTCTATTTTTGATTCATTAATTGTATTTTTAGGATTTAAATTGAAATATGTGAAATTTGAACTTCAAGTGCCTAAAATAATACACCAAAATCTATAGAAAAATCATATTCATATTTCTTTAATCCACTTAGTTCCTATCCACTAAATTTAAAGAAATTTTGAAAAAAATAGGTTAAGACACTTGATCGGCAATGTGGAGCTTAATGATTTTTTAAACTCTTAAAAAATCAAATGAAGTATAAAAACACGAGACTTGTCATAGTATTATGATATGATACATAGCTAGTGTGATAGAATTTAAAAATGTTTCAAATAAGCTTTCATGTAGGATGTTAAGAAATCGTAGATTCTATAAGGAGGCATTAGGATTTAGAGAAGGAATGTGTTAGGGTTGAAATCAAATCAATGGTTAAATCTTTTTTAAACATAAAAAATTATAATAAAAATACAATATTTTTTATTCCATATAAAAATTTAGTATTTTTCTTGGGTACATTTGCTATTTTTGATTCATTAATTGTATTTTTAGGATTTAAATTGAAATATGTGAAATTTGAACTGCAAGTGCAAGAAAAATCATATTCATATTTTTAATCCATTTAGTTCATATCAACTAAATTTAAAGAAATCTTGAAAAAAAATCTAGGTCGCGACACTGGATCAGTAATGGCTTAAAGATTTTTAAATTCTTAAAAAAACAAATAAAATCTAACAAACACGAGACTTTTCATGGTATTATGATTTGATACATAGATGCTATAATAAAATTTTGGTATTTTTGAGATAAGTTTACTATTTTAATTGATTAAGCGTGTTTCTAGAGTTTAAATTGAAATATGTGAAATTTGAACTCCAAGTAAATGAAATAATAAACATTTGTAGTCAAGAATTATTGTACTAACCGCTAATTTGGTATACTTGGCACTTTGGACTTTTGAAAAAATTGTGAAACGATGAACATTCGAATACAGATTTATTTCAAATTAAACCGAGTAAACATTCAAATGTGTATTCGTATTCAAATTATCCATTTTGTATTCGTATCGGAGAACATATGAATTCATATTTGTATTTAAAATAAAATATGGTAAATAGTGCTATCCGAATTCATCTCCGTCCCGTCCATATCTGATACGAATCCATCCCTAAATGAAGCGTAACAACTTGTAACATATATAGTAATTATTATTTTCCTTTTTTTCAAAATTTATTGGTAACGAGCTAGTCTGGCCGTCATCTCTTATCCAATTTGATCACACTTATGGAATAGACCTCAGCCGAAAGCTGCTGTGTGGCTTATTCACCAGTAGCTTTCTTTTCCACACAATTGAACACATCATGCATTCAAGGATGGCAAAAGGTACTCAAAATCCATTACACACGTATACAAACCCACACATGCATTCATACATACATGGAGAATTTTAATGTAAAACCACACCCATTAAACTTAAGAATCATAATTGTTCCCTTCTCAACCATATGATCAATTATATATATATATATATATATATATATATATATATATATATATAGAGAGAGAGAGAGAGAGAGAGAGAGAGGATTTTAATGTAAAACAAAATAATTGTGAATCGTTCAATTTTTATGTTCAGATTTAAATAAAATGATTTATTACCTCCTTTTTAATATATTATTTCTGTCCTCGAGCGCCAGGTATTCTGTGTGAAGCAAATTTTATTACGTCAAAGGATTGATAATTATATTGCGGCTTGACTGGAGACAAAGCAACGCACACTAGATTGATTCAATTCATCACTCATCTATCATATTATCTACTTCCAAAAAAACATTATATTAACTTTGCACATCTATATAAGCATATTATTGTTCAGTGGAAAATTTTGTATGGAACTCTTTGTATATAAATATATGTAATAAATTTTAATTTCACATTTGGTTGATATATATAATGATATATCCAAAGGCTAGCTGACGCACGAGGGAACACATTACATGCATGCAGCTAGCTAGTTACAACTTATTATAAATAAAAAAGAATGGAGGCCGGGAGGGCGGGCGGCGGCCGAGGCGGGCGGCGGCCCTAACTCCCTGTACGCGCCCGCGGTTGGAGGAAAAGCCCCATAACTTCCGTCGGCCAGCATTAAAGCCGACGGAAGTTAGCCGACGGAAGTTAGCTAACTTCCGTCGGCTTTAATGCTGGCCGACGGAAGTTAGGGGGATCCGATCGGCCGCGGAAAAACCCCCGCTAACTTCCGTCGGCCACTGTCAGAAGCCGACGGAAGTTAAGTTAACTTCGGTCGGCCTCTAGGGGCCGACGGAAGTTAAATTGGCCGACGGAAGTTTATCGTTTTCCTGTAGTGAAAGAGGAGAACAATTTGAATTAATTGAATTAGCAAAATCGTTAACTCGATCATGGAATATTGAAATGGATGAACTAGTAGTCTCTGGTGTTGATCCTGCGGCAGTTGTGTCTGATCTCTCCGTTCATCGTCCCCGTCAGCGGGCTTATGTTCCCCATCTTGATCATGGACGCAGCGAAGCTTCTGAAGAAGTCTTTCTGGTTGCTGGCGAAGCGGTGGACGACGGGCGCGGTGGTGGCGGCAGCGTAGGGGTCGGACAGCATGACCTGGTCGGACGGGAGCTTGCCGATGCCGTGCAGGAGGCTGCCGTAGTACTTGTTGTCGAAGACGTCGGGGGTGACGTCGTCAAGGTTGTCGAGCGCGTCGGCGGGCCGCCCTGCCGTGCAGTTCTCCCGGGTAAAGAGGCACTGCGTCCGGCCGAAGGTGTGGGCGCCCTGGAGCGCGACGAGGTCGGCGTGGTCGAGGCCGACGTTGTGGAACTTGCGCAAGAGCTTGTCCAGCGGGTCGAAGAAGTTGGGGAGGTCCTCGGCGCTGGGGATGTTGGTGGTGGTGGCGTCGCGGCGGCCGAGCGGGACGCGCCACCTCGGCCCTCCGGCGAGCTGGACGGAGATCTGGGCTGCGAGGGCGAGGATGTCGGCGCAGGAGACGACGCCGGGGCAGGCTTTCTCGAGCTCGCACTTGATGTCGTCGATCACGTTGAAGCCGCGGGCAGAGTTGTCGTTGGCGGGGACCGTCTTCTCGGTGGCGATCGCCGGCAGGTCGTCGTCGAGCAGAATGGAAGCGTCACAGCCCTGCAAAATATCACAATTTGCCTGCATGTCAGTGTAACTTTACAAACGAGGTAATGAAGATCAAGATGCATCATGCATGTGAAGGTACGTTGACGAAGCAGTCGTGGAAATGGAGGCGGATGAGGGAGGCCGGTATGCGCGGGTCGGCGACGCGGGCGTCCTGGATCACGCGCCGCACCACGTCGTGCGCGCTCGGGCACGTCTCATCGTAGAAGCCCGAACTCAGGCCGCCGCCATTGTGCTTAGCGTGGGCTGCTTGGCTCATCACCGCTACTACTGCCACCGCCACTGCCACTATAATTAGAAGAAGAGAGGACGACGAAGCTGCGGCTGCGGCCATGGCAGCTAATTAAAGATGCAACAAGCTTCTGCTCTCCTTGCTCAACTAGCTAGTTAGCTCTGTGTTGGCGTGTAACACAGATGGCAAGCTGCTGGTTGGTGCTTAATTAGCTACTATACCTAGCTAGCTCTTGTCTCGATCTGCTGGTTGGATGAAGAAGTTCGCCAGGATGGAGCGAGAGATTTATAGGGTTGGAAAGCTCATCCAGGTGCGTTAAGTTTTTGATATGGGTCGACGACGACATATATGATGCGTGACGCCGGCAGCCGCGTGCGTGCGTTTGACATGTTCGATCACCTCCGATCGATATGCATGCAAGTTGGAGTTGGTCTTCTTGGCGATCGACAGAGTTGGTGCAACGCGTTAGCTTGTTGCACATGCAAAAATGACTATTTATACATCATATCTCTCTCCGTATATTCTGCTCAAAGAATGAGTCGCCAAGCTTTTTAGTCATGGCGCAGATTATTCCTAAAAATTTAGCTTATATAATTATACATATTTAGCTTATATAAGTATATATAGTATTTATTTATTTTTATATTTCTTATAATATATTGTTCTTTACTTGTAGAAAATCACATCACTCCAGGAAAATAGAGGATAGACACTCGGCGAACAATACTCAGTAAACTACTATGGGTAAATAGGGGTTCACCGAGTGTTAAATTTAGCACTCGACATAGAAAAGACGGTAATAGTAGGCGCAACGTGGCGTGATAGATGGTTTATCAAGTATTAAAATTTTGACACTCGGCAAACAAGAAAATCGAAATAAAAAATAGGTGGGCACATCGGGTGTGGCACATGGCGCCGAGGCAGGGCAGGGTGACACGCGGCACGGAGGCAGGGCAGGGCGGTGCATGCATGGCGGGGCGGGGTGCAGTGGGGTGTGGCATGGTGAGGTGAGGCGAGGCGATGAGTGTGGCGATGGGCATGGTGAACAACGTATGTCATGATGGGAGGCGGCAAAGACGACATGGCAGCAAGAGACGATGACGTGGTGGCGACGGCGTGTCACCGGGGCGGCGACGGCATAGCACTGGGGCAGTGACACCGCGTCGATGCGATGACAACATGGCACTAGGGCAGTGATGTGGTGGTGATGGCGTGTCGTCGGGGCAGTGAAGTAGTGGCGGTCAGGGGAGGGAGGTGGGAGGAGGATGGAGAAAGGGGAGTATTTAAAGAAGTGTGAAAATTTTGAAAAGCAATTGTGTTGATTTTGAAAATATAGTGTCGGGCAGTAAAAAATTGTGCGAGAACTGAATTTTTTATTTGCAGAGTGTTTGCACTCGGCAAACACAAAATTGTTTGTTGAATGCCTCAAATTTGACGGTTGGAAAATTTTTTTAATTTTTTTTTTCAAATTTTGTCAATTTTTTCATTCTTTTTCTTGAAAAAATTTGTGAAACAATAGTGGGTAAGGACTAAAATTAGACTCAAAAACATGAATGTGATTTTTTTGACATTTTAGTTCATTATTTCATGTTATCGTAGTTTAAATATGACATGTTTCAATTTAAATCCTAAAAATACAATTAATAAATTAAAAATAGCTAACTGGCCTAAAAATGCTAAATTTAGTGGGTAATGACTACAAATAGACTCAAAAAGTCTTTCAATTTAGTAGGTAATGCCTACAAATAGACTCAAAAATATTAATATATTTGTTTTATAAATTTGTGTTTATTATTTAATGCACTTGCAGTTCAAATTTGACCTATTTAATTTATATGGTGAAATAAACTTAATGAATTAAAAATGGTAATTTGACTTAGAAAAATACCAAAATTTTACAAGAGATAAGTTATATTACATTTCGATTTTATAAAAACATTTTGAGTTCAAAAAAAATTAATCATCAATTTGGTTTCAAACCTAACTCATTTTTCCTATTAACCATATTTCCTCCTCGGAGTAACTCGATATTTAAATATCATACATGATAACTTTCTCAAAAAAATTTAATTTTTTATCATAGTATATATGTATCATATCATAATATCATCATAGGTACCATGTTTTTAGATTTCATTTGATTTTTGTAATTAAAAAACTATTGACTTCCATGTTACCGATCGAGTGTTGCTATATAGAATTTTCAAAATTTCTTTCAATCGCTATATAAATATGACTTTTCTATAAATTTTGGTTCATTATTTCATGTAATTATTTTTTAAAATTAACTTATTTAAATTTAAATTCTAGAAATATAATTTATTTGTTAAAAACAGCAAAATGATACATTTTACATGGAATTAAGATATATTGAATTTTGAGTGTAGAAAACTTTTCAAGTTGAAATCATATTGCAAATATCATGTGGGTTAGAAACATTATTTCATAAAGAATAATGGTTCTTTTGTGTATGCCGAGTGTTTTTTTTTCAAAAAATACTCTCGCAAACATGAAAAAAGTTTTTTCCGACTCAAACATGTCGTCGTGACGTTTGTTAATACCTTTTTTTACCAAATATATTTTCTATGGCACTCGACAAATAATTTGTTCATCAAGTGTTTATATTTTGTCGAGTGTTTTTTAAAAACAAATAATACATCCAATAAAAATTTTGGTTCTCGACGAAGTTGCAGTTTCCGTAGTGCATGCTTTTATGTAGTAAGTATATCTTTAGCAATCAATATCATATCCACCTTTAAATAATATAATCCCATCGAATGATTAATGCCTTATATTTTCTTTTTTTTCTCTTGTTAACATGACAATTTATATGCCTAGTGACTTGTATGCTTCAACAATGCAGTGAACGTCGTGACCACTATTCAGCATATCTTAATAATAATATGATAATAGATTTGAAGGTTTAATAGTAGCGCTATATCAGAGCCAGTTATTTCTAAGCCGGCACTGAAGCTATATTACTGTCGGTTTAAAAAATAAAAGTTGTTAACACTACCACAAAAAAGCACTTTAGTGATGGGTAATAACGTACATTAGTGACAGACATCTCCCCCGTCACTCTTATTATATCAATAATATAACACCTTTAGTGATGAGTGATAGTATTTACCCATCACTATAGGTTGCCTACTAGCTCAACTACTAGTTCACTTTAGTGACAGATCGAAATATCACTCGTCACTAAAGGAAACTTTAGTGATGGGTGGTTATTGTTACCCGTCACTAATATTATGATCATTTTGAAAAAAAATAGTTTTTAGGCTACATCCTAAATCAAAACTAGGATTTGACAGCTAATATATCCAACATTCAAAGTATACCACAAACAATTCATCACATAATAAAAACAAGAGATTCATAACCAAATTAATATCACACATTAACTTCTAATTCATTATCTTGAAGAAACTACATGGCTAAAACAAAGTTCCATAAGAGTATCATTCTCTAACTTGTAACTTCTAGCTAACCTATAGCTAACTTGTTGTTAACTTCCAAACTTCATAAGTGCTTAAATTGCTTAAGGCCTCTTTTACTGTCACCTTGTACTCCTTAGCTTGGATAGTGCCTTGTGGAGATTCTTTCTGTCTATCCTCCAAGAATTGCTTAACGCTATATGTGTCTAGTTTTGCAGCCTCTTTTATTGTCACCTTATACTCTTTCTCTCTAAACAAAAATGAGTCAGTATAATATCCACAATGGTTATATGTGAAAAAAGGAAGATGGCTAGGAAAACATCATATACACCCTTGGTTGACAACAATTTTTTTTGAAATAATGTTTTTTGAAAAAATTCAATTGTGTATATCCGATTCAAAAAAATTCAAAAATAGGTACACGTCGGCCGATCATCAGTCGAACCAGGACACAATTGAATTTTTTTCAAAAAATATTATTTCGAAAAAATCAGTTTACAAAACATATATGACAACATTAATTGCATCATTATTGATATTGAAATGGAAGGCACGTACTGTGTCAACTTATAACCAGTTATTTCCAAGAAATTGGCCAAAACTAGTACTTGGATAGCACCATCCTTCTGTAGCTTTATGCACCAACATTAGAACTACCTCAGACCCTGGTGCTGCCACTTGAATCTTAGTGGTCTGTTGGTATAGGTGAGATGTAATGTACATCTCACACTACTACCTTGAAAAGTACTATAACAATAAAATTTTAACAAATTAAGTTACACAAGGTGATTTGCATATATGATATATGTAAAGACCGACATAAGAAAATAACTTACCACCGACTTCTTGTTGATGATCACATTATTTATTGTGCATACATATAACATAATCTCAGAAGATTAACCTACTGACACTACTACAAACTGTCACTGTAGTGGCGTTGGGCAAAACCACTGTAGTGGCGGGCCATTAGATGCCCGCCACTAGAGTTGCTGGTGCTGACGGCAGCACCAGCGCCCACCACTATTGTTGGTAAAGTAGTGGCGGTCGGTGATGACGTCAGCCCGGACCGCCACTAATTTACCAATAGCAGTGGCGGGCGCTGGTGCTGCCCGCCGCTGCTAAGATGGCCGCCACTAAAGTAATGATGACATCACTTGCGACCGCCACTACTATTCTAGCTATAAATGCGCAGCGTCTTCCTCCCCGAGCTCTACTAGAGTTCGCATTTAATTTTGTCCGTACAATGGCGACAAAAATCTAGATAAAGAGGGGGGAGGCTTTGTTTTCGTTTCTTTTGAAGGATTTCATTCTAGGAGGTAAATCCATGCCGAATCTCACATTTATTTTGTATTTAATCATGTATACAATGAGTTATTAGTGTTTTTCTAATTTAGGGTTTGTGAATAGAAATTTTCAAATAATCTTCCATTTACAGTGTTACCTTCTCCCAAATGAACAAATATGACCCTCCTCACAATTATTCATCACTTGTATATTGATTTACGTCATTTTAATCTCTTTTTTAATTTGATTTATGATTATAGATCTAGAGTTATGTTGTTTGGAGAGAGAGAAACCAATATAGTTAATTTATTTAATAATTTTTTCTGCTTAATAAGTAGTTTTAATTAAAGCATTGAGGATTTTTAATTAATGTTGTTATGAGCGATAATAAATCAATATATTTTCAATTTGTAAATTACTAAAATTAACAATAATGATTTTATTAATATTTTTTCAAATAATATATGTTTTAGATGGAGCACAGGTCCTGGATGTACTCGTCCAACGACGGAGATGTGGTGGCATATTTTAACAGAGTAACTGAATTTACTGAAGCTGCCGCACAATATGCTTCCCGTCAGAGTGAAGAGGCAATATATTGTCCTTGTAAAGTTTGTAAAAACGAAGCGATGTATCCGTGTTCTGATCGTGAAACCATACGATTTCACTTGTTGAAAAATGGTTTCGTGAAGAACTATTATATATGGACGAAACACGGTGAGATGGGTCAAAATCCTCCTGAAGATTCTGATGTGCCGCAAGATGCTCATCAACATAGAAGAGGTTGTGATCATACATCCGACATAACACATGATGATGTTGATCAACATGATGATGATGACGCCTTTGATGTGGAGGAACTGATGCGAAATGTTGCGCCTGAGGTGTTGTTGCAGAGAACTACAACCAAAGGATACGATAACTTTGAAGCACTTGATAAAGCATCAAAAAACCTTCTTTACGAGGAACGCCACGGATGCGATAAGCAGTATACTGTGTTGTACACAATTCTTGAGCTTATGAAACTGAAGGCCAGCAATGGATGGTCTGACACCAGTTTTTCAGATCTTTTACAACTCCTAAAAAAGGTTTTGCCAAAACCCAATGGTTTACCATCTGATACGTACCAAGCAAAGAAGATGATTTGTCCGTTGACTTTGGGCGTTCAGAAGATTCATGCATGCCCGAACCACTGTATCCTATATCGAAAAGAGTATGGATTGTTAGAGAGATGTCCGCAGTGCAACGCGAGTCGATACAAACGTCCAAATGACTATGTGGAGGACTACAATGACCACCAGAAGAAGAATAATAAGAGGTTGCAGAAGAGGAATAAAAATGTTATTGAAGACCATCCTGGAAAAAAGATGGAGAGGAAAGTTCCGGCCTTAGTAATGTGGTACCTACCGGTGATTGATCGCTTGAAACGTATGTTCTCTAATCCTAGAGATGCTGAACTATTAATCTGGCATTTCGCTGGGCGAAAGAAGGACGGAAAACTTCGGCACCCTGCGGATGCTAGGCAGTGGAAATCATTTGACTTGGCCCATCCAGATTTCTCGGACGATCCTAGAAATATCAGGATGGGACTTAGCACGGGTGGAATGAATCCCTTCGGTGAGATGAGGAACCCACATAGTACGTGGCCAGTCTTTCTATGCTTGTTCAACATTCCATCATGGTTGTGCCATAAAAGAAAATACCTTATGCTCACTACTCTAATTTCTGGTCCAAAACAACCTGGCAATGACATTGATATCTTTCTAGAACCTTTGATGGAGGATATGAAACGTCTATGGGAACATGGTGTCTTTGTGTGGGATGAGCACAAGAAAGAGCACTTCAATCTAAGAGCCATAATCTTTTGCACCATAGCTGACAACCCAGGACGCATGTCCCTAACAGGACAGGTTAAAGGAAAGACAACATGTGTAGTGTGTGTGGACCAGACAGAATCTATGCATCTTCCATCATTCGTTAAGACGATATATATGCGACACCGCAGATTTTTACCAAAAAACCACAAATATCGAAGAAATAGGAACCATTTCGACGGTACAATCGAGCTTGGACAGCCTCCACGAAATCGAGATGGCAAATTTCTATTCGAAATGGTAAAGAATATCAAAGTTGTTTTCGGAAAGAAGAGGAAGAAATCTGAAAAAATTTCAAAGGACGCTCCATTTAAAAAGCAGTCGATCTTCTTTAGATATTTGCCCTATTGGAAGGAGTTGGAGATTGGTCATGCTATCGATACAATGCACGTTGAGAAGAATGTCTTCGAAAGCACTATCGGTATTTTGTTAGACATACCGGGCAAATCAAAAGATGGACTCAAAGTACGAAGGGACCTTCAAACTCTCGGAATTAGACCCGAGCTTCACCCACAGGAAAGGGCCAATGGAAAATTTTTCCTTCCGGCTGCTAGCTATAACCTCACAATTGACGAGAAAAGATCAATCTGCAGGTGTCTACATGGAATTAGAGTTCCAACAGGATTCTCAACGAATATAAAGAATATTGTCTCCGTAGCAGATTTGAGGATGAGCGGCTACAACACTCATGATTGTCATGTTATGCTTGGGCTATTCCTCGCCATCGCAGTAAGATGAGTCAAACATTCATTTCTGAAGATGGTGATAACACGCATGTGTCACTTCTTCAATGTCATATCAAAGAAGGTGATCGACACTGAAGAGTTAAATGAATTACGTAAACAAATGAGGGAGACTATGTGTCAGCTTGAGATGTGCTTTCCTCCTTCATATTTTGATATTATGGAGCACTATATGATACATATAGCAGACCAAATCTTTGTTCTCGGTCCAACGTACCTGCACAATATGTATGCGTACGAGCGTCTAATGGTTATCTTCAAGGGTTACGTACGAAATCGTGCTTATCTAGAGGGTTCCATGATAGAGGGCTACACGACTGAGGAAGTCATTGAGTGCTATGCAGATTACATAAGAGATGGAAGACCAATAGGAGTTCCCGTGTCGCGGCACCATGGAAGACTCACCGGTAAAGGAACTAAAGGCAGGAAAATCATACGAGACAATAGTTATCAAAGAATAAGAGAATCACATTACAGTGTAATGCATCAGTTGGCGATTATGAGACCATATGTTGAACAACACCTGCAAGAGCTTCGTGAAAAGAATGAAGATCACGATGAACAATGGATTATGAAAGAACACAAAATTTATTTCACATCATGGCTGAGGGATCTAAACCTTTCGATCGGAGAAACCGACGAAGAGATGATGATAAATAAATTGTCTTACGGTCCATTGAGCATGGTTAAAACATGGCAAGCGTATGACATCAATGGTTTCACATTCTATACCAAAGCAAAGGATCAAAGGAGTCAGCGCCAAAATAGTGGTGTCAGAGGAGAAGCAGAAGATAGCACTGGACAAAAGAATGCTTACTATGGATACATCGAAGAAATATGGGAACTTAACTACGGGAACTCTATAGAAATCCCTGTATTTAAGTGTCAGTGGGTCAGACATCCAGAAGGTGTGGAGGTGGATGATTACGGGTTTACGATAGTTGAGTTGGAGAAGACTGGAAAGTTCAAGCCCGAGGGATGTAATGACCAGCTTACATCTGCTCTCGGAAACGAGGAACATCGAGGGCGCACCCGAGGTGTCTCTTCTATAGCACCCTGGAAAAATACTTTCAAGAAACAGGAGGGTGCCACATACAAGAAGCGTCAAGCACGCACAGACGACGTCGCAGAGCGCTGTGCAGAGTGGGAGCGACACTTTTTTGAATTTATTAACGAGAATCCAAACATAATGCAGGCTGCAGCTGGACAAATAATTGTGCCAGAGGTACGACTCGACGTACCAAGCAGTGTTGGCTCAGTACAAGACAAATTTCCTGTAAATTATATTAAAGAGGACACACCCTGCAGCCTGCATGTACCGATAGGGCGCAAAGGGCATTCCCAAGAGGCTGCACGAGGCATTGCTATGCCTGGGGATTTATTTCACAATCGGCCTATTCCTGCTGACTATACCAAGGTTCAGGTCAATGAGATCACCAACGACAGATTTATTAATGACCCCTTGGATCTTCCAATGCCTGATGAGGGGATTGAGACAATCGGAGATGCTCTAAATAACTTTGTCCTATGGGCGAGCCGAGATATCAAATTACTGCAGACAAGTTCTCAGAGTAAATCACCTATTGTCTCATCACAATCCCCCACATATCTTTCATCTCAGGATGTGCAAAATATAGGATCATTATCACCTGTTGATGAGCGTGAAATAGAGGAAAAGGCAGAGGAAGAGCCAGTGCCCAATAAAGTGGTAGAAGTGATAGAATCGAAAGTGACTTCTGATCCTCAAGTGACAAAGCTAGTGCCAGTGCTTGAGCCCACTGATGAGCCCAACACAAATGTGCCAGAGCCAGATCAAATGCCAGTGCTAGTTCCCACTGAGCCTCAAGTGCCAGTTCCGGCTGATCCTCAAGTGCCAGTGCTAGTTGCTGCCGAGCCTGAAAAACAAGATGCATGCCCAAAGCCAGCAATCCACAAGATAACTGTTCAAGCTGGGCAGTGTTCTGCGCTGAAATCTGAGATGCATAAATTTTTTAATACTTTGGGGCAAACACGTTCTATGCCCGAAGCGGCTCCCATAAAGGCTCCAGTACAAAAGCATGCGGGCTCACTTTTTGTTGATAAGAGGACCTACGGAGACGAGGATTATATCGAATACGAACCAGGCAAACCATTATTACCCCAAGGAGTACTTAATTGTATGCCTTGGACGATGAAAACATTTCATGACTGGTACCTCGAAGCGTCTTCGTTAGGTGTAACACAAATAGAACTGACGGTTCCACAAGAAATATTCAACTGCCCAGAGTTTAAGCTTGCACTATTTTTTGACGACTTCCATCGGATGTTTCGTCTGAAGCGAACCGACATCACAAGCATGATGCTCTGGTGCATGTAAGTACTTTATACTTTGTCAATACAAAGCAAAAATAAATAATGTCTTATATTGACTATTGTTTTATAACATATGCAGTTGTAATTCACGCGGTGACGAGTCTAAATTGTATGGGTACTTAAACCCGTCATTAATAAGCCAAAGTGCGCTGAACCCGACACTAAACCAGAATGATAGCAAGTACTGGACTGCGGGTAAGAAAAAATTTCAAAGAAAGATGTTCAATAAAGACGAAGACAAACTTAAGAAGAACAAAAGGAGTTGTGCCGCGTTGTATATTGCGCGGTGCATGTATCAATGGAAGGACAGAGAAATGATAAGTGGGGCATATAACTTTAAGTAAGTATACCCACTATATCCACTTAAACACGTTTTATCGATTATGAAACTAACATAATCATATATTACTTCTTTCGATAGTGATCATTGGATTGCACTTCTGATATACCCAAAAAGCTCAAGGGTTTATGTGCTCGACTCGCTCGACAAACCCAAAAAAGAATATCAAGATATATTAAATGTTATTCAGAGTGCATATAGATACTACGTGGAAAAGTTAGGTGGCCCACATGATCCACAGAGGCCGAAAGAAATGCTTATCAGAACCAACTATCCGGTAATATTATATTTTTAAATTTGTTAATTCAATTGATAAAGCCAAACTATATATCGTTCTAACTTTGTCTATTTTGAAGTGTCACAAACAGTCTCTTGGTTCCGTGCATTGTGGCTACTATACTTGTGATTTCATGAGCAATAAGTTAGGAAAGTTTGGGCGGACAGTATCTGAGGATACTAAAGAAGTAAGTTGATTTCTTGTGTGTTAATCTAATATAACTTGCAGCGTATGTACTTATATTTTACGTATGCAGGCGTCAGGTCCATCAACCGTTGCCCAGAAGAGCCAACTCTCTGAATCACAAATGTACGAAATCGTATCAAGGATGTGCCGCTTCACGATGCATGAGATTCTTCATGAGCTTGGAGTATTTTTCGATCCTGAGAGTGAAGTGGCCAAGCATCCAACTCTGTATGATTGGGCCGGAAGAATGAAAAGGCGAACCAATTAAGATATGAGTTGGCCTTCCAAGAAAACATAAACCGCATGAGCATGTATTTGTGAAACAATGAATTGTGTTGATGGATGTTTATTGTGAAACATAAACCGGAAGAATGTAAAAATTGTGAATTTTTGAAAATTGATGAGATTGATGGTTGTTGTGTTGATGTGTTGTTGTTGTGGATGTGTATGTGGTTATGTGGATGTTTTGCTGCTGTGTATGTGGATATGTGGATGTTTTGCTGCTGTGTATGTGGATGGCTGTGTGAAGCATATAATTTCTGTGTTTTGGTTTGTGGGATCACAGCATTCTGTGTTAGCTTATACACAGCAGTGGCGGGCAGATGAGGTAGCTTGCCCGTTACTGCTGTTGACATAGCAGTGGCGGGCGCGCTGACCTCATCGGCCTGCCACTGCTGTTGACATAGTGGTGGTGGGTGCGCTGACATCATCTGCCCGCCACTGATATTGATAATAGCAGTGGCGGGCCGATGAGGTCAGTGCGCCCGCCACTGCTGTTGACACAGCAGTGGCGGGCGCTCTGACCGCCACTGCTAACCAGCGATAGCAGTGGCGTTAGAGCAGTGGCGGACTGGATGCCCGCCACTATAGGTCGATTTTGCCCGCCGCTACAGTGTCGCTTTGTAGTAGTGTGAGATATCTTGCAGAAGAGCCTTCCTTGTTGGAGTTACTTATGTTGGATTACCAAAATAACAGATGTACTTCAGTTGCTCCATTTGGTCGGGGTCGACCTCCCTGGCAACCCACTTCCCCCTCCTATCCATAACATTGCTAGGGCTATCCCCTACCATTATAATGCAATCATGTGAGGCAGCATGCATATCTAGTAAGTAATATCAGTTCTATGTATATACCACTATCATTGTCCTCTTCATTTATGTCCATTGGGGTTTTCTTGTCACCAAAGTTAGGGTAAAATTTGGCCATAACTATCAATGGGGTTTGTCCCATTGTTATGACCACATAGTTCCCGAGCGTGAAGCCGTCTCTTTGACTAAATTTGCCCCACCCTTTGTGAAGGCATATGCTGCCTCCACAGCTCACAACCTCAACCTCAATGGTTCGCCCATACCAGCTTGTCAAAATATTAAGAGTGTCACTAGCACAAATGATATTGATATCGCTAAATCTTCTTGATAAGTACTAAAATAGTAAGATAATATTGCATCAGTTTGTTAGATTTAATACCATACAACAATATATACAATGTACAATGTATAGTATAAACTAGTGAAACCCTCCATTGACTAGATGATTGATATTTATGAGGCAATTGTCAGGAACGTAAGTTGGTACCGTAGGGTTCCTCATACTAGACATGTACTATATTTGAAACGATGTAAAAAGTGAATAAAACCATATGAATATAACTTAATGTATGTTGAATATGATTGCTCTCAGATGTCAGTCTGCTATCGTAATGTCCTCCTTACCACTAGGTTACAATTTAATTATTAGGTGTGTGTGAAAACTAATTCACTAAGCAATAGTCCTATTCATTAATAATAGTAAGCATGTAATGAAACTATCAAAGGCACATAATATTGTGTGAATAAAATGTATGAACAATAATATTAGTGAATACATCCTCATATTAGCACAAAATGATCCTAAATTATCACACACATCCTCATATTTCACAAATAGCATCATCTTCATCGAGCAAATATTTTGACAAAATATATATACACATTCTACCACATTTCCACATATTTGGAGGAGGAATAACTTAGGAGGATGAGGAGGAATATATGCAACTGAGGTGGTAGCGAGTTGGGTCGGCCACGCGCAACGGAACGAACAATGGAATGGAGGCCACGTGTAATGGAACAAACAGCCAAGATGGAGCGGACCATGGTGAAACTAGCGAGGAGCATGACGAAAAGGCGATGGCGACGGTGTGGGAGGCTAGGGTTAAGTTTGTGCCAAACTAAGAGTATGTCGATTTACTATCTGTACTGTCAATTTATCTAGCCATGTACGTCATCAATGATGGGTAATAGATTACACCCGTCATTGGATCAATAGCTATTAGTGACGAGTGGCAATAAGACCCATCACTAATAGGGTTTTCCCCTCTTTAGTGATGGGTTACATTATGACTCCTCACTAAATAGGAATCATCACCAACGCGTCCAAACTAGCCCGTCACTAAAATTCTATTAGTGATGTGCAACAATTATTCGTCACTAAAGACTGGTTTTGTGTACTACAAGAAATCTGTTAATCTATGATGGTCAGAATTCATCACAGTTCATCAAAATTCCATCATAAAAGTTTATCCATGATGTTTTTTGATAACGTCATGGATAGAGCGTCATAGATTAACCTCGATGATGGATTAATAAAACCATCACATATTAGTGCAATCTATGATGATTATGAACCGTCATAGAATGGCTTTGAGCTCGCATAGCCGAGCCCAAAGCTCAGTATTATTGACGGAAATAGATGTCATAGAATTCATCATAGACTGAATATCCATGTAATCATGTCTGCTGACGTGGCTGATGACATGGCTATCGACGTGGCTGATGACATGGCTGCCGACGTGGATATTGACATGGATGTCAGCGTGGATGATGCATGGATGCTGATGTTTATGATGACGGCCTGTTTCAGATTTTCAGCCCGTTTTCGAATTTCAGTCCATTTCCAAATTTCGGCCCATTTTTTTAATATAAGCCCATTTTCAAATTTTAGCCTGTTTTCGAATTTCAGCCCATTTCCAAATTTTGGCCCATTTTTTAATATCATCCCATTTTCAAATTTTAGTCCATTTTGAATTTCAGACCATTTTCAAATTTAGAAACATTTTTAAATTTTAGCACATTGCACAACAACACAAAATGACATTGTAGGCTCTTCGTAGAATCAAACATGCAATGACCTTAATAATAAGATTTATAACAAATGACCTTCAAAGTAATTGTTTCTATCACAAATTTAACGAGTGGTAGCTTCCCTGCATGCTACTATATATTCACGAAAATAATGCTACTATAAATTCACGAATAGTATGAAGCTTCCATCTCAAACCCCATGTCAGGCTTCTTGAAGCTTAACCCGGTCTCTACCCGACGTAGCAGAAGCTCAATCTTCGCATTCATCTCATCTTGTTTCTTATTCATCTCCTCTTTGTCCCTAATCCTTGTTGCCTTTGTTTCCTCCAATTGTCGTTGAAGTTCATCCATTTTTTCATGTTTGGTGTCAATAATCAACCGGAGCTCAGCATTTGTCCTCTTCTCCACTTCTAGTTCAGTCAGCTCACTTGATCTATGCTGCCCATTCTAAATCCCAACATTCTAAAGGAACTGATTTTTTTGTCTTTTCAGCAAGCACACCAGCTACTACTTGAGATGCTGACTTGGGTTCCTCACTTTTTGTATACAAGTTATTTTCCATTTCATTCTAACAAAGGAAACAAAAAATAAGGTGCATTTCAGTAGGAAGAAAATAGAAAAGAAGTTGTATTCCATTAAATTGTAACATATAAAAAAAGTCTTACAATAGCCAATTGCACAGTAGGCATGTATCCTTTTTTTTGTTGTAGTGACACTTCTTGAACAAGTCGAATGCATCAGTTTGTTCATTATTTTTGTCTCCCTAAAAACAACATATATATATATATATCAGGCTAGATGCAGAGGTTTCTGTGACAAAATGAACTAATGTTGTACATAATCATATATACATCAGCGTCAACACACAATTATGTGGGACAATGAATAATTTCAGTTCAACCAAAAATCGAGGAAAAAACATCTACAACAGCAAGATCACAGAAGTAATGTTTTTTAGTAAATACAGCAGGGAAAGGCCCTACTATGCACTTTACACAAGCTTTAGGAATTAAAACAACTAAGCAACTAAGAAAGGAACAAACTATATGTATATATGTAAAGCATTAAAAAAGTCTTTTTTCTTTTGTGACTAATGTTGTACAGTTTAACAACCATTCGAGTTGGCAGGAACACATTATAGTAGAAGATGCATAAATTTATTGTAGTACACATACTGCACATTGACATGCGTAACTTACTAAATTTTCCACAAAGACCACATAACTCTGGGAGCCAGTAGTTTGATGGAACTGAACATTAGCTCTGTTGTCTATATTCTTTTGACATGTCTCCTATATCAAAACCAGAATATATGTAAGACAAGTGACATAGTGTCATGTACAAGGCAAGAGTTTGGTATTTACAAAGAAACATACCATCTTTTGGGGATTCTTAAATGAGTCCACAAGATCGTCCCACTGTTCATTACTCTTGCATTTGAGAGGAGAAGTTTTCGTAACCAAATGTATAGATGGCCATATGGCACTAACACGATGGGCCGGCCCAGGCACGGCCCGAGAAAGCACGGCCCAGGAATGGCACGGCCCACTGTGTGTAGTGCCAGTGCCTGGCACGGCCCGATCTCAGTGCCGTGCCTGGGCCACCATCTCGGCCCGTAGGGTCGGACCAGGCACGACACGACTAAATGGGCCGGCACTATTAGGCACGGCCCACTCACTGATGTATATATAGCTCCTCGGCGCCGAACCCTAACCCTAAAATCATTTCCCCTCACTCCCGGCTCCTCTCGCCGCTCCGCCGCACTCCTCTCGTGCGAGGCGCTCCGCCTCCCCTTCCCCTCCGGCTCCGACTCCACCTCGGCACCTCGGCACCTCGGCGCTCCGCCTCCGGCTTCGACTCCACCTCGGCACTCCGGCAGTTCGACTCGGCCTCGGCGGCTGTCTTCTTCTCCGGTAACCCTAACCCTAATCCATTTCCTCTTGCCACTCTGCCGCAGTCCTCTCGTGCGCGGCGCTCCGCCTCCGACTCCGCCTCGCAGTCGCGCCTCCGTCTCCGACTCCGGTAGTCCGGCTCGGCCTCGGTGGCTCTCTTCTTCTCTGGTAACCCTAACCCTAACCCTAATCCATTTCCTCGGCTCCCCGCTCATCTCGCCGCTCCGCTCCGCTGCACTAGTCCTCTCGTGCGCTCCTCTCATCGTCGTCGCCCCTCACACTGTCCACCTCGCTGCCTCGCCTCTGTCTCCGACTCCGGTAGTCCGGCTCGGCCTCGGCGGCTCTCTTCTTTTACGGTAACCCTAACCCTAACCCTATCCCTAACCCTAACCCTAACCCTAACCCTATCCCTATCCCTAACCCTAACCCTAACCCTACTGTTGTAGCCGCTGAGGACGATGCTCGACTCCGTGGAGGAGATGGATGAGGTTGACGGTAACGAGGAGAGGCGGTGTTGCGGGTTGGCCGGCGATGACGACGAGGATGACGTGCGGGAGGACGCCACGAAACTTTTCGATGGCCATACTTCCGATACTCCTATCGGTGGCCATGATGAAGAAGCCACGGCCGGGGTAGGAATCATGGACGAGCAAAGAGCCAAGCGCTCCCGTCCTTCTACCTCGGCAGTGTGGTTAGATTTCCAAAAGCTATTTAAAAATGTCAATGGTAAGAATGTCAGGTATGGAGCTAAGTGCATCCATTGCTCTAAGCAGTACTCTGCTCTCTCTACTAGTGGCACTGGCCACCTCACTAGGCATAGGGATAAATGCCCCAGGAGACGTGATAAAATCCGCTCGTCTCAGTCTCAGATCTCATTCAATCCTGATGGTAGCATGCGTAGTTGGGAGTATTGTCCTATGGTTGCACGTACTGAATTGGTTCGATTGATTGCTCGGCTAGAAGTTCCTATTAATATGGGTGAATCTCCTGCATTTGAATATTTCATGAGAACTGCTCATAATCCTGCATTTGTACCTGTCTCTAGGCAAACAACCACTAGAGACATGGTTAAATACTTCAATGATAAAAAAACTAAGCTTGTTGATACTCTTAGTAGTTCTGCTGTTAATTGTGTGTGTTTGACCTCTGATATTTGGTCTGGTAATGCCAAAGAGGACTACCTTTCTGTTGTTGCTCATTTCATAAACCCTGATTGGCAACTAGAAAAAAGGGTGCTTGGTCTTGTGCTTATTGATGTGTCCCACAATGGACAAAATATTGCTGAACGTGTTGCTGGTGTGCTTGCTGATTATGGTTTGACTAATAAGGTGTTTTCTGTTACCTTAGACAATGCATCATCTAATGTTTCTGCCATGAGATTGCTTAGGCCTATACTGTCACCATATCTTGGTATTGACAATGTAGCTAATGGTGATGAATCACAAATAGAGAATTCTATGTTCTTGCATCAGCGTTGCGCATGTCATATTATCAATCTAATTGTTAAAGAGGCTCTTAATAGTCTTAAGCCTTTGATTGAAACATTTAGATCTGCAATATCCTTTTTAAACAGTTCTAACCAGAGAATTGCTGCATATAAAAGTTATTGCATTGCCACTGATTATAGGCCTAGAAAATTTCAGTTGGACATGGAGGTTAGATGGAACTCTACATATCTAATGCTTAAGCATTTGTTACCTCATAGGGCCCCTTTCACTACTTTCATACATACAAACTATCCTAGGGATGAAGGTGATCCATATATATTAAATGATGAACATTGGTCTATTGCAGAAAAAGTACTTAAATTTCTTGGAATGTTTTATGATTCTACAGTTGCATTGTCTGGTGTTTACTATCCTACATCTCCACTTATGCTTCATTTTCTTGTTAAGATTGCTATACACTTGAAGAGTTATGCTAATGACCCTCACATCAGACCTGTGGTTCAACCTATGGTAGACAAATATAATAAATATTGGAGGAATATACCTTTGCTTTACTCTTTTGCATTCATCCTGGACCCTAGAGCTAAAATGAAAGGTTTCAATAGAGTGCTTAGGAGGTTGATGAACCTGACCAGCACAGATTATGTTGCTTACCAGGTTACCACTAGAGCTCGTCTTACTGATATTTATAATAAGTATGATGAGAAATATGGATCTGTTAGGTTGGCAAGGACTGTCCCTCCTAACCTAGCTGGTAATAAAAGGTCTGCTTGGGATGAAATTTATGATGATAATGATGATGTGGGTGCTTCTGCTGATATGCATTCTTTGGCTTCTACTCTAAACATGGCTAGGGATACCTCTGCAACTGCCCTGCTGCAGGCTGCAACATCTTCATCTTCTAATACTTCTGAACTCATTTCTTACTTGGACTGTGACACTGTGAATCAATTAAATGATGATTTCAACATCTTGCATTGGTGGCATCAGCACAAACTCACTTATCCAGTATTGTCACTCATGGCTAAAGATGTTTTAACTGTTCTTGTCTCTACCATATCTTCAGAATCCACTTTTAGTCTAACTGGCAGGATCATCGAGGAGCGGCGGAGGAAGCTGAAGCCTGATGTGGTCGAGATGCTGACCTGCATTAAAGATTGGGAGGATGCTGAAGCAAGGATGCAACACTTGGTCGATGACAAGGATCTTGAAGAATCATTTGAAAACATTTATCTTGATTAGTTTGTGAACATTTGTGTAATGAGATTGTAATATTCTGAACATTTGTGAACATTTGTGACAAGGAGCTGGGTTGTACTCTTTTCCTGTCTAGGGTTTCTCACAAGGGTGAGTTTTACCTAGATAGGTTTTTAATGAGGCAACCATTGCCATAAAGCTCTTAATAAAGTGTTATATTGCATGAAACTATTGCTTTTCTACCCTTTATATTTGAATACATTTTTTAAGTTTCAAATTTTAGTACTGGTTAAATTCTGGTGTGAGACACTAATAGTGCCCGTGCCGGCACTGGCACTGGCGTGCCATCGTGCCTGGCGGCCTGGCACGGCACGCCTAATGCTTAATAGTGTCGTGCCTGGGCCGGTGAATAGGCACGGCGGCACTATCAGGCACGGCATGAGTAGTATGCCGTGCCTGATCGTGTCGTGCCTGATCGTGCCGTGCCTGATAGTGCTAGTGCTCATGTCGTGTCGTCATCATCTCCATACAAGCTTTTTTAACTATTGTGTCATCAGTATTTACATCAAACTTTGCCTATTCAAATGGAAGAACATGGGACCAGTTAAACCATATCAGGGGATATAAAAAAGTTGCATTCAAAATTTTCTAAACTTCAAACAAATAATTCAGAAACATGCTACAATGGTTTTTGTTGGAACTAAATGGGGGAAAGAGGTGGAGAATGTAATTGCACGGATTCTTGCCAAAAATAGGTCAAACAACACAAGTTTCTTCTTGTATTCGCTCTAGTGCTTGAGGACATGAACATGGTTCCTAACAGCAATGTTGCATTCAGTTGCAAACTTTGTAGCAATAACAAGTGTAGTGACAGGCCTTGTCATCCCTTCGACTAAGACAAGTGGCAGTTTGCCTTGCCGAGATCGGGTTAATCTTTGGAGACCATGCCCCATATTTACTCCACGCTCCCGTCGCTCCTCCCCTGGTTACAAATGTACATTGGAAACACAATTAGTTGCATTGAATATCCAAGTTAGCAAGGCAATATGCAATATGCTAAATAGATGAACAAACTATCACCTTCGATGGTAATACAATGAATTCATCATGCAATCATAGCTAATACAATGATGGTAAGAAAGGATCACCTTCAGTATCCATATGGTTATCCTCATCAGGCCGGAGAATAGAATCGCCTTCAGTGGTCATGTCAATTTTGTCATTATGCTAAAAAATTACATCTAAAAAGGCAACCAGTTACAATGAATTCATCATACAATCATAGCTAATACAATTATGGTAAGAAAGGATCACCTTCAGTATCCATATGGTTATCCTCATCAGGCCGGGGAATGGAATCACTTTCAGTGGTCATGGCAATGTTGTCATCATGCAAGGCAAGCCCATCACCTTTAAGTGTCAAGCTTGCATCAGGCTGGGCAATGCTTTTCTTTGACCTTGTAACTCTACCTGGTTGCTGTAGATAAACTCTCTTACGAGACCTAAACTTGAGTCCACCAGTAGGCAAATCTGAAGTTTGATTTTTTACGTTGCTGGGCAATCGCCTCATCAAAGTCCTACTAGAAATGAAGGCATAGATTAGTCAACACTGTGGAGAGAATTATGTATATTGCAACAGCAAGCAAAAACTTGTTAAGCCTTGATAGGATGCACCTTCGAATTGCCATCGTTAAATAAATCTTCCAGGTTAGATATAGATTGTTGCCTAGGTGGTAGCACTCTCTTTGATCCTTTTATAACAATAGATATGACTTCTTCTGGTTGTCCCTCATCAGCCCCAGGGTCATAATCAGATCCTGATTTTTGAGGGCCTAGGCTTCGAAGCACTTGGTTATTCTTCATAATTTGCTGAGCCCTTAATTTCTCATAATCAGATAAGGATCCAGCTGTACATTGCAATGTGAAAAGAGTTGGTAGATAGGTAAGTATGTTGTTTAGTGTGAGACTACATAATTACAACAGAAAGGTACATAAAAAATTATTGGACAGATAGGATAGAAGCAAGTGGTTTAGCTTAAATTTATCGCATTCACAAGCAAAAGGGCAAGATCCCAAGGAAAGAGATAGCACAACAATGTACGACTAGCATTTACATGATATAAGTTGAAGAATTAGATCAGTAACTCAGTTGCTATCTCAAGGCATGTCTCATCTACACACATTTGGGTTAACCAAGTAAATGTAAGAAAACTTTTTAACTTGGTTGAAGGCAGCTTTTGTATCTATTAATGGGCAGCTTCTGCATGAAATGAACAAAACAATAATATGAGCCCAATCAAACACGAAACAACAACACTAACATTTTATAGGGAACAAAACAACAACCTTAGTTAGATGGTCACACTGGTCAATGAATTAACCTAACAAATGTGTATACCTTACTAAACTAATGAAAGTATAAGCCAAACTGAATTCCCTAAATGTGACCCCAAAATCACCCCATAGCAAAAATTGCAAGGTATACACACTGGCAAAAATTGAAAATTGTAGAGCATACACACAACATACACATGCCAAAATGAATTCACAGCGGTAATCAAGACTGCATGTTACCTGCGTTGTCCTGCCGTGGCCGATGTGCTGCAGATTTCTTTCTTGGTGTGACCTCCTGTCGTGGATGTTCTACAACTTTCCTCCCTGCTGCCATCGCGGCCGAGGTCATCGAGGTCAAGATTGTGGTCGAGGTCGTCGAGGGTGAGGTCACCGAGGATGAGGCTGTAGGCGAGGTGGAGTGGGTGGGGTGATAGGGGGTCGCCGCTCCTGGCGGCGAGGTGGAGTGGGTGGGGGAGATTAGGGGTCGCCGCTCCTGGCGGCGTGGGGGAGAGAATTAGCGGGAAGCTTCAATTTTATTGGAAAGGATTAGCGGGAGGCTGAACATGATTTCGTAGATGGCACGGGAGGCTTAAAAAATTACAGTGCATACCATATTATCAATAATTTCCAAAAACATATTCAAAATATATTTTATTTTATATGTTGTTGAATCTTATTCTAGGAAATTATTGATTTTATTCAGCCTAAAAGACCTATAACCTAGATTTTTCATAACGTCTTTAAATTTATTTCATAATAACTAAAAATGGACTCAAAAACATGAATATGGTTTTTCTATAAATTTTGGTTAATTATTTCAAACACTTGCTGTTCAAATTTCAGTTATTTCAATTTAAATCATAGTAACACAATTAAGGAGTTAAATATAGTAAACTGACCGAAAAAATATAAATTTTTTAATTATATAATTTATGTTGTATTTTGGTTGTAAAAAAGTTTCAAGTTCAAATGAGAATTTAACTATAGATTTGCTTCGAAACCATCCTCAATCCTTCTCTAAAACCTAATTCGTCCTCGGAGAATCTCTCGTTTCTTAACATCCTAAATGGAAAATTTCTCGAAACATTTTTAAATTTTTATCACAGTATCTACGTATCATATAATAACATCATGCCAAGTCTACTCTTTTTTAGAGTTAACTTGATTTTTTAGAATTAAAAAACTATAAAGCTCCATGTTGTCGATCAAGTCCCGTAACCTAGATTTTTCATAATGTTTTTAAATTTATTGTATAATAACTAAAAATGGACTCAAAAACATGAAGATGATTTTTCTATAAATATTTGTTAATTATTTCAGACACTTGCTGTTCAAATTTCACTTATTTCAATTTAAATCATCGTAACACAATTAATGAGTTAAAAAATAGTAAACTGACCCAGAAAAATATAAAAAATTTAAATTATATAATTTATGTTGTATTTTGGTTGCAAAAATAGTTTCAAGTTCAAACGATAAGTTAATTATCGATTTGCTTTGAAACCTTCCTCCATCCTTCTCTAAAACCTAATTCTCCCTTAGAGAATCTCCGGTTTCTGAACATCCTAAATGGAAAATTTCTCGAAACATTTTTAATTTTTTTTTCAAAGCATCTACGTATCATATAATAACATCGTGCCAAGTCTTGTCTTTTTTAGAGTTCACTTGATTTTTTAGAATTAAAAAACTATAAAGCTCCATGTTGCCGATCGAGTGTCATAACCTAGATTTTTCATAACATCTTTAAATTTATTGTATAATAACTAAAAACATGAATATAATTTTTCTATAAATTTTGGTTAATTATTTCATACGCTTGTTGTTCAAATTTCACCTATTTCAATTTAAATCATAATAATACAATTAAGGAGTTTAAAATAGCAAACTGGCCTAGAAAAATATAACAATTTTAAATTATATAATTTATGTTTTATTTTGGTTGTAAAAAATTTTCAAGATCAAACGAGAATTGAACTATCGATTTTATTCGAAACATTCCTTAATCCTTCTCAAAACCTAATTTATCCTTCGAGAATCTCCGGTTTCTTAACATCCTAAATAGATAATTTCTCGAAATATTTTTTATTTTTTATCGAAGCATCTACGTATCATATAATGACACCATGCAAAGTCTCATCTTTTTTAGAGTTAACTTGATTTTTTAAGAATTAAAAAGCTATAAAGCTCCATGTTGCCGATCAGGTGTCGTAACCTAGATTTTTCATAATGTCTTTAAATTTATTGTATAATAACTAAAAATGGACTCAAAAACATGAATATGATTTTTCTATAAATTTTGGTTAATTATTTCAGACACTTGTTGTTCAAATTTCACATATTTCCATTTAAATCATAGTAATACAATTAAGGAGTTAAAAACAGGAAACTGACCCAACCTAGACAAATATAAAATTTTAAATTATATAATTTATGTTGTATTTTGATTGTAAAAATAGTTTCAAGTTCAAACGATAATTTAACTATCGATTTGTTTCGAAACCTTCCTCAATCCTTCTCTAAAACTTAATTCGTCCTTGGAGAATCTTCGGTTTCTTAACATCCTAAATAGAAAATTTCTCAAAAGATTTTTAAATTTTTATTACAGCATTTATGTATCATATATTAACACCATGCCAAGTATCGTTCTTTTTAGAGTTAACTTGATTTTTTTAGAATTCAAAAACTATAAAGCGTTATGGTACCGATCGAGTGTCATAACCTAGATTTTTCATAACGTCTTTAAATTTATTGTATAATAACTAAAAATGGATTCAAAAACATGAATATGATTTTTCTATAAATTTTGGTTAATTATTTCAGACACTTGTTCAAATTTTACTTATTTCAATTTAAATCATCGTAAGACAATTAATGATTTAAAAATAGTAAACTGATCCAGAAAAATATAAACATTTTAAATTATATAATTTATGTTGTATTTTGGTTGTAAAAAAGTTTCAAGTTCAAACGAGAATTTTACTATCGATTTGCTTTGAAACATTCTACAATCCTTCTTGTTGGTGCAAATGTTACGCCAACAGATTCTCGATAATCAAGAACGGACAAACAGGAAGTTTGTGCTTTAGGACTAGCTCGAGCCTCCGTAATGGATAATAGCTCAAGCGGTCCGAATGAGTGTGGGTGAATAACTTGTTCTGGATCCCCTTTTACAAGGTACAATGGGGGGTATTTATAGGGAAAAAAGCATAAGGAAAAGACCTATTTACCCCTAAATTACAACCGACATAGTAGAAACTAGTCGGTATTATAAACAAGGTTATACACGGTAAAGTGCTGCAAGGTAGATGGATAAGCAGAACATCCAATCAATCATGTCCTTCTGCTTCGAGGCCTCCATCTTCCCTTCGGAGGGTTCTCTAGGACTTCGCACCGTGGCACCCTCCGGTCGTGACGACGTATGCTCCGAACAATAGTCCGCCAGCTTCGGAGTCCTCATCAGCCTTCAAAGGGTTAACCTTTAAGTCCTGGAAATGGCGTAATTTCCCCCAACAGTAGCCCCTCGAATACGCCTTTCTGTAGTTAACCTGTTTTAGGAAGAAGGCAGTATACGAAAAGAACATTTCTAATTTCTGAGGCTTAAAGAGGATTTGAAGATGCTGTGACTTAACCCAGGATTTTGGACCCAATACTTTCGAACCTTCGTCTTTGGGTTCTTGATGCAATGAAAAAACTCCCTGGGAATGGAACAGTTTCAGAGTGTGAGCGTCGTGGGGACGGTTACGGAGTACCCTCATCGTGGAGACGGTTCTAGAGAGCAAACGTCGTGGGGTACCGTCAAAGTGACCGTTACGGCGCAAGTAGTCGTTACCTTCTGCAAAAAAGGTAACGGTCGATTTCTACAGCGGTTATACGCCGTTCCAGTTATCGGACCCACTTGTCGGTGATGGAGGCAGGACCTGCAATGTGAAACCAACCGAAGAGTAGTACTGGTCGCATGGTTATAAAAAGGGAAGACGAAGATTAACCGAGATTTTTTTACCGCATTCATCACCTGCAATTCACCTTTCCCCCAATCTTCCAAACTCTTGAACGTTCGAGAGCGATGGCGAGAACTAGCCACACCACTCCTGCAGCGGCCAACACCTTGGCGCAGAGACAGGCGTGGGCCTCTTCGGCAGCAGCGGCAATGGCGGGGGGTCTGAGCGGTGCTTGGCCCAGGAATCCTCGGGCGCTCCGTCCGCCCTCCAAGAAGAAGATTGCTCAAAGCTTCATCATCGGCCAATCCTTGAGCACCGCCGAGTCCATTGAGGAAGCGGTGGACGGAAGGTTGGGCGCTGGGTTGAGGACCCAAGTCCCCGGGACGGAGTCGACTCCAAGGCCAAGGAGCGGAGAGGTGGTGGTCTTCGAAGCATTCTTCGAAGCAGGCTTGGGGCTGCCGGCCGTGGATTTCTTGGCAGAGGTGTTGGACTTGTTCCATATCACCCTGCCTCAACTGTCCCCAAACGCCATCGCCCGATTGGCCATCTTCGAATGGGCGCTCCGGGCGGAGGGGTGCGAAGGACGCTCCGAAATCTTCGCCGCAACCCACGAAGCCATATGCCAACCGAAGCCACAAGATGGGCCGGGAGATTCCAAGGTGACGATAGCCTTCGGCAGCGTCAACTTCCAGCTGCGGAGGGAGCACGCCCTCCACTTTCCTGCCAAAGCTATAAACGACAGATGGTACACCAACTGGATACTTCAGTGGTTTTATGCCGAAGTCAGAGAGGACTCCCCCCTCGCTGGTCCTCTCCAGGAGATCTGGTACCGGAAGGAGGCGGATATCTCTCCGAACCCTAGCCTGCTCTCGACGAGGCTAGGGTTGCTTACTTCGGTGGCTCGTCGTATGAGCATGCGCGATTTGGCTGAGGAGTTCGTCGCCCTTCGGATCCCTCCCCTCGGAGCCAACTGGCCGATTGTGTTCCCGCAAGCTTCGGAGGGGGACCTCCGAAACTTAGGTAAACCTTCTCCTTGCTGCATCATATTTGAACGAAGAAATCAATTATACTTATATTCTCATACCTTTTTCTTTCAGTGGCGCCTCTGGTATTGGCTCCGGAGGACATAGTTCGGGCCGCCGAATGAATCCTCGGAGCCCCTTCGGTGGCCGAAAGGCAGAGAAGGTTGGAGCTGGTGGGGAGCTGGGAGCGATCCAACAGAGTGTGGAGGGCTCTCGGCATGGAACCCCTGTCTCTTCCCGACTTCGCTCCGACCGGAGCAGTTGGCCGTAAGAGGAAAGCCGCTGCCGAGCCCTCCAAAAAGGCCGGCAAACAGCCGCTTCAGAGGAAGAAAGTAGCGAAGCACCCTTCGGAGTTGGCACCTGCCTCGTCTGTCTCGTCGCCGGGTGCTCAAAGCTCGGCTTCCGAAGAGGTGGCGGACTCCAATGGTCAGACAGCAGCGGCCTTTGAAGCCTACCTCCTGGTTGACGAAGATAAGGGGGAAGTCCCTCCTCCTACCTCCGTCGAAGAGGTGGTAAGCGTGGCTCCTACTGCTCCTGCTGCGCCCGTCATCGTTCAGGTGGAGTCGGATTCCCCTGCTCCCAACTTGCCCGCACCCGAGGTGACCCCTGCGGAGGCCGTGGCTCCGATGGAAATTGTTGAGGGCAGGACCTCGGGGGATGACTTCGCCGACATCCTCCAGATGTACGAAGCCCTGGAGGATCCAGCAATCCTCCCCCACGAAGCTCCCGGAGGTTTTTCTCGAAGCTCCTCCCTTTTATACTCAATACCTGCTTGCTGTTTTGTGAAAACATACTTATTAATTTTCTTATTGAAACAGGTACCTCTTCAGGTGTCGATGCTGTGGCGGCGTCCGAAGCCCCTGCATCTTCGGAGGCTGTCCTCCGAGCAGATCCCTCCGGACCTCTAGATGCTCCGAATTTGGCGGCGGAGAATGTGTCCTTCGGGGCAGACGACGTGCTCGCTGGGACGGAGTTGGCGACGGAGGCCACTCCTGTAGTGGCCACCTCGACTATCGAGATTGCCTCCGCCACTGCGGTTCAGGTCGAAGGGGTAGTTGCCGATGGTCGGGGTACTCCTGCTTCGCCCTTGTTTGTGCCGGGGCGGGGTAAGAGTATTTCTAGCCTCGGCCTTCTTCCTGGCCAGGCCGCACCGTCCGTCGGCAATTCAGAAGACGAAGCCGCAGCGGATGACGCTCAAGCTCTGTCTTGGCTTCCTCTGCTGACTCCGTTCCTTGAGCACCGGAGTGGCCTCCGAGGACTCATGGATCCCCTGGCTGAGAGAAGCCAAGATATTGCCAACTCGGAGTTGATCTCCGTCTTGAGCGAGGCCAGGGCTTCTGTTGGACCGGAAACGGCGACCAGAGGGGGGGTGAATGGGAGCTTTTAAAATTTCGGGCTAAAACTTAGCCTTCGGTTCAGTTCTGTCTTCTGCGGAACAGGCTTCGAACACTTCCTTCGAAGGTCTGGTTCGGAGGTACTTCGACAGCTCCGAACACAGGCTTCGCAGGAGCAAAATTTCGAAGTCAAGAAGACTTCGCTCCACTTACAACCCTCGAAAATCTACTCTGCTAAGTCAGTGCAGGCTCCGCACACGGGGTGCTTCGAGCAGGCTTCGCACTTCACCCTTCGCAAGAGTGGACAGCCCTCTGAGGACTTCGACCAAGTACTTGGTGGCAGCAACTGGTGCTGGGCTTTGTACACGAAGGTCTACACGCACACAAACAGACTACGCTAAGGGCTTCGACACAAGAAGCAAAACGGGCCTCGGACAGGGCTACGCTAGTAAGCAGCGAGGTCACGCCTCCTGTTACACAGAGCGAACGCACACTGACAAAACACACTTCGCACAAAAGCAACCTTCGCCTAGACAGGCTTCGGTGCACTACAACTAGCGAGGTATGTAACGCAAGCTCAAGCAAAAAGCACAGGAAGCAGGGCTTCGCCGCTTGAACAAGGAACACAAAATAAATTGAACTCTGGATGAAATACAACGAAGTGTGTGGCTACAGGAGCTCAACAGTAAATGATCAAAGTGTTAAATGTTACCTACCGAGCCCCCATATTTATAGCCCGCAGTTCACCCAAAGAAAATGACTACACTACCCCTAGGGTTTACATTGAATTTGACTCTACAGAACTAAGGGGTACAAAAGGTAGTCCACCTTTATTTTGGAGGCTTCTCTGTCAGCTTTGCAGAGGGGACAGTGTTAGCCTTTTCCAGAACAGACAGTGTCAGCCTTTGCAGTATTTGACCTTCTGGAATCCTCCCTTCGCACGCGAGGGTGCGGTAGCTTCGGTGAGAAGCCTGAAGCCAGATGGCCTTCGCTCCACCGAAGTCAGTCTCCGATACACTGACGGTTTTGAGCCGAAGCCGTCAAAGCCCTTGGGCCTTCGCACCAACACCTCCGGAGTGGACCACCACGGCTTCGCAGCTACTCCCAGCTCGAACTCCGTCAGTCCGTGTACCGAAGCCATGCAGGCCGAAGCACCACAAGACAACCTTGCTTCGGAGCAAGCCTCGCTCCGAAGCCTTCCTCCCTCCGAAGCCCCACCTTCGGAGTACCACCCTTCGAAGTCCCTCCTTCGTCCAAGGCCTCCGTACGAAGCATTCCATGAGCCCTTCGTCGCAGTGTCTCTCCCCGAGCACACTCCTCGACGAGCCTCACCCGGACCATGCCTTCGATGCGCCTCGACTTCTGAGACCTTCGTCGGGTAACCTTCGAATGTCTCCCTCCGGAGCACACTTCGAATTCGTTGCCTCCGCAGAGGACTTGATCCACCCAACTCCGAAGTCACTCCATTCGGAGTACCTTCGAAGTGCCTCACCTCCGAGGACTTTGTCCCGGAGCACCTTCAGCCGAAGCCACGCTCCGCACTCTCTGCCTTCACCTGGCACGCCTCGACCCGAGGACCGACCCGGACCACCTTCGCAGCCACCGTGACGGAGCTCCCCGCTCCCCTGGCATCAAGCCTCCCGCTTGACCCAGGTTCACCTGCTGCGAACCTTGTCCGTCGCCTCCGAAGTCCCTGCGCACCACAGACAAACAGACAATTGTATCCAGTACTCCGGAGACCTCTCCGGGTTAGCAACCTCCGGCACACACTCCGGTGTACCGCCCAAAGTACCGAAGCCTTCGGTACGAACCCAGTCATCGTGTATTGTCGGACCCCTCCGACAAGCACACTCCGCTGCACAGCTGCAGCAAGCAAACACCGAACACCCTTCGGTGAAACCTCCTCCGAACACCCTTCGGAGGTACCACCTCCGAAGCCCCTTCGGAGGTACCCTTCGAACAGAGGGTAAAATCCTGTCAATCACTCATCACAAAACACCGAAACCAACCCTTGGTTTCTCAATCTCCCCCTTGATGAGTGCATTGACAACCAAATCGAAGTTCAAGAAAATGGAAAAAATTTTCAGCTCACAAGTTACCATAAAAACTCAGAAAAGAGCCAAATCATGTCACTTGATAGAAGAAATTTTCCTCCCCCTATCTCAAAAGAGTAAAAAGCCCCTTCAGTAATAAAAACGCCCCCTGAGTTAAATTTTTCCCTTTGGCAACAAAGAACCTTCTCCCCCTTTATGTCCAATTTTCTCCCCCTTTGGAAATAATACCCCTTGCGACAGAGAACGAGAAATTTCTCCCCCTTTGGCAATGCAAACATCAAGGAGCATGTTAAAGATGCAAAGCTTCGAATTGAGCAGAATGGCAAAGACATATGAAGCAAAAATATGCCAACAGTAACACAAATGATCATGGGCTCAGCTCAAATTAATATTCTCTAAAAGCATGATGAAGCATGTGATTTGATCATTTTTGAAATAAAAGCATCACCACTTAGTCAAAAAAACTAGACGAGGAAGAGCGAGGACTGCACAAAGCTAGTCAATTTCTACTCTAGACAGACAAGTCCAGTTCAAATGGAGCTTGAAAAGCAAACTTGATAATTAATGAATGTTGTTGTTCTTTTCTTAGTGCCAGGGGTTATTTGTTTGTCCACCTTATACTTTCCAATCAGGCCAAGCCTAGGCATGAAAGCCATAAGAAGCTTAAGGCAATGATTTTGGCAAACACTACACTATTCCAGTTCAGACCAATGTGCAATGGTAAGCAGTCTAGAATAGGGTAGTGCGACAAACAAACCCACCTGGATCTTTTAACTTAAAGCATGCAAAACATGGAATTTTTTATTTTAGCCAAGTGAACCAATTGTTTGGTACTTTATGAATATCCATGAAAATTGAGAACAATTTTGCAAGTTGCAATTTTTAGCATCCAAAGAAATGTGTCTTGCTATCAAGCAGATAAAAGATAGCTACAGCAGTCCTGCCTAATCAAGCTAGATTCATGACTAAGCAGTGAGCATGTGCTGATTTGAAAATAAAACACCATGCACATAAATGTTCCAGATGAATTAAAAAGAGCTGAGCTGACATGATTTCATGAATTATAAGCAGGCATATAAGTGCAAAATATGTAAATGCAATTTCAACACAATTAGACAAAGGCACATCCATCTAAAATAGCTCCCCCTCACAAAATGCCGTAAGGGTGACAAATGCCAAGTTCCCCACGCAAGTAAGCAAATCGAGAAGCATCGAGGGGTTTTGTAAAAATATCGGCAAGCTGGTGTTGGGTATCAACTTATTGAAGTTCAATATCACCCTTCTCATTGTGATCTCTGAGAAAATGATATCTCACGTCAATGTGTTTGGTTCTGGAATGCTGAACCGGGTTGTTTGCAATACAAATAGCGCTAGTGTTATCACAGAAAAGTGGAACACTCTTATAATCTAACCCAAAATCCCGCAAAGTGGAAACCATCCACAAAATCTGAGAGCAACAGCTAGCTGCAGCAACATATTCGGCCTGAGCCGTTGATTGTGCAACACTAGACTGTTTGCGGGAAGACCAGCAAACCAGAGAAGTACCCAGAAAATGACAAGTACCAGAGGTACTCTTCCTATCAATTCTACACCCAGCAAAGTCCGCATCGGAATAACCTCGAAGACATAAAGATGAAGATGCTGAATACCATATGCCAAATTCAAGGGTGTGTTTGAGATACCTTAGAATGCGCTTAACTGCTTGGCGGTGCGAAGCTCGTGGTGAAGCCTGAAAACGAGCGCACAGACACACAGCGAAGTGTATGTCCGGCCTCGTGGCAGTCAAGTAGAGGAGGGAGCCGATCATGCTCCGGAACTCCTTCTGATCTACGGCTTCTCCATCTTCGTCAGGGTCCAATGCTACAGTTGTAGCCATTGGAGTGGCGAGGGGCTTCGCATCGGACATGTCGAACTTCTTGAGCAGGTCCTTGGTGTACTTTGTCTGGTGGACAAAAGTACCTTGTTTGCTTTGCTTGATTTGCAAACCAAGGAAGAAGGTGAGTTCACCCATCATGGACATTTCAAATTCCCTGCTCATGGTATCTGCAAACTCGGCAACCAAAGCATGAGAAGAGCCACCAAAGATGATGTCATCCACATAAATCTGTACTAGGAGGAAATCTTTGCCATGCTTGAGAGTAAACAAAGTTTTATCAACAGAGCCCATCAAATACCCTCGCTCAAGCAGAAAAGACTTAACTCTATCATACCACGCCCGAGGGGCCTGCTTGAGTCCATAAAGAGCCTTATGAAGTTTAAGGACTTTATGTGGGTACTTGGGGTTTTCAAAACCAGGGGGTTGTTTTACATAAACATCTTCACCTATGAAGCCATTAAGAAAAGCACTTTTGACATCCATTTGATAGAGTTTGAATCCCCGGGATGTCGCAAATGCAAGCAAAATCCTAATGGCCTCAAGGCGAGCAACAGGTGCAAAAGTTTCAGTAAAATCAATCCCTTCTAGTTGAGAAAAGCCCTGAGCTACAAGTCTAGCCTTGTTTCTAACTATAGTCCCATCCTCCCCTTGTTTATTTTTGAAAATCCACTTTGTTCCAATGAAATGAACATTTGGTGGAGGATCAACTAAAGTCCAGACTTGGTTTCTCTCAAAATTTTCAAGCTCTTCATGCATGGCATTGATACAACTAGAATCAGAAAGTGCATGACTAACATCTAAAGGCTCAAAAGAAGCAACAAAAGGAGAATTAGTGAAATGAGCGTGAGAACGTGTTACCCTTTGATCAAGCTCACCAATGATCTGCTCGGGAGGGTGCATCCTTTGAACATGATGTGGAGCCTCGCGGCGGGATGCAGTCTCCCCCTCAACTTGTGCGTTGGAGTGGTCCAAGATGACCGATGTTGAGGTAGTCGCTTCGGGACCTCCTGCCGAAGTAGTTGAAGCGGGGTCAGCTTCGGGGGTCGATGTCGAGGGTAGTAGGGGTTCATCCTCGAATTCTCCGGGATCTTCTTCTTCAAATAAGGTCTGCTCCATGTCGTGTTCATTTGCCTGTTCAAAAGCAGAACTAACAGAGGGGGTTGATTCATCAAAAGTCACATCACATGACTCGATGACTGTGTTAGTCTCTAAATTATAAACACGATAAGAATGACCATGTGTTGTGTAGCCCAAAAAGATCCCGTCAGAAGATCGCGACTCAAATTTATCCAAGTTACCACGTTTTAGGATAAAGCAGCGATAGCCAAAAACTCGAAGATGAGTAACCTTGGGCTGTCTCCCAAAACGCAGCTCATAAGATGTCAAATTTAAAATTGAGCGCAAGAAGATTCGGTTTGAGATGTAACAAGCAGTGTTCATGGCCTCAGCCCAGAATTTTCTAGGAGTCCTATGCTCATCAAGCATCGTCCTAACCATCTCAACCAAAGTGCGGTTCTTTCTCTCAACAACACCATTCTGTTGAGGAACCCGCGGAGCATAGAATTGATGTTCTATGCCATGCTCCATGCAAAAGTCAACAAAGAGACTATTTTTGAACTCGGTGCCATTATCGCTTCGAATGAATTTTAATGCACCAGGGAGTTTAGTAAAAAGTCTCAAAGCCAAGCTCCGAAAGTGTGAAAACACTTCGTCCTTGCTGGCAAGAAAGAAGACCCAAGAGTAGCGAGAGAAATCGTCGACAATTACTAGAACATACCACTTGCCGCCTAAAGAACTAACCCGAGAAGGACCTACAGTGTCCATATGGAGAAGTTCTCCGGGTTGTTCAGTCATCACTGTGGTGACTGGCGAATGCGAAGCAGCAATCATTTTTCCATGTCGACACGGAGCGCAAACTAAATTCTTCTCAAACTTGAGCTTGGGCAATCCTCGGATCAGACCTAGGGCGCTCAGACGAGCGAGCAACTCAAAGCTCATATGCCCTAGTCTCCTATGCCACTTCCAAAGCTCAGAAGTCGAATGTGCAACAAGACAATGAGAAGAACCAGATGACTCTGAAAAATCAGCTCCAAAGACTCTCCCAACCCTAAAGATCTTACACACCACAACGCCATCAGAATTGAGCACTTGCGAAGTATCGCGATGAAATCGCACTTCGAAGCCCTCATCAAGCAACTGAGATACAGACAGCAAATTGTATCCCAGATTCTCAACCAAAGCAACATCTTTGAGAGTGAAGTTCGAATTAATTCTTACCACACCTTTACCTTTCACTCTACTCCTTCGATTGTTTCCGAAGGTGATATGTTCCCTTTGCTTGGTTGTGGTGAGGCTGGAGAACCAAGTTGCATCTCCGGTCATGTGGCGCGAACAACTGGAGTCCATGATCCACGTGCCCTCCAAGCCTCGACCTGTCGCCTACACACGATAAGAATGTCTCGATCGCTCAGTAATGGGGTGAGTGAAATAATGACGAGGCATCCAGCACCGAGTGACACGAGTAGTAGGCACAGTAAAAGCAGACGGTCTATGCACATAATAATCAAAATGATGCAAAGTGCGAGGTCTACCTACATGCTGTGAACGAACAACATGTCGAGGTCTCCTACTCTGACGAGGTACAAATCTGCTAGCCCGAGGTCTACCACCGTATGGAACATGGTGAAGACCTCGAGGAGCAAAACCTCTCCGAGAAGCACGAGGAGCCTCAAAAGCAGGACGATAGTACATCTCAGACTCATGCATACCTAAAGATGGGTAATGCATGTCCTGATAACTCATCGCATGTGCGCGTCGCTCATCCTTGATGCGACGAAATCAGAACCCAACCAAATGACCCGCCCGCTGACAATAGGAACAATGAAACACTCTCCTGGGGGCACTCTCATGGGTCACAGGAGCAACTCTCACAGGCTCCTTGGGTTTCTTCTGTGTGGTTTTCTTGGGAGGATTTTTCTTGGCAGGAGGAGTGGTTTTCTTTGGTGGATAGGTAGGCTTTTTGGCTGGCGGGGTGTCTAACAGAGCTCTCTCTTTCTCTAGGGTAGTGGGAGAGGTAAAAACAGTTTTGGTCTTACTGTCTGAAGGTATCCTCTCAAAACCCAAACCTAGAGCTACCCCGGCTCTGTCAGCACACAACTTGGTCTTGGCCAAGAGCAAATCCATCCTACCCTTTCCCTCAGTGCATTTGTTTACCACGGAAAGAAGGTATTCATTTTCTGACATGAGGTTCTCAGCTCGCTCTCTAACAGTGCCTAGCTGGTCCTTAAGGGTAATGCAAGTGTCACAAACAGGTTGCACATCCTTAGAACTACCGGCCCTCTCCAATCTAGCCTCTAAATCATGAACATGCTTATCACGTAAATTAATGCTATCGCGCAATAATGAACAGTTCATGCAATCAATAACATCATGAGGTCTAGAATCCACCTCCAAAAGCTGCTTCTGTGCAGTCTCAAGCTCAGAAAGAGTTTGAGCATGAACAGAACGCAACTGAGCAAGCTCACTCATGACAACAGAACAAGATTCACATTCAGCATCATTAATCTTAGACTTAAGCATGGCATATTCAGTAGAAACAGATTCTAGCCTAAGTCTAAGGTCTTTTCTTTCTCTAGCGGCTTGCACAAGTAATCTATCCTGACCAAGAACTACTTCATTCAGCTCATCTAATTTACTTGGTAACTGGTCAGATGATAAGTTTACCTCGGATGAGTCAAGCTCATCGCCGCTGTGATCGCTGTCGGCCATGAAGCAAAGGCCGGTGAAGTCTCGTCCCTTCTTGTCCTTCTTGTCCTCTGAGAAACCAAGGGTTGGTTTCGGTGTCTTGTGATGAGTGATTGACAGGCTTTTTACCCTCTGTTCGAAGGGTACCTCCGAAGGGGCTTCGGAGGTGGTACCTCCGAAGGGTGTTCGGAGGAGTTCTCACCGAAGGGTGTTCGGTGTTTGCTTGCTGCAGCTGTTGCAGCGGAGTGTGCATGTCGGAGGGGTCCGACAGTACACGATGATTGGGTTCGTACCGAAGGGTTCGGTACTTTGGGCGGTACACCGGAGTGTGTACCGGAGGTTGCTAATCCGGAGAGGTCTCCGGAGTACTGGATACACTTGTCTGCGTGTCTGTGGTGCGCAGGGACTTCGGAGGCGACGGACAGGGTTCGCAGCAGGTGAACCTGGGTCAAGCGGGAGGCTTGATGCCAGGGGAGCGGGGAGCTCCGTCACGGTGACTGCGAAGGTAGTCCGGGTCGGTCCTCGGGTCGAGATGTGCCAGGTAAAGGCAGAGAGTGCGGAGCGTGGCTCCGGCAGAAGGTACTCCGAAGACAAAGTCCTCGGAGGTGAGGCACTTCGAAGGTACTCCGAATGGAGTGACTTCGGAGTTGGTGGAACAAGTCCTCTGCGGAGGCTTGGAATTCGAAGTGTGCTCCGGAGGGAGACATTCGAAGGTGGCCCGACGAAGGTCTCAGAAGTCGAGGCGCATCGAAGGCATGGTCCGGGTGAGGCTCGTCGAGGAGTGTGCTCGGGGAGAGGCACTGCGACGAAGGGCTCGTGGAATGCTTCATGCGGAGGCCTTGGACGAAGGAGAGACTTCGAAGGGTGGTACTCCGAAGGTGGGGCTTCGGAGTGAGGATGACTTGAGGTGCTTCGGCCTGCATGGCTTCGGTACACGGACGGACGGAGTTCGAGCTGGGAGTAGCTGCGAAGCCGTGGTGGTCCACTCCGGAGGTGTTGGTGCGAAGGCCCAAGAGCTTTGACGTCTTCGGCTCAAAACCGTCAGTGTATCGGAGACCGACTTCGGTGGAGCGAAGACCATCTGGCTTCAGGCTTCTCACCGAAGCTACCGCACCCTCGCGTGCGAAGGGAGGATTCCAGAAGGTCAAAGACTGCAAAGGCTGACACTGTCTGTGCTGTAAAAGGCTGACACTGTCCCCCTCTGCAAAGCTGACAGAGAAGCCTCCAAAATAAAGGTGGACTGCTTTTTGTACCCCTTAGTTCTGTAGAGACAAATCTTTTGTAAACCCTAGGGGTAGTGTAGTCATTTCCTTTGGGTGAACTGTGGGCTATAAATTTGGGGGCTCGGTAGGTAACATTTAACACTTTGAGCATTTACTGTTGAGCTCCTGTAGCCACATACTTCGATTGTAATACATCCAGAGGGTTCATTTTCTGTGTTCCTTGTTCAAGTGGCGAAGCCCTGTTTCCTGTGCTTTTTGCTTGAGCTCGCGTTACATACCTCGCTAGTTGTAGTGCACCGAAGCCTGTCTAGGCAAAGGTTGCTTTCGAGCGAAGTGTGTTTTGTCAGTGTGTATTCGCTCTATGTAACAGGAGGCGTGACCTCGCTGCTTACTAGCGAAGCCCTGATTGTTGCCCGTCTTGCTTCTTGGGTCGAAGTCCCTAGTGTAGTCTGTTTGTGTGCGTGTTGACCTTCGCGTACGAAGCTTAGCACCAGTTGCTGCTGTCAAGTACTTGGTCGAAGTCCTCAGAGGGCTGTCCACTCTTGCGAAGGGTGAAGTGCGAAGCCTGCTCGAAGCACCCTGTGTGCGGAGCCTGCACTGACTAAGCAGAGTAGATTTTCGAGGGTTGTAAGTGGAGCGAAGTCTTCTTGGCTTCGAACTTTTGCTCCTCCGAAGTCTGTGTTCGAAGGTGTCGAAGTACCTCCGAACCAGACCTTCGAAGGTAGTGTTCGAAGCCTGTTCCGCAGAAGACAGAACTGAACCGAAGGCTAAGTTTTAGCCCGAAATTTTAAAAGCTCCCATTCACCCCCCCTCTGGTCGCCGTTTCCGGTCCAACAATTGGTATCAGAGCAGGTTAAGATCACCAGTTGACCTTAACCGGTTTTGTGATCTGTTGGCGACATGGATAGAGGCAGTAAAATTCCTCTGTTCGATGGGACAGACTTTGCATACTGGAAGGTGCGCATGGAGACTTACTTGTTAAGCCAAGGAAATGCAATTTGGGAGATTGTGGACTCACAATACTCCATCCTTGAGACTCGCACCTCTCAGACTGAGAAGGATCAGTATAATGCCAATTCCAAGGCAAGAAACATACTGTTCATCGGTCTGAGTAGAAGTGAGTTCGATAGGGTACAACACCTTAGGACTGCTAGGGAGATTTGGACAACACTCACTGTCTTTCATGAGGGCTCTACTCAGATTAAGGCCAGGCGCCAAAGCACCTACAATCAACAGTATCAACTGTTTGTGCAGGCACCTGGTGAATCTATAGATGCCATGTTTTCTCGCTTTGACGCGATAGTGAGTAACTTGCGATCCAACGGGACGCTTGCTTACAGTGATCACGATAGGGCTATCAAGCTTCTCTATGCTCTTGACCGTAGTATATGGGAAGTAAAGATATCCAGCATTGAGGAGTCCACAGGTTATGACACATTGACCTGTGATGAGCTCTTTAGCAAGCTGAAGTCCACAGAGATTGCCAAGGCATCTCTTGCAGTGCACAGAAGCTCTTTGCCACAGCCATTGGCATTGGTTTCTAGCACTAGCCGTGGCACCACTGCAGAACCAAGCACATCAGGCACTTGTGTTCTTGCAGATGGTTTTGCTTTGTCTTCCCTGGTCTCCGTCACAAAGGAGCAGGTGGACACTCTAGCTGATGATGAGCTTGCTCTCATTGCTCGGAGGTTCACCCGCTTTCATCATGAGAGACGGGATCAGAGGAGAAGTGGTTTTAGTGGTTGCTATGAATGTGGCGACACCTCTCACATTAAGGCCAATTGCCCCAAGGTCAAGAAGAGAGATGAGAGTGAGCACCCCAAATACCACAAAAAGGAGAGGAAGCCCTTTGTGAAGGGCAAGCGCGGCAAGATGGCAAAGAAAGTAGCCAAGGCCGCTTCCAGAGCCTTTGTTGCTGCTCTCAGCGACATCGACACATCCTCAACTGAGGAGTCGAGCTCTGAGGAGGAGGAGTCCCCAAGGAAGGAGGACAAGAAGGACAAGAAGGGACGTGACTTCACCAGCCTTTGCTTCATGGCCGACAGCGATCACAACGGCGATGAGCTTGACTCATCTGAGGTAAACCTATCATCTGACCAGCTACTAATTAAATTAGATGAGCTGAATGAAGTAGTGCTTGGTCAGGATAGATTACTTGTGCAAGCCGCTAGAGAAAGAAAAGACCTTAGACTTAGGCTAGAATCTATTTCTACTGAATATGCCATGCTTAAGTCTAAGTTTAATGATGCTGAATGTGAATCATGTTCTGTTGTCATGAGTGAGCTTGCTCAGTTGCGTTCTGTTCATGCTCAAACTCTTTCTGAGCTTGAGACTGCACAGAAGCAGCTTTTGGAGGTGGATTCTAGACCTCGTGATGTTATTGATTGCATGAACTGCTCTTTATTACGCGATAGCATTAATTTACGTGATAAGCATGTTCATGATTTAGAGGCTAGATTGGAGAGGGCCGGTAGTTCTAAGGATGTGCAGCCTGTGTGTGACACATGCATTACCCTTAAGGACCAGCTAGGCACTGCTAGAGAGCGAGCTGAGAACCTCATGTCAGAAAATGAATACCTTCTTTCTGTGGTGAACAAGTGCACTGAGGGAAAGGGTAGGATAGATTTGCTCTTGGCCAAGACCAAGTTGTGTGCTGACAGAGCAGGGGTAGCTCTAGGTTTGGGTTTTGAGAGGATACCTTCAGACAGTAGGACCAAAACTGTCTTTACCTCTCCCACCACCCTAGAGAAAGAGAGAGCTCTGTTGGACACCCCATCAGCCAAAAAGCCTACCCATCCACCAAAGAAAACCACCCCTCCTGCTAAGAAAAATCCTCCCAAGAAAACCACACAGAAGAAACCCAAGGAGCCTGTGAGAGTTGCTCCTGTGACCCATGAGAGTGCCCCCAGAAGAGTGTTTCATTGTTCCTATTGTCAGCGGGCGGGTCATTTGGTTGGGTTTTGTTTTCGTCGCATCAAGGATGAGCGACGCTCTCAGGCGATGAGTTACCAGGACATGCATTACCCATCTTTAGGTATGCATGAGTCTGAGCTTTACTATCGTCCTGCTTTTGAGGCTCCTCGTGCTTCTCGGAGAGGTTTTGCTCCTCGAGATCTTCACCATGTTCCATACGGTGGTAGACCTCGGGCTAGCAGATTTGTACCTCGTCAGAGTAGGAGACCTCGACATGTTGTTCGTTCACAGCATGTAGGTAGACCTCGCACTTTGCATCATTCCGATTATTATGTGCGTAGACCGTCTGCTTTTACTGTGCCTACTACTCGTGTCACTCAGTGCTGGATGCCTTGTCATTATTTCACTCACCCCAGCACTGAGCGATCGAGACATTCTTATCGTGTGTAGGCGACAGATCGAGGCTTGGAGGGCACATGGATCATGGACTCCGGTTGTTCGCGCCACATGACCGGAGATGCAGCTTGGTTCTCCAGCCTCACCACAACCAAGCAAAGGGAACATATCACCTTCGGAAACAATCGAAGGAGTAGAGTGAAAGGTAAAGGTGTGGTAAGAATTAACTCCAACTTCACTCTCAAAGATGTTGCTTTGGTTGAAAACCTGGGATACAATTTGCTGTCTGTATCTCAGTTGCTTGATGAGGGCTTCGAAGTGCGATTTCATCGCGATACTTCGCAAGTGCTCAATTCTGATGGCGTTGTGGTGTGTAAGATCTTTAGGGTTGGGAGAGTTTTTGGAGCTGATTTTTCAGAGTCGTTTGGTTCTTCTCATTGTCTTGTTGCTCATTCGACTTCTGAGCTATGGAAGTGGCATAGGAGACTAGGGCATATGAGCTTTGAGTTGCTCGCTCGTCTGAGCGCCCTAGGTCTGATCCGAGGATTGCCCAAGCTCAAGTTTGAGAAGAATTTAGTTTGCGCTCCTTGTCGACATGGTAAAATGATTGCCGCTTCGCATTCGCCAGTCACCACAGTGATGACTGAACAACCCGGAGAACTTCTCCATATGGACACTGTAGGTCCTTCTCGGGTTAGTTCTTTAGGCGGCAAGTGGTATGTTTTAGTTATTGTCGACGATTTCTCTCGCTACTCTTGGGTCTTCTTTCTTGCCAGCAAGGATGAAGTGTTTGCACACTTTCGGAGCTTGGCTTTGAGACTTTTCACCGAACTCCCTGGTGCATTAAACTCCTTCGCCGTTGTGATCGCTGTCGGCCATGAAGCAAAGGCCGGTGAAGTCTCGTCCCTTCTTGTCCTTCTTGTCCTCCTTCCTTGGGGACTCCTCCTCCTCAGAGCTCGACTCCTTAGTTGAGGATGTGTCGATGTCGCTGAGAGCAGCAACAAAGGCTCTGGAAGCGGCCTTGGCTACTTTCTTAGCCATCTTGCCGCGCTTGCCCTTTACAAAGGGTTTCCTCTCCTTGTGGTATTTGGGGCGCTCACTTTCATCTCTCTTTTTGAGCTTCGGGCAATTAGCCTTGATGTGAGAAGTGTCACCGCATTCATAGCAACCACTAAAACCACTTCTCCTCTGATCCCGTCTCTCATGGTGAAAGCGGGTGAACCTCCGGGCAATGAGAGCAAGCTCATCATCAGCTAGAGTGTCCACCTGCTCCTTTGTGACGGAGACCAGGGAAGACAAAGCAAAACCATCTGCAAAAACACAAGTACCAGATGTGCTTGGTTCTGCAGTGGTGCCACGGCTAGTGCTAGAAACCAATGCCAATGGCTGTGGTAAAGAGCTTCTGTGCACAGCAAGAGATGCCTTGGCAATCTCTGTGGACTTCAGCTTGCTAAAGAGTTCATCACAGGTCAATGTGTCATAACCTGTGGACTCCTCAATGCTGGATATCTTTACTTCCCATATGCTACGGTCAAGAGCATAGAGAAGCTTGATAGCCCTATCGTGATCACTGTAAGCAAGCGTCCCGTTGGATCGCAAGTTACTCACTATCGCGTCAAAGCGAGGAAAACATGGCATCTATAGATTCACCAGGTGCCTGCACAAACAGCTGATACTGTTGATTGTAGGTGCTTTGGCGCCTGGCCTTAATCTGAGTAGAGCCCTCATGAAAGACAGTGAGCGTTGTCCAAATCTCCCTAGCAGTCCTAAGGTGCTGCACCCTATCAAACTCACTTCTACTCAAACCGATGAACAGTATATTTCTTGCCTTGGAATTGGCATTATACTGATCCTTCTCAGTCTGAGAGGTGCGAGTCTCAGGGATGGAGTATTGTGAGTCCACAATCTCCCAAATTGCATTTCCTTGGCTTAACAAGTAAGCCTCCATGCGCATCTTCCAGTATGCGAAATCTGTCCCATCGAACAGAGGAATTTTACTGCCTCTATCCATGTCGCCAACAGATCACAAAACCGGTTAAGGTCAACTGGTGATCTTAACCTGCTCTGATACCAATTGTTGGACCGGAAACGGCGACCAGAGGGGGGGTGAATGGGAGCTTTTAAAATTTCGGGCTAAAACTTAGCCTTCGGTTCAGTTCTGTCTTCTGCGGAACAGGCTTCGAACACTTCCTTCGAAGGTCTGGTTCGGAGGTACTTCGACAGCTCCGAACACAGGCTTCGCAGGAGCAAAAGTTCGAAGTCAAGAATACTTCGCTCCACTTACAACCCTCGGAAATCTACTCTGCTAAGTCAGTGCAGGCTCCGCACACGGGGTGCTTCGAGCAGGCTTCGCACATCACCCTTCGCAAGAGTGGACAGCCCTCTGAGGACTTCGACCAAGTACTTGGCGGCAGCAACTGGTGCTGGGCTTTGTACACGAAGGTCTACACGCACACAAACAGACTACGCTAAGGGCTTCAACACAAGAAGCAAAACGGGCATCGGTCAGGGCTACGCTAGTAAGCAGCGAGGTCACGCCTCCTGTTACACAGAGCGAACGCACACTGACAAAACACACTTCGCACGAAAGCAACCTTCGCCTAGACAGGCTTCGGTGCACTACAACTAGCGAGGTATGTAACGCAAGCTCAAGCAAAAAGCACAGGAAGCAGGGCTTCGCCGCTTGAACAAGGAACACAAAATAAATTGAACTCTGGATGAAATACAACGAAGTGTGTGGCTACAGGAGCTCAACAGTAAATGCTCAAAGTGTTAAATGTTACCTACCGAGCCCCCATATTTATAGCCCACAGTTCACCCAAAGGAAATGACTACACTACCCCTAGGGTTTACATTGAATTTGACTCTACAGAACTAAGGGGTACAAAAGGTAGTCCACCTTTATTTTGGAGGCTTCTCTGTCAGCTTTGCAGAGGGGACAGTGTCAGCCTTTTCCAGAACAGACAGTGTCAGCCTTTGCAGTCTTTGACCTTCTGGAATCCTCCCTTCGCACGCGAGGGTGCGGTAGCTTCGGTGAGAAGCCTGAAGCCAGATGGCCTTCGCTCCACCGAAGTCAGTCTCCGATACACTGACGGTTTTGAGCCGAAGCCGTCAAAGCCCTTGGGCCTTCGCACCAACACCTCCGGAGTGGACCACCACGGCTTCACAGCTACTCCCAGCTCGAACTCCGTCAGTCCGTGTACCGAAGCCATGCAGGCCGAAGCACCACAAGATAACCTTGCTTCGGAGCAAGCCTCGCTCCGAAGCCTTCCTCCCTCCGAAGCCCCACCTTCGGAGTACCACCCTTCGAAGTCCCTCCTTCGTCCAAGGCCTCCGTACGAAGCATTCCATGAGCCCTTCGTCGCAGTGTCTCTCCCCGAGCACACTCCTCGACGAGCCTCACCCGGACCATGCCTTCGATGCGCCTCGACTTCTGAGACCTTCGTCGGGTAACCTTCGAATGTCTCCCTCCGGAGCACACTTCGAATTCCTTGCCTCCGCAGAGGACTTGATCCACCCAACTCCGAAGTCACTCCATTCGGAGTACCTTCGAAGTGCCTCACCTCCGAGGACTTTGTCCCGGAGCACCTTCAGCCGAAGCCACGCTCCGCACTCTCTGCCTTCATCTGGCACGCCTCGACCCGAGGACCGACCCGGACCACCTTCGCAGCCACCGTGACGGAGCTCCCCGCTCCCGTGGCATCAAGCCTCCCGCTTGACCCAGGTTCACCTGCTGCGAACCTTGTCCGTCGCCTCCGAAGTCCCTACGCACCACAGACAAACAGACAAGTGTATCCAGTACTCCGGAGACCTCTCCGGGTTAGCAACCTCCGGCACACACTCCGGTGTACCGCCCAAAGTACCGAAGCCTTCGGTACGAACCCAGTCATCGTGTACTTTCGGACCCCTCCGACAAGCACACTCCGCTGCATAGCTGCAGCAAGCAAACACCGAACACCCTTCGGTGAAACCTCCTCCGAACACCCTTCGGAGGTACCACCTCCGAAGCCCCATCGGAGGTACCCTTCGAACAGAGGGTAAAATCCTGTCAATCACTCATGACAAAACACCGAAACCAACCCTTGGTTTCTCAGCTTCGACACTCAACACGGCCCTCGAAAGGGCTGCCCTTCAGGTACAGAAAAGACACCATAGCTACTTCGTATTAGTAGTTATAAATATTTTAGTACTTACTATTTCTTTTTGCAGCAATTTGTTCTTGCTAGAGCGGCAGCGACTTCCAACGAGGTCGAAGTTAATCGACTTAAACGGAAGGTCACTACCCTCCAGACGGCTCTTAACGACTCCACCGGGAGATCCCTCCGGCTGGAGGAGGAAGTCTTGGAGGAACGGAGGGCTAGGGCGGCGTTTGACGAAGCCCTCGGAGCCCTCCGTTCGTCAGCTCAGGAGGTCGAGGTCGAGCGCGTTGTCCTCCGAGCGGAGGTTGAAAGGCTCTGCCAAGATGTCGCTACCTCAAGTGCGCAGCTGGTAGAACTTCAGGGAGCTCTTAGCCAAGCGATGGCCCATAAGAGTTCTTTGATGCTCCAGGTGGCCGAAGTGGGCGCGGCTGCTGCAGGCCTGGAAGCAGCGGAGAAGAAGAATTCTAGTACCACGGACCGTACCTTGGAAGCCCTCCAGGGTACGCTGGAGTACTTTGGCACCATGTGCCCTTCGGCTTCTGCTGCAACCCACGAGCCCCTTGACCGGAAGCTGACGAGGATTCAAGTTGCTTCGTCGTTGATGAAGAACTCCGGTATTCGGTACGGGGAAATCTCCGGACAGTGTGCTGGTATCAGGGTCCTTCGTCATCTTGAGTCCCTTCGAATCCCCCTCGGCTCGGTCGAAGGCTCGTCTCCTGGAGGCTTCGCGGACGACGACTTGCTGCGGCCTTCTTCGGAGGTGGCTTCGGCCTGGGAAGCCTTCCGGTCGAGCTGGAAGACGGATCATAAGGCCGCGGCCAAGGCTTGGATTGACGAGGCCCGTTGGCAGAAGCAAGCGCAGACAAGGCCACCACTTCCTGCTGCGCCAGCCCCTTCTGTTCCTGCTCCACCGACCGACCCGCAGGTCTTGCCGCTTAGGACTGTTATGTATGTGAAGCCCTGTAAACCCTGTTTTCATTAATGAAAAAGTTATAAACGGGAACTTGTCTTGGGTGTTCTGCTATTTTTTTTAGGTTTTGTCGTGCCCTTCGAGCCCTGACTTCGAACTTCTGGAAATTACCGACGGGCTCCGAAAGGAGTGGGCAAACCTCGAGGGCTTGAGGCCTTACCGCCGCTCCCGCTTTTTTGTTCCTCGCGGAGACGAGGGGGAGATCACTCTCGAGGTTCGAAGGGACGTCTTAGCTTATATTAAAGAGGAAGAGAAGACGGAGGGGTCCTCATCTTCCGAACCTATTGACTGGTCCGACTCGGAGTACCGAGCCGAAGACCCTGCGGAGGCAGACTCCGAAAGGCTCCTGACATGGGCTGAGCTTCAAGAGGAGCAGAAGAAACTACGAGCCTCGAGGAAAAAGAGAAGTACCCGGACTAAAAGGACGACTTCGGCAGCTTCAAGTTCCGAAGGGCAAAGTAGCCGCAGGGGTAGCTCTAGGGGCCGAAAGGGTCTCCGTTTTTATTTAGGTTAGACAAAAATTTCTCTTGATGTATGAGTATAATATTTTAATGTGGAATGCTTCGAAAGTATGCCGTGTGACTCCTACCCTCCGACCCCCCTTGTGGGTGGTGGAGCCTTTATCATAAAAAAGGGTTCGCTAGGCACAATGACTGTCCGAACACCTGCATGCTTCGAATTTGCACGGATCCTAACAAGCCGGAGCTTGGAATCCATAGGGTGGCCACCTTCGGCTCTTTAAAGATACTTCACACCCGTAGGCTGAAAATCTGTTTTTTTAAAGTCCTTAGACTCTTCTACGGATCCTAACAAGCCGGAGCCTGGAATCCGTAGGTTGGCCACCTTCGGCTCTTTTACAGATACTTCGCACCCGGAGGCTGAAAATCTGTTTTCTTTAAAGTCCTTAGACTCTTCTACGGATCCTAACAAGCCAGAGCCTGGAATCCGTAGGTTGGCCACCTTCGGCTCTTTTACAGATACTTCGCACCCGGAGGCTGAAAATCTGTTTTCTTTAAAGTCCTTAGACTCTTCTACGGATCCTAACAAGCCGGAGCCTGGAATCCGTAGGTTGGCCACCTTTGGCTCTTTTACAGATACTTCGCACCCGGAGGCTGAAAATCTGTTTTCTTTAAAGTCCTTAGACTCTTCTACGGATCCTAACAAGCCGGAGCCTGGAATCCGTAGGTTGGCGGAGCCACTGAACCAATGGTTCGGAGTCAGCCCCTTGGGTCTTGAGAAAATGCTTGGCTCTACCAACATCAACGTCCTCCTAATGCGTCCATCAGGAGGAAGGGATGTTCGAAGAGCAAAACAGGTTTCAACCCTTATCTTTATTTATAGAAAGGAAAGTGTTACAAGTGATTACAAGGAGGTTTTAAGCGTAATATCTCTTAAGGTGCTCCGCATGCCATGCATGTTTCAACTCTTCCCCTTCTAAATTAGCTAATTTAAACGATCCGGGGCGTCCTGAGCGTAAGATAACATATGGTCCTTCCCATTTGTTTCCTAGCTTCCCCGGAGCTATTACACTTCGCAATACTAGATGACCCGGTTTTAACTTACTTAATCTAACTTCGGGTCATACCACGTTTTGGTGTGCTCCTGGTACTTAGTCAGGTTGGCGACAGCTCGAAGCCTTGTTTCTTCTGACAGATCTATTGAAGTACTCCGATCATCTTCATCCCCGGGTTGAATTACGCGAAGCGACTCCCCTCTGAGCTCCGTAGGAGTCATGGCTTCATCTCCGAAGAGCAATCTGAATGGTGTGAAACCTGTTGATCTAGTTTGAGTGGTTCGGATTGACCATAAGATTTTAGGTAGTTCTTCGACCCACAGCCCCTTGGCCAATCCTACAATTCGGCGATTTAACCCGGAGAGGATGCTCCCGTTGGCTCGCTCGACGGCTCCGTTGGACTGCGGATGTCGCACTGCTGCGAAGCATAGCTTAATGCCTAGTTCTTCACAAAATGTTTGAAAGGTATCATCTTCGAACTGGGTCCCATTATCCACCGTCAGTTCCCTGGGAACTCCGAACCTGCATATAATATTTTGCCAGAAGAATTTTTGCACGTTCCTCGAGGTGATAGCTGTTAGTGGCTCCGCTTCCACCCATTTTGAGAAATATTCAATTGCTACTACCGCAAATTTCAAACCGCCTTTTGCTGGTGGGAAAGGGCCTATGAGGTCCATGCCCCATCTAGCCATTGGCCATACGGGGGCAATAACTTGAAGCTGAGCTGGCGGGCGATGGCTCCGTCTGCCCATCCATTGGCAGCCTTGGCATGTTCGAACCAGTTCTTCAGCATCTCTGACAATTGTTGACCAGTAAAACCCTTGCCGAAGCGTCTTGCCTGCTAGTGCTCGAGGGGCTAAATGACCTCCGCACAGCCCTTCGTGGATGCCTCGAAGTATGTCTTGACCTTCGGACTGTGAGATGCATCGAAGTAGGGGTGAGCACACTCCGGCCTTGTACAGCACTTCCCTAATAAGTTTGTAATTTCGAGCTCTTGCTTGCAACCTTCGAGCTTCTGGGCCTTCCGGAGGGTCTATGCTACTTTGCAACATGGTTATTATCGGAGCCCGCCAATCTGTAGTTGGAATGCACATTACTTCTGATGAGGGTATTTGGCTAGCCGCTGGTTGCTCTAATTCTTCATAGAAAGCACCCTCCGGGAGGTCCACCGCTCTTGCTGCAGCTTTTGCAAGAATATCTGCAAGTTGATTATCTGCCCGAGGGATGCTTCGAACTGTAAACCCTTTGAATGCTGCTTCGGCCTTGCGGATTTCCTGAAGGTATTGCGCGAGATGTGGGTTTTTTTGCTTGGAAGCTTTTGTCAATATGCCCCACGACGACTTGGGAATCTGTCTTGGTCACTATTCTTGTAGCTCCGAGTGCTTTAGCCTTTCGGAGGCCTAGCAAGATCCCTTCATACTCGGCAATGTTATTAGTGGTTCTGAAGTTGAGTCTTGCGGAATACATAGCCTTTTGCCCTGATGGTGACAAGATGATGGCCCTTGCCCCGGCACCTGACGCTTGATAAGCTCCGTCAGAGAATATTGTCCAAAAACCTTCGGAAGGTTCCTCCAGGGTCCAGATTGCAGATGGAGTCCACTCTGCTACGAAATCTGCTATAATTTGAGATTTAATAGCTGTCCTCGCCGTGAAGGAGATTTCGAAGGGTGCCAGCTCGACTGCCCATTTTCCAACCCTACCTGTGGAATCTTTGTTTCGGAGCATATCCCCAAGAGGATACGATGTAGGGACGATGTGGTTATGCGCCAAGAAATAATGCCTTAGCTTTCGCGAGGCCATTACTAGGGCATAAGCAAATTTCTCGAGCTCGGAGTATCTGACCTTGGCTCCGGATAATGCCTCCGACAAAAAATAAATTGGGTTTTGCACCAGCTTTCCTTTAAGCTCGACCTCTCGGACCAGCACTGCGCTTACTGCTGAACCCGTTGCTGCAAGATATAAAAGCAGTGCTTCCCCTGTAAGGGGAATAGTTAAGGTTGATAATGTGCCGAGGTATGCTTTTATATCCTCGAAGCTCTTCTGGCACTCCGGCGTCCAGCTGAAGCTTTCGGATCCCTTCAGCGCCTTGAAAATTGGGAGGCTTCGCTCTTCCGACCTGGACAGGAACCTGCTGAGTGCTGCGAGCCTTCCTGCTAGCTTCTGTACTTGTTTCAAATTCTCTGGCGGAGCCATCCTTTGCAGCGCACTTATTTGTGTTGGGCTAGCTTCGATCCCTCTGCTCGAAACTAAGTACCCTAGCAGCTTTCCTGCTTGTGCCCCGAATATACATTTTTCGGGGTTGAGGCGTACTCCACATGCTCGGAGGCTCTCGAATGTTTCAGCTAGATCTAGGCTATGCCGGTGCTTTTGATTACTTTTTATTACAATATCGTCCATGTAGGCCTCGACATTGCGGCCTATCTGATGACCTAGAGCCTTAGCTATTAAGCGAGAAAAGGTGGCTCCGGCATTCCGTAAACCAAAAGGCATTCTTACATAGCAGAATACTCCGGAAGGAGTTATAAAGCTTGTCTTGGCTTCGTCTTCGCGCTTCAGCCATACTTGATGGTACCCGGAATAAGCGTCGAGGAAGCTTAATAATTCGGAGCCGGCTGTGGAATCTATCAATTGATCTATTCAGGGCATTGGGTAGGGGTCTCGCGGGCATGCTTTATTCAACGAGGTGAAGTCAATACACATGCGCCACTTGTTCGAGTCCTTTTTTCTTACAAAAACAGGGTTAGCCAACCACTCAGTATGGGCTACCTCCCTGATAATGCCAGCCCTTAACAATTTTTCTACTTCGGCCTTGGCTAAGCTTGCTCTTTCTGTTGACAGCTTGCGGAGCCCCTGGCGCACCGGCTTGGCCTTCGGGTTGACGAGCAGACTATGCTCGATGATGCTTCGATCGACCTCAGTGATGTCTTCGTCGGTCCAAGCAAATATGTCTAGATTTTTCTTGATGACTTCTTCTAACGAGGCGATTATTTCTAGAGATAGCCCCTTGCCAAATTTCACTGGGTACTCTTTGCCGTCTTCCGAGATTATTCTTGTCTCGACATCACCCTCCGGGCTTGGCTTAAGCGAAGATCCCTTCGGAGGGTTCAAGGCCTCCGGTACTTCCTCGGCGCTTTCCGCCACATTATGCACTTGTCGGGGGTCCAATGGCTGCCCATGGCCATACTCTGTCCTCCTGGCTACAGCTTGGTCTCCTGAAATAGTAAGTACCCCACCTTGCGTGGGCATTTTGAGACAAAGGTAATTGTGATGTGCTATAGCCCCGAATTGGTTCAACATCCCTCGACCGAAGATAGCATTGTAAGCGTAAGGGGCATCCACCACATCGAAGATCACCTCTTCTACTCGGGCCAGAGGCCCCTCTCCGAAGGCAACCTCGAGGCATATTTGGCCGAGGGCATCGAGAGGCGGTCCTGAGAACCCTTCAAGCGGCCGGGCTGCTGGAAGCAGATGCTTCAGAGGTATGCACATCTGGTCGAAGGCCTGGACGAAGAGTATGTCTGCGGAGCTCCCGCCATCTACCAGGATCCTTCGAACATCTGCTCCTGCTATATCGGCAGAGATGACTAATGGGTCAGCATGGGGAAACTTCACCCCTGCCGCGTCGCTGGCTGTGAACGAGATGGGCACACGGGACCATTCTGGCATCCCTTCGGCGGAACTCGAGGTCCCAATGTGCCCGACCTCGCAGACGTACTCGCGGCGCTGTCTCTTGGACATGCTTCCAAGGGTCCCCCCTCCAGAGATGGGCAGGACCACTCTCTTGCCGCGGTCTTGTGGGTCTTCTTGCTTTGGTGGTGGCATAATACTGGCCACCGGTAGCCGTATGGGGGCTTCGAGGGCACCGGCTCGGGCCACAGCTTGAACAGGCTCCGAGCGTGCTGTCGGTGGGGCTCGATCCGAAGTACCCCGCCCGGTATTTCGCTCAAGGTAGTCACCCCGAAGGGCTAATACTGCCTTGCAATCCTTCGTGTCATGGCTTCTGTTGTCGCCATGTACGCAACAGAAAAAACTCTGGCGCCTGCCAGGCATCCTTTCTTGAGGCTTTGGTGGTCCAGCCTTGAAATTTTTTACCTGCTGGAAATTGGCAGGCGCCTTCGAGGCTGAAGGTGCAATGTTTAGCACCTCCGAGCGGAAATGCTTCTTCCCTCGCTTGTACTCGTTGGAACGGTTGTCTTGTGGAGGTTGCAGTGTAGCGGAGGCTTCAGGCTCCCTTTTGACCTCCCGGAGGGTGGGCAATGTTGCTTCAACTCGCCGAAGACATCCTTCCTCCGCCTTGGCATACTGTTCGAAGTATGCCATGAGCTGTGCCACAGACGTTACCGGCTTCCGATGGAGTTTGCTGAGGAGGTCGGGGTTCAGCACCCCTTCGCGGGCAGCATCAACTACCGAGGAGGTAGAGAGGCCCTTGATCTGTGACTTGGTGTGGGCGAAGCGTGTGAAGTACTCCCGGAGGGTTTCTCCCACTCGCTGCTTTACCTGAAACAAACTTCCTGTGGACATTGGGGCCACGAAGGTACCTTGGAAGTTGCTCACAAATTTCTTTTTGAGCTGTTCCCATGAACTGATCGATCCTGGCTTTAGAGACCAGAACCAGCGGAGCGCCACACCTTCGAGAGCGAGGGGGAAGCATTTTGCCATGGTGCTTCGCACCCCTCCGCTTGCTTCTATTGCCAGGGCGTAAGAGCGGGCGAATTCTCCGGGGTCCGACCCCCCAAAGTATTTGTGCAGCTTCGAGGCCTTGAACCTGGGGTCGAAAGGCACTCTCTGCAGATCAGGGTGCAACGGAGACTCATTATCGAAGGATGCATTCTCGGCTTCCTCCGGAACTTGGATAACTTCTGGGGGATTGCGGGTTCCATCGTCTTGAGCCCCCCTTGGAGTTTCGGTGGAAGCTTGAGTGCGGAGGCGATCGGCGACCTCTTGCCTCCACCTGGATACCTCCTCCTGAAGCCTGGCTAGCTGCGTAGCTTCGGTTTCGGGAGGACCTTCGTCTTCGTCGGAGGGCACTTCTGGATCCCGACTCGCTGCGTAGTCGGTCTGAAGCACCGTAGGAGGAGGCAGAGGGCCTCGGGGCGCTCGACGCCCAGTGGTTTCTGCAGGAATCGCCGGATTAGCTGAGGGTCTGGCTCCATTGGTCCGAGGGGACCTGCGAAGAGGACCCGAAGCTTGACCACGCTTCGGAGGCATAGCTAGCCGTTAAGATGTCTTGGAGATGGAGGACTTCGAACGACCCAAGGGGTCGAGAGAAGGCCTTCGAGCTGCACTAAGAAGCCCTTAACTGAAGGGTGCGCGGAGTCTTGGGACTCCGAGGCTCCCTCCGTAAGTGCTCTTCGGAGTGCAGTCAGCAGTAGAGAACAAGCTTTTAGAACTTGGTTCCCCACGGACGGCGTCAACTGTTGGCGCAAATGTTACGCCAATAGGTTCTCGGTAATCAAGAACGGACAAACAGGAAGTTTGTGCTTTAGGACTAGCTCGAGCCTCCGTAATGGATAATAGCTCAAGCGGTCCGAATGAGTGTGGGTGAACAACTTGTTCTGGATCCCCTTTTACAAGGTACAATGGGGGGTATTTATAGGGAAAAAAGCATAAGGAAAAGACCTATTTACCCCTAAATTACAACCGACATAGTAGAAACTAGTCGGTATTATAAACAAGGTTATACACGGTAAAGTGCTGCAAGGTAGATGGATAAGCAGAACATCCAATCAATCATGTCCTTCTGCTTCGAGGCCTCCATCTTCCCTTCGGAGGGTTCTCTAGGACTTCGCACCGTGGCACCCTCCGGTCGTGATGACGTATGCTCCGAACAACAGTCCGCCAGCTTCAGAGTCCTCATCAGCCTTCAAAGGGTTAACCTTTAAGTCCTGGAAATGGCGTAATTTCCCCCCAACACTTCTCTAAAACATAATTAGTCCTCGGAGAATTTCCGGTTTTTTAACATCCTAAATGGAAAATTTCTTGAAAAGTTTTTAAATTTTTGTAATAGCATCTACATATCATATAATAACACCATGCCAAGTCTCGTCTTTTTTAGAGTTCACTTCATTTTTTTAGAATTAAAAAACTATAAAGCTTCGTGTTGTCGATCGAGTGTCGTAACCTAGATTTTTCATAACGTCTTTAAATTTATTCTATAATAACTAAAAATGGACTAAAAAACATGAATATTATTTTTCTATAAATTTTGGTTAATTATTCCAGAAAAATAGAAAACTTTTAAATTATATAATTCATGTTGTACTTTGGATGTAAAAAAAGTTTCAAGTTTAAACGAGAATTTAACTATCGATTTGATTTGAAACCTTCCTCAATCCTTCTCTAAAACCTAATTAGTTCTCGGAGAATCTTCGATTTCTTCACATCCTAAATGGAAAATTTCTCGAAACATTTCTAAATTTTTATCACAACATCTACGTATAATATAATAAAACCATGCCAAGTCTCGTTCTTTTTAGAGTTCACATGTTTTTTTAGAATTAAAGCACTATAAAGCTCCATGTTGCCGATCGACTGTCGTTACCTAGATTTTTCATAATGTCTTTAAATTTATTGTATAATAACTAAAAATGGTATCAAAAACATGAATATTATTTGTCTATAAATTTTGTTTAATTATTTCAGATACTTCCAATTCAAAATTCACTTATTTCAATTTAAATCATAGTAACACAATTAATGAGTTAAACATAGTAAATTGACCCAAAAAATATTAAAAATTTAAATTATATAAGTTATGTTGTATTTTGGTTGTAAAAAAGATTCAAGTTCAAACGAGAATTTTACTATCGATTTGCTTTGAAACCTTCCTCGATCCTTCTCTAAAACATAATTCGTACTTGGAGAATCTCTAGTTTCTTAACATCCTAAATGGAAAATTTCTCGAATCATTTTTAAGTTTTTATCACAGCATCTATGTATCATATAATAACACCATGCCTAGTCTCGTCTTTTTAGAGTTCACTTGATTTTTTTAGAATTAAAAAACTATAAAGTTCCATGTTGCCGATTGAGGTTTGTAACCTAGATTTTTCATAACGTATTTAAATTTATTATATAATAACTAAAATTAGACTCAAAAACATGAATATGATTTATTGTGGGATACATGCTGATTGTTCATCTTTGCTGGCAGGCAAGCACTAACATACGAACATTGGCTTTGACCTTGTAAGATTTTGTCAACATGACAAGGAAAGTATATGAAGCTCAGCTTGATTCTCGGAGAATTTTCACCCTTTCATTAAATAATTAAATCAGATTGTCAGCCAAACGAAAATAATCTTCTCAGCTTAAAAAAATTATGATCAAATAATTGAACTAAAAATCATGATCAAATAATTGAACTGAGAAGCAGAATTGAACGAAGAGGTAGAAGTGGATGGCCAGTTGCTTATACACCTCGGTGGAGAATCACGCAGACATTCACTTGGAAAGTAATATCACATTTGCATCATAATGTCACTTCCTCTGTTAAAATTAAACCGTAAAAAAGAGGTTCTTCAACAACTATATTTTTTTCATAGGAAGAAGATAGATCAATATACAACAAATGTGTCCTCGTAGGTAACATTCTGGGATAGTGTAAAGGAAACCTTCACACAAAGAATGTACAATATGATAAAAAACGACATCGACATATAGCATGCAGTCAATTAGAAGTCTCTTTAGTAATTCTTAATTATAGGATCCAACAGTCATTAGTGCATCCATCCATCGATTACAACATCCACCACAAATTGAACAACAGATAGCAGTGATCCGTCAATAACAACAACCACCACTAACTAACCAAAATATACCAACGATCTATCGATAACAACAACCAGCACTAACTAACCAAAAGATTCGATATAGCGTCATTGTACATGTCATTTACATCACATCTTATCGATCACTATGTCAAGCTTGTCCATCAGAAGTCAAAACATACTCCTCATAATTCTCAACTTGACTACAGTTATTGAGCACAAACCATGCCATTTGATCAATGTCACTATTCTCATATAAAGGTCGAATCATAGAAGTAAAATTAACTGCATGCCCAAAAATATCAACACCCTAGACTTCTTCATCAGAAAAACCCTTGTTTTTGGTTCGTGGTTAAATCTAGTATCAACATCATCCATGTATTTAGAGCAGAATGTCAAACATTCATCAGCTATATATGCCACAACAATGGAACCCTTTGGTCGTGACCTATTCCTAACATAGCGCTTCAAAGTATACAATCGCCTTTCAATTGGGTACATCCACCTGTTGACACGGAAACGTGCCCCCGCACTTGGGTCAGTTCGACGATCCAAAAGTGTGCGGATACTTAGGGACAAGCCTAAGCGTGACGCAGCATCGACGTCACGTTCCGACTACCCTTAGTCATGATAAGGGGGGTGGAGTCGCCAAGCAATCAGATCACACAAAATAATCCAATTAACCGAAAGAAATATATTAAACAGAATAAATTCAGCAAACCGGTCGAAGCCTGTCTGCTTCAAAGTCTGATGCGAAGGGGTCGCCGAAGGGTACCTTTGGCGCCTGGTGCGAAGTGTCCCGCCGAAGGGTGCTTCGGCGTTCGGACTGATCCAGTCGAAGATGGACTCCGAACGGATCTGGACGAGACGATCACCTCCGAACAGCGGGGTTCGGCGTGATGTCTCTGATACAACAAACTACGGAAAAATGACGCGAGGGCCACGCGCGGGCGTAACTTCGTCCAGTGCGGAGTGCGGTCGTGGTGAAGCCTGTTGTGACGAAGTATGCTGGCGAAGCCTATTGCCGGAGCCTGCAGTCCCATTGAAGGGTGTCCTGGGGACCTCCGAAACCGATCTCTCAGCTTCGGACACCTCCGACGAAGTAGCTCCGAACGTGGGAACCTGCAACAAAGATAGTTCGAAGTACCAATTCGGCCTGAGGACCGAATTCTGCTAAGTGTTGCACTAGTAGCGAAGGTAGCAATCTACTACGCAGATTAGCGAATACTTCACAGGCGAAGTAACAAGGCTATAGCAATCTATTACGTAGATTAACGGATACTTCACAAGCGAAGTAACAAGGGTTACCACTGTTCCGTAGTGGCCGGCGGAGGGCTTACAGGCAAACCCACGAAGAGGTACAGGAAAATAAAGGTAAAGTAAATACGATCAAAGCTAGGGCTTTGGTTTGGTTTGAGTTGGGGGGGCTTTACGCTGGCCTCGCATCTCTATTTATAGAGGCTTAATTCCTAATCTAATCTGCTATTAACCCGGCCAGATAGATATAAGAATTGAGCTGGAATCGCATACAACTCCATCTCTGCCGAAGTGGGCTTCGGCCAGGCCCGTCGAGGCATGCTCCTCGGGCCGAAGCTTCGGTGGCGTGGGCCTCCGAAGGCTTCCCGATCGAAGCCCATGGGCTGGCTAGAGGCTTTCGGAGCCCATAGCTCAATGTACTTCGGCCCTGTAGGGCTTCGGACGAACCCTGGACATGTGTATTTTCGGCCCAAATCACCAAGACTGATATTTTGACAATCTAGCCATTAATGTCATTTTTTGCTATCAACACATGCCCCCTTTTATGACGAGCTGAACTAAAAGCACAACGAGCTGAAGACGATACCATCCATATCAGCTTTTTGACACTTTTATGATGTTTGCCACACACTTGGGAAATACCTTTTCAAGTACCTACCATTCAAAGCTCTTCGAAACCGCTCTCCTTGCAGAGATTCCAACACGTATGCATTGCCGGCGGCGATTTCGGCTATCTTAAAAGGACCTTCCCAACTAGGTGACCATTTACCAAATTTGGGACTCTTCGTGCCTAAGGGTAAAATCGTCTTCCACACCAAATCTCCTACTTAAAACAATTTCGGTTTAACCTTCTTATTGTAGGCTTTGGCTACTCTCTTTTTGTCTATTTCTATGGCTTCTAAAGCACTTAATCTCTTATCAGTCACCTCCTCTAGATTATCCTTCAGAAGAGTTTCATACTCGTCAACCGATAAGCCATCTTGTTTTAACACTCTTAAGGAGCCAAGATCTACCTCTATGGGCAGAACGACTTCTTTTCTATATACCAATTCATATGGACTAACTTTGGTAGCACCGTGCTTTGCAATCCTACAAGCCCACAGCGCCTCGGAAAGCACTTCATGCCACCTTTTAAGAAACTCTTCAATTTTCTTCTTAATGAGCTTAATCACGGTTTTATTACTAGACTCGGTCTGACCATTGGCCTGAGCATAGTAAAGTGAAGAGTTTATCAACTTAATACCATAGTATTCCGCGAAGTCCCTTACTTCTCCAGAAACAAATAAACTACTTTGATCCGTAGTAAGAGTTTGAGGAATGCCGAATCTATGTATGATGTGCTTCAAGATAAAATCATGTACCTCATTGTGAGTCTTGTTCTTGAGAGGTACGGCCTTGGTCCACTTAGTGAAGTAATCCGTCACCATCAACACGAACCGATGCCCTTTTGAGGAAGGAGGGTGAATCTGGACGATGAAGTCTAAACCCCAACCTCAAAACGGCCATGGATTGACAATAGGATTGAGTAATGAGGCAGGAGCTAACTGAACATTGGCAAACTTCTGACATGCTTCACACCCCCTATAGTACTTGAAACAATCTTCGGTCATAGTTGGCCAATAAAACCCTGCTCTTTTGAGCATCCAACTCATTTTTTGGGCCGACTGATGAGTGCCGCAAAGCCCTTCATGGACTTCTCCCGTAGCCACCTAGGACTGATCATGGTCTAAACACTTCAATAGTACTCTGTCGATGGTTCGGTGATACAATGTGTCATCTATCAACACGAATTTGAACGCTTGTCGCCGAACCTTCTGATCAACCCTTTGGCTAGGGTCTCTCAAATACTGGATGATTGGGATTCTCCAATCGCCCTTATAGGTTTCAGAGGGTCTCGCTAGCCCGCCTTCTGAAAAAACTTCTAAATTACTGACTTCGGGGTGCCCCCCAAGCCATTCCAGCTCCTGCCGAAGCCTGGTCGGGGTGGCCGTTCGGAGTACGCTGGGCTGAAGCCCTCCGGAGGGTTCGGACTCCGGGGAGCCTTCTCCATGCAGGAGGCTTCGGACTATGGGCTCCGGCGTGCCAGGTCCCTCGGTTAGCAGAGCACTCCGATCCAGGGGCCTCGGCATGCGGTGGCCTTCGGCGGCCCGAGGGGTTTGCCCCGGAGCGTGTGCTTGCCTACCGTTACTAGCTTCGGCAGTGAGACCAAGCATCGGCTTCTCCAATACAGAAAATTTTCCTCTCCTGACTTGGTAACTAGATGCTTGCTGAGCCAAATCATTTGCGACTGAATTGGCTTCTCTTGACACATGAGAGATTTTGAAGTCATCGAAAGTGGCAACTATGGCTAGACATTTATCCAAGTAACTATTCAACAAGCCGTTAAAACATTGAGCACTCTTAGCTACTTGTTGCACTACTAACAAAGAATCACCATATGCGTGGGCATGTCTAGCACCTACAGATTCTAGTAATTCAAGACCTAGCAATAAAGCTTCGTATTCGGCTTGGTTGTTAGTGGAAGAAAATTCTAGTCGGGCCGAAGTTTCAAAGTGCATCCCATTAGGTGATATGAGAACCACTCCAATACCTTGGCCACTCTTGCAAGCCGAACCATCAAAATAAAGTTTCCACGGCACTACTTCAACCAGAGCAACGCTGTCACTCCAGCTGACATCTACGTGGTGATCAACTATAAAGTTGGCTACGATTTGGCCTTTCATCGCTCTCAGGGGTTCGTAGGCCAAATCGTACTCAATCAACGCGTAAGCCCACTTTCCAATTCTTCCACTTAGAATCGGTTTCTGTAACATGTGCTTTATAACATCGGTTTGGCAAATGACAACACATGTAGTGGAGAGAAGATAATGGCGCAATTTGGTGCACACGTAGTAAAGTGATAAACACAATCGTTCCACAAACGCGTACCTGGTTTCGGCGTCAAGCAGGCGGCGGCTCAAGAATGTGATGATGTACTCTTTCCCTTCTACCTCCTGGGTTAGCACGGCCCCAATCACGCTATCTTCAGCAGCGATGTATAGCCGAAACGGAATCCCGGCTTTAGGTGCTCTCACCACCGGCGGTGATGACAAGTACTCCTTGATTTTCTCAAATGCACTTTGCTGGCTTGCCCCCCAAGTGAACTCGGCTTCATTTTTTAGCCGGAGTATGGGGACAAAGGCATCAATCTTTCCGGACAAGTTGGATATAAAGCGACGCAAATAGTTCATCTTACCTAGCAATTTTTGCACATCCCTTTTGCACGTCGGCGCTGCAATGTTTCTAATCTTCTCAAGTCTCTCTCGTGAATCATGAAACCTAAGAACTTACCCGCCGACACGCCAAAAGCGCACTTGATTGGGTTCATTTTCAACCCATACTGTTGCATCCTGACGAAAGCAACCTTCAAATTGGCTAAATGGTTTCCCATAGCGTCCAATTTGACTACGACATCATCGATGTAAACTTCTAGCATAAATCCTAACAAGTCATGAAAGATCAAGTTCATAGCGCACTAATATGTGGCGCCTGCGTTTTTCAAACCAAAAGTCATGACGACCCACTCGAACAAACCGACAAAACTAGGGCATCGAAAGGCAGTCTTATAGACGTCCTCTTCGGCCATAAAGATTTGATTATAACGAGCATTGCCATCAAGAAAACTTAGTACCTTGTGTCCTGAAGCATCGTTGATCAGCATGTCAGCTATCGACATTGGATACTCATCATTTGGAGTGGCTCTGTTCAGATCCCTGAAATCGATGCATACCCGTATCTTGCCGCTCCCTTTCTTCTCTACAGGCACAATGTTAGCAACCCATTCTGTGTACCTGCACGGCCTAATAAACTTAGCCTTGAGTAGTTGCTCCACTTCTTCTTTAACTCGGTCATAGACGGTCGAGTTAAAGTGGCGGGGAGGCTACTTATAAGGCCTAAATCCGGACTTGATAGGCAGTCGATGCTCCACGAGCTCGCGGCTTAGCCCTGGCATCTCGCTATACTCCCATGCAAAACAATCAACATACGACCGAAGTAACTTTATTAATTCAGCCTTTTCATTGGGTTGTAAATGTTGGTTTACAAAAGTCAGCCTTGGGATGCTACCATTACCTATGTCAACTTCCTCCAAGGGGTCGGCTGACGCAAAACCTTGTCCTAGTTTCTCTACTTCGCTAAAGTCCCCGATGGCCTCGGCAATACCATCTTTATTAGACCGATATTGCTCCACACGAGACTTTAGCCAATCTAGATTGCTCTTGCTAGACATGACTATTAATACAAAAATAGTCGTGCTACTCCAGCCAGCTTTACAGACACTGGTACAAACTGTCCTCCGGATACGCTAACAAAATCGTAATCCGAAAGATCCCTACCTGATAGACACTCTACTTTGTTATGGATGGCGTCAACCGATACATCGGCCAATGCTACTTGGGCCGAAGTATCCGCGGGAATGACCTCCACCTAATCGTCGTCCCACTGTATCAAGCACTGGTGTAGAGTAGAAGGAATGCAACAGTTCGCGTGAATCCAGTCGTGCCCGAGTAGTACGCTATAATTACCTTGCACGTCGACGACGAAAAATGTTGTTGGCAACGCCTTGTGTCCCACCGTCAACTCCATAGAGAGTACTCCCTTGGCCTCAGAGCTCTCGTCGTTGAAGCCGTTGAGCATCAAGTTGGTCTTCTTCAGGTCATCCTCATCCCTGCCAAGTTTCTTCAACAATGAGTAAAGCATTAAGTTAACAGTGGTGCCACCGTCGACAAGCATTCGGGAGATCGACTTTCCATCGATGTGACCTCTGACATAGAGAGGCTTCAGATGGTGAGCCGAGTCCTCGGGCTTCTCGAAGATGGCGTTGCGCGGGCCGAGGTTCAATTGGGCAACCTCGGCCTCGTCCTGTGGTAGTGCAAACTCGGCAGGCAGCATGACGATGTTGATGTCCATCGCCTGGGGTGCGAGCCCTTCAGAGATGGGCGAGTAATCATCGTCGAGCATGTCGTCGTCGTCGCTCGGACTAGGAGCCGGGTTGGTTATCTCAACCGGCTTCTCCCTCCATACTTGTTTTGTAGCTGGCCGAGGGTGGATTTCTTCGAAGATAGCGTCGCGCTTGGCCTCAGCTTTCTTCTCGCGCATCTCCTGTGCCCATAGTCTTTGTAGGCATCTCCTCTGTGATTTGGACATGCCCGGAGGGGCCCAAGATGGCTGCGGCTTGGTGTCGAGTGCTATTGTTCGGCTTCCATTAATTCTGGCCGAAGTGGTGCTATGCCCTTCGGCCTTGTGCACCCTGCGCTCGGAGGGGGCTTCGCTGCGAACCCCAATAGATGGACAGGCCTCATTCGGCCGATCGAACCAGGCTTCGGCGCAGAGTTCGGCCGAAGCATGAGACTTACCTCCATTAGACCTCGGTGACAAGGTCTTCGGGATTGGGACTTCCTGAGACCCAACTCTGATGGTGATGGCTTCGGACTCCCTGACCTCGGCCTCTGCGTGCTCGCACCCTTCGGCTTTGCTCTGCATGGCCCGATTCAGAGGCACCACGGATAGTCTGTGGATGATGCCCCCCTCCGCTGCGTCTGTTTGTCCCTGCCATCCATAATACTTCGAAGGAAAATAAGGCATAGTGTTATGTTGCGGAGGGTATACTGACCCAGATATGTACGGAGCCCACGGGGTCCCCGCCTAGTCATAAGGCGGAGGCATCGGTGGCTCTAGTGGCCTCGCCCACTGTGAGCCGAACCCGTTACCCGGAGGGGGGTTCGGCAAAGTCGATGGTATCTCAGACCACACCAGCAAAGGGTCCTACCAGGAAGGAGGTACGTTCGGCCAGTGCGGTCCGAAGCCTCCCATCGGAGAAGTCCAACACGGTGCGGGGTTCGGCAATTGGGGACCGAAGTTACTGTATAGGGGGCCCGACCACTAGGGCTCGAAGCTGCTGTATGGGGGATTTGGCCATTGTGGCTCGAAACCACCGTGCGGAGTATCAGGCCACCATGGCTCGAAGCCTCCGTGCGGAGGGTTCACCTGCTTTGGTCCGAAGCTAATCTCCGAGAGCCCCAGACCCTTCGGCTGCTTTAGCTTCTTAGTGTGCGGACCTGCTCCCTTGTCCCTTCTTTGATTCTTGTTCAACAACATGTTATATGTTACCTTCGGCCTCTTGTGAGCCTTAGCCGAAGGGGTATTAATGTTCTGTTTCCACACTCCTACCTCGGGGTTCTTTGGTATGAGCGTGCGAGTGCGTGGCTCTCCATCCTTTCCCTTAGCCGACTTGGCCTATTCTGGCCGAATCAACACCTTCTTCTCACCGAGGTCGACGACGTTGATGGGAAAAGGATCTTTATCCAGCTTCATCTTCGGATTATGGTCTATTTTCAATCGTCCTTCTTCTATGGCCGATTGTATCTGCCATCAAAAAACATTGCAATCATTAGTATTATGTGAATGTGAATCATGCCACTTACAGTATGGATGCTTCTTTAACTCATCGGTAGGTGAATGACTTGACCCTTAGATAACCTGAGAAGCTAACTTTTTAAGAGAAAATCAAATATTTTATCACATTTAGTTATATCAAACGAGTACTTGACCTCACTAAGTCGATTCTTTGTGGGGGGTGGTCATAACTCGGAGCAGGTGATAGGTTTATTCTTAGCGTTCCACACCCATTCGACCGCGTACATATCGGCTGAATCCTCCTCTTCTGACTCTTCCTCGGCAGAACGTTCCATGATGTGGATTTCAGCCCTGGGCTTACTAAACGTCTTAATAAACTTCTTGTCTTTGGCTCGGCCTTCTTGGACCAGAGCCTGCTGTAAAACCTGGCTAACTTCTAAAAAGTTTTGGTTATCTAACCTTTCTTTAATTTTGGAATGTAACCTGTTAAACGCTAGTTCTGCCAAGTCCCTTTCCGAAATATTAAGGCTAAAACATTGGTTTCTAGTATCCCGAAAATGCTTGATGTACTCAGAGGCGTTCTCGTTAGATTTCTGCTTAACCGATGTCAAATGTGAAAGCCTAAGTTCCGTCTCACCCGTATAGAAATAATCATGGAATTTCTGCTCTAAATCATCCCACGTCTAGATGGAGTTTGTCGGGAGCGCCGAAAACCAAGTGAAACCAAGTGAAAATAGTCTAACTTTTAGAGCATCTATCCCGCTAACTTCTCCACACTGTGCCAAAAATTGACTGACGTGCTCTAGTGTAGTCTTGCTACCCTCGCCATCGAACTTAGTGAATTCAGGGATTCTATAGCCGCGAGGGTAGGGTACTGTGTCAAGATGGTCGGGGTATGGCTTACGGTAAACCCTAACCCGTCCCTTGGGCATGAAGCCGGCACACTCCCTAAATAGTGCACGGACCCGCTCCTCTAGGTCATCTTGGCATGTTGCTTGTGTGCGTCTCTCATGCGGCGGCGCGACACGCGGTGGGATATCGGCGTGTCGGCCATGGGCCTCTTCCCTGCGCGCTAATTTGTATGACGTGTTCATGTTCGGGTGCCTGCGCATATGGTGTGGGCAGCGCAGGTATCGGCGCATGTGGTGGCGCGTGGTACACAGTGTTAGTTTGACTGTAGGTGTAATGATTGGTCTCAGTCATAAGTGTTGAGGTCGGGGACATGATTGTGCCAGTGCTGTCGTTAGTCCTACCATATACGTGGTTTGCCGGAGGTGCACTAGCAATAGGAATCGGGGGTACGGCCTCAGTAAAGCCGAACCTCCTAAGAGTCGCCTCTACTTGGGAGCTAACTGCCGAATCTAAACGGTTGGCTAGCGAAACGCTAACGGCTTGATCTACTGATGCGGCTATTTTCTGCTCAATCTCTAAAGAAGATAAACGAGGCGATACAGGTGTTACCTAGACCTGAGCGAGGTCGGGGGTGATGATGTCACACTTGATGAAGCCCGCGCGTGTCTTGACGTAGCCCCCAAGCATCATGTCTTGGAGTGCCTTTAACTTTGCCTCGATCTCTGCTCGGTCTTCTACGGGGATATCTTCAAGTGTAGGTGTCAAGATGTTGCGGTTGTCGATATCCGCGCCTCCTATTATGTCCATCGGCGGTGTAGACGTAGTAGTCGGCGTAGATGTACCAGTGGCCTATGTAGATGTACTCGTCATGTTGGCGTAGCCTTCCCCAACGGAGTCGCCAAAAAGTGTGTTGACACGGAAACGTGCCCCGCACTTGGGTCAGTTCGACAATCCAAAAGTGTGCGGATACTTAGGGACAAGCCTAAGCATGACGCAACACCGACGTCGTGTTCTGACTACCCTTAGTCGTGATAAGGGGGGTGGAGTCGCCAGGCAATCAGATCACACAAAACAATCCAATTAGACGAAAGAAATATATTAAACAAAATAAAATCAGCAAACTGGTCGGAGCTTGTCTGCTTCGAAGTCTGATGCGAAGGGGTCGCCAATACCCTTCGGCGTCTGGTGCGAAGTGTCCCGCCGAAGGGTGCTTCGGCGTTCGGACTGATCCGGCCGAAGATGGACTCCGAACAGATCTATACGCGATGGTCACCTCCGAACAGCGGGGTTCAACGTGATGTCTCTGATACAGCAAACTATGGAAAAATGACGCGAGGGCCACACACGGGCGTAACTTCGTCCAGTGCGGAGTGCGGTCATGGTGAAGCCTGTTTTGACGAAGTATGCTGGCGAAGCCTATTGCCGGGGCCTGCAGTCCCGACGAAGGGTGACCTGGGGACCTTTGAAACCGATCTCTCAGCTCCGGACACCTCCGACGAAGTAGCTTCGAACGTGGGAACCTACAACAAAGATAGTTCGAAGTACCAATTCAGCCTGAGGACCGAATTCTGCTAAGTGTTGCACTAGTAGCGAAGGTAGCAATCTATTACGCAGATTAGCGGATACTTCACAGGTGAAGTAACAAGGCGATATCAATCTATTACGTAGATTAACGGATACTTCACAAGCGAAGTAACAAGGGTTACCATTGTTCCGTAGTGGCCGGCGGAGGGCTTCTAGGCAAACCCACGAAGAGTTACAGGAAAATAAAGGTAAAGTAAATACGATCAAAGTTAGGGCTTTGGTTTGGTTTGAGTTTGGGGGGCTCTACGCTGGCCTCGCCTCTCTATTTATAGGGGCTTAATTCCTAATCTAATCTGCTATTAACCCGGCCGGATGGAGATAAGAATTGAGCTGGAATCGCATACAACTCCATCTCTGCCGAAGTGGGCTTCGGCCAGGCCCGTCGAGGCCTGCTCCTCGGGCCGAAGCTTCGGTGGCGTGGGCCTCCGAAGGCTTCCCGACCGAAGCCCATGGGCTGGCTAGAGGCTTTCGGAGCTCATAGCTCAATGGACTTAGGCCCTGTAGGGCTTCGGGAGGACCCTGGACATGTGTATTTTCGGCCCAAATCACCAAGACTGATATTTTGACAATCTAGCCATTAATGCCATTTTTTGCTATCGACACCACCCATATTGCACAAGACCTCAAAGCAATGCCTCATCTGATAAATGTATAGCAAGGTGTATCATCACATCAAAGAAAGCTCAAGGGGAAATTTAAGTTTCACCAATATTATTGGGATTTCTCTCTTCATTTTAGCCAACACTACCTTGTCAAGGGTTCTGCTACACAATTCCCTGAAAAATTTACCTAACTCCGCTATTGCTTCATAGATATCCTTGTCCAATAATCCTCTCATTGCAACTGGTAATATTCTTTTTAAAATAATTTGACAATCATGTGTTTTAGACCATGTACATTGGTTCCATCAGCATTTAAACACCTTGAGATGTTGGAGGTAAATCCATCAGGAAACTTTACCTCCCGTAAAAAATCACAGAAGGCTTTCTTTTGTTCTTTGGACAAGGTATATCGAGCATGTGGCATCTGACATGAATCTCCATCATCTCTAAATTACAACTCCTTTTTAATTTATAAGTCTTTAAGATCAAGCCTAGCCTTAATTGTGTCTTTTGTTTTTCCAGGTATATTCAGAATTGTCGAAATCAGGCTCTCACATATGTTTTTCTCAATGTGCATGACATCAAGATTGTGTCTCACCTTCAATTTTTTCCAATATGGCAGCTTCCATAAACTCACCTTCCAGCTCCATATTTTTACATTATCACATTCCAAGTCAAAACGCTTCCTTTTCTTACTACTTTGCAGCTGCCCAGGTCAAACATCTTCAACTTTATCCAATTCAGCAAGCAGCTCTTCAATACAGGATTCACCCGATGGATCATTGCTTTCATGAAGGCCGGCAAAATCATTGTTTCTCTATAAGCGATGTCCCTTAGGAAGGAGATGGAAGTGTCCAATATACCCAATTTTTCTCAAGGGTCGTATGAAAGAGGGTGCTTGTCACAATGAATACATGCAAAATATGCTTTTGTGGTACACCCCAAAAGAGTGCTTAAAGCTAGGTAATCATGGATGCACCACAAAACTACAGTACGAAGCTTAAACATTTTGCCACTAAGAGCATCATAAGCACTCACACCTGTCCAAATATCAAGTAAATCTTTTACCAAAGGTTCTAAAAACAGATCAAAATCCTTCCCGGGTGATGTCGGACCAGGAATAAGCAAGGCCATCATGAAGTTTAACTCTCCCATGCATTCCCATGGTGGAAGGTTGTATGGCACCACAAACATAGGCCACATGTTTTATTTTGTGTTCTTTTCTAAAAATGGATTAATGCCATCAGTAGCCAGGCCAAGCCTCAGTTTTCTTGCACCTTTTTGCAAAATCTGGAAATTCTCTATCGAAATCTTGCCACGCCTCACCATCACCTGGGTGGATCATTTCATTCTCACTCGACTGCCGCTTTACCTTGTGCCATTATGCTGCTTCTGATGCTTTTTTGCTTGCAAACATCCTTTTCAGCCTAGGTGTCAATGGAAAATGCCGCAACACTTTCTATGGAATCTTCTTTCTTTCTAGATCTTTCCATCTTGACAAACCACAAATGCGGCACTCGTAATGTTTCGCATATTGCTTCCTAAACAACAAAGAATTATTAAAGCACACATGTATTGATTCATATCCAAGACCTAATTCCTTTAGAAGATTATTTGCTTCATTATATGACTTCGGGAGTGTATTGTATTCCGAGAATGCTTCAGCGAAAATCTTCAACATTGTAGTAGAATCAGAATTGCTTATCCTATATAATGACTTCATATGAAGAAGCTTTACCACAAAAGAGAACCTTGAAAATTTGGTACAGCGGGATAAAGCTGATAATTCGCCTCTTTCATGACATTTTTTAAAAATGACTCCTTGTGATGAAGTTCTGCGTCACCATCCTGATCTTGTCCATCCTCATTTCCACCATCTTGTCTTTCCTGTTCTGCTGCAGTATGTAGTTCTCATAACATCCCTTCCAACTGACCAGCACTATAATCTTCTGTCATTCCTTCCTCATGTATGAAATCATGACCATTATCATGCACATCAGTATGAATCTCCAAAACATCTACATCCAAACTCTCTCCGTGATGAATCCACCGAGTATAACTATTATCCATGCCATTCAACAAATGTGCTTCTTCACAAGAGGTTGACAAAGGTACTTTTGATTAAGGCATCTACCACATGGGCACAATATTTCCTCATTCTCACTGAATTTTCCTTGAATGAATCTCATAAATTCATGGACACCATCAATGTGTTCAGGGGAAAACAATCTGCCATGCACCCAACTTCAATCCATCTGATCAAGCATTGCAAAAAACCAAATTAACAAGTTTACACCTATTCAAAGGGAAATAACGCAAACTCAAGGAAAAAATTAAAGAGCTAGGTACATTAGAGTAACATTTTCAGCAGATATACAAGCATTTTTCAACAACATTATCATGCCATTCTCAGCACCATACAACCATGTTTGACTGCATGAGGACATTAGTGAAAAAATGTCTAACACATCAGAGAGACCAATAACATGCTCTTCTTTGTGTATAACAAAATTAAATCATGATTCAGAGCTATATACCTCCCACCACCGTCAATCGATCACAAAACATCACACTGCCACCACTTGAGAGGATGGTCAACCGATGTAGGAAGGGTGTGGCGGCCGTGGAGGTCAGGACAGCGCGTGCTAGGCCAGATGGCATGGGCGTCGAGGGTGCGGCGGCCGTGGAGGTCGTGGCAGGGCTTGTGCGGGGGCGTGTGGAGGGAACAACGACGGTTCCGGTGGGCGGCCGACCGATGTAAGTACGGTGCGGCATCGTGGAGGTCAGGGCTGCGTGAGCTAGGCCAGATGGCATGGGCGTCGAGGGCACGGTAGCCGCAGAGGTCATGGTGGGGCTTGTGCGGGCGGCGGGGGATGTCGAGGGCGCAACAGCGGTGCTGGTCATCGGACATGGAGGAGAAGAGGCGCAGTGATGTGGTGTTTTGGCCATGAATACATAAAAGGGAAACTAGAAAGGCAGGTGGGCCTTAATCTGACTAGTGGGTCCCCTATGTTGATTGGACCAAGAGAGGGGCCATGCTGACTGTACAGCACACTGACCGGATAAACAGGTGGGCCCATGCTAACCATGCTTATTTATTTATGACGAATTTGCTACATCATCACTAAGCTTTCTTGATCCGTGACAAATTTTATAGAAGGTCACTAACTTGCAGGCCGATTCATGATGAATTCGATAGCACGTCACAAAACTATGGGCCTAATATCCAGTGATGTAGATCCGTGATGAAAAAATATCAATCGTCATAGATCATGTATATATATGACATTTTCTAAAACCATCACAAAAAATCCATCATAGACTAACAGATTTCTTGTAGTGGTGGTAGTGTAAATTTTTCAAACTTAAACGGAACCGGCACTATTGTGCACTTTCATTGTCAGTTATAGCCACGAACCACCACTGATACTATCAGTAATGGTTCTGTTATGAACCACCACAGATAGTGACACTATCAGTGTTAGTTGATAATAGAACCGACACTATCAGTGTCGGATAGTGTCGTTTATATTATGAACTAACACTTATAGCTACTCTCACATGTATATATAAATCACTCATCCTATAAGGTCACTACTCACTGCACTCTCTTCTTCTTCTTTCCCTCTCTTCTTCTTTTTCCCTCTCTTCTTCTTAACCTTGCCGTAGCGGGGACCTGGACTTTGACCTAGCTAGTTGTTTGGCGTGCTTCAACCTTGTCATCTTCGCCATGGTGGATGACCTGCTTGAGTAGATGCTCGAGTACTCTTGGCATGAAGGCACATAGCACGATACGAGGAGCATGGAGGGCACACTCGTCATGGCACTGACATGATGCAGGAGTCGGTCACTATCACAGAAACGATCTTTAGTGACGCAACTTTAGTGATGGGTAAATGACGCGCATCAGTAATACACTTTTAGTGTCGGGCTATTTCACACCCATCAATTATGCTGCATTATTAGTGACGTGTTGCAATAGGACCCATCACTAAAGAAGGGGTGCCCCCATTAGTGAGCGATCATGGTATGACTCGTCACTAAATATCACACTATAGTGACAGATTATATTTCAACCTATCACCCCCAACGTAGAAGAGGACTTCACATCCTCACACGGGTTGATGCCGAGTTGGCTGCGTCAATATCAGTTACGCATTTTTATTTTGTAATAAAGTTAAGCATTACTTTCTTTGTAGTTGTTCCGTACCAATATTTATCTTTTGATAGGCCGAACATCTCCACCTTGAGGCATACACCTACTCAGTCTGCTGTCATCTACATGCTTATATTTTGTGGCTTTTCGGTTGGGTCATATTCACCAGCACACACGCAGATATCGTGGACAAACACTTGGTGCAGTTTGACCGAGCCATTGCCGATGCCCCCAATGATGCCATGCCACAATACTCGTGGGGATCTGCTGTTCTTTGCACGACATATCATGCTATTTGTGGGGCATGTCGACGATGAATGTCTGGGGCATTGATCACCGGTTGTCCGTTGTTGATACAGATCTGGTCATACGAGAGGTTGTGCATTGGTTGGCCCTGGGTTGACATGACACCATACCCACCGACGTTGAATCATACGATGGGGTACATTTGGACTTGCAGAAAGGTAAGTGTTTCTTATACTTGCAAATGAACTTACATTGATTGTGTATTAACATGCATTCTTTTGCAGGTGACATGGGCACACTCACAGACCCACCCGTCGTACTCCAACTACACTACACATATGGATAATATTCAGGCAAAGGACTTCCGCTTGACATCGTACCTACTACAGTACATGCAATGTCGAGTGCCTTATGGACTCTCACCGCTGTGATTGTGGGACGTCGGGTGGTGGAGGACATGACGATGCATCATTTTTGAAGTGATGATAGAGGTATATGCCCCGCACTATGTCTGTCGATAGTTTGAGAAAGCGCAACACTTTCCTCTTGCTATTCGAGCCCTTGTTCCTGCCAATGAGCACAAGTAACTTCCTGTGGTATTTATCATGTTCGGATGTTATGTACCATACTTACACTTGTTTGGTATAGGCAGAAGTGTATTGTGCAGGGTGGCGAGTCATGGTTCGCAAAGATGCAGCCATGGATCCAACTGTGGTTAGGTGCACATGAGGATGGGCATGACGAGGACGCAAAGTACGATCCTATGACTATCTTCGATGGTACTCTATTTAGACTAGGGTTTGCCTCGTACGAGCACGGGCGAATGATCCTCCACCTACTCCTGTTGTCACCCACATACATCCTTCACACATAGCCTCATCATGGCATGTGGGGGTAAGTACATGATAATTATCTATGTTGATTTGTACTAGTTGTCTTTTTTAAGATTATTGCTTCTATGTAGTCCATCATCTTTGGATGGAATTAGATTGTCTCGTTGGGATGACTGAACGGTGGGCTGGACATGAAGAGCTCGAGCGTGACCTGCTAGGATTGACCACGATGCGAGAAGCCCTCATACACCTCGACGTGGCTATTTATCGCATGTCTACATGACCACCTCCTATAGCTGCACCTCGCCCACCTCCTCCTACGGCACATCGACCTCCTCCTGCACCTGCACCTCGGCCACCTCCTGTAGCCACACATCAGCCACCTCCGATGATGCCACCCCCTCCGATGTAGCCACCACCTTCATGGTATGGGCCACAAGTACAATACATTTATGGTGGGAGTAGATCAGTCTATGGTACGGGCCATACTTTTTTTGGTGTGGGACCATCATCGGTAGTGGTCCCATCAATTGCACCGGACCCATCAATGGTAGGACCATCAGAGTATGGAACACACGTCACACTGACTAGTGAGTATTGTATAATCTTACACTGATTTTCATTTTAATACATGTTGTCACTAATAAATCCTTATTTGTACAATGCCATACGAACATCAGCCTTGGACTATCAACCACTCATATCAAAGTCCATCTGCACTTATTATGATTATGAAGTTATTATTATCATTTCGCATGTCAGACACAACAATTACTATAAAATTGTATATCATGCTTTTAATCCTGCTTATAAAATTGTGATTATGTCTTACTTTGTAAACCTAGATGGCTTTCTCCTCTATTCCAACTAATCTTAGGTGGACCGAAAATCCGATCGGAGTGCCACAGTGGATTCAACGTCCAAAGTGTCACTACAGAGAACACTGTTTGGTAATGACCGTGACGTCAAGACAAGATGCTGGTAGAAGATACTTCATATGTCCCAGCATTGATGATGACTTCATGGTAAAAACATAAACATTAATTTAGTCTGCACATACATCAATTAACTTAACAAGGTTTGCTATTGCAGGATAATCCAAAGAATTGTCCTTTCACCCAATGGATCAACGATTCAATCCAAGGATCTGCTAGAGGGAATGTAAGACAAGCCAAGACTATGGAGGAGTGCACAAGAAGTAAAAAAGAGCATCTAGTCAAGGTCGAGCATGCTAGTTCAAATTGGATGAAAAATCCTCTTGAAATTCATGAGTGGGACCAACAACCTATGTTCACATGTGGGAGTCATTGTATTATACAAACATAGCTTGGATTCGACTCAAGGGGAAGGAGAGAATTTGTGTGCCCCAACCTATATGACAACATCATGGTAAGTGATGACAACAATTGTACATGTTTAATTTCATATTATTTTCTAATGCAACAGTTACCTCACTACTTATCATGGCAACAAACTATTAGGAGATGTTCATTCTGTCGATGGATATATATCACGCAACCTACATACGAGGATAGTTCTATCACAAAGGCGAAGAGTCAATCCGAGTACGAAACTAGAAGGATTGAAGATGATGATCGAGCGAGGAGAGCGAGATGGGGTGAAGAGGATAGGCAACGAAGGGAATACAATAGGCAAAAACAGCATAGGTACAAAGAGCAACACAGACGTGCTAGGAAAGAGAATGGTAAATCAGTAAGACGATAGTTGCACAATATTTCTATCAAATTGTCTTGAACTATTTGCATGGAGTTGTGTTGTTTTCTTGAAATGTTCGAGGAAAAACATCTACTCGCAATTTTATGATCAAACTCATATAACTCAAACTGAAATTACGTACTGATTAAAACAGTACAACACAAAAAAACACATAAAGGATTACACAACATAAAAGTACAATACAAATTTAAAAATATAAACTACACTACATGCCTACTGAGTGCAGCGAGGGTACTTTCCCTTCCTTATGGCATCCAGTCCTGCTGAATGTGCATGATGAGCCCTCTCACACTTCATCTCTCTACCAGCCTTGCGCTCCTCTTTTGCCTTACGCTCTGCCTCCTTCCTTCTCCTCTGTTCTTCCTCATGCTCCTCCTCCCGCTTGCATCTCATCTCAAATAGTTCTCTGTTGAATGCAAGGTGCCTCATAATAGAGGCCCAATCATGCAAATCCACTTCTTTGTCGATCCATTCAAAAAAGTCACGTAGCGGAGGTGGCAATGGTGGAGGAGTAACCTACACGCATAAATATGAATACACATATTGTAAGTGATTTATTAGAGAAATATATAGAAATGAACAGAAAAAGGTATTAATACCGGTTTGTTTGCACGTGGTCCACTCTTTGGCCTTGGCTTTGGCTTTTCTGGAGTCCAAGAGTAATTTGCACACTTCCAATACCTCATCTCATAGGTGAGATCATTCTGGCTTCTCATGAATTTACATGTGTCTCCACAGAAACACATGGGGTTCGACACCTTCCGGCGGACGGTGACGAGGATCGTAACTGTGAGTACGTATATCTTCTTTCACCATATTTCAATGTATCTACATATATTTAATAAATTAAATATTTATCTACATTTTCTATAAACTACACGTAAAAGGAAATGATACTACTCTAAATCATATGTAAAACTTGAAAATACTTTACAATATGCGTAATGTACTACCACATTACTATTATATTACTTATAATCTACAACATAATGAATTTAAAGTGAATATAGACTATAGTTTGAAAAAATAGGGAGGAGAGAATTACTGAGGAGGAGTGGGAAGCTAGGGGGCTTCAGATCTACTCGATGTGTTTGTGGGTGTGATGAGAAGGGGTGTTCGGCCCCCTTTATATAAGGGGGGAGTCGGGCGTTGAAGAGCCGACTGATGCCACATCAGTAGGAGTCAACTATTCAACGGTCGATGGTGATGTGACGCCAATCAGCTGAAACTAGCCGTTGCGCGCCCGAGCCATGAAGGTTATGCCCAAGAAAATTCTGTGGATCGGAAGTTCTGATAGGTAGTATCGAAAGTTCCGATTATTATCTCGTCTCTATATAGAGAGCAAATGTTGCTTTGGAAGTTCCGGTATGGTATCAGAAGTTCTAACAAGCTAGAAGTTATGATTCGGAATCGGGGAATTTTGTACTGATCAGAAGTTCCGATATGGTATCGGAAGTTCTGAGGTGGGATATAATAGATTGGATCTGTTGTGTGTCGTATTGTATCGGGAAACCTAAAATACCCTGTCGAAAGTTCTAATCCAGGATCGGAAGTTCCGATGAGGGCAAACAGATTGGATCTATTACAGTTTTTAGGGTTTTGAGATGAGCACGACTAGGGGGATCTCATCCCTATAAAAGGAGAGGAGGAGGACGTCTTGGAACCAAGGAATAATCCTATATCATACCTAGCCACCAAAGAGTTCTCTCCTCCCTTTCATGATCTCAATCATTGAGATCAAGGATCCCCGTCTCTCACGTGCGGTGCTAGAACGCTGATGTTGGGGGAAATTACTTCATTTCCAGGACTTAAAGGTTAACCCTCCGAAGGCTCTAAGAAGGTCCCGAAGATGGCTGACTAATGCTCGATGATACGTCAGCAAGGTCGAAGGGTGTCACGATGCGAAGTCTCGGAGGATCCTCCGAAGGGAGAGAGGAGGCTTCGAAGCAGGAAGACGTGACTGATTGGATGCCCTGCTTATCCATCTACCCTGCAGCACTTTACCGTGTATAACCTTGTTTATAATACTGAAGGTCATTTGTAATATAAGGGTAAATAGGTCTATTCCTTAAGCCTTTCTCCCTATAAATACCCCCCATTGTACCTTGTAAGAAGGATCCAGAACCAGTGGTTCAAACACATATATTCGGACCTCTTGAGTTGTTATCCTTTACGGAGGCTCAAGTTTGTCCTAAAAGCACAAACCTCTTGTTTGTTTGTTCTTAACTACTAAGAACCTGTTGGTGTAACTTTTACGCCAACAGTTGGCGCCGTCCGTGGGGATCCAAGTTCTAAAAGCTTGTTCTCTACTGCTGACTGCACTCTGAAGAAAACTTACGGGGGGAGCCTCGGAATCCTGAGATTCCGCGCACCCTTCAGTTAAGGGCTTCTTAGTGCAGCCCGAAGGCCTTCCCTCGACCCCCTCGAGTCGTTCGAAGCCTTCCATTTCCAAGACACCTCATCGACTAACCATGCCTCCGAAGCGTGGTCAAGCTGCAGGTCCCCTTCGAAGGTCCCCTCGGACCAACGGAGCCGGACCCTCAGCTAATCCGACGGTTCCTGCCGGAACCGATGGGCGTCGAGCGCCCCGGGGCCCTCTACCCCCCCCTACAATGCTTCAGACCGACTACGCAGCAAGCCAAGACCCTGAAGTTCCCTCCGACGAAGACGAAGGCCCTCCCGAAACCGAGGCTACGCAGCTAGCCAGACTTCAGGAGGAGGTGTCCAGATGGAGGCAGGAGGCCGCCGACAGACTCCGCACTCAAGCTTCCACTGAAACTCCAAGGGGGCCTCCAGACGATGGAGGCCGCAACCCCCCAGAAGTTATACAAGTCCAAGAAGAGGCCGAGAATGCGTCCTTCGACAATGAGTCTCCATTGCACCCTGATCTGCAGAGAGTGCCTTTCGACCCCAGGTTCAAGGCCTCGAAGCTGCACAAGTACTCCGGGGGGTCGGACCCCGGAGAGTTCGCCCGCTCGTACGCCCTAGCTATAGAAGCAAGCGGAGGGGTACGAAGCACCATGGCAAAATGCTTCCCACTCGCTCTCGAAGGTGTGGCGCTCCGGTGGTTCTGGTCCCTAAAACCAGGATCGATCAAGTCATGGGAACTACTCAAAAAGAAGTTCGTGAGCAACTTCCAAGGCACTTTCGTGGCCCCAATGTCCACGGGAAGTTTGTTCCAAGTAAAGCAGCGGGAGGGAGAAACCCTCCGAGAGTACTTCACACGCTTCGCCCACACCAAGTCACAGATCAAGGGCCTTACTACCTCTTCGGTAGTTGATGCTGCCCGAGAAGGGGTGCTGAACCCCGACCTCCTCAGCAAACTCCATCGGAAGCCGGTAACATCCGTAGCACAGCTCATGGCATACTTCGAGCAATATGCCAAGGCAGAGGAAGGATGCCTTCGGCGAGCTGAGGCAGCACTACCCACCCTCCGGGAAGTCAAAAGGGAGCCAGAGGCCACCGCTCCACCACAACCTCCACAAGACAGCCGCCCTAGCGAGTATAGGCGAGGAAAAAAGCATTTCCGTTCGGAAGTACTAAACATTGCACCTTCAGCTTCGAAGGCACCGGCCAGTTTCCAGCAGGTAAAAAATTTTAAGGCTGGGCCGTCAGTACCTCAAGAAAGGGTGCCTGGAAGGCGCCAGAGTCATTTTTGCTGCGTGCATGGCGATAATAGAAGCCATGACACGAAGGACTGCAAGACGATATTGACCCTTCGGGGTGAATACATTGACCGAAATACCAGGAGGGGTACTTCGGACCGGGCTCCACCTACGGCACGATCGGAGCCTGTTCAAGCTGTGGCCCGAGCCGGTGCCCTCGAAGCCCCCATACGGCTACCGGTGGCCAGTATTATGCCACCACCAAGGCACGAAGATCCGCAAGACCGCGGCAAGAGAGTGGTCCTACCCATCTCCGGAGGAGGGACCCTCGGCAGCATGTCCAAGAGACAGCGCCGTGAGTACGTCCGTGAAGTTGGGCACATTGGGACTTCAAGTTCCGCTGAAGGGATGCCAGAATGGTCCCGTGTACCCATCTCATTCACAGCCAGCGATGCAGTAGGGGTGAAGTTTCCCCATGCTGACCCATTAGTCATCTCTGCCGATATAGCAGGGGTTGATGTTCGGAGGATCCTGGTGGACGGTGGAAGCTCCGCAGACATACTCTTCGTTCAAGCCTTCGACCAGATGTGTATACCCCGGAAGCATCTACTCCCTGCAGCCCGGCCACTTCAAGGGTTCTCAGGACCGCCTCTCGATGCCCTCGGCCAAATAGGCCTCGAGGTTGCCTTCGGAGAGGGGCCGCTGGCCCGAGTAGAGGAGGTGATTTTCGACGTGGTGGATGCCCCCTACGCCTACAATGCTATCTTCGGACGAGGGATGTTAAACCAATTCGGGGCTATAGCGCATCACAACTATCTTTGTCTCAAAATGCCCACACAAGGTGGAGTGCTCACTATTTCAGGAGACCAAGATGTAGCCAGAAGGACAGAATATGGCCACGGGCAGCCATTGGACCCTCGACAAGTGCACAATGTGGCGGAGAGCGCCAAAGAAGTACCAGAAGCCTTGAGCCCCCCGAAGGGATCCTCGCTCAAACCAAGCCCGGAGGGTGATGTCGAGACAAGAATAATCTCAGAAGACGGCAAAGAGTACCCAATAAAATTCGGCAAGGGGCTATCTCCGGAGATAACCGCCTCATTAGAAGAAGTCGTCAAGAAGAATCTAGACATGTTTGCTTGGACCGACGAAGATATCACGGGGGTCGACCGAAGCATCATCGAGCACAGTCTGCTCGTCAACCCGAAGGCCAAGCCAGTGCGCCAGGGGCTCCGAAAGCTATCAACAGAAAGAGCAAATTTAGCCAAGGCCGAAGTGGAAAAATTGTTAAAAGCTGGCATTATCAGGGAAGTGGCCCATACCGAGTGGTTGGCCAACCCTGTTTTTGTAAGAAAGAAGGATTCCAGCAAATGGTGCATGTGTATTGACTTCACATCACTAAATAAAGCATGCCCGCGAGACCCCTACCCAATGCCCCGAATAGATCAATTAATAGATTCCACAGCCGGCTCCGAACTATTAAGCTTCCTTGATGCATACTCCGGGTACCATCAAGTATGGCTGAAGCAAGAAGACGAGGCCAAGACAAGTTTCATAACTCCTTCAGGAGTATTCTGCTATGTAAGAATGCCTTTTGGTTTACGGAATGCTTGAGCCACATTTTCTCGCTTAATAGCTAAAGCTTTAGGCCATCAGATAGGCCGCAATGTCGAGGCCTACATGGACGATATTGTAATAAAAAGTGCTCAAAAGCATCAGCATAGCATAGATTTAGATGAAACTTTTGAGAGCCTCCGAACATGTGGAGTACGCCTCAATCCCGAAAAATGTATATTCGGGGCACAAGCAGGGAAGCTGCTAGGGTACTTAGTTTCGAGCAGGGGGATCGAAGCCAGTCCAACGCAAATAAGTGCACTGCAAAGAATGGCTCCACCCGAGAATTTGAAGCAAGTACAGAAGCTAGCAGGAAGGCTAGCAGCACTCAGCAGGTTCCTGTCCAGATCGACAGAGCGAAGCCTCCCAATTTTCAAGGCACTCAAAGGCTCCGAAAGCTTCAGCTGGACGCCGGAGTGCCAAAAGAGCTTCGAAGAGATAAAAGCCTACCTTGGAACATTATCAACCTTAACTGTTCCTCTTCCAGGGGAAACATTGCTTTTATACCTTGCAGCAACAGGGTCAGCAGTAAGCGCAGTACTGGTCCGAGAAGTCGAGCTCAAAGACAAGCTGGTACAAAACCCAGTTTATTTTGTCTCGGAGGCATTATCAGGAGCCAAGATCAGATACTCCGAGCTTGAAAAGTTTGCTTATGCTTTAGTAATGGCCTCGCGAAAGCTAAGGCATTATTTCTTGGCGCATAACCTTATTGTCCCTACATCGTATCCTCTTGGAGATATGCTCCGAAACAAAGATTCCACAGGCAGGGTTGGAAAGTGGGCAGTCGAGCTAGCACCCTTCGAAATCTCCTTCACAGCAAGGACGGCCGTTAAATCTCAAATTATAGCAGATTTCGTAGCAGAGTGGACTCCATCTGCAGTATGGACTCCGGAAGAACCCTCCGACGGTTTCTGGACAATATTCTCCGACGGAGCCTATCAAGCATCAGGTGCCGGAGCAGGGGCAGTAATCTTGTCACCATCAGGACAAAAGGCAATGTACTCTGCAAGGCTTAACTTTCGAACCACTAATAACGTCGCCGAGTATGAAGGAATCTTGCTAGGCCTCCGAAAGGCTAAAGCACTCGGAGCTACAAGGATAATGATCAAGACAGATTCCCAAGTCGTCGCGGGGCATATTGATAAAAGCTTCCAAGCAAAAAACCCACATCTCGCGCAATACCTTCAAGAAATCCGCAAGGCAGAAGCAGCATTCAAAGGGTTTACAGTTCGAAGCATACCGCGCGCAGAAAATCAACTTGCAGATATTCTTGCAAAAGCCGCAGCAGGAGCAGTAGACCTCCCGGAGGGCGCTTTCTATGAAGAGTTAGAGCAGCCAGCAGCTGACCAAATACCCTCGTCAGAAGTAATGTGTATTGAAGCTACGGATTGGCGAACTCCGATAATAACTATGTTGCAAGGTAGCAATGACCCTCCGGAAGGCCCAGAAGCTCGAAGAGTGCAAACGAGAGCTCGAAATTACAAACTTATTGGGGAAGTACTATATAAAGCCGGAGTATGCTCACCACTGCTTCGATGCATCTCTCAACCTGAAGGACAAGACATACTTCGAGGCATCCACGAGGGGTTGTGCGGAGGTCATCTAGCTCCTAGAGCACTAGCAGGCAAGACGCTCCGGCAAGGTTTTTATTGGCCGACGATCGTCAGAGACGCCGAAGACCTAGTTCGGACATGCCAAGGCTGCCAATGGATGGGCCGAAGGAGCCATCGCCCACCAGCTCAACTTCAAGTTATTGCCCCGGTATGGCCGATGGCTAGATGGGGCATGGACCTCATAGGCCCTTTCCCACCAGCAAAAGGCGGATTGAAATTTACGGTCGTAGCGATAGAATACTTCTCAAAATGGGTGGAAGCAGAGCCGCTAACAGCCATCACATCAAAGAATGTGCAAAGGTTCTTCTGGCAGAATATTATATGCAGGTTCGGAGTCCCCAGAGAATTAACGGTGGATAATGGAACCCAGTTCGAAGCTGATACCTTCCAAACATTCTGTGAAGAACTGGGCATTAAGCTATGCTTCGCAGCAGTGCGACATCCGCAATCCAACGGAGCCGTCGAACGAGCCAACGGGAATATCCTCTCCGGGTTAAATCGCCGAATCGTCGGATTGGCCAAGGGCCTATGGGTCGAAGAGCTACCCAAAATTTTATGGTCTATCCGAACCACGCAAACTAGATCAACCGGTTTCACGCCATTCAGGTTGCTCTTCGGAGACGAAGCCATGACCCCTACGGAGCTCAAAGGGGAGTCACTTCGCGTAATTCAACACGAAGACGAAGATGATCGGAGTGCTTCAATAGACTTGTCGGAAGAAACAAGGCTTCGAGCTGTCGCCAACCTGACGAAGTACCAAGAGCACACAAAGACATGGTATGACCCGAAGGTCAAATTAACTGAGTTAAAACCAGGTCATCTAGTATTACGAAACGTAATAGCTCCGGGGAAGCTAGGAAACAAATGGGAAGGACCATATGTTATCTTACGCTCAGGACGCCCCGGCTCGTTTAAATTAGCTAATTTAGAAGGAGAAGAGTTGAAACATGTGTGGCATGCGGAGCACCTTAAGAGATATTATGCTTAAGGCTTCCTTGTAATCACTTGTAACACTCCTTTTATAAATAAAGCTAAAGGGTTGAGATTTGTTTTGCCCTTCGAACATCCCACCCTCCGGATGGACGCATTCGAAGGTCGGTGATGCTAGCAGAGCCAAGCATTTTTCGAAAAAACCCAAGGGGCTTGCTACGAACCATTGGTTCAGTGGCTCCGCCAACCTACGGATTCCAGGCTCCGGCTTGTTAGGATCCGTAGAAGAGTCTAAGGACTTTAAACAAGACAGAATTTCAAGCCTCCGGGTGCGAAATATCTATAAAAGAGCCGTAGGTGGCCAACCTACGGATTCCAGGCTCCGGCTTGTTAGGATCCGTAGAAGAGTCTAAGGACTTTAAACAAGACAGAATTTCAAGCCTCCGGGTGCGAAATATCTGTAAAAGAGTCGTAGGTGGCCAACCTACGGATTCCAGGCTCCGGCTTGTTAGGATCCGTAGAAGAGTCTAAGGACTTTAAACAAGACAGAATTTCAAGCCTCCGGGTGCGAAATATCTGTAAAAGAGCCGTAGGTGGCCAACCTACGGATTCCAGGCTCCGGCTTGTTAGGATCCGTAGAAGAGTCTAAGGACTTTAAACAAGACAGAATTTCAAGCCTCCGGGTGCGAAATATCTGTAAAAGAGCCGTAGGTGGCCAACCTACGGATTCCAGGCTCCGGCTTGTTAGGATCCGTAGAAGAGTCTAAGGACTTTAAACAAGACAGAATTTCAAGCCTCCGGCTGCGAAGTATCTGTAAAAGAGCCGTAGGTGGCCAACCTACGGATTCCAGGCTCCGGCTTGTTAGGATCCGTAGAAGAGTCTAAGGACTTTAAATTTTTTGTCTACTTATCGATGGTGACATGTGCAAAAATTCGAAGCATGCAGGTGCTCGGGCAATCATTGTGCCTAGCGAACCCTTATATAAGATAAAAGCTCCGCCACCCACAAGGGGGGTAGGAGGATAGGAGTCACACAGCATGCTGTCGAAGCATTCCACATTAAAATATTATATTCATACATCAGGAAAAATTGTTATCTAAACCCAAATAAAAACGGAGACCCTTTCGACACCTAGAGCTACCCCTGCGGCTACTTTGCCCTTCGGAGCTTGAAGTCTTTTTAGGCCGGGAACTTCTCTTTTTCTTCGAGGCTCGCAGTTTCTTCTGCTCCTCCTGAAGTTCGGCCCACGTCAAGAGCCTTTCGGAGCCGGCCTCGGCAAGGTTTTCGGCTTGATACTCCGAGTCAGACCAGTCGACGGGCTCGGAAGACGAAGACCCCTCTTCCTTTTCTTCCTCTTTAATATAAGACAAAACATCCCTTCGTACTTCAAGGGTAACTTCCCCCCCGTCTCCGCGAGGAACAGAAAAGCGAGAGCGGCGATAAGGCCTCAAACTCTCAAGAACTGCCCACTCCTTTCGAAGCTCGGCAGTAGGTTCCAAAAGTACGAAGTCAGGGCTCGAAGGGCATGACAGAACCTAAAAAAGAGCAGAACACCCAAGACAAGTACTGTTTATAACTTTCTCATTAATTAAACAAAGCTTACAAGACCACAGGTACACAACAACCCTAAGCGGCTAGACCTGCGGGTCGGTTGGCGGAGCTGGGACCGAAGGCGCTGGCGAAGTCGGGAGCGGTGGCTTCGCTTGAGCTTGCTTTTGCCGACGGGCCTCGTCGATCCAAGCCTTAGCAGCAACCTTATGATCGGCCTTCCATACTGATCGGAAAGCTTCCCAAGCCGAAGCCACCCCCGAAGACGGCCGCAGCAGGTCATCATCCGCGAAGCCTCCAGGAGACGAACCACTAACCGAATCGAAGGGAACCCGAAGAGATTCGAGGTGGCGAAGAACCCCGATGCCAGCGCACTGTCCGGAGATCTCTCCGTACCGTACTCCGGAATTCTTCATCAGCGACGAAGCCACCTGGATCCTCGTCAGCTTCCGATCGAGCGGCTCGGAGGTTGCAGCAGAGGTCGAAGGGCACATGGTGCCAAAGTACTCTAACGTACCCTGAAGAGCTTCCAAGGTACGGTCGGCAGTACTGGAATTCTTTTTCTCTGCTGCTTCCAGGTTTGCTACAGTTGCATCCAACGCGGCCACCCGAAGCATCATGGAACTCTTCTGAGCCATTACCTGGCTGAGAGCCCCTTGAAGTTCCACCAGGCGACCGTTCGAAGTAGCCGCATCCTGGCGAAGCTTTTCGACCTCCGCGCGGAGGACCACTCGTTAAGCCTCGGCTTCTTCGGAGTAAGAGCGAAGGGCTTCGTCAGACGCTGCCTTAGCCTTCCGTTCTTCCAAAAGTTCTTCATTCAGCCTGAGGGATCTCCCGGTGAAGTCATCAAGAGCTGTTTGAAGAGCTGTAACCTTCCGGTTAAGTCGGTTAATTTTGACCTCGCTAGAAGTCGCTGCCGCTCTAGCAAGGGCGAATTGCTGCAAGGAAAACAAGGTAAGTGCTAAAGAAATTTTGACCATTAAAATACAGCAACTATGGTATCTTTTTCATACCTGAAGGGCAGCCCTTTCGAGGGCCGTGTTGAGGCTCGAAGCCCTAACTTCGCTCAAAGCGGAGATCAACTCCGAATTGGCAATGTCCTGGCTTTTCTCAGCCAGGGGCTCCAGGAGCCTTCGAAGGCCGCTCCGATGCTCCAGGAAAGGAGCCAGAAGAGGGAGCCAAGACAAGGCCCGGGCGTCGTCCTCTGCAGCCTCGTCCTCTGAGTTGCCAACGGAAGGTGCTGCTTGGTCAACCCGAAGGCCCAGGCTGGAAATACTCTTACCCCTCCCCGGCACGAAAGGGGGAGAGGCAAGAACATTCCGATCCTCAGCCGCCGCATCTCCGGCCGGAGCCACGTTGTCGGAGGCGCCTTCAGTAGTCGAGGTCGCCACGGCCGGAGCCAACTCCGTCCCAGGGAGCACATCGTCCGCCCCGAAGGATACGTTCTCCACCACCGGGCTCGAAGCCCTCAGGGGAGCCGGAGAGTCCGCTCGGGTGACCGTATCCGAAGAAGCAGGGACGTCGGGCGCCACCAAGGCTTCAGTACCCGAAGAGGTACCTATGTCAAATACTAAGATTAATTAACATATTCTACAGATAGCAAGCGAATGCCGACGAAAAAAGAAAGAGCTCCGGGAAAATACCTCCAAAAGCCGCTTGAGGAAGGATCGCCGGATCCTCCAGGACTTCGTACATCCGGAGGATGTTGTCGAAGTCATCCCCCGAAGCCCTACCCTCGGTTTCGTCCGCCGGGGCCACGACCTCCGCAGGAACCCCTTCGGGTGCAGGCGAGTCGGAGGTAGGGTTTGGCTCCACTTGCGCGTTGGCAGGTGCAGGAGGAGTCAGTGGAGTTACACTAACACCCTCCCTATCGGGGAGGTTTGTGGGGACCTCCCCCATATCTTTGTCAATCAGAAGATAGTCTTCGAAAGCCTTCGCTGTAGCGCCCCCGGAGTCTTCTGTCTCTTCGGGAGTTGGGCTCCGCTTGTCCGGCGACGAAGAAGACGAAGCGGGCGTCAAGTGAGAAGGCTGCTTCACCGCCCTCTTCTGAGCAGGTTGCTTGCCAGCTTTTTTAGAGGGCTCGGCCGCTGCTTTCCTCTTGCGAGCCGTCGCTCCAGCTGGGGCGAAGTCGGGAAGCTGCGGGGGCTCCATGCCGAGGGCTCTCCACACCCTGTTCGAGCGCTCCCAACTCCCCACCAGTTCCAGCCTCCTCTGCCTCTCGGCCACCGAAGGGGCTCCGAGAATTCGCTCGGTAGCCCGGACTATGTCGTCCGGAGCTAAGGCCAGAGGCGCCGCTGAAAAGAAAAAAGTATAAGAAGCATAAGTATAATTAATGTGTTCATATAAACTAATGCCGCAGGAGAAAGGCGTACCTATGTTTCGGAGGTCCCCCTCCGAGGCTTGCGGGATGGAGATTGGCCAACTGGCTCCGAGGGGAGAGATCCGAAGGCCGACGAACTCTTCGGCCAGGTCGCGCATACTCATGCGACGAGCCACTGAAGCCAGCAACCCTAGTCTCGTCGTGAGCAGGCTAGGGTTCGGAGAAATATCCGCTTCCTTCCGGAACCAGATTTCTTGAAGAGGGCCCGAAAGGGGGGAGTCTTCTCCTACTTCGGCGTAAAACCACCGAAGTATCCAATTTGTATACCATCGATCATTTATGGCCTTCGCAGGGAAATGAAGAGCGTGCTCTCGCCGAAGCTGGAAATTAACACTGCCGAAGGCCACTGTCACCTTCGAGTCTCCAGGCCCGTCTTGAGGCTTCGGCTGGCAGATGGCCTCATGGGTCGCTGCGAAGATCTCGGAGCGCCCTTCACACCCCTCCGCTCGAAGAGCCCACTCAAAGACGGCCAGGCGGACGATTGCGTTGGGGGACAATTGGGGCAGGGTAATGTGGAACAGGTCCAGCACCTCTGCCAGAAAATCCACGGCTGGTAGCCCCAGACCTGCTTCGAAGAAAGCCTCGAAGACTACCACCTCTCCACTCCGAGGCCGGGGAGTCGATTCTGTCCCGGGGACCCGAGTCCTCATTCCGGCTCCCAGCTTCTCGTCTACTGCTTCTTCAATAGACTCCGCGGTGCTCACCGACTGACCAATGACAAAGCTTTGGGCCATCTTCTTCTTGGAGGGCGGACGGAGCGCCCGAGGGTTCTTGGGCCAACCACCGCCCGGACCCCCTGCCATTGCCATAGCTGCTGATGCAGCCCACGCCTGCCGCTGCGCCAGAGTGCTGGCCGTCAAAGGGGTTGTGTGGCTGGTTCTTGCCATCGCGCTCAAATACTTGAAGGTGCGGGAGGTTGAAGAGAAAGGTGAATTGCAGAGACGGTGAATGCGGTAAAAAACTTCCAGTAATCCCTATTTCCCCCTTTTATAACCGTACAACCTATACTGCTCTTCGAGAAGTTTCACACTGCAGGTTCGGCTTCCGTCGCCGACAGGTGGGGCTGGTAATTGGAACGACGTGCAACCGCTGAAGAAATCGACCGTTACTTCTTTTTTACAGAGGGTAACGGCTATTTGCGCCGTAACGGTCATATTGACGGTACCCCACGGCGTTCACACTCCGTAACCGACGCCACGACGAAAGACACTTCGTAACCGCCTGCACGACGTTCACACTCCGTAACCGCTTTCGTAACACTCATGCTCCGAAGCCATGCTGCTCCAGGGAGTTTTCACACTATGCCAAAATTCAGAGACGAACGTTTTAAAATATTGGGCTTAATATTCTGGGCTAAATCATAGTATCTTCGCATTCCCTTTAAGCCTCAGAAACTAAAAATGTTCCTTTCGTATACTGCCTTCTTTCTAAAAAATAGGTTATCTACAGAAAGGCGTATTCGAGGGGCTACTGTTGGGGGAAATTACTTCATTTCCAGGACTTAAAGGTTAACCCTCCGAAGGCTCTAAGAAGGTCCCGAAGATGGATGACTAATGCTCGATGATACGTCAGCAAGGTCGAAGGGTGTCACGATGCGAAGTCTCGGAGGATCCTCCGAAGGGAGAGAGGAGGCTTCGAAGCAGGAAGACGTGACTGATTGGATGCCCTGCTTATCCATCTACCCTGCAGCACTTTACCGTGTATAACCTTGTTTATAATACTGAAGGTCATTTGTAATATAAGGGTAAATAGGTCTATTCCTTAAGCCTTTCTCCCTATAAATACCCCCCATTGTACCTTGTAAGAAGGATCCAGAACCAGTGGTTCAAACACATATATTCGGACCTCTTGAGTTGTTATCCTTTACGGAGGCTCAAGTTTGTCCTAAAAGCACAAACCTCTTGTTTGTTTGTTTGTTCTTAACTACTAAGAACCTGTTGGTGTAACTTTTACGCCAACAGGTGCCGTGGGAGGTTCTCCATCCCTGTATGTGTGGAATCCATGGAGGCATTGCTCCAATAGCGATGCTCGTGGACATCTACATCTGAACGGCTATGTTGTCTTCATTGATCGGATTGGTGAAGGAAGGAAAGGATGAAGCGAGGATAGGCTTGACGCGCTACTCCAACATCTTCTTCCGCTGCACCTAGCGCTTCTCACGCTAGAAGGTACCGATCCATGATCTCGCACACGCATAAGTCTTGGGCTTAGGGCGTAAATTTTGACTTTGCCGGATAGCGTAGCTCCCCTATTCCCCAACAGTGGTATCAGAGCCTACGTGCATAGTGTTCAATTTGGATCCCTCGTGTATGGAGATACATGGTGGAAAAACAGATTAGATCTGTTTCTGTCCGCGGTAGATCGGAAATTCCGATATTGATCGAAAGTTCCGATGGCGGATCAGAAGTTCCGATGGTGATCGAATGTTTCGATATCGAATAATGATTCGATACATAAAGCAATTGTTGAAGTGTGGGATTCCAATATTGATCGAAAGTTCCGGGGAGTGGAAGTTCCGATGTCAGATCGGAAGTTCCGGGAATGAGAAGTTCTGATGTCAGATCGGAAGTTCCGACCCAACCGAATTTGAAATTTCAAGCCTGTTGAGCTGGGTTTTTGAGATCCAGAATCCAGTCACTTGTAGATTGCTCTCCTAACTTTGTTTTGCAGAGAATGATGTGACTAGCATGGCCTTGGATAAATGTAATGTATGAGATGCATGCAATGAATGTAAATTAAATATGGCATGCATGTCATGTTTATTTACAACCCAAGGCTGATGTAAAATTTATTATGGCTTGCATATAGTTTTCGCGGTGCTTCGGTCCATGTAATTAGTATAGACTATGCGAGATAGACTAGTACTCTTCATGGAGGCCAGAAGCACACACTCATTGACGAGATCCATGGAGATGGAGATCACCATGTGAAGAAGGCCATGCTATGTCACAATTAATATGATTGTCTGTGATGCTTTCTTATGTTCCTGTTATTCTATTCTTGCAAGTTTCGTGTGCGCTAGGGATGTTAAAGTGCTAGAATAGTTTTCCCTCAGAAAATTAAGTATAAATGCTTTTCCCAATAGTTGCACCCACCAAGGCTCGTGCTCATCGATAGTAGGTCTGCCAAAGCAGGGTGCTATCTTTTATCTTGACCACTTAGGGTGAAAGTCGGACTTCTGCACACATAGTATTGGTTCACTTGACAAGGCTATCAAAATGGTTTTGGGCCTTGGAGCATAGGAGTTGGGATCGAGCATTGGATGCTTCTCCAATGACAAGAGTCACATACGATGTGATTAGCAAAGAGTTGCTTACCTATGTCAACTAGCTTCTAGTAGTGATGCCAAAGCTCACTAGGAGATAGTGTGACCATGGATCTTGTGACACTGTTAGTCATTAGAGGGAATGTGACTTGGTTTAAAATAGTGGAACATCTTTTATTAGATAGAAGATAAACATTGAATAGTGCTAAATCTTGCATTTAATCTTTTGTATGTCATGGCACCTACTACTTCTATTGTTAAGAGCACTCCAGTTTTTAATTTGCGATCTATACTTGAACGTGAGAAATTATCTAGAACAAACTTTATGGATTGGTATCGAAATTTTAGAATTGTTCTTAAATAAGAGAAAAAGGATTATGTTCTGGAGGAACCTCACCCTGATGAACCAGGAGAGAATCCTTCTGCAGCAGACAAGCGTGCTTATGAGAAGCATGCTAGTGATTCTGTGGATGTCAGCTGTCTGATGCTTGCCTGCATGTCCTCTGAGTTTCAGAAACAATATGAGGAATGTGATGCTTACGATATGATCGTAGGTCTTAAGGGCATGTTTTAGAACAAGGCAAGGGCAGAAAGATACAATGTGTCTAAGTGCTTGTTTGGTAGCATGCTGGCTAAAGGGAACCTAGTGAGCCCTCATGTGATCAAGATGATTGGTTGCATAGAGACTCTAGAGAGACTAGGAACTCTACTAGATCAATACCTAGTTATTGATGTCATTCTCCAATCGCTCCCACTGAGCTTTGAGTTGTTCATCATGAATTATAACATGGTTGGACTAGAGAAGACACTACGTGAGTTGCATGTGATGCTTAAAACTATTGAGGAGAATATCAGGAAGTCTCCTAATCAAGTGATGATGGTTCAGAACGAGGGCAAAAAAAGAGGAGGAAAAAGGCTAAGACTATAGATTCGATCTCTAGTACAAAATCTAAACCGACTAGAAAGTCCAAGTCTGGTCCTGCCAACTCTGATGTGTGCCACCATGGCCACAAGCCTAGGCATTGGAAGCCCAATTGCAAGGTGTACCTAGAAGAGCAAAAGAATAAGAAGGGAAGTGGGACTTCCGCTTTAGATATTAGTGTTATTAAAATTAATCTTGCTACTCGTCCAAATGATTCATGGGTATTTGATATCGGATCGATGATTCATACTTGCAAATCGTTACAGTGGTTGAGTAGAGCAAGAAAGTGTGCAAGTGTTGAGCTAGATATCCGTGTCGGGAAAAGTGCAAAGGTTGCAGCGTTTGTCGTCGACGTTTATTCATTGTTGCTACCGTCGGGACTAGTTTTGGAGTTTAATAATTGTTATTTCATTCCTGCCTTAGGAAGAAACACTATCTCTTCTTCATGTTTAGAGGAAGATGGTTTTGAATTCGTAATAAAGAACAAGAGTTGTTCAATATTTTCGAATGGCATGCTCTATAGTGTTTTTCCATTAGTGAATGGATTGTATATTCTGAGTCTTGATGATGCACACATTTATAACATTTGTACTAAGAAACAATGACTCAATGATTTAAATCCTACCTACGTTTGGCATTGTCGTTTAGGTCATATAAATGAGAAGCGCGTGCAGAAACTCCATAGTGATGGACTTTTGGAGTCATTTGATTTTGAATCATATGACACATGTGAGTATTGCTTACTTAGCAAAATGACAAAGATGCCTTTCACTGGACAGAGTGAGAGGACGAGTGAGCTATTAGACATAGTACATACTGATGTGTGTGGACCAATAAGTCACATGGCTAGAAAACGATTTTAGTACTTTATTACTCTTACTAACGACTTTAGTAGATATGGTTATGTCTACTTGATGAGGCATAAGTTGGAATCCTTTGAAAAGATCAAGGAGTTCCAGAATGAAGTACAAAATCATATAGGCAAGACAATTAAATTTCTACAATCTGATCGTGGGGGTGAATACTAGAGCCATGAGTTTAGTGATCATATGAAGTAGTGTGGAATTGTTCCACAGCTGACTCCACCCGACACGCCCTAATGGAATGGGGTGTATGAGCAGAGAAACCACACTTTGTTGGACATGGTGTGATCCATGATGAGTCACACTGATCTTCCATTATCCTTTTGGGGTCACGCTCGAGAAACCGCAACTTTCACGATTAATAGAGTTCCATCTAAGTCAGTAGAGAAGACGCCATATGAGATGTGGTCTGGGAGGCGTTGAGGAGCCATGCTGAATAGCGTGGGCCTCATGACTCCAGAAGTGATGAGTCATTGTCAACGATAGTCAAAGAGGACAGAAGAAGAATATATCTGCTGTTTCATGGGCCGCGTGTGACTCAGGTACACGGGCAGCGAGCGACTGTCGGGCAGAGGAGGCTGTGAAGTCGGGATGGCCCAATCCGGTGCATGGGCCAGAAGCAGTAGAAGACCCACTGGGCTGTTGACCAGGATTGACTCAGGTACACGGGCGGTGAGTGATTGCCGGGCTGAGAGAGCTGCGGAATCGGGCCGGCCCAATCCGGGTACTTGGTGCAAAGTCGGTGGAGGCTTTGTCAGTTTCGGCGCAAAACTGACGACCGTCGATCTTGTATCCGACTGTCCAGAAGAGAAGCCGTAGTCGCTACGAAAACTTAGCTTCTGGATAAGTCATCTGTATCTCTAGGCCCACAGTCAGTCAGTCGTGTCTGTAAAAATTCCTAAGGGCAGTAGAGTCTTTTCCTTTATTCTTGCGTCTGTAAAAACCCTAAGGGGCCGGTAGAATATTCCTAGTGTTGGGCAGCCTATAAATAGGGCCCCAATCCCTAGGGTTTGGACTACCCTTTTAGAAATCACTTTTTCAATCATCTCTTGGGTCATTTTGTTCCTGCGTGCTTTTTCTCTCTCCCTGTGTGCGCCGCCAGGCAACCTCCTGTTCTTCCTGAGATTCATTTGGCTCTTTACTGTTTGGAAGCTTTTATTCCTATTGATTCTCATGCGCAGCACTTCATTTAAGGTTCTGTTGGTTCGGTTTGCACACAACTAATTTATTCCTAAGCAGAAGCTTCTCTGTGGCTTCTGTTTGTTCTTCACAAGAGTACTAGTTCTTGTGGCTGGTAGCAAGTAGTACTACTTTCCTGTAGCTACAGTATGCTAGTACTTTAGCCTTGCTTTTCCTGTGTTGCTTTTTGATCGAGTTGGCAGGGCCAAAGTCCCTTTTCTTATGTGAAGTCCAACTCTGTGAAGCAGACTTCGAATCTGCAAGCTTCGAATCTGAAGACTTCGAATCAGCAGACTTCGAATCTGCAAGCTTCGAATCAGCAGACTTCGAATCAGCAGACTTCGAATCAGCAGACTTCGAATCTGCAAGCTTCGAATCTGCAAGCTTCGAATCTGCATACTTCGAATCTGCATACTTCGAATCTGCAGGCTTCGAATCTGCAGGCTTCGAATCAGCAGACTTCGAATCTGCAAGCTTCGAATCAGCAGACTTCGAATCAGCAGACTTCGAATCTGCATACTTCGAATCTGCATACTTCGAATCTGCATACTTCGAATCTGCAGGCTTCGAATCTGCATACTTTGAATCTGCATACTCCGAATCTGCAACCTTCGAATCTGCAACCTCAGAATCTGGGGAAAATTACTCACATGCCATTATAATTTTCAGAAATTGCCTACATGCCACTGTCAGTGACTGTGGCGGCCCCTATCTGGCAGTGACACAACGATGGCATTTTGGCAAACCGTAAAAATCGTAATGGCACAGAAAAAATTAACCCCAGAATCTGCAACCTCATAATCTGCAACCTCAGAATGCACCTCAGAATCTGCAACCTCAGAATCTGCAACCTCAGAATCTGCAACCTCAGAATCTGCAACCTCTGAATCTGCAACCTCTGAATCAGCAGATTTCGAATATGCAGACTTAGTCAATTTGTTCTCGCTTTGCTGATTAGTTTTCTTTTTAAATGCGTTGGGTTTTGGGAGCAGGCCATTGATTTGAAAGAATTTCTTAGGCGCCCATTCACCCCCCCTCTGGTCGCTACTTTCGGTCCTACAAGTGGTATCAGAGCTTGGTTAGGTTTTTTTTCCATACCTTAACCGGTTCTAAACCCCGGTAGTGACCATGACGTCTCCTGGCAAGGTCCCGTCCTTGGAAGCCTATGGCTATAACTATTGGAAGACTCGCATGCGAGCCTATCTCATGAGCCAGGGTTCGGACATTTGGGACATTTGCGTTCACACCACGTTTGTCATATTGCCAGTCACTGAGCAGGGTACTGCTGGTATCATTGCTCAGCATCTGAGCAACAGTAAGGCTGTGAACATTCTTTTCTCTGGTTTAGGTCCCACTGAGTTTGAGCGTGTGAGCCATCTCTCCACTGCGAGAGAGATCTGGGCTACCCTCAAGGCACACCATGAGGGAACAGCTCAGGTCAAGGCTCGGCTCTATCAGACCTACCGGCGTGAGTACGAGAACTTCACACAAAAGCCGGGTGAATCTGTTGAAGCTTTGTTTGGTCGCTTTCAATCGATCATTAACAAGCTTCGGGACAACAAGGCTGAGGGTGCTCAGTTAGTCTCAGATCACGAGCAGGCGCTCAAGGTTCTCCATACCTTGGACCCAAAGATCTGGGAGATCAAGGTATCCTCTATCGTTGAGAGCACTTCTTACGATACCTTGACCATTTCTGAGTTGTTTAGCAAGCTGAAGGCCACTGAGGTAGATATCCAGCTGAGATCAAATCTCACTGGTTCTGGATCAAAATCCCTGGCCCTTGCTACACCTTCTGTTGATCCCTCTGCTGTGAGCTGTGCTGGTTTCTCCTTGATGTCTATCACTGAGGACCAGCTTGAGTCTTTGGGAGATGATGATTTGTGTCTCTTTAACAACCGGGTGCGTCGTGTCTATGACAAGAGAATGTTCAAAAGACACGGCACAAAATCCGGATGCTTTGAGTGTGGTGATCCAGGACATTTCATCGCCGACTGCCCCAAGCGCAATGGATACAAGAAGGGCACCAGTGGCAGCTTCCACGACTCCGGCAAGCATGAGAGCTCATCCTTCAACAAGGGCAAGCCGAAGACCCGATTCTTCAAGAAGGCCCTGAAGGACTACCGGCGAGAGAACAAGAAGCGCGACAAGGCCTTCTTCGCCGAGATGGAGAAGAGCTACTCCAAGCAGTCCACGTCTTCTTCCTCTTCATCAAGCTCAAGCGATGAGGAGATCGTCAACAGGAAGGGGAAGGACAAGGACGATCCGGCGGGCCTCTGCTTCATGGCCTTCGGAGAAAAGCCGAAGAGCCGCTCACACCAGCGCCGAAGATCCCACAAGAGCTTCTTTTCAATGGCTCTTGGGGATAAGGAAGAAAAGAGCTCCTCCGACGATTCCGACGACGACGACAACAAGGTATCATCCTACGAGCGCGAAATCGTTGATTTACTTGAGAGCAATCGTCAGGAGTTGAAATATCGGGAAAAACTGCTTAGGGGGGCTAAGAAGAGGATAGATGAGTTAGAGAGTGAGCTTGCCGTGGCCAACGGCAGAATTGAGAGTCTATCTTTTTCCCCTTGCTTGGGTGATAGCAGTGAGTGCCCGAAGTGTGAGGTGCTTCTGTGTGACCTGTCAACTCTGAAGTCCAGGTACACAGAAAGGGTTGATGAGAGGGACACTTTGGTCACTGAGCTTGAAAGTGCTCAGCTGGAGCTGAAAGATGCTCAAGCCACTATCGTCGCACCCTGTGTTGATTGCCCATCTCATCTAGTTGTCTTAGCTGAGCTGAAATCCAAGGGCGATGAACAGTTGGGTGATTTGGAGAGGTTGAGAGCTGAGCTTGCGCAGACTAGGCTAGAGCTTGAGACATTGTCAGTTCCACCCACTGTCTGTGAGAACTGTCTGTCTCTTAGAATGGAGTTTATCAAGCTGAAAGCCGAAAAGTCTGTCCAAGTGGAGAGTGAGTGTGAGACCTGCTTGTCTCAGGTGGAGGTTCTAGCTTCCTTGAGAGAGGAGCTAGCAGACTCTCAGAATGAGAACTTTTACCTCCGTTCTATCCTGAGTTGGATCAGTGCCAGAGAGCCACAACTTGGCATGATGATCCAACAGTTCAAGAGGCAGGATGGGTTTGGGGTAGGTTACACCTACACCAAGGCTGACTTTGAGAGTGCAATTAGCCGGGCAGTGGAGTGGAGTAAAATGACTCCTGAGCAGAGATACCCCAAGACTCACTCCACTGAGTCCTCCCAGGCTTGTCAGCCCAAGGATGGGGTGATTCATGAACCACCCAAAGCTCCACCCAAGAAGCCTATCTGGGTTCCTAAGCCCAAACACCTCCACTCTTCTCTAGACTCTCTTCCTGGACCCTCTCAACCCAAGAAGACCACACCAAACACTACCAAGCTCAAACATCCCAAGCCTCAACCACATCCCAAGAAGCCCACCTATCATTGTGAGTACTGTCAGAGAGACGGGCATCTTGCGGAATTCTGCTTCAGGAGGAAGCGGGTTGAGAGAGCAAAGAGGGCTCGTAGTGATCAGGAGCAGTTCTACCAGCAGGGTGGTAGACTGCGTGTTCCTCGGCGCGGGGAGAGGCTGGAGGCCAGGCCGCGTCGTGTAGGTGGTGGTAGAGGAGACGGCTTTCTTGCCCGTGCTCCAGTTGGTGGTGTCCATTCCGGCAGAGTTCCAGACCGTGTTGGCTACGGTTCTGGACCTCGTGGCCGCAGGGTTAGGCAGAATCAAGGACCACGCTTTGAGCCGCGTTTTGGTCCAAACTCTTTTGATGGTTTTCGCTTTCCATCTATTGAGCAGATGGCTCGACACTGGTTTAGCTCTTTTGCTAAACCTGGTGCCGGACCATTTGCTCCCACTTACAGCCACTGATTGTGCAGGACCGGGGACTGGAGGATGTTTGGATCATGGACTCAGGATGCTCTCGCCACATGACGGGACATCGCAGATGGTTCTCCAGTCTCACTCCCCCGAGCTCCAAAGAGTACATCACGTTCGGGAACGACGGTCAAGGGAAAGTAAGTGGCATAGGCTCAATTCGCATTTCAGATCATTTCTCTTTGAAGAATGTTGCTTTGGTTAAAAATTTGAACTTCAACTTGATTTCTGTTTCGCAACTTCTTGAGGATGGTTTGGAAGTGCGTTTTAAGAAGGGAAATTCTTTTGTGGTTGATTCTAGAGGGTCTTTGATTTGCCAGATTTTACCTTTCGGTAAAGTTTTTCGAATTGACTTCTCTAGTTCTTTTGGCCCTTCTCGCTGTTTGATTGCTGGATCTTCTTCTGAGCTCTGGAAGTGGCATAGGAGGTTAGGTCACTTGAGTTTTGATCTGCTAGTCAGGTTAAGCTCTATGGACCTCATCCGAGGATTACCCAAGCTTAAGATGGAGAAGGATCTAGTTTGTCATCCCTGTCGTCATGGAAAAATGGTTGCCGCTTCTCACTCACCTGTGACTCAGGTGATGACTTCTTATCCGGGCGAGCTTTTACATTTGGACACTGTAGGTCCTGCTCGGGTACGTTCAGTCGGTGGAAAATGGTATGCACTTGTGATTGTTGACGACTTTTCTCGATTCTCGTGGGTTTTCTTTTTTGGAGTCTAAGGATGAAACATTTCAGTTTTTTCATGACCTGATTTTGAAGCTGAAGAATGAGAACAATGGTCGGATGCGAGCAATTCGCTCCGACAACGGCTCTGAGTTCAAGAACTCTCAGTTCATCAGTTTCTGTAGTGATCAGGGTTTGGACCATCAGTTTTCTTCTCCTTACACTCCCCCACAGAACGGCGTTGTGGAACGAAAGAACCGCACGCTAGTCGAGATGGCCAGGACGATGCTCGATGAGCATAGGACTCCTAGGCGTTTTTGGGCTGAAGCCATGAACACGACTTGCTATCTGGCCAACCGCATCTTTCTTAGAGCTTACCTTTGTAAGACATCATATGAATTGCGGTTTGGCAGACAGCCCAAGGTGAGCCACTTGCGAGCGTTTGGCTGCAAGTGCTTTGTGCTCAAGAAGGGAGGGCATTTGGACAAGTTTGAGTCTCGTTGCTGGGATGGTGTTTTTCTTGGTTATGCATTGCATTCTCGAGGCTTCCGTGTTTGGAACCTCGAATCCCAGCTGCTTGTCGAGACCTGTGAGGTTTCATTTGATGAGTACTTGCCTTCTTTGACTCCTTCTTTTGATCCTTCTGATGGTGAGCTCGGAGAGTCCATCTTCGAGGAAGATGATGACACTCCAACCACTAATGAGGGTGGGCCTTCTGCACCCCCCGCAGAGCCCACACCTTCTGAGACTTCGACTGAGGATGAGGGCGGACCTCTGATCACTTCTTCCACTACGATCGAGCCCCCTCAGTCGAGTCCAGAAGTGCCATCTGCTGACTCTGGTGAGGTGACTTCAGATCACCAGGGAACCCGAGCAGTTCAGCGTGACCATCCCTCAGAGCTCATCATAGGTGATCTGACTGAGAGAACTTTGCGTTCTTCTGCCTCTCTTGCTGTGTTTGCTGAATCTGCGTTTGTTGCATCTTTTGAGCCCAGAGATGTTTCTCATGCTCTTTCTGATTCTAATTGGATTAATGCTATGCAAGAAGAGCTTGAGAACTTTGTCCGCAATCGGGTTTGGACACTAGTTGAGCCGCCACCAGGATGCAACCCCATAGGCACCAAGTGGGTATTCAAGAACAAACAAGGTGAAGATGGGGTTGTGGTGCGCAACAAAGCTCGACTAGTTGCTCAGGGTTATTGCCAGAAGGAAGGTATTGACTTTGAAGAAACCTTCGCCCCTGTTGCCCGTCTTGAGTCCATTCGCATTCTTTTAGCTTTTGCCGCTTCGAAGGGTTTTAAGCTTTTTCAAATGGACGTTAAGAGTGCTTTTCTGAACGGGTTCATAGAGGAGGAAGTTTATGTTAGGCAACCCCCCGGTTTTGAGAACCCTAAGTTTCCTCGACATGTTTTTAAGTTGCACAAAGCTTTATATGGGTTGAAGCAAGCCCCCAGGGCTTGGTATGACCGGTTGAAGCAATTTTTGTTGGGGAAGGGCTTTGTGATGGGTTCTGTGGACAAAACTCTTTTCTTGCTCAGAGATGCTTCAGATTTTTTAGTTGCTCAGATTTACGTGGACGATATTATTTTTGGCGGTACTACTAATTCTCTTGTGTCCAAGTTCTCTGAGCAGATGCACAGTGAGTTTGAGATGAGCCTCATGGGTGAGCTCAAGTACTTCTTAGGGCTCCAGATCAAGCAGACCAAGGACGGCACCTTCATCCACCAAGGTAAGTACATTCGTGATATGTTAAAGAAATTTGACTTTGGTGGTGAATTGAAGCCGCAGATGACCCCGATGGGCACTTCTGGGGGTCTGGACAAGGATGAGAGCGGTGTCAAGGTCAATGAAAGGGAGTTTCGAGGGATGATCGATTCGCTACTGTACTTGACGGTGACAAGACCGGACATACAGTTCGTCGTGGGACTTTGCGCGCGTTTCCAGTCTTCACCTCGCGCGTCTCATCGGCAGGCTGTCAAGCGCATCTTCAGGTATCTCACTTATGCGCCCGATCTCGGTCTTTACTATTCAGCATCATCATCTCTTGATTTATTTGGCTTTTCGGATGCCGACTTTGGTGGGTGCCGGTTGGATCGCAAGTCGACTTCCGGTACTTGCCAGTTTCTTGGTTCTTCTCTTGTCTCTTGGTCTTCTTGAAAGCAATCTGGAGTTGCTCTTTCGACCACTGAGGCTGAGTACGTAGCTGCTGCTAGCTGCTGCTCACAGTTGGTTTGGATGATTTCCACTCTGCGAGATTTTGGGTTGTTCTTTCCTACCAGGATTCCATTGTTTTGCGACAGCACTAGTGCCATTAGTGTAGGGAAAAACCCATGTCTTCATTCAAAAACCAAACACATTGATGTGCGCTTTCACTTTCTGCGGGATCAATATGAGAAAGGTATCATTGACCTTGTTCATGTTCATACCCATCATCAGTTGGCTGACATTTTCACCAAACCCCTAGATCAGTCTACCTTTGAGCGTTTACGAGGGGATTTGGGTGTTGTGTATCCTTTTTAGGATATTTTGCGTCAGTTTTCTTTCTTCTTTACTCTTTTCTTGAGTCTTTTTGTGTGTGTTCATATCATACATATTCACATATCACACTTTTAAGCTTGCTTCTGTTATATGATTAAACTGCTTTACTTATTCTAGCTGGTACATGCTTTTGATTACTTGTCAATGATCATGCTTTGGTTCAGTTCACTTGATATATCTGATATCTGTCATATGCATGGCTTTTATGCTTTAAACTTGAAAACTTAATCACCATTGCTTCTGGTAACTAGCATGTGTAGGCTGAGTGCTTTTGCTATCTGTTACATGCCTTGTAGCTAGTTCATCGCATAGATGCAGATATGCAACTTGGACATCTTTATGCTTTAACATGGAAAATGTGCTATAAAAATGATAAAAATCAAAAATGAATGAAAATTCCATGCCTTTTTATGCTTAAGTTGAAAAGATCTAAGTGGGTTTGCCTTGTCGCATTGCATTGTTCTGGACTGCTTACCATAGCACTTTGGTATGAACTAGGACAGTGTAGTGTATGCCAAGACCAATGTCTTAAGCTTCTGATGGTCCAGTTCTGGCCTAGGCTTGACTTGGTCGGTTAGCATAAGGTTTGACATGCAAATAACTCTTGGCAGAAATGAAAAAGGAAAAATGAAAAAGCCTGAACATTTAAAAGACAACAAGTTTGCGGAAGCACTTTGTTTTGGACGATGCTTATCTTGGTAGATATCAGTTAGCTTCTGCATCTCATGCTTTACCTTGCTTGTTAACTGGAAAATGTGGTGATGCCTTTGTTTGCAAAAACTGAAAAATGCATGCTAATGACTTTCTTTAGATATCATCTATTGTACTGATCATGCCATGTGTCTTAGACAGTATGTCTTTTGCTATACTTGCTAGATGTTGTAATTGCAGTTAATCATATCTGAGAAGCATGCTTTCTACACTCTACCCGCACCCCAGTTGCATTCATTGCATATTTTGAGGGGGAGTTGCATTTCAAGGTTAGTCAGTGTCGTTTTAGAGTGCTTGATGAGTTCACTTGTCAACAAGGGGGAGAAATTTTGGTATAAGTGTTTAAGGGGGAGTTTTGGCTTTCTCTGGGATTTGTTTCAGGGGGAGTTTTTGTCCCGTTTGTCCTTACTCTTTTGATATCCTTGTTGATGTTTCTGAGACTGCACTCGTTTTGAGTTTTTACCTTTGGTTAACCATAATGACCGTTTCTTGCTTTTGTTCGGCTTTTGGTCATTAGGGTTAAACTTTTACTTTATTTTCTTCTTCTCTGTTTTCTTGTGTTTTGTTTTCGTGTTTCTACATTTGTTCGCAGGTGCTGATGAGCTGAAGAAGAGGAGTGTTGACAATGCACTCATCAAGGGAGAGATTGAGGAGCCATGCTGAATAGCGTGGGCCTCATGGCTCCAGAAGTGATGAGTCATTGTCAACGATAGTCAAAGAGGACAGAAGAAGAAGATATCTGCTGTTTCATGGGTCGCGTGTGACTCAGGTACACGGGCAGCGAGCGACTGTCGGGCAGAGGAGGCTGCGAAGTCGGGCTGGCCCAATCCGGTGCATGGGCCAGAAGCAGTAGAAGACCCACTGGGCTGTTGACCAGGATTGACTCAGGTACACGGGCGGTGAGTGATTGCCGGGCTGAGAGAGCTGCGGAATCGGGCCGGCCCAATCCGGGTACCTGGTGCAAAGTCGGTGGAGGCTTTGTCAGTTTCGGCGCAAAACTGATGACCGTCGATCTTGTATCCGACTGTCCAGAAGAGAAGCCGTAGTCTCTACGAAAACTTAGCTTCTGGATAAGTCATCTGTATCTCTAGGCCCACAGTCAGTCAGTCGTGTCTGTAAAAATTCCTAAGGGCAGTAGAGTCTTTTCCTTTATTCTTGCGTCTGTAAAAATCCTAAGGGGCCGGTAGAATATTCCTAGTGTTGGGCAGCCTATAAATAGGGCCCCAATCCCTAGGGTTTGGACTACCCTTTTAGAAATCACTTTTTCAATCATCCCTTGGGTCATTTTGTTCCTGCGTGCTTTTTCTCTCTCCCTGTGTGCGCCGCCAGGCAACCTCCTGTTCTTCCTGAGATTCATTTGGCTCTTTACTGTTTGGAAGCTTTTATTCCTATTGATTCTCATGCGCAGCACTTCATTTAAGGTTCTGTTGGTTCGATTTGCACACAACTAATTTATTCCTAAGCAGAAGCTTCTCTGTGGCTTCTGTTTGTTCTTCACAAGAGTACTAGTTCTTGTGGCTGGTAGCAAGTAGTACTACTTTCTTGTAGCTACAGTATGCTAGTACTTTAGCCTTGCTTTTCCTGTGTTGCTTTTTGATCGAGTTGGCAGGGCCAAAGTCCCTTTTCTTATGTGAAGTCCAACTCTGTGAAGCAGACTTCGAATCTGCAAGCTTCGAATCTGCAGACTTCGAATCAGCAGACTTCGAATCTGCAAGCTTCGAATCAGCAGACTTCAAATCAGCAGACTTCGAATCAGCAGACTTCGAATCTGCAAGCTTCGAATCTGCATACTTCGAATCTGCATACTTCGAATCTGCATACTTCGAATCTGCAGGCTTCGAATCTGCAGGCTTCGAATCAGCAGACTTCGAATCTGCAAGCTTCGAATCTACAGACTTCGAATCAGCAGACTTCGAATCAGCAGACTTGAAATCTGCATACTTCGAATCTGCATACTTCGAATCTGCAGGCTTCGAATCTGCATACTTCGAATCTGCATACTTCGAATCTGCAACCTCCGAATCTGCAACCTTCGAATCTACAACCTTCGAATCTGCAACCTCAGAATCTGCAACCTCAGAATCTGCAACCTCAGAATCTGCACCCTCAGAATCTGCAACCTCAGAATCTGCAACCTCTGAATCAGCAGATTTCGAATATGCAGACTTAGTCAATTTGTTCTCGCTTTGCTGATTAGTTTTCTTTTTAAATGCGTTGGGTTTTGGGAGCAGGCCATTGATTCGAATGAATTTTTTAGGCGCCCATTCACCTCCCCTCTGGTCGCTACTTTTGGTCCTACAGGCGTCCCAGTTTGTCTTTTCTAAAGATTTAGGGATGTGAGGCGTATGTCAGACGTATGACGTCTGACAAGCTCAGTCCTAAGTCTGACAAGTGCTTCTTTGTGGGGTATCCTAGGGAAACCAAAGGATACTATTTCTATAATATAGAGGAGGGCAAAGTGTTTATTGCTCGAAATGGTGTGTTCCTTGAGAAAGAGTTTCTCTCAAAAGGAGTTATTGGGAGGACGGTTCATCTCGAAGAGGTTCGAGAGCCACTAGAAAGTGTGTCCACATCCAACTGAACAACAATAGGATGAGCAAAGTGTTGCGAAGCCTATTGTACATGTGCCATCCCCACGAAGGTCTGGGAGAGTAGTCCATGCGCCAAAGTGGTACATGTTCTTGACCACTAGGCATCGCAACATGTTGTTGTTGGACAATGATGAGCCCAAAACCTATGCGGAAGCATTGATGGGACCAGACTCTTAGAAATGGCTTGGAGCCATTGGATCCGAGTTGGAGTCCATGCGAGTTAACCAAGTTTGGAACTTGGTTGATCCACCCGATGGTGTAAAAACTATTGAGTGTAAATGGATCTTCAAGAAAAGATAGACATTGATGGAAATGTTCACATCTATAACGCACGATTGGTGGCGAAAGGTTTCAGATAGATTTAAGGTGGTGATTATGATGAAACATTTTCACCCGTCGCTATTCTTAAGTCTATTCGGATCATCCTAGCTATCGTCGTATTTTATGATTATGAGATATGGCAAATGGATGTCAAGATGGCTTTCCTAAATGGAAACCTAAGTGAGGATGCGTATATGACACAACCTGAAGGTCTTGATGGTCTGGGAAATGCTGGGAAAGTTTGCAAGTTGCTAAAGTCCATTTATGGATTGAAGCAAGCTTCTCGAAGTTGGAATCTTTGCTTTGATGAGGTAGTCAAAGGGTTTGGCTTCATCAAGAACAAAGAAAAACCTTGTTTTTACAAAAAGTCTAGTGGGAGCTCACTCGTATTTCTAGTCTTATATGTGGATGACATATTATTGATCAGAAATGATATTCCTCTCTTGAATGTTGTCAAGACTTTGTTGAAAAACAATTTCTCGATGAAAGATCTTTGAGAGGCAGCATACATTCTAGTCATAAAGATCTATAGAGATAGATCAAAACGGTTAATTGGATTAAGCCAGAGTATGTACATTGACAAGGTTTTGAAACGGTTCAAAATGCATAATTCTAAGAAGGGTTTTCTACTAATGTCACATGGTATTTCTCTTAGTAAGACTCAGTGTGCTTCAACACCTGATGAGCTAGAAAAGATGAGTGTGATCTCACATGCCTCCACAATTGGATCCATCATGTATGTCATGCCGTGTACACGCCCACATGTGTCATATGCTCTAAATGTTACGAGCAGGTACCAATCGAACTCGGGTGAAAGTCACTGGGTTGTAGTAAAGAGTATCCTCAAGTACTTGAGAAGGACTGAGGAAATGTTCCTAGTATACGGTGGTGAAGAAGAGCTCGTTGTAAGTGGTTACATGGATGCTAGCATTCAGACCGATAAAGATGATTCTCAATCGCAATCTGGTTTTGTCTTCTGCCTCAATGGAGGCATAGTGAGTTGGAAGAGTTCCAAGCAAGAGACAGAAAGTTTGGATCAGAAAGTTTGTTTTTGAGCTGGGTGTTGTTTCTAGTGCGTCTAGTCCAGTGGACCTCTATTTGTCATAATAGTGGTGCCATTGTGCAAGCCAAGGAGCCCAGATCGCACTAGAAATCCAAACATATACTTCGGCGATATCACCTGATCCGCAAGATCATTGAGAGAGGTGATGTGAAGATTTGCAAGGTGCACATGGATTTGAACATGGCGGATCCGTTGACGAAGCCTCTTTTATAGCCCAAGCATGAGGCACATATGAGCTCTATGGGTATTAGATACTTGCGCGAGTGAGTCATGTGTTTGTAGAAGATGCTAGTAGAGTCTATGTTAATGTGTGAGGATAATTGTTATCTTGTTCCTTGAATAAATATCGTTTGCATTTAATTAATGAGTATGACTTATTATGTGAAACTATTTGCTTCATGACGATGTTGTTCAAAAGGGTCCCTAATCTTGTCATCATATGGGACAGTGATGATGCGTGGATTAGCACATTCGACTGATTGATGATTATGTTTCACAGATCATAGACATAGATATGTCAAATCGGTGATGTGGACACATGTTGGTGAACATGATGTTGGACAGACCCACTTGAGATACTGCCGGGATTGTTATTGTAATGTGCCAACAGTTGTCATCTTAAATGGTGTACCTGCAGAGTCCTTGGACCTAAGATCATCATTTGATTCTAGAATGTGTAGTGACACACTTAGATGCTTCCTAATGCTATTTTGTAACAGGGTGGTAATAAGGGTAGTTTTCAGGTGTGTTGTGAAACATGTATTGGGATATGAGCGGTCAAGATGGAATTTACCCCTCCTAATAACAGGAGAGTCATCTTTGGGACCCTCGAGGTATTGGATTGGAAAAGTGTATGGTCATACCACTAGGACTAAGGAGTTAGTCATGGTTTGAATCCGATACTTGATCGAGTGAAATGTCAAGCTAACCTAGAAGGGTGGCACATATCTCGCCTTGAGCTTGACTAACGACGTGTGGTAAAGGAACTAGTGCTTGCGTATATCAAGGTTCATGAAAATTTGATTTTGTACACTTTTGGGGGTCAATATATGTTTCTAGGTACCGCTATTGATCAGTGAGTTGGAAACGGTTTCTGGTAAACAGTTGCTAGTGTATGAACTTATCGGGTCACACACTTAAGGGGACGGATTAAAAACATGCAAAGAAATTGCTTCTTGTGCAAGTGGGAGATTGAAGGTTATGCCCAAGAAAATTATGTGGATCAAAAGTTCTGACAGGTAGTATCGGAAGTTCCGATTATTATCTGGTCTCGATACAGAGAGCAAATATTGCTTCGGAAGTTTTGGTATGCTATCAGAAGTTTCGATTAGTTCCGGTCATAAAGATCTATAGAGATAGATCAAAACGGTTAATTGGATTAAGCCAAAGTATGTACATTGACAAGGTTTTGAAACGGTTCAAAATGCAGAATTCTAAGAAGGGTTTTCTACCAATGTCACATGGTATTTCTCTTAGTAAGACTCGGTGTGCTTCAACACCTAATGAGCTAGAGAAGATGAGTGTGATCCCGCATGCCTCCGCAATTGGATCCATCATGTATGTCATGTTGTGTACACGCCCAGATGTGTCATATGCTCTAAATGTTATGAGCAGGTACCAATCGAACCCGGGTGAAAGTCACTGGGCTGTAGTAAAGAGTATCCTCAAGTACTTGAGAAGGACTGAGTAAATGTTCCTAGTATACGGTGGTGAAGAAGAGCTCGTTGTAAGTGGTTACATGGATGCTAGCTTTCAGACCGATAAAGATGATTCTCAATCGCAATCTGGTTTTGTGTTTTGCCTCAATGGAGGCGCAGTGAGTTGGAAGAGTTCCAAGCAAGAGACAGTGGCCGATTCTATAACAGAAGCTAAGTATATCGTCTTTTAAGAAGCTGCGATGGAGGTCGTTTGGATTAGAAAGTTTGTTTCTAAGCTGGGTGTTGTTTCTAGTGCGTCTAGTCTAGTGGACCTCTATTGTAATAATAGTGGTGCCATTGCGCAAGCCAAGGAGCCTAGATCGCACTAGAAATCCAAACATATACTTCGGCGATATCACCTGATCCGCAAGATCATTGAGAGAGGTGATGTGAAGATTTGCAAGGTGCACACGGATTTGAACATGGCGGATCAGTTGACGAAGCCTTTTTCATAGCCCAAGGATGAGGCGCATATGAGCTCCATGGGTATTAGATACTTGCGTGAGTGAGTCATGTGTTTGTAGAAGATGCTAGTAGAGTCTATGTTAATGTGTGAGGATAATTGTTATCTTGTTCCTTGAATAAATATCGTTTGCATTTAATTAATGAGTACGACTTATTATGTGAAACTATTTTCTTCATGATGATGTTGTTCAAAAGAGTCCCTAATCTTGTCATCATATGGGACAGTGATGATGCGTGGATTAGCACATCCGATTGATTGATGATTGTGTTTCACAGATCATAGACATATATATGTCAAATCAGTGCTGTGGACACATGTTGGTGAACATGGTGTTGGACAGACCCACTTGAGATACTGTTGGGATTGTTATTGTAATGTGCCAACAGTTGTCATCTCAAATGGTGTACCTGCAGAGTCCTTGGACCTAAGATTGTCATTTGATTCCAGAACGCATAGTGAAACACTTAGATGCTTCCTAATGCTATTCCGTAACAGGGTGGTAATAAGGGTAGTTTTCAGGTGTGTTGTGAAACATGTATTGGGATATGAGCGGTCAAGATGGAATTCACCCCTCCTAATAATAGGAGAGTCGTCTCTGGGCCCCTCGAGGTATTGGATTAGAAAAGTGTATGGTCATACCACTATGACTAAGGAGTTAGTCATGATTTGAATCCGATACTTGATCGAGTGAAATGTCGAGCTAACCTAGAAGGGTGGCATATATCTCGCGTTGAGCTTGACTAACGACGTGTGGTAAAGGGACTAGTGCTTGCATATATCAAGGTTCATGAAAATTTGATTTTGTACACTTTTGGGGGTCAATATATGTTGCTAGGTACTACTATTGATCAGTGAGTCGGAAATGGTTTCTGATAAACAGCCGCTAGTGTATGAACCTATCGGGTCACACACTTAAGGGGACGGATTAAAAACATGCAAGGAAATTGGTTCTTGTGCAAGTGGGAGATTGAAGGTTATGCCCAAGAAAATTATGTGGATCGAAAGTTCCGATAGGTAGTATCGGAAGTTCTTATTATTATCTGGTCTCGATACAGAGAGCAAATATTGCTTCCGAAGTTTCCGTATGGTATCGGAAGTTCCGATGAGCCAGAAGTTCCGATTTGGAATTAGGGAATTTTTTACTAATCGGATGTTCCAATATGGTATCAGAAGTTTCGAGGTGGGCGATAACAGATTGGATCTGTTGCATGTCATACTGTATCGGGAGACCTAAAATACCATGTTGGAAGTTCCGATCCACGATGAGAAGTTCCGATGTGGGCAAACAGATTGAATCTATTACGGTTTTGAGGGTTTCGAGATGAGCATGACTAGGGGGCTCTCAGCCCTATAAAAGGAGAGGAGGAGAACGTCTTGGAACCAAGGAATAAGCTTAGATTAGATCTAGCCACCAAAGAGTTCTCTCCTCCCTTTTTTGATCTCAATCGTTGAGATCAAGGATCCCCATCTCTCACGTGCGGTGCTAGCATGCTGCCGTGAGAGTTTCTCCATCCCTGTACATGTGGACTCCGTGGAGACATTGCTCAAATAGCGATATGCTCGTGGACATCTACATCCGAATGACTATGTTGTATTCATCGATCGGATCGGCGAAGGACGGCAAGGACGAAGCGAGGATGGACTTGACGCGCTACTCTGATATCTTCTTCCGCTGCACCTAGCACGTCTCATGCTATAAGGTACCAATCCATGATCTCGCACGCTCATGAGTCTTGGGCTTAGGGCGTAAATTTTTAATTTGTCGGCTAGCGTAGCTCCCCTATTCCCCTACAAGCCGACCGTTGCGTTCCAGTGTGGCGACGAGCTGTCGGCCATTGGTCAGCTGACTGGTGCTAACGTGATAGCAGTCTGCCGATCAAGGGCCGACTGACCGCCATGTCGGCAGTAGTTGGCCCATGAAGAACCAACTGCTACCTATTTTTAAAATTTTTTAAATGGCTATACAAATTTGAAATTTTATTTTAATTTTTTTATTATTTAAAAAAATTCTCTAGCTAGCTATAGATGACTGAATGGTCAAGAAAATTTGTATTTTAACGGTTTAACCTACAATATCTCAAATCTTAACCATAGTAAAAAAAACCTAGACTTGTATATATATAATACTAGCAAAGGGTTTGTGGGTTGCAACCATAATATATTAAGATTTTGTCCTTTGATCACACTAACCAAAACTAGGCCAATACGACTTGCTACCTGTCACATACTGTATATTCTTTCATGCATGTACATATAATTAATTAAGAGTACGTTCACTAATTCTTGTGAGGACCCTCGGGCTGAAGGACCCAGGCGCCGTAGCTTAATTATTACATAGTAGGAAACATATCTATATCTGAGAGAGATGTTGTACTGTTACATGCAAATATCCAAACAAGTTTTATTCCCACCATATAGATTGTATTTAATAAGTTATTCTTTGGAATGCAAAATATGAACTTTGATCAAATGTTTGGAAGAGTTACTATAGAAATTTTCGAATCCATTTGTACATACGATCCAAAGAGACTTAATAAAAATTTCTTTTAACATTCTAATAATCCATTGAAATTCTAAAAAATGTTATGACTTATTTGGAATGCATAATATTTACTGAATTTCCATAGAAACTGAAATAATTTCTGTAAAAATTGATTAAAAATACTCTGGTGTAAAGGAGCCCTTAGTTCCATATATAGGATCCTAATATGCAAGATTCGATGATGACCTCAAGAGAATCCTTGCTTGTTAAAAAATAGGAAAGAATAGGATCCAAACATCATAGTAATTAAAAAAATGGATGTTGCTTCAATGTTTAGTGAAAAATATTTCATCGCTTAGTCAAAAATATTTCAATAAAATAAATAATGTAAAACACAAATAAATATAAATTAAAACATTTTACTCCTACCACACTTATGAAACATTGAGTTTTATATATCGGAACATAAAATAAGGTGTTGTCCATAGTGGTTTTTTTATATTGCAAGTAAGATCACGTAATGGTGTATATGTTTGCAACATTTTTAATAAGTTTAGCCCCCGTCACATCAGCGATTCAAATGCTAATAAGAATGATTAAATGTGAGCTAATTAGAAAACTAATTGAAGAACCTTTAGGCTAATTCGCAAAATGAATCTATTAAACCTAATTAGTTCATGATTTAGCAATGTGGTGCTACAGTAAAAATGTGTTAATGATGGATTAATTAGGCTTAATATATTCGTCTCATGAATTAGTCTAGGGGTTATGAAATTAGTTTTATAATTAACTCATGTTTAATCCATCTAATTAGTATTGAACATCTAATGTAACAGAGACTAAACTTTAGCCTATGGAGCCAAACAGCTATTAAATAGACATTGTCTAATATTTTTGTATTTTCCAGGACTGTACGAAGCATTTTCGGAAAAAAAATCAGTATAGTGACAAGTGTCTGAAAACATCGGCCGGGTAGCCGGCCAGTAAAAGCAACCAAATGAAAATACACGTATCGGAACAATTGGATAACTGTCAAATCAATCTCACTAATTTTCACATGTCAGTCAGGCTTAATATATAAGTGATGTGTGCACCCATCACGCACATGGCATGCTTCGTTCATAGTGAATTGAGATATGGCATCCAAGAAATTAAGAATCCAAATTAAGTACTCCAATTGAACGTGCATCGATCCGAAATAAGATAGTTAAGGACAAGGTTTACAAATATTAATTTGGAGGTATATCACTCCACAGTGATGAGGCATTTTGTTGTTTGCTTGCACTAAATGCTAAAACACGTACAAGTAACCGACACCTAGCTCAGAACAGCTTCCAAGATATATCAAACTGTTGCGCCAACCGATCGATGTGATGTGATCGATGACTATCGATCTAGCATGCAGCTAATTAAGTCCTAATTAATTGCTTCTGTTAAGTACATAAATATAATATAGAGTACTGATTCACGTTCGGCTCTAGTTTGTTTCACCAAACATACATTTGCCTCGGATCATGAATTCATACGTCGATGTTTTTGACATTAATTGCTTTCGGATACATTGAATTAGTACAAATTGAGTTTTTGACATTAGCCGATATTTTCAGCAATTATAGTGAAATCGATAATGGTTGGTACTTGAAAGCAATAAGTGTGGAGCTCAATACTTAAGGTCCTTATATATTTATCATTAGTGATAGTTATCCATATAACGACGTCACTAACGGTGGACTTAGGGTTGCAGAAAATTTAGTGATGTATGTAAAACAACAACCGTCACTAAAGGTCACACCTTCTAATGACGGGTGATAATGTGATCCATCACTAATGGGTGGCTATCTTTAGTGACGGGTCTCAACATAGCCCGTCATTATAGGGGGCAACCTTTAGTGAAGAGTTACTATATGATCTGTCACTAACAGAGGTGTCCTGTCTATACTGACGGGTTCAATTATGAATTGTCACTAATAATACAACATTATTTACACATGTAAAATAGTTTGTCACTATAAGTATATTACTGATAAGCGTCTTTTTTTCGTCAGTAAAACTACTTCACTGAACATTGATTTTGTGGTAGTGCTTACAATTTTGATCCATTTATTAAAATTAAATGATATTCTCAAGTTAAGTGTACTACACAATATGGTACTCCATCCATTTATCTTTGTAAGAAGTATTTTGACTCTAGAAATATCTCCAAAATTAAATTTTAATCATCATTTTCTTATAAAATATATATACCCTCACACTAGTACATAAAAGTACATAACGTGAAAGCATTTAAAGTACGAACCTATGGATATACTATACTTTTTATAAAGCAAATGTATTTGTGTGTCTACTAATTGTTGGTCAAAATCATCATGATTTGAGCGTTATGGGGGCTCTCAGCTCTCCGCTGATAGTACGATTATCCACACCTTTTTTATCTTCTGATAGGCTAGATTTATTTATACGACTAGTTTAATTAATGTTGTTAGAAAAATTAGGAAGGCACATATATTTAATTGTCAACAAATAATGAGTAACGGGACATGGATCAAATCATCAAACGTACGTACAGTTTATTGCACCTTTTGGAACAAACACATGACACATGCATGCATGGTACTATTACATATAGCGTTCAACCTCCGCCCAATTATTAAGCTGGATGCATGACACAAGAGATCAACCTCACATCCAAATAATGAACACATGCAGTACACATTCGACGCCCTTGATTTCTTTTTCTCATCGGGCACACTTAATAATGCTTAAATATTATATATGGATATATTTGTGCTAAAAAAAGTAATTAATTGGTCTTCCTGCAGTTGGTCCGCACCTCTCCCCTGGATGGATCCGTGAGCGGACCGATGTTCCCCATGTGGATCATGGACTGGGAGAAGCTGGTGAAGAAGGCGGCCTGGCTGGTGGCGAAGCGGTCGACGATGGGCGCCGTCGTCCCTCTGGCCAACGGCGACGACTTGAGCTCCTGGTCCGACTGGAGGAATCCGCGGTTGACCTCGATGTTCGTGTAGTAGTGGTTGTCGAAGGTGTCCGGCGTCGTCGGGTCCAGGTTGTTGAGCGCCCCCGCCGGGCCGTTCGGCGGGCACCGCCGCGACAGGAAGGCTCTGTAGGTGGAGTCCAAGGTCGGGTCCGGCCTGTTGGTGCCGCTAAAGTTGTAGAGCCTGTCCGTCACGAACTGGCACTGCACCCGCCCGAACGTGTGAGCACCTGCATGATCGTCGATCGAGTTAATTAGCATGCATGCATCGATCGACAGCCAGACGGCCGGATGAAGCTAGAGCGCTTTCGCCGGAGATGGACGACGACGTAGGTACCTGAGAGGGCGACGAGGTCGACGTCGTTGAGTTTGAGCTTGTGGAACTTTTGCTGGAGGACGGTGAGGTTGTCGGTGGGGGCCGGCAAGTCCAGCGAGCCGTTGAAGTTGGAGGTCTTGCCGTCCAGCCTTCCCAGCAGCACGCCCCACCCGGGCCCACCTGACTGTGTTATGTGTTGACCCACCAAATTAAAACTTATTTACTCCATCCAATATAATCATTGCTAATGCTAGCTAAAGCTAGCTTGCATTGCAAAGCTGCATGTGATGATTAAGTGACACCTTTTGCTAGCTAGCTAGCTTGTTTTCGTCTTGTAGATAGGGTGGTACGCGCGTGTTTTCGAACAAGATTGGTTTCTCAGCACGTAATTAATAATACGTGCCGTCGTCTAGCTAGTGTGTGTTTGTACGTGTGTGTGACTCATATATGTATTATACGTAATACGTTCGTGCGAATATACATCTACATCAAAAGGTAACCACCAACAGGCGGGTTATTTAATTATCTTGACCTGCGTTTTCGTTATATATGCTTGAAATGATCGAACTATTCGCACCGTCATGCACGCCGGTCAGATCGAGGTTGTATTGTACTGTGCTGCTAGATCGAGCTGTCTATTTTTTTCCTTTATTAGGGCCGCGTTACGTACTAGGTAAGCATCAAGCTCTTAATTCGAAAGCCATCGACAAACTACCCGTCATCAATAACCAACATGCATGCATATATTCCCACGTAGCTAAATTAACTTGATTAGATTACCAGTCCTCTCGAATTAATTAAGCATGTTAATTAATCATGTACGTACGTACGTACTGTACTTCTCTTTAATTTGTCGATATATACCGAAATAGTTGCTAGTTTTTAGATAATCAGTTAGTAATTTAAGTAAGGTAATTAATTAATTACCAGCTCTACGGAGATCTCGGCGGCTAGGGCGAGGATGTCGGCGCAGGAGACGACGCCGGGGCAGGCGTTCTCGAGTGCCGCCTTGACGGCGTCGACGACGCCGTAGCCCCTCGCAGAGTTGTTGTTGGGCGGCGACTCTTTCTCGGACTGCATCCCGGGGACAGAGTCTAGGAGGAGCGAGGCGTCGCAGCCCTGCACGAAGCAGTCGTGGAAATGGAGGCGGATGAGGCTGGCGAAGATGCGGATGTCGCTCCTGTGCGCCTGGATCAGCTCTCTCCTGACAATGTCGTACGCGTCGGGGCACGTGCAGTCGTAGTAGTCCTCGCACAGCTGCGCCGCGCCGCCGCCGGCGCACAGCGCGACGACGGCCAACAACACCGCGCCGGTCACCGCGAGTCGACAAGACGAAGCCGCCATTGCTGCTTAACTATATTAATATTGCTAAGCTGGCCACCTATTCGTGTGTGTGTGCTCTCCACAAGCACCGAGGCCTCCTGATTTATAGCCAAAATGCAGCTATAGTGGTAGTGCGAGCGTGCTAGCTAGCTAGCTACCTGTTACGCGCTCCATCGTTTAGATGGGGGTAGCTATCCAAATATACAGCATATCGCCATCACATTTACTCTTATGTTTTTACATATTTATTATTTTTAAGCAAGTTAAGTTCATTTTTTCTATACATCACGCATCATATCATTATTTTCGTATATGTACTAGCAAGTTGTCGGTGAAATTTCATAATATTATCTAAAATAAATAGAATATATTTTATATGAGATATATGTTATTAACTTTTTTGCTAGAAGTGCTAGTTTTGATTTTATATGTACCAAATATTGATTGTTGTGTACTAATATTAATAAATAATATCATATAGAAAACTATAAAACTAATGACAGATTCAACTAACTAGCTATTTTTCAAATAGTGTGTGTGTGTATATATATAAACACGGATTCAATTTGTAGGAGATGTGTTATCACATAACAACAATAAAATAGTACTGGTTGTACTCAATACTGTTTTCATGATGACAGTATATCTTGTCCGATAATCTCAATACTCTATTGAAAATCATGATTACTCATTAATTAATTTGTGCGAAACTAAGAACATGTTTAGTAGAGTTTTGGATCTTGAAATTCATATTGAAGCCGGAGTGAAGCATTTGAAACTGGCTAAATCTTACTCCACAACTCCTATTCATTTTTTTAAAGTGCTTATAATGAGATCTACTCTTTAGAAAAAAATATTTGGTTCGATTTATTTGTAACCGAAAACCTACCAAACGAGGGCACACTAAATTCCGATCCGGAGCTGGAGCTATATACACTGGCTTTGGCAATGATGCTATCTCAGCCCTAGCCTTTGCGCAGACTCGTCAAACTCGCATCGCTAGCTAGCTCTAACTAGCTATGCTGACCTGCCGACGACCACACGTAGACTAGCTTGCAAATAATGCGACATGCATGCATGGCTCATGTTGGACAGTGTACCTACCGGCTTTCCTCTCTTTTAATTTCTTTAATTTTAAGAAACTATATATATATATATATACACACTATATATATATGTGTGTGTGTGTACGTACGTGTATATTCGTCTAACTATTGGCGCTATTGTTTATCTCATCTCTTGTGATAACGAACAATCCAATTCTATATGTCTCACGAACATCACATCATATTTACCAATATGAGGACAAATTTATACGAAAGTGATTGCCTGCTGAGATTTTCATCGACGAATGAAAGTGATATATAATAATATAGGCACGATATAAACTACATATTACATGATGAATATTTGTGGATAATATCTTGGTCCAATCATATCCACAGCTAGCTTGCATGCACATTTGAGAACCTCACGATCGAGTTGCAAAAACGGAGCTTCCTTTATCTTCCAAATTCATACGACCCGTATGTGGCGGCTACACTAATGAACTTTTTTGTTCCGGAAGCAAACTTTTGATTCTTTCACATTACGAGCGGTGAAGTTTTCACAACATTCGTGTCCGGAATGGAGAACTAAGAAACACCTCCTTCAGAACGAATACACCATATTAGAATGATTGGGCATGTTAATGAACATTTTTGTTCCGGAAGCGAACTTTTGATTATTGCTCATTATGAGTTTCGACGTATTCAGAACATTCGTGTCCAGAATAGAAACCCAAGAAACACTCCCTTTGATACTATTACAACATATTAGAATAATTGAACATGTTAATTAACTTTTTTGTTCTGGATGCGAACTTTTGATTCTTACACATTACGGGTGGCGAAGTCTTCACAACATTTGTGTCTGGAATTGAAACCCAAGAAACACCTCCTTCGGTACTATTACACCATATTACAATGATTGGACATGTTAATGAATCTTTTTATTCCAGAAGCGAACTTTTGATTATTGCACATTATGGGTTTCGACGTATTCACAACACTCATGTCCGTAATGGAAACCCAAGAAACACCTCCTTTAGAACGAATACACCATATTATAATGATTGGGCATGTTACGTAGTGTTTGGTTCTATGTACGAGGAGGAACGGAGCGGAATGGTTCCTGGATATGAGGTGATACTGTTGTTTGGTTCGAGGGACGGGGTTGAATCAAGTGGAACCGAACTGTTCCCAGAAACAGAATATTCCATGTAGATGTTGAACCATGTGGTACTTATTTTTTTAGCGAACGAGATGGTTCCGAACCATCCCGTTCCATTCTTCATCGTTCCGGAAGCGAACTTTTGATTCTTTCACATTACGGGTGGCGAAGTTTTCACAAATTCGTGTCCGGAATGGATAAACAAGAAACACCTCCTTCAGAACGAATACACCATATTAGAATGATTGGGCATGTTAATGAACTTTTTTGTTCCTGAAGCGAACTTTTAATTATTGCTTATTATGGATTTCGACGTATTCACAACATTCGTGTCCGGAATGGAAACCCAAGAAACACTTCCTTCGATACTATTACAGCATATTAGAATAATTGGCATGTTAATGAACCTTTTTGTTCTGGAAGCGAACTTTTGATTCTTGCACATTACGGGTGGCGAAGTTTTCACAACATTTGTGTCCAGAATTGAAACCCAAGAAACACCTCCTTCAGTACTATTACACCATATTAGAATGATTGGGCATGTTAATGAATCTTTTTGTTCCGAAAGCGAACTTTTGATTATTGCACAATATGGGTTTCGACGTATTCACAACACTCGTGTCTGTAATGGAAACCCAAGAAACATCTCCTTTGGTACTATTACACCATATTAGAATTATTGGGCATGATAATGAACCTCTTTGTTCCGGAAGCGAATTTTTGATTGTTGCACATTATGGGTGGTGATGTTTTCGCAATATTTGTGTCTGGAATGGAAACCCAGGAGACACCTCATTCGGTACTATTACACCATAATATAATTATTGGGCATGTTAATGAACCTCTTTGTTCCGGAAGCGAACTTTTGATTCTTGCACATTACGGGTGGCAAAGTTTTCACAACATTTATTTTTGGAATGGAAATCCAAGAAACACCTACTTCAGAACTATTCCACCATATTAGAATGATTTGGCATGTTAATGAACCTTTTTGTTCCGGAAGCGAACTTTTGACTATTGACCAGTGTTCTAAAACGCGGGCTTAGGCGGGCGCCTAGGCGGCGCTGGGCGCTGGGCGCCGCCCCTGCGCCGCGCGGAAGGCTTTGGCGGCTGGATGGACGGCCAGGGCGCCTAGGAGGGTCAACCGCACCCTGGCGTTGACCGCGGCGCCTAGGCGCCCTCGGCGGCGACGGCGAAAACGCAAAAAAAACGGATTGTGGGGGTAAAACGCAAAAAAACCTAGGGTTTTTATTTTCCTGGTGGCTGGTACTCACCCGTGGCATGCTCCTAGGCTCACCGCACGCGCCGTCACGCCGCACGTGTCGCCGCCTCGTCGGCTCGCCGCCGTTCGCCATTTCACCGCGCTCTGGTGTTGACGCCGACCTCGCGCGCGCCTCCGTCTGGCCATCTTCCCTCGTGCGCGACGACTCCGGCAGTCCGGCGGCCTCGTGCAGTCGTGCTCCGTTGGCGCTCCTGGTCTCCGGCCGCCCCGCTCTTCCCTCTGGTCTTCGACGCGGCTCGGTCCGTCGGAGTGCTGCTGCTCACGCAGACACGCACTGTAGCGCCCTGCGCCTAGCCCCAGTCACTCTGGTTTGCCCCTTTACAATTTTTTCATTTTGCATTGTTGTCTGTTGCACTGCACAAGTGCACATACTGATTTTGTAATTTGTAAATGAATAAATGTTGTGATTGTAGTCAATGTATTAACGTAAATTTGTAGAATGTAATTCATTGATTCATACATTCATATTCTAAGTTAATTATTAATTGTAATTTGCCTACATTTTCAGTTTTTAACTTCTAGGCTCTTGCAATTTTAACCATGTCGTCCAACCCGGGAACATCATCCAACCCGGGAACATCGAGCAAGTAAGTGACTAAATCACTAAAGTTTCATGTTTCAAGTTGAAATTAATGTATATTATACTAATCATTGTGTTTGTCCTATATTTTTTCATCTTGTATGTGGTGGTGGTTTGATACTTTGGTGTTGGTGGATGGTTGTTGGAATGATGTTGTATGTGGTGGTTATTTCATACTTTGGTCAATGGTTAATTGGTTATTGGATGGTTGATTGGGGGTGGATGTTGTCAACTTATCATGTTATATACTTGTAAGTGCAAAATTGTTGCTTTTGTGAATTGTGAAATATTTAAATGTGAAATATCAATTATGTTATTAAGAGTTAATACAAATTATCAATGCCTAATTTATTATGCACATGTAGGTTTTCATCAACCGCTAGTGCTACTGTCGAAATAAGTGATGTGCTTCTCCATAAGAGAAATTCCGATGATTTGGGATGGGATTTTGGCAAGACATATGACCCAAACAATAAAGACAAGGTTGAATGTTTGCTATGTGGTCATAGAATGTCCGGAGGGGTACGTAGGATTAAAGAGCATATTGCTCACATAAGGGGCAATGTGAGGGCTTGCCCTAAATCAACAAAAGAAGAACAAGAGAAAAGGGCCAAGAAGAACATTGATAAAGCAAAAGTGAAGAAAAGGGCCAAGATAGAACCTCAACAGGAGGTTAGATATAGTATGACAATTGAAAGTGATGAAGAGGATGAATGTGAGAAGGATGCAACAACTAGAAGAAAGAAGATAGGGCCTATGGATAGGTCTTCAACTCCTATCGACCCTTCTATTCCTTTGACATCAAAACAATTTAAGCAACAAAGAATGGATGAGGCAATTTGGAAGGAGAAAATACATAAGGTCAAGCAATATGTTGCAAGATGGCTATATGCTAATGGTACAATACTATAACTCATTCCTATCTTGTTTGTTCACTTTGTTTAGTGGTTTCTATGTCTTATTCAGTTAGTTACTCATTCTTATAACTTATGTTTTTTGTCTATAGCTATTCCTTTCAATGCAATAGATAATGATGAGTTTAGGCAAATGTGTGAGGCCATTGGTCGTTTTGGCCCGGGTTTTGAAGGTCCGACTCAATATGAATGTCGAGAGAAGCTATTGAAGGAGGAAGTAGAGAGGACCAAGGGATTATTGAAACCACATGAAGAGGAGAGAAAGCGGACTAGATGCTCAATAATGACTGATGCTTGGACAGACATTAAGAGGAGAAGTATAATGAACTTGTGTGTGCATTGCAAGTTGGGAACATGCTTCATAGGATCAAAGGAGTCATCAGAAGAGGCACACACAAGTGAGTATATTTTTGAGTATGTTGATGCTGCCATTGTTCAAGTAGGGGCTGAAAATGTTGTACAAGTGGTTACAGACAATGCCTCAAACAACATGGGAGCAAAAGATTTATTGAAAGACAAATGACCAAATATCTTTTGGAGTTCATGTGCAACTCACACAATCAACCTAATGCTAGCTGCAATTGGTGGGATGCCAAGATTCAAGAAGACACTTGATCAAGCTAAGGCATTTACGGTTTTTGTCTACTCTCACCACAAGACATTAGCATTGATGAGGAAGAATACAAAGAAGAGAGATATTATAAGGCCAGGTGTGACAAGATTTGCTTCAACCTTTCTAACTTTACAAAGTTTGATGGAAAAGAAGACTAAGCTAAGAGGTATGGCCCTAAGTGCGGAGTGGGATCAATGTATTCACACCAAGAAACCAAAAGGAAAGATAGCTACAACTACATTAATAAGTAGAGCCTTTTGGAATGGTGTTTCTCATTGTTTGAAAGTATGGTGTTTCTCATTCTTTATGTAGATTTTTGATTTTTTGCACTAATTCAAATTTGGAGACATTTAGGAATGGTGTTTCTCATTCTTTATGTAGATTTTTGAGCCATTGGTTAAAGTTCTTCGCTTGGTTGATGGAGATGGCCCTTCCATGGCCTTTGTTTATGGAGAAATTCTACAAGCAAAGAAGGAAATCATGGTGGCATCAAACAATTTGGAGGCCAACTACGAGCCTATATTTGATCACATTGAGAAGAAGATGCAAGGTAGACTTGATTGTCCATTACATTTGACGGCATATGCCTTGAATCCATACTATTCTTATAGTGATCCATCCATCTTTTTGGATTCTGCTATTATGGATGGGTTGATTGAGTGTGCCGAGATATTCTATCATGGAGATTATGAGATTCAATCTCAAATTCTTAATGGAAAATTTCTTAAGTTTAAGAATCAACAAGGTCTATTTGGCAAAGCAATTGCAAAACTTGGATGTCAGAAGATCACATTTGTTCCTGGTAAGTGGTAATGGAAAAGTTTTTTACTTTTAACTTGTGAGCCTTCATTTTTTTAACCGAACACTATAAGTATGCACTTCAATCATTTGAATAAACACAGCTGATTGGTGGGCAACATATGGATGTCATGTTCCTCTTTTACAAAAAATGGCTATACGAATCCTCTCTTTGACCTCTAGTGCATCTGGCTGTGAAAGGAATTGGAGCACATTTGATATGGTATTTACAAACCTCAAGCACTTAAGTTTTGTACTTTTCCATTCTATGTTAGGATTGTTAGCTATTATCATTTAACATTTGTATAATCCGATTGTTAGGTTCATACAAAGAAGAGAAATAGACTTGGAGTTGGCCACCTAAACAACCTAGTATATGTTCAATTCAATGCAAAGTTGTTGAAGAAGACAGAGAAGCGTAATGGCAATAATAAAGATGTGCTCCTAGCTACAGATGCATATCCTTCCCAAGGTTGGATCATTGATGGAGCCGATGATGAGGATATTGATCCTGTATCAGGACTTTCTTTTAGACTTATTGATGAAGCAAGTGGAGCTACTAAAGCAACAAGACCTCGTAGAAGTACTAGGATGAGAGATCTTCATGATGATGGCTTTAATTCTTGAGATGATGAAGAGGAGGCCAATGAGGATGAAGAGGAGATTGATTTTGAATCTGACAAAGATGAAGTCCTTCCATCAAAGAACTATGATCAAGAGGATGAGGATTGATAAATGACAATTGAGTCTTGTGGACTTATTGTACTATAGCTATTGCCTATTGGACATTTGGACCTATTTTGTTATTTCCTTGAAACAATTATGTTTGGACTTTGGAGTTTGGATTTTGAACTTGTTTCCTAAATGTTTAATTTTGATACTCCAATTGTTCAACTTCATTTGTTCTTTGTTCTTTGTTTTGTGTTGTAGCTATTGTTCAGGCTATCAGATATGCACCAACTTGTTCAAGCCTTCAAGCCTTCAAGGTAAATATTTAATTGCATATTTCCATCTACCATTCCATCTCATTTTTATTGGTATGTTATTAATTTTATTCTATTTGCATTCTATACGAGGTGTGGTCATTACCTAATTGTTGGCTTGTGGCAAGGATACAAGAGTGTGAAAGTACAAGTCTTCAAAATGTGGTAAGTTCATACATCTAATTCATAATTCATATTAACAAATTATTCGAAATCACCAAATGATTGAATGAATGGAATGGTATTTATACATCATACATGTTGTCATGTTGATATGCTCAAACTTAGCTAAAACTTTTGTTTTGATTGCTATTTTAGTAAAAAACATAGTGTTGTCTTGTATGGTGGGCCTGTGCAGCTCTAGGCGCCCCATGCGCCCCTAGGCGCCGCCTAGGCGCCCCTAGGCGCTAGGCGGCGAGTCACTGCCCGACTAGCACCTAGCGCCTTTTAGAATACTGCTATTGACATTATGGGATTCGACGTATTCACAACATTCGTGTCCGTAATGGAAACCCAAGAAACACCTCCTTCAGAACGAATACACCATACTATAATGATTGGGCATGTTAATGAACCTTTTTGTTCTGGAAGTGAACTTTTGACTATTTCACATTATGGGTTTCGATGTATTCACAACATTCGTGTCAGGAATGAAAACCCAAGAAACACCTCCTTCGATACTATTACAGCATATTAGAACAATTGGGCATGTTAATGAACATTTTTATTCCGGAAGCGAACTTTTTATTCTTGCACATTACGGGTGGTGAAGTTTTCACAACATTTGTGTTTGGAATTGAAACCCAAGAAACACCTCCTTCGGTACTATTACACCATATTAGAATTATTGGGCATGTTATTGAACCTCTTTGTTCTGGAAGAGAACTTTTGATTCTTGCACATTACGGGTGGCAAAGTTTTCACAACATTCGTTTCCGAAATGGAAATTCAAGAAACACCTACTTCAGAACTAATACACCATATTAGAATGATTGGGTATGTTAATGAACCTTTTTGTTCCGGAAGCGAACTTTTGACTATTGACATTATGGGTTTTGACGTATTCACAACATTCGTGTCCGGAATGGAAACCCAAGAAACACCTCCTTCAGAATGAATACACCATATTATAACGATTGGGCATGTTATGAACCTCTTTCTTCCGAAATTGAACTTTTGATTATTTCACATTACGGGTGGCGAAGTTTTCACAATATTCGTGTCCGGAATGGAGACCCAAGAACACCTCCTTCAGAACGAATACACCATATTTGAATGATTGGGCATGTTAATGAACCTTTTTTTTCTGGAAATGAACTTTTGATTATTGTACATTATGGGTTTCGACGTATTCACAACACTCGTGTCCGGAATGAAAACCCAAGAAACACCTCCTTCAGGACTATTACACCATATTAGAATTATTGGGCATGTTAATGAACCTCTTTGTTCCAGAAGCGATCTTTTGATTCTTGCACATTACGGGTGGCGATGTTTTCATGACATTCGTGTCCGGAATGGAAACCCAAGAAATACCTCCTTCGATACTATTACAGCATATTAGAATAATTGGGAATGTTAATGAACCTTTTTGTTCCAGAAGCGAACTTTTTATTCTTGCACATTATGGGTGGTGAAGTTTTCACAACATTTGTATTCAGAATTGAAACCCAAGAAATACCTCCTTCGATACTATTACACCATATTAGAATTATTGGGCATGTTATTGAACCTCTTTGTTCTGGAAGAGAACTTTTGATTCTAGCACATTATGAGTGGCAAAGTTTTCACAACATTCGTGTCTGGAATGGAAACACAAGAAACACCTCCTTCAGAACGAATACAACATATCATATTGATCTTTTGCCTCGAAAGCTTTGCATGTTACCCTACTCTATCAATATATATAGACGAGCAACTGATCGAGCACAAATATATATATATATTAACGAAGTTAATTATAAATCGAAGAAAATAAGTTTCTTGCTTATTAGGAAGTACTAATTAATTATCGTGCCAAGTGTTCTGATGTTAATTAATTTGTGGTACTTATTGATATGAGAAGTTGTGATATTTTCTATATTCTTCTCGTGAACCATCAAAAGTTCATACGTATAATAGTTGCAAAAGAGATGCATGTTAATTATGTATACATATTTGATATTTAAGACTAGCATTCACCAATAGAATAGTGTTACAGCAAAGTCGATCGTTTTAACTAGTAGACAGTGTTCACTACGGGAAAACATATGTTTACGGGAGTGCCAAAAGCACTTGGCAAATTCTTATTTACACTCGGTGAAGGCTTCGTCGAGTATTGCACTCGGCAAACAACACTCGGCGAAGCCATCCTCGGTAAATAGGGGTTCGCCGAGTATTTTTTGTCGGGGCACTCGGTGAACAAAAGTAGCTTAACGGTGCGCAAACACAGATGACAGTGGGTTTTCCGAGTGTCAAAATTTGGCAGTCGGCAAACAAAAAAAACTGAAAATAAAAAACGGAATCGACACGACGCCATTTCATCGAACACCTAGCAGGCGCGACACAGCATGTTGAGAGGTGCCGGGTGGACATGGTCCCGGCGTGTGCCGGGGCACAGTGCAACACGACCCCTCGGTAGGGCGCTGGGTGGAGCTGGCGCGAGCCAAGGCATCGGGGCAGGGCATGGCCAAGCGCGACAAGGCCAGGGCATGGCGCGACATGGCTACGGGGTGGAGCACTAGGGTGAGGCACGACCAGGCGCGACGGGGCTGAGGTAGCGACGGGACGGCGGCGCAGGGCGGTGGGGATGATGCGAGGTAGCTTCGGACGGTGGGTACGCAACTCTGGGCAGACCGACGACAACTCCGGGTGGACCGGTGTGGCGGTGGCGACGCCGGGCAGGGCGGTGGCAACGCAGGGTGGGGCGGCGAGGCCTAGCGGTGGCGACGCGGGGCGAAGACGGGCGGAGCTAGGCGGGGCAACGCAGAGCAGAGACGGGTGGAGCCGGATGGGGCAACGCAGGAGATGAAGTTGTGCGAGTGAGGGCGCTGCTTTTAATTGAAAAAAAGCGTGCGCTGAAATTTCGTTGGGAAACTGTTTCAATGTGTGAGCGGGGAACCGAATTTGGGCCCGCGGGGAACAAAATTTTGGGTTGATTTGCCGAGTGTCTCCAATCTGACACTCGGCAAAGTTTTTTCCCATTTGACGTGTTTAAATTTAAATCCAAAAACACAAATAATTAATATATATATATATATAACTAACATGGAAAAATGTCCAAAAATTCATGGGATAAGATATGTTTTATTTTAATTTTAGAAAAAATTCAAGTTAAAAATAAGATTTATCCTTTGATTTACATTTAAATCCAACCTATTCTTTCTTTAAATCCTAATTTGTAGATAATAACTAAAAATAGACTAAAAACATGAATATGTAGAGTTGACTGTAGAAAAATTTCAAGTATAAAAAATGATTTACCCATCAAACTTCTTTCAAACCTATCTTATTTCTTCTCTAAACCGTAATCCCTTCTCTCGTAATCTTCGATTTCTAAACACCCTACATGATAATTTTCTTGAAATATTTTTAAATTTTTATCACAACATCTATGTATCATATAATAACACCATGACAAGTCTAATATTTTTTAGACTTCATTTGTTTTTGATAATTAAAAAACTATTAAGCTTCATGTTGTCGAACGAGTGTCGCACACTAAATTGTTCAAAATTTCTTTCAATTCAGTTGATAAGAACCCTACATATACTTAAAATCATTAATATGATTTTTTTATAATTTTTGGTTTATTATTTTAGGTGCTTGTAGTTCAAATTTCAAATATTTCAATTTAAATCCTAGAAGCATACTTAATAAATTAAAAATAACAAAAAAAATTAAAATTTTTACATGAGATAATATATGTTGTGTTTTGATTGTATAAAAAATTTCAAGTATAAAAAATGATTTACCCATCAAACTTCTTTCAAACCTATCTCATTTCTTCTCTAAACCCTAATCCCTCCTCTCATAATCTCCGATTTCTAAACACTCTACGTGATAATTTTCTCAAAATATTTTTAATTTTTTATCACAATATCTATGTATCATATAATATATATAGCACAATGACAAGTCTAATTTTTTTAGACTTTATTTGATTTTTTTATAATTAAAAAACTATTATACTTCACATTGTCGAACGAGAGAGTGTCGCACCCTAAATTGTTCCAAATTTCTTTCTATTTAGTTGATAAGAACCCTAAATAGAATTAAAATCATTAATATGATTTTTTATAATTTTTGGTTTATTATTTTAGACACTTGTAGTTCAAAATTCACATATTTCAATTTAAATCCTAGAAATATACTTAATAATTTAAAAATAACAAACTGAACCAAAAATATGAAATTTTTACATGAGATATTATATGTTGTGTTTTGATTGTAGAAAAAAATTCAAATTAAAATCAAATTGAAAATATCACGTAGACTTGAAACAATGGTTAAAAAACCAAAAAAAAATGGGTTTGTCGAGTGTTTTTTTTCAAAAAACAGTTGGCAAACCCTCAAAAAAATTCCAGCAAAAGCACACCGTTGCGAAGTCCGTTAGTAACTTTTTTACCCAAGTGTTTTTGTTTAACTTAGCTTTGCCGAGTCCCCAAAAAATTGCACTCGGCAAAGTTACGGGTACTCAGCAAACAAGCCGTTTCCAGTAGATCATGGTCACTTTCACAGTTTCACTCACACTGCACCCGACAAAACTTCCGTCAAATCTGATCGATCTAAATACGTGGAGTTGAAATTCTAAAAAAAACATGCACTCACTTCCATTACCATAAAAAAGGACAGATAAAATTCATAACTCTCGAAAGATTTGGAGAAATGACTTCACCTAAGTATCTAGGTCTATACTACACATATGGACCCCACCCCATACACGCCGAGGCTTGATGTCGTGGTTGTAAGAGAATCTGTCGTTTGAGACCGCTTAGCATGGAGTTGTTATGAGATCTAGTATCAATTTATCTACTCACATTTCTTTCACAAATACGTACAAGTTAATATGATATGTGACTCCAATGCGTGCGTGCGGTTGCCTCGGTGGTGCAAGATTACTTTTTATGCGAAAAAATGATATTTTGTGACTAGCCGAAATTTATTTCTGTAGATGGTTTCGTTAAGAAAATCGTTTATAAAAAATATAATTTCATAAAATATGAGTCACTTTTAAAGAATATCACATGGACCCTATATTATTTAAAGGTTATATGTAGCAGGTCACTCATACTAGTACTGTTCTCACCTCAGCATACTTAATTGGAGTTCTAATGAGATTGGCGTTAATTCATTCTATTTTATAAAACATTATGTGGAAAATGAATTAATTTTCACACACGGTTCTCTCGACGAACCGTAGTTTATATAAAAAAATTCATAGCGAGATAGGTGTCTTAAGAACTATATCTATATATTGAAATATCTTTCTACAAGCCGCTTTTCACTCACATGCATGTGGAAATATCTTTTCATATACGGATTCCCACGTGACCGAAAAATAAAAAGACAATATTTTTATATATCTATTGTTGGCGGCTGGCTAAACACTTGGGGAATGTTTGATTTGACTACATATAAAAATAATATTCTTAGCAGTGATGTACAAATCAACATCTGTAAAAGAGGAAGTATAGTTTTTGGCTGTAGACGACGTTATTTCCCTTATGGGCCTGCATGTGCCTCAAGCTGTTTGTAATTAATGAAAATCTAACGATTATTAATGACAGTGAAATGGATATTCGAAAGGAACTTTCCTATGCGTCCTCCCTGTCGGTTAAACATATTTTTAAGTAACAGTACCGGTGTTTCTTGCCGGACTCCAAAGACCAAGAATATCTTATTTTGTCACGTCAACATGACCATAGTATTAGAAATCATATTTCCAATTCTGATTTCTGAGTACGTACCTATAATAATTTTTTATACAATTTTTTCTTTCTCCTCTTCTCATCTAATTACTTTCCATCTATATATTAGATATTGTGATGATATGGTGTCTTACTTATGATATGGTTTTTTTTATTTTTTATTATCTTTTAGTTAATTATATTATCACATTAGATTATTTTTTATGTGACAATCTAATAAATGACTAAGATACTATCCTATATGATGGTTGAAAATGCATCTACTCTAGCATACTGTTTTTAATCAGCTGCGAGGTCGATCTGCAGACTGCAGCTTACATTAGGTTCATGCATGATTGATTATTTCTATCGATCCTTTAAAGTGAGTGGTCCAATGTGTATTTTAGCCTTATTACACGTACTCCATGTATTCAAATATTTTTCCTAGCCGCCATTGCATGTATATGATTGGATACGACAAATTAAACATGAGAATGAACATACTTCTATATCCTAATTAGTTGAAATATTAAAATATATTTGATCCAATTAGAAGATAATTGCGTGCGGTTTTCCAACTAGAGTCTAGAGGTGAGCTACCATTGGAATTCTCTAAAACCATTGGATTTTGGATCCATATAATTAAATTAGTATATCCAACACTAGGAGAAATGCATCAAGGTTTAATATAATGCATGGCACATTGAATAAGCAACTTGTTGGAAAGCAACATTACAAGCAAGGCAGTACATTGGCTGATGAATAACTATCATGGATGGAAACAATTTGCTAGTTCACACAGACGTACATATATACAACGCCAAAGCTGCATGCTTTTGGCCCAAGGATCATAGTGTTGTGTAACCAATAACTTCGTGGTTGTAATAATTAATTGTTGGTAAACTTGGTGCTTCCTATATAAACTTTGTAAGTAGAAATTCCAATTCCACTTAATTAACAAGTATTACAATTAACACTACAAAAAATATACAATGCGAGCACATCTCGAGCACGTATTAGAGTATAATTATAAAATATGGAGCATAGATATATGGAAGCATCCTTGCATTGCAAAACATCATTGTAGATGCATCTCTTTCACTTAAAGACACATAGTGGAACGAGTATGTGTAATCGTAGACAGTAGACACATGTTGACAAGGTTTGGCCGTGTCTCTCTTTCATGCATTGATTGAGCTTGTGTACCATGCACATGCATGCAGGGGGGACATGTGTATGTGATACTAGATAGTATATATATATACGTGCATATATATATGCATGGTGCACGACAGCACAAGTGATTAAATTAGACAGGCACGTATGCATAGCTAGCTAGCGGCCCTTTTCCCCACTGGTTAATTAACGGGCACAAGTGCCAGATAAAGTATAGGATTGTGACGTGTATCCAACGATATTAAGTGTACCGAGTCTACTTGTTGTTTGATAGAGACACTCTTGACAACACTAATGACAGTACTCGATCGTTACCCCTAGCTCCCTTGGCCGGTTGTAAATTATTTAAAATAGTCACAAAGTTAACATATATACTCTCGTGCATGTATATGCATTAGATCAACAGAATTAAATTCACAAAAGTGATTAATTAAGTATATATATGTTTTGTGTTGCATTACATTATGCATGCTTCATCTAACATATGTATGGCTCGCAATTGTTTTGCCATATTTACCCAGCGCGATTGCTTTCATTACGGCAAAGCAGTTATTCACCGAGTGTAAAGTTTCTTTTCCACTCGGCAAAAGCTTTGTCAAATATTATACTTGACAAACCGCACACGGTAACCAAGCTTTTGGCATATAGGCGATTCACCAAGTGTATTTTATCGCTTTACCGAATGTCACGTCGGTTTCACCGAGTGCTCAACCCAGCACTCAATAAAGTATGCAGTCTAACGGTCGGGCCAACCGGACGACAACTTTGATCGGTAACAAAATTGTATCCGCTATATAGTATACACACACAATTATTCACATATATTTTCTGATTTGATGTTTATTGTGACACGCCTTAAATGAGGCATATCCGACAATTTCCTGACTTGTATCCTTTCCATTGTTTTGCCTGGAGGGAGTACCACAAGAAGCAGACATAATTTGGCTTCTCATGCATACGAGCACTGTAGTGGTATATTGGCAGCTGGCTATGCAAGTGGCATCGGTCGATAGATGTTCGTCAGCTAGCATGCAGCCTGGACCGTACGTATAGAACTACACCTAGCAGTGTTGAATACCCACATATATATATTAGTGTGTTAATGTTCAATTTTCACAAAAGATGGAAATGGAAAATGGATGAAGCTGAGTTTACGATAATTATTTAAGGGTTAATTAAACAAATGGATTTAATGCTAAAGTTGGTAAACCACTATAGAATTAGTTTTCCGATAATTCTTTCATATAGAAAATTTATCGATCGTTTATGAGCTTGGGAGCTTAAAGCCATGAGACTGTTGTAGTTTTGAAACATTTTAACCTAGAGAACAAATGAAACTGTAGAGACGGTTGAGATCACTATGCATGATGTGACCGAAATAAATGGGTGCAATCAGTCATGGCATGGATCAAACGATTGCTGATGGTCAGCTGATGAACTGGACGTATAATCACATCGTTATTACTTCTGCTTCTTCAAGCATGTACACGTACCATCTTAACACTACACGTACATCAAGCTTACGCGCGCATATGTAATCGTATTCTGAAATTCTGTTCTAGCTGCATGCAGCAAGCTGATCGATCGGCTCTGCATATACCGTTTCAGACTTTCAGTTAACGATCCTGCAGTTCTTGCGAATCTGCCCGGCCTCGCCGGTCAGTGGGCTGATGCTGCCCATCTTCACCATGGACCTACCAAAATCCCAGAAGAACTTGTCGCCATTGGCGCTGTAGGTCTGCACCAGCGCCTTCGTGTTGGCGATGCCGTCGGTGCTGGAGAAAAGGCCCTGGTCGGAGGACAGGAGGCCCTTCTGCTTCAGCAGATTCTGATAATAACTGTTGTCGAACACGTAGGGGGAGGTGATGTCCAGCACGGTGCTCTGGTTGCCGTCGCCGCCGGCGCAGAGGTTCTGGAGCTTCACGGCCATGGTGGCGTCCAGTGTCGAGTCCGCTGAACTCGTGGAGGTCGCCAGCCTGTTGGTGAACAGTGCGCACCTCGCTCTCCCGATCGTGTGGGCTCCTGTTGATCATCAAAGCATTTTAATTAGATTCAGATCATGTCATTTTTTTCCAAAATCATGAAACTTTAGACATGTCATTGTCAAAAATTATCAAATTATTTCACAGTTGCCAAGTTTGTTTCTATCGACAGCATGAAATTTCTCAACTGACAGTCGTATGACACAGCTGTATACTACAGTACTCAGAGCTTATATAAGCATGCAAAGTGGAGTAGCTTCTGAATATTCATGAGCCATGAGATATCAGTTTTATTCTGACTGTAAATACTACCTGACAAGACGACTACATCAGTCGTGTCGAGGCCGACATCTCTGAACTTGCTTATGATCGAATTGATGGGTTCGAACGGCGCAGGCAGACCATTGTCAGCTCCAGACTGATTTGCCACAAGACCGTCCCTTCTACCCAAAAGAACGTCGTAGTAAGGGCCTCCACTCTGAACAAAATCATGCAGTTTGAACACTTGAGTTTCGCAAACTAGACGTGAGTATTGCTGAAACTGAACAGATCATGTAGAAAGAAGGACAGTGAGTGGTAGTAGGCTGATCATACAAACAGTACTCCATAGCCGGCTGCAAGGGCTACAATGTCAGCGCAGGAAACCACCTCAGGGCACATCCTCTCCAAATCTTCCTTTATCGCGTCGATGACCTCGTACCCTCTGACGGAGTTCATGTTGGGAATCGCAAATTTCTCTCCATCGGTTCCGTCTAGAAGGATTGAACCATCACACCCCTGAAATGCATAATACAATCTTCAGCTATCTGTCAAGAAAGTTGAGACCAAGTTCAGAGATAGTAAAACTGTAAAAGGCAATACATTCACAAAGCAGTCATGGAAATGGAGCCTGAGAAGGGAGGCACCCATCCTCATCTCAGCTCTCATGGCAGCAAACACATGTTGCTGGACAATGTAGTACACATCAGGGCATGTGTAGTCGTAGAAATCGTCGGTTAACTGGCATCTCGCAACCCGAGTGCTAAGGCAGAGCACAAGAACTGTGCATGCAAGGAAGAACCTGAACCTGCAGCTGTAAGAGTGTTCCATGTCTTACTGAATTCTTGTGCTACCTGCCTGCCTGCACAGTCCATGGTTTCTTGCAATATTCTTATAGGCGGCTAAAGTGGTCGATCGATGTGTTATACAGATTCTGATAGGGAAAGTCGGCTCGATAATGGGCGGCTGCGCATGCACTGGTCTGATGCTGCTGAAAAGGTTTTCTTATCAGGATATTGCACATTCTGAAAAGAAAAAAAAATACTGGAGCCTTGCTCCCCTTTCTGCTCTACAATGGTGAAGTCACTAGCTAGTGTGATGCAGCTGCACTTAGCATGCTTGCTTGCCAGTGGTATCTATCCTTTTGTCTCATGTCAAGAGTGGTAGTGGAGTCCCAACCAGAGAAGAAATTTTAATGTATTGCTTGCAGTTTCGTGTGGTGTTTGGGTTTTCAGAATGTCTGAAGCATGACAAGATTAGTGGATGAGATAATGTTCAGTTAAGTATTGGGAGTAGTGGCATGTTTGCAATGTGGACGAATTAATCTTGGACTATGAAACTTTTTTTTAGATAATGGAAATGGTTTACTGGCCTATGAAACGATTCAGAAGTGGTTTCCCATTGAGTTTAAAATGGTTTAAAATTGCACTGGTGCTGCAACTTGTCTCTGCATTACCCATCGATTGCGATTTGTGATGCAATGAATGCACTCATGCAGAGTCAAAATATACTAGGAAATTAATATCCAAATGACATCCTAATCAATTAGCATTACAGCGAACGATCATCAAATACATGTCAGATCAGGAACACAGATTTTTTTACTTTACTTTTCGGCACTCCTGATGTTCATATGCCTTATCGGTCACCACCAGGAACTATATAGTTTATTAGGATCACCGTGGAATATTTAGGTAGATAGGATCCATACACAGATATTAATCCGCAGAGCACGCTCTAAGCTGCTCTAAAAAAATCAGGAGCTGAATCGTGGATGTGCAATTTCCTTGTATCCAAAAATTAAAATCTCAACTTGTTTGCCTAACGGTTTACGGAATGGAGTTATAAAACCTGGAGTAGAGTTGTACCAAATACTCCAAATTATATTATATGAAATATTTATCATAATTAGTTGAAACATTACTAAAACACTTAAAACAAAATGTGTTTCTAGCTAAAACATTAATTACACAATTTTTGAGAAACACTAATAATGTATAAAATGAAACATTATTTAATAAAAATAAAATAATTGTTTAATTATTTGAAATATCATGATATACTAGATGAAATAGTTGTAGTGAAATATTATTGATTGAAATATTATACATAAACATTTAAAATAATTTATGTTTCTGGTTAAACATGATTTACATTTGTTAAACCACCGCTATAGGAATAGACGTTAGCATCGGGTCAAAATGGCTATTAGTGGCGGGTTCTAAACCACCAATGACTAGTCGAAACTGATAGTTGCCGACGGTAAGTGACGGTTCTAGAACTGTCACTATTCAAGCCTATCAATGTTGGTTCTAGACCCGAACCGACATTGATATGTTTATACGAGTGTCGATTCGTGTCATGAACCGACACTGATACGACATATCAGTATCAGTTCAATAATATAATCAGCAATGATACCTATTATCAGTATTGGTTTTGATCACGAACTGGCATTATTATAAATTTCACGCTATTTTATATGTAAATCATGTTGTATTAATTATATATCCAAATGCACATATATGCTAAATTCATTTGCACATCTTATATCATATTATACAAACAATCTTAAATCAAATTAATATAACATATATTAACTTAAAATGTTAAAACATATTTACATAAATATTTTTATAAGTTTAAAACGTGACATTGTTCTTACAACACATACATAATAGAGAGATACACAAGATAAATTATAGCACATACATAATAACCTCTAGCGCACCATTGTTGATATGGAAATGAAAAAAAAATACTGAGCTGACAACTAAATCGTTGGCTCATGGAAATTGACCAAAACTAGTCGTTAGATAGCACCGTCTATTTGTTGACTTATGTAATGCAACTAGGACTAATGTACTTTCTACTGATGTCACTTGGATCTGCGAGGTCTATTTGTGTAGGTGAGACGTGATGTACTTCTTACAGTATTGCCTTAAAAAGTATTGTTATGAATAAAATATATTGGTAGCTAGTTTGACGAGATAAGTGTAAATATATAGATGTTTATAATTATGACATGTGCAAAGTGCTTACAATTGACTTCTTATTGACGATCGAGGAATTGATTATGCATACATAAAAGTGAGTATCAGATGATAGACTAGCTGAGATGTCTTATAGAAGAGCCTTCTTTACTGGAGTGACATCTGTATGATTTTCAAAATAATAGATGTTCTTCAATTGATCCTTTTGGTCTGTGTCACACTATCTGGCTATCTGTTTCCCCTTCTTCGGAGCATTTGCTAGGACCCACCCCTGACAATATAAAAAACAATTTAAGTACATAAAAACATGCATATCTAATAAGTAATATAAGTTTGCTATAGATATTACTAAAGTTACTTTAAAATTTGTCAATAATTGTCGATGGGGCCTGTCCAATTGTTATTGCCACATACTCCTATTGTGTTAGGCTGACTCTATGACTAAATTTGGATCACCCTTTATGGAGGCATACTCTGACTCCATAACTCGCAACCTTAACCTCTGTGGTGCACTCATGTCTTGTTAATATCTTAAGTTGACTAGAAGATTGTTCTTTATGAGGCAACTGTTAGAAACATAAGTTGGTACCATAGAGATTCACCAACTACTGGATACACGTTGTCCGACATGGGTTTCCTATTGATTACTTGGGAGGCTTGTCATGTCCCTAATTCATTTTATATTTGACAACGATGAAAAAAATACAACAATACTTGTGTAAACCCTAATAAACATTTAACAAGAAGAATAACATGTCGTTGATTATGGGTGGAGGTGGAAGAATAACATAATCATATTACATTAATATTGAGAAGTAAAAAGCTCATACACTCAAAGGTATAGTCAAATATATACATTTTCAAACATATACATACACTACCAAAGAAGTATATTCAAAAATTGTATACAAAAATTGTAAGTCAAGATACATTATACACTCTCAAACATATACATACATTGCCAAAGAAGTATACTCATAAATTGTATATAAAAATTGAAAGCCAAGATATATTATACACTCTCAAACATATACATACACTCTCAAAGAAGTAAATGATAAATGAAATTGAGGTCCAACATTTTGGCACAAGTGAAATGTGAAAGTGCATCGATTTCTAACAGTAAATGATCTGAGTATTACTTTCTTAACAATATTATTATGTACATTTTGTTCCACAAACAGCAGGGAAGATCTCTCTAAATCGATGTCTAACTAAATCGATGTCTAAACCCTAAATCCAAACAATGTGAGAGTATGGGGCATCAAACCTCACATAGCTGGCAGATGTGAAGTTGGCAGATGCGAAGTTGGCGGAAAAAGAAAGATGGATAAGGTTAGATGACATAGACAAAGATGGCCGGATAGTAGGATGGTGGAGGTGGAGACAGAGACAGTGGTATGACAAAGGAGGATACGGAGATGGTGGAACGACGGAGGTGGAGACAAAGATGGCTAGACGATGAAGATGGAGACAACTAGACGGTGGACGGTGGAGGTAGAAGTAGAGATGGCCATATGGAACGATGGCAGGATGGCCAGACGGCTCACCGGTAGGACGGTGGCAGATGAGTAGACTATCTGCAGGATGGTAAAAATTACTAAGTCCTAACGCATACATATAGGAAGGTTATCGGTACCGGTTTGAAAGGATAATCGACACTAATAGTGACTATCAATGTTGGGTCAATACAGAACTGACATTAATAGTGACTATCAGTGTCAGATCAATACAGACAGTGTCGGTTCCATTTTAGAACCGACAATAAAGAATATTTTAATATTAATAAATATAAACATTTTATTTCAGCATAAAACTAATAAATTTGGATTTTTTTACTATACCAGATTAAACATTTTTGTACTAACATTTTAGAAGTATTTCCAAATTTCACCTATTTCAATTTAAATCCTATAAATACACTTAATGAATTAAAAATAGTAATCTGACCTAGAAAAATACCAAAATTTTACATTAGATAAGCTATGTTGTATTTGAAGAATGTTATCACTAAATTTTAGAATTCAACAAATTCTAACTTTTTTTAAAAAAATATTATTTATTATTAAAAGGCAACACTTTGTATTTTAGCATTTATTATTTAGTATGAAAAAGGCTATGTTGGAAATACAATCCTAGGATTCCTCTCGAGGACTTTTAAGTCGGTCCAACAAAGGTCGGCTCTTTTTCTAGAAGACTGGTGGCTAGGGGTGTCAAGTCCCCGAGTTCTGCACTCAGGGAGAGGCCTCCTGACCACCAGTGTTCTAACTGTTGGCTTTAAATGCCAGGCTGTTGTTAATCTTCGTAAAGACCGTCATAATACGTAGCGGTTATGTCCAATAGTTGTTTTCCACTAACTTACCATTTCCTTGGTCGTCAGTAGGAATCTTTATTCCTAATTTGTAACCTCTGATCTCTCTCGTATAAAGAGACCAGAGGGAGCCTGTAAAGGGCACACTGGGTTAGATTCTCCACACTTTGTCACATTCTGAGGATAGGGTCTTTCGAATCACCCTAAGATCATACACACACATGAGATTATCTTTCGGGAGACCTGAGCTCATCTAAACCCCTTGTCTCTATCTTGTCATTCGAGATAACCATTTAATCGTATCACATCTTCTTGTCAAACCTAACCAAATCCTCCTACGAGTAGCCCCGTAGGCTATTATTGTTATTCATACGCAACGACATGCTACCTTTGTATTTTTAACATTGATTATTTGTTATTAAAACATGCTAATCCTAATCACTAAACTATAACATGTTAGTCAAATGAAATAAAAATTGTTGTAGAGCGGGAAAGATTTATAATGCCACAATTGTTCTGATTCATGACACAAACCGACACTAATACATCAGTGTCGGTTCGTAAATGTAACTGACACTATTTCGCCACTTTTAGTGCTGATTCCCAACACGAACCAACACTAATGTTTTTAGTTCTGTTCAAGTTCAAAAAATTTAATGACTTACGTTTTACTTTAAGTGGTTCTGTGGTTGTGAACACTACTAATGTATAAAAGTGGGATATTTTATATGAATAAGTAAAACTAATGTTAAACTATTTGAAACATTACAATATACTAGCAGAAACAATATTTGTAGTTGTATTGAAACATTGTATATTTATAGTTTTTCATTAGACAAAAAAAAGATATTGGATTAGGCCTACTTCCCTCCATGTGCGGCAATGTTTGTTGGGCCGTGAGTTCGATAGAAGCGCTAGCTCTGGCTGCCCATCATCAAACATTATCACATTGTTAAAGACAATAATACTATAAAACTAAAGCACAAAATCAAGAATATAAAATGATGTTATGATAATGTATAATCATTTATTGCCGAGATATACCCTTAAAGTGTGTTTGGTTGCTTTTTGGACGTGGGATCATATATCCTAGATGAGGAGAAGCGGATGAGTGGAGTCACATTTTAAAAAAGAAAAATGTTTAGTTTGATGTTTCTATGGATATAAGATAAATGAGTATGTGTTTGGTAGACTATATGTAAAGTTGTATCAGCGAATACAATGAGCTATGAAGTTGTTTAGTTGGTTGTTTCATGGGATATGATGGCCCTTAATGTAGTGGTGGCAATGAGGCGGGGCAGGTCCGGGTTGGTGAATACTAAACCCAAACCCGCCCCGCACAGACTCGCCCACATGTCCCCACGGGTAGAAAATCTGACCTGAACCCGGACCCACCAGGTCCCTATAAACTCGACATGTCCTCGTAGACCTGATCGTTGGGATAACGAGAAGGCAAGCGAGGTGGGAAGGAGAGGCAAGGGTAGATGACAAGTAGCTGGGGGCCGACCGAAGAGAGCAAGAGAGACAGGAGGTGGCCGACGATGAAGGATCCGTGACGGCTGACTACCAAGGTAGCAGATCTAGCGACGAGGGTGACAATGATGGTGACACAACATCGACACCCATGTTCGACTGGGAAGAGGGAATTCCGATGGGTTCATCAAGGGAGTGCAGTGTGGGACGGTGAGTCCTGAGGAGCACAGTGGACAATGGGGGACGGCGAGGCCCGAATTCGGACTTGCTTCAATGTGGAGCCCTAACCCGATAGACCCACAGATCAAAAACTAGCCCCGAACCTAGACCCATAGGAGAGGGTCCCCAGTGGCTCCCTGGACCCGACGGGGAAATTGCCACCCCTACCTGAATGTGATAGGTGGTGTGGTAGTAATTTTTGTATGGTATGCCATATTAATTTTTTGCCTTTCTAAAAGAACAAAATTTAGCAATGTGTAAATATTGCAATAGAGTTGGGTTGTAAACTAATATGTAGCGAGAAAAGAAAAAAAGGATATTAGGGACAAGGGAGTCATCGCAATAGTGGAGGTTTAGGTGCTTTGGGCCATGAAGTATGGCGGCAACCTGGACGATGACAGACGACACTTGGTGCAAGGTGTTAGGGTATATGATATGTGAGTATATGGTACCACTCTAGTTTTCAAAAAAAAGTAGTTTTGGATATGAGTTTAGATACCAAGTAAGGTTTAATTAGTGTGTATATTTACCTGTTTGCTCATATTAAATAGGGTGCATAGAAACCAGATTTAATAATCTCTCTTTACCTCATTGGTTATCAAGAATACTACTTTAAGGATAAAAACATTTAGAATACACACAAAGATACAAAACAACATCTTTTTAGGAATTTTAGATACAATCTTAAGATGATTTTATTTTGGAAACCGGAGGGAGTAAAAAGGATGATATTAGGTAGAATTAGATTATATCTAGTTCTTTCTTATCTATAGATCACCTACTATATTTCTTCTCATATATCCCTATATATATCGATATCCATCGATTCACATCATGGTATTAGAGCGGTGCTCCCGCGCTCATGCTTCCGCTGGCACTCACCCTCAGGAGCAGTGGAGGAAATACAGGGGGGCTTGGGGGCGCGCGCCCCCCTACTGCCATCTAGCTCCCCCTATTCCACTTTTTTTAATATATTGATAATAATAAAAATTAATTATTAATATAAATTTTTATGTTAAAATGTGGTAGAATCTCACATATGTTGTCTTCTTTTTCTTCAATTTTCTTGTCTTTTTATTTACCTACATGGTTTTCTCTATTTTTCATATATACTTTTTAACTTTCTCCTAAACTGCATTGCCTGTATATATACATAACTTTCTCCTATAATAGCATATACACGTGGACAAAATCATCAAGTGATCTATAATAACCAGTTATTCATATATTTATAATTTTATTTTAATTTTTATCTCAATTAAAATCTCAACATGCCACCCTGCCCGTTCTAACTAGGCCCCACGTGGCCACGCCACCTGCGGCAGACGTCGGCTGTGTCCTACCGTCCTGGGCTACTATGGTCGGTGTCGTCCTGCACCGTGTATCCCTACTTATTGCATATTTTATTGCTTATTACTTCTTAGAATCTTATTTTCTTATAATCAATATAAACACAAATGGAGCTAGTTATCACAATAATAGAACTTCATGAATCAAAGAACAAATATTGAACAAAAATTAACTAATTATACTAAAAGTTTATTGAATTCTTGATCCTTTAAACTTAGCCCCCTACATTTTCGGTCTAGCTTCGCCACTGCCCAGGAGTTCACCCTGTTCTTTGGGGGCGGCCATCTACCTTTGCTTTTCTCTCCGATGTACGCCTATGCAGCGAGGCCACTGTCGGCCTCCACTCTCGCCTAGGGCACATGCCACATCGTCACTGTCGTCGGCTCCATTCCCACACCCAGCCACCGTAGGCTTCTCCCATGTCGTCGACCCCCTGATGGTCTCCGCCTGTGATGCTGGGCCGCTGCCGGCCCCCATCAATTTCTGCGTGCCATGTTGGGCCGCCAACCTGCTAGGATCTGGATCTGGAGTGCTGGGATGACTGCTGGCCTTTTCCAGTGCTGCCGACGCCTCCAGTCGGCCCACATCATCGGCGTCTCCTTGGTGCTGCCAGCCGCCATGGAGCTCGATTTGTCCACGGCTTGATCTTTGTGGTCCCCTCGCTTAGGGTTGGCAACGGGCACAGACCCGTCGGGTTTTGCCCGTCCAGACCCGTGCCCGCAACACTAAAATGAGACCCGTTAAAAAACCTATGCCCATCACGGGTTCGTTTTTAAGCCTAGACCCGTGCCCATTCGGGTCTCGGGTCGCCCATGGGTCACCCGTGCCCGTTAACTAGCATAAACATGCACTGCTAGTCTGCTCCACAGAGCCATGCACAGAGCCCGTGACACTAGCAAAATTGATAAAAATAGCAGGAATAACAATTTCATTGGTCACCAACCATAATTCTATATAGCCTAGTCATGCTAGATAGGAATTAGGATCATAGGACATAGTACTCAGCATTAACATTAGTTCATACATAAATGGCATACATAACCAGCTAGCCTAACCACCACCACTAGTAGTGCAGCGCATGAAGTTCCATACATCACAGATTAACAGTAACCAAAACGAGGCACATACAAGTTCCATCCAAGCTCACAATTGACAAATAATAATAACAAAAAGTAGGTTTAGGGTTTGGGATGGCTATTCTCTGTTATATACTCTGTATATTGGGTCAAGGTATTGGGCTGGATTATGGGCTCAAAGGCTAAAATAGAGGCCTGTATAATTATTGGGTCGGGTAAAAAAAACCCATGGGTTTACGGGTTCAGGTTCTACGATCCCAGACCCGAACCCACGAACCCGATGGGTTCAACTTTCTGCCCATTAACAGACCCGCGGGTCGAAAAATTTACCCAGACCCATGCCCTAATGGAGTAAAAACTCATCGAGTTTTGGGTACCCGTTGCCAACCCTACCCTCGCTCCAAGTTCCGTGGTGTGTAGACCCGCCACGCTTCACAAGAGTTCCAAGCCCCAGAAGTGTTTCTTCTTTTTTATACACTAGCAGTGCATGTGTGTGGGTCACGACCCACCACGCTTCATAGAAGCCCACGCTAGCAAACAAAATACGTCCTGTTGGCAGACCACAATCCTTTTTTGGTTATTTACCTAGTTTATGTGGACCGAAGGTTTTGTGCACCTTCGGTTTGATCACTCGATCAGTGTATGATTTTTTTGAATAGATCTTCTTCGACTACGTGTGTCTCGCCATCAAGCTTTTGGCCACCATTGTGTCACCTACTCGGGCCATAATGTTATCGCTTGTGATCTTCAACTACTGCATCGACGTGGAGCTACTATTGTGTCGCCTCCTCGGGCCACGACATCATCGATCACATCCTCTTCACCATTGCTTCCGTCATTGTTAGCCACTCGGGTTGTTCTTCGCCTACTTCGAGCATTGCCATTGTGTATTCTTCTGGTTGCAACTATCGTCGCTCCAAGCTGTTAGTATAGCTACCTCTACATCAATTTTATTCGTTTTTGTCCACTACACCATGTCGCTAGCATCATCGTATCTTCCTCGACTACTTCTGTCTTCTTTGATAACAATGAGCTACATCGACACTTCTCTATCTAAGTTGTTTTGTGCCACAATTGTCTCGGAGGCCTTCTCTGCTAGCCTTCTTTGATGATGGCACAAGGTTCATGATGATCCCTCTCCTCACTCGCATGATATTGAAAATATTGTTGTGTGCGTTCATCTCGATTCGTCCTTGGACCTGGCAAACTCAATTTGTGTCTCATCCTCGACGGTTTTGACAACATCGGTTCTTCGATGTCTTCTTTCTTAATGACCGCCATGATCACATCATTGTCTTCATTTTGGTTCGCTAGCACCATCCTATGTGTGCAACCACTTCACGATGCCTCTCATCGGCACCTCGACTTCTTCGTCTATATCGACCACGGCTACTTTACGTAGCTACCTTGACCACACCTTCTTCGGCTCCATTGCTTTCGACTAACTAGACTACGGCATAAAGGGATATCATCTTTGAGTACTCTTGTTGATATCTTCTCAAGTTTAAGCGTCTTCTTTGCTCACGCTTTGATTGTGGGGGATGTTATAGTATATAGTATTGTTGGACCGGAAACGGCGACCAGAGGGGGGTGAATGGGAGCTTTTAAAAATTCGGGCTAAAAATTAGCCTTCGGTTTCAGTTCTGTCTCCTGCGGAACAGGCTTCGAACACTACCTTCGGAGGTCTGGTTCGGAGGTGCTTTGACAGTTCCGAACGCAGGCTTCGCAGGTCCGAAAGTTTGAAGCCAAGAAGACTTCGCTCCACTATCAACCCTCGAAAATCTACTCTGCTAAGTTAGTGCAGGCTCCGCACACAGGGTGCTTCGAGCAGGCTTCGCACTTCACCCTTCGCAAGAGTGGACACCCTACTGGGGACTTCGACCGAGTACTTGGCAGCAGCAACTGGTGCTGGGCTTCGTACACGAAGGTCTACACGCACACAAACGGACTTCGCTACGGGCTTCGACACAAGAAGCAAAACAGGCTTCGATCAGGGCTTCGCTAGTAATCTGTGAGGTCTGGCCTCAAGTTACACAGAGCGAACGCACGCTGAAAAACACACTTCGCACAAAACACCATTCGCCTAGACAGGCTTCGGTGCACTACAACTAGCGAGGTATGTAACGCGAGCTCAAGCAAAAAGCACAAAGAAGCAGGGCTTCGCCGCTTGAACAAGGAACACAAATAAAATTGAACTCTGGATGAATACAACGAGGTATGTGGCTACAGGAGCTCAACAGTAAATGCTCAAAGTGTTAAATGTTACCTACCGAGCCCCCATATTTATAGCCCACAGTTCACCCAAAGGAAATGACTACACTACCCCTAGGGTTTACACCAGTTTTGTCTCTACAGAACTGAGGGGTACAAAAGGTAGTCCAACTTTATTCTGGAGGCTTCTCTGTCAGCTTTGCAGAGGGGACAGCGTCAGCTTTTTGCAGAGCAGACAGTGTCAGCCTTTGCAGTCTTTGACCTTCTGGAGCCTCCCTTCGCACGCGAGGGTGCGGTAGCTTCGGCGAGAAGCCTTGAGCCTGGTGGCCTTCGCTTCGCCGAAGATAGCCTCCGATACAGTGACGGTTTTGAGCCGAAGCCGTCAAAGCCCTTGGGCCTTCGCACCAACACCTCCGGAGTGGACCACCACGGCTTCACAGCTTCACCCAGCTCGAACTCCGTCAGTCCGTGTACCGAAGCCATGCAGGCCGAAGTACCACAAGTCAACCACACTCCGGAGCTAGCCTCGCTCCGAAGCCTTCCACACTCCGAAGCCCCACCTTCGGAATACCACCCTTCGAAGTCCCTCCTTCGTCCAAGGCCTCCGCACGAAGCATTCCATGAGCTCTTCGTCGCAGTGTCTCTCCCCGAGCACACTCCTCGACGAGCCTCACCGGGACCATGCCTTCGATGCGCCTCGACTTCTGAGACCTTCGTCGGGTACCTTCGAATGTCTCCCTCTGGAGCACACTTCGAACTCCTTGCCTCCGCAGAGGACTTGATCCATCCAACTCCGAAGTCACTCCTTCCGGAGTACCTTCGAAGTGCCTCACCTCCGAGGACTTTGTCTCGGAGTACCTTCACCCGGAGCCACGCTCCGCACTCTCTGCCTTCACCTGGCGCACCTCGACTTTGAGGACCGACCCGGACCCCCTTCGCAGCCACCGTGACGGAGCTCCCCGCTCCCCTGGCATCAAGCCTCCCGCTTGACCCAGGTTCACCTGCTACGTTCGTCCGTCGCCTCCGAGGTCCCTGCGCACCACCGACAAATAGACAAGTGTATCCAATACTCCGGAGACCTCTCCGGGTTAGAAACCTCCGGCACACACTCCGGTGTACCGCCCAAAGTACCGAAGCCTTCGGTACACACCCAGTCATCGTGTACTGTCGGACCCCTCCGACGAGCACACTCCGCTGCAACAGCTGCAGCAACCAAACTACCGAACACCCTTCGGTGAAATCACCTCCGAACACCCTTCGGAGGTCCAACCTCCGAAACCCCTCCGGAGGTACCCTCCTCCGAACACCTTCGGAGGTACCACCTCCGAACCCCCTTCGGAGGTACCCCTTCGAACAGAGGTTAAAATCCTGTCAATCACTCATCACAAAACACCGAAACCAACACTTGGTTTCTCAATATAGTAAGTTTGTATATCGTAGGTTGGGTATATAGTAATAAGGATTATATTAGGTAGGATTAGATTATATCTAGTCCTTCCTTATCTGTAGATCACCTACCATATCTTTGTTCATGTACTCCTATATATATCGCCCCTCGAGGCTCAATCTAATATCGATCAATTCACATCACAATGAGCATCGATGGGGGTAGCTACCTGTGGAGGAGGTAACCATAGCATCATTTTCCTCTATGTCCTCGGTCATGGATCGATTGAGAACGAGGATTTTTGGTGCTCTCCTAATCCCAGATGGAACCGTATAGTTGAATTGACGGATACAACTTATTATAGTGGAGTCAGACATCCAATCACATGTATTAACCAAAATATACAATGGAGCCTAGATCTGCCAGTTCAAATCTCGGCATCCAAACACACTCTTAGCCATCCCCTCGATTCCGAGTGGCCAAAAGGGGTGATACACCCTAAATATTCTAAGCTCAGAAGTGTGTACCAGTGTGTAGTGTGAGTTCTAGGAATTTTAGCTAATACATAGTTACATACTGTTAGACAGGATATCTTCTCTCCTATAATCAGGGCTGCCCTCTCGGTTTGATTCTATAAATGGGTGGAGGCTGGTTGGCTATATATTTGTAATCCCGCATTAGCAATAAACTCAAGGTGTGATTACCCAAATTACCTCATGCTTTCATGGTATCATTCCTAGAATCCTCCCGCTCCTAACTCCTCATGGTGCCAAGGCCGACGATGACATCGCCGATACCCAGGCTGTTGATATCGCACTCTATCGCGATGTCGAGGCGGCCGCCCCTCTAGGCGAGGTAGGATGCAGCCGTCATCGTGGCTATCGAGCGTCGTCAGTTTGAGGAAGTCATCGCTAGCCACGAATGTGCCCTAGCTGACGTGCAGTGCCATCTCTAGGAAGCCAACACCCTGTCATGGACGCAACCAGCGATGACGCCCTTGTCATGGACACCGATGCCAACAACATCTCTGCCCTGCACGCCTAGGCGCTCGACATCCTCAACATGCGTGCTCTAATGCCAATCACACTCGATCTTGCCACGTTGTCCTTCTTCGAGTGTCATCGTCTTCTCCTCCTTGTCCTCGGCAAGTATGCTCTCGCCGACCACGTCCTGTGCAACACTATGTTCCCTGTAGTTCCTCACTGGGTTCACATGGATCTCCATGTCCACTCATGGATTTATGGCTCCATCTCCCCTGAGCTCTTCGAGATCGCCACCACCAGAAATCCACCGGCCCACACCGCCTAGCTCGCCCTTGAAGAAAAGTTCATAGGCGACCGCAAGACTCGGGTCCTCCTCATCGACATAGAGTTCAATACCCTGTCGTAGGGAACCCTCTCTGTCACGGACTACTGCCGCCAGATGAAGACGCTCGCAAACACCCTCATAGAACTCGGTGAGACAATCTATGATTCCTCGTCATCGACGTCCTTCTCAGCCTCAACGACCGGTTCACCCACCTCCACCCCTACCTCAAGCTCCAGCGCCCCTGCCCTCCTTCGCTGAGGTCCGCTCCGAGCTCCAGCTCGAGGAGCCCTCCATGAGTGTTCCTCCCACCGCCACACCGCCAAACTTTGTTGCCTCGATGACTCCTGTGGCTCTAGCTACCCACTCCAGCCCCGTGCCCATTGCACCAACCTTGGATTGCCCCGGTGTGCCCACAATAGCCTGGCCTTCCCCTACGGGGGGAGTGGTCGGTTTTTTTTCTAGGTTGTGAAAGGACAATAATGTCGCCTAGAGGGGGTGAATAGGCATTTCTGGAAAATTCTCGTGGAAATATTAGTTTGAAACCTTCGAGGATTGGAAGTTTCGATTTTGAATTGGAAGTTCAACAAAACTTTTGCTGACCGGAAGTTCCAATGAGAAATCAAAAGTTCTGGTTCACCAAATAATAAAACAAATAAGAATTTTAATATAGTCAACAAAGTAAATGAATAGAAATGTGTATAATGATATTGGCAATAACTTTTACATAGAAAGATATTCTAGAACCTTGCTAACAAGTAGATCAAGCAATATTAAAGTATGAACTAGCAAGAAATTGCACAAAGTCTATTCTTTAAGAAATTTTATAGCAATTCTATAAGAATAGAAAGTAAGAACTAGTTGTTAGGAGTATGTCTATGTAAGGAAAAATAGATCAATGGGGTAGATTTAGAGATTGGGCTAAAACAAGAAATAAACGTAATTAACTGATAAACTTTAAATCTAGTGGCTTCTAATGAGTTCTAGTACAAACCAATTATTCTTGTAAGTTCTAATAAGTATTATGAAGCTATCACATTCACCAATTGTAATCAAACAAGCACAAGCATATAGATCGAGTTAAAACATGTATGAATATGATGAACTAGCTCATGAACATGAAGAACACAATGAACATGAGTATATATTTACCGGAGTTCGGATCCACCGATCCTATGTCTCTGTTGAGGGACCTCAATAGGCCAAGTCTCTTTCAACCCTTTTTCTCACCAAGCCTTAGCGGACGCTAAGCTTGGGTTTGACTAGAGTTACCTCTTACCTTCCGAAGGTGAGGTAGAACCTTTACAAATTTTCCCATGAACACCACAAGCCTTGGTTGCTCACGGGTGACGCCTTGCTGTCTAGGAGATCTCAATCTCTAAGAGTAACAAACGCAACTTTTATTTATTTGCTATGAACTCAAGTGCTCAAAGATTTTGTAATAAAACCAACCAAATCAACCACCCAAAATCTTCTCAAAAGATGAAGCAACAAAATGACAAGAAGATTTCAAATGAACTCTCAAGACGAATCGCAAAGATTCGCTCTAGATTTGAACATGAATGAGTGGGTTGCTTGCTCAAAATGGTTGAGAAGGAGGGGTTTTTATAGCCCACACCTAAAATCTGACCGTTTGGACATTTTTGGTTGCTCGCCTCGGAAGTTTTGATGGCAAATCGGAGGTTCCGACCAGAAATAAATTCGAAACAGAGAGTTCAAAACAGAATTTCCGATGAAAAAATTAATTCCATACTAAGAGCTAAAATTGGAAGTTCTGATTTTCAGTTGAAAGTTCTGATGGGTCAGAACTTCTGATCCAGGATTGGAACTTGTGAAATTCCTCGCAGTACCCTAGAAAATAGGTCATAACTTTTGACTCTGAACTCTGTTTTTGATGATCCTTGACTTTTTGGAAAGCGTATTCAAAGGGATATCCAACCAAAAAAAAAGAAAAAGGCTTAAAACCCAAAGGAAAAAATGTTATGACTTTGGTTTTCTATCAAGATAGTAATGGGATAAAACATTTTGAGCACCGAGACATATACAAACACATCAACTTTGTATCCCTTTTAATAGTACAACATTCCTATACTCAAATGCAAGAATAAATGATTTAAAACAATAGGAATACCCTCACACCATCTTGTTTCTCCACTTTTCAGGGATGACAAAGTTGAAACCATTTCATCATTGGGACTACTAACCTACATACAACTAGTTAGATATGTTAGTCCCAAAATATTTATACATTTGCCTTGAGCAATGTCCACTTTGAATTTTGGCTTGATGTTGATCAACATATGACGTGTGGGTGCTTCCAAATATTCAAGCCACTTAACATCCTTCAATATATGAAGCCCAGACTTGCTCTTCTCTTCATCAACTCTTGCATTTCTTCAGTAAGATATGTGGATCACCCATAGTTTTCTTTTGGACTTACTTGGTTCATCGGCACAAAGCTTCTACTCGCTCTTCACCATCGTATTGGTCCTTAGGCGCCAAGCCTTCACTTTCCCTTCACCTTTGCATAGTCCTTTGAAGCCGACTATCACTTGCCCTTCACCATATTGCCATAGCAAACTACTTCTTATCCAACCTCTTCAATATGTTCACTTGATACTCATGATTAAAATTCCACATAATCTTCAACATATAATCAATGGTATAATTCAATTGTTCTTCATGATAAATAGCTTCTTATCGATCATCCACTTTAGCTTGTACTTTCCGTATCCATCAATTATACTTAACAAGATTCATTGATCGAAATTCTACTTGTTGATTCTCACTCATGGGCAATCAACCTTTTGCTTGATGTCGGAACTTAACCTAACACACAAACTCATGAAAATGGTTAGTCCCAACATCCATTGTTATTAATCACCAAAACTCAGTACAACTCAACGACTTAGATCTTTCAGGCTAGCATGCCTATGCCCATGCCTGCAATCGCTACCTTGGCTAGCGCACCCAATGGACCTTTTTTAGGCTACTCCGGTCGGTTGGGACAAACAGGCCCTAGTTGGGGCCTTCAACACCATGTCCCTCACTCCTCCAACGGGTGAGTGGTACATGGACTCTGACACTACAACATATATGGCCTCCAACTTCGGTATACTCTCTCACTCTCATCCTCCATCTAGTTCCACGCCCTCCACCATAATCGTGGGGGATGAATCTTCCTATCGTGTCCACCAGTTCCACACATATTGGTTCACTCCACCTCAATAATGTTCTTGTTTCTCCCCATATCATTAAAAGTCTTGTTTTTGTTCGTCAATTTACAACTGACAACAACTGCTCTATCAAGTTTGACCCCTTTGTTTTTTCTGTGAAGGACCTCAGCATCCGACACGTGATTAATAGGCGCAATAGCTCTGGTTCATTCTACCTGCTCCTTCCTCCGTCCCCCACCACTACACCTAGCATTCTCCTCGCTAGTGCATCATCCCAGTTGTGGCACCGCCGCCTTGGTCACCTTGGTCATGAATCCCTCTCTTGCCTATCTAGCTCTTCTGCTATTACATGTAATAATGGGATACTTGACAACCTATACCATGCATGTTAGCATGGCCGTCATGTTCGCCTTCCATTCTCTACCTCGTAGTCTCGCGCTTTGCATAATTTTGACCTAGTTCATTGTGACCTATGGACCTCCTAGTACCTAGTGTTTTAGGGTTCAAATATTATCTTGCTATTCTCAATGATTGCTCTTATCACTTGTGGACTTTTCCCCTCCGTCATAAATCCGACACGTTCTCCACTATTGCCCATTTTTCTCCTTTGTTGCCACCCAATTTGGCACCACCATCAAAAGTGTGCAATGTGACAATGGTCGGGAGTTCCACAATTCTATCGCTCGTACTTTCTTCCTCACACATGGTGTTACTCTCCGTAAGTTGTGTCCATACACGTCGCAAGAAAATGGCAAAGCCGAGTGTGTTTTGCGCACCATCAACAACATCATCCGATCCCTCCTCTTCCAAGCCCATCTCCCTCCTCCCTCTTGGGTGGACACTCTCCACACTGCCACCTACATTTTCAACCGCCATCCCTCAAAAACTCTATAGTTTTCCACCCCCCACCACGCCCTCTATGGACGCCCGCCCTCTTATTCTCATCTCCATGTTTTTGGCTGTAGGTTCTATCCCAACACATCTGCCACTGCTGCCCACAAACTCGCTCCTCGCTCCGTCCTATGTGTCTTTCTCAGCTACTCTCTCGATCAAAAAGGTTATCAATGTCTAGACCTCTCCACGAACTGTGTCATAATCTCTCCCCATGTGATCTTTGATGAGTCCTCTTTTCCCTTTGTCGAAACACCTCCCATGGCCTCCCAAACTGACCTTGACCTTGATTTTTTGGATAATTTTCACTGTCAAGATTCTGTACAGGTCATTGGACGGACGCCTCTGGCTAATTTGCCTCCAAACGCTCCAAAATAGCATGTTATTCCAACCAGCCGCCTTGTTGGGCTACCTCCGCCAATCAGGCTGCGCTTGTTGTTTGGGGTGCCTCCATTAGTCGGGACACTCCCATTGGATGGGCCGCCTCCACTAGCTGGTCGCCCCCATCGCTTGGGCCGCCCTCATTGTTAGGCCGCCTTCGCCAAGCTAGACGCCCTCATTGCCTGGGCCACCTCCACATGGTCAATTTGCACCTGGGTCGCCTGCTTCTGTACCGTGGCGGTGGTGTAACCTACCAACGGTCGGCTTGCGCACTACGTGAGTCTCTCACTAGGTGCTAGTGTTGATGCCTCTCCCCGTCGGTGTCGTCCTAACACCACCCGTTGTCAACAGCCACTCGATGTGCACCCATGCAAAGAGTGGTTTCGCTCAGTCTCGACTACTTCAAGCTACTATTGTCTCCCAGTGCCCTCGACTTATCGTCGTGCATTCGATGACCTGCACTAGCACATGGAGATGAATGAGGAGTTTCAGGACCTCATTCAGAACAACACTTGGACTCTCATTCCTCACCCTCCTAGTGCTAACATCGTCACCGGCAAATGGATCTTCAAGCAAAAAATTTTGTTTGATTGTACTCTTGATTAGTACAAGGCTCGTTGGGTTCTCCGTGCCTTTACACAACATCCGAGCATTGACATCGATAAGACATTCAGTCCCGTCATCAAGCTCACCACCATTCGCATCGTCCTTAGTGTGGTTCTCTCTAGAGATTGGCCAGTTCATCATCTTGACGTCAAGAACACATTCCTGCATGGCACCTTGTCCGAGATAGTCTACTGCACTTAGCCCTCTAGTTTTGTTGACCTAGCTCGCCCTGAACATGTCTATCGGCTCAACAAATCGCTTTACGGCCTGAAGCAGGCCCCTCATGCGGCTGGTACAACTGTTTTTTCACTCACCTATAGTCTTTGGGGTTTATTGAGGCCAAGTTGGACACCTCCCTGTTCGTCCTTCAGCGTGGCTCTGATATTACCTACCTGTTGCTCTACGTGGATGACATTGTCCTCACTGCTTCGATGGCTTCTCTTCTTCATCAGATCATCACCGTGCTACAAGGTACCTTCCCTATGAAGGATATTGGTCCCCTCCAACACTTTCTCAAGGTCGCCGTCACCCGCACTACTTTTGGGATGTTTCTCTCTCAGCGATAGTACACCCTCGAGATTTTGGAGCATGCTGGTATGACTGAGTGCAAGCCCTACAGCACTCCAGTGGATACTCAGTCCAAGCTCTCCTCGGACGATTCTCCGGTTCCAGACTCCACACTCTACCGCAATTTGGTTGGTGCCTTATAGTACCTCACTTTCACTCGCCCGGACATCACCTACATGGTTCAACAGGTTTGCCTCTACATGCATGATCCACAGGAGCCACACCTAACCGCAGTCAAGCATCTTCTATGTTACCTTCGATGCACCGCCGACCTCGGTCTCTTCATCGGTCGTACCTCTTGGCTGACCACATTGACCATCTACACCGATGCTAACTGGGCTGGTTGCCCGAACACCTACCGATCCATATCAGGCTATGCCATGTTCCTCGGCGATTGCCTCATCTCCTGGTCCAGCAAACACCAGCATACCATCTCACGCTCTAGCACTGAGGCCGAGTATCATGTAGTTACCAATGGCGTCACTGAGATGACTTGGATTCGATAGCTTCTACTTGAGCTCCACCAGCCTCTCCAGCATGCCACGATTGTTTATTGTGACAATGTGAGTGTTGTCTATTTCTCGACGAACACGTTACAACATTAGTGCACCAAGCACGTTAAGATTGATCTTCACTTTGTCCGGGAACATGTCATCGCCGGTGTTGTGCGCGTTCTGCATGTGCCGACAACCTCGCAGTTCGTCGATATCTTCACCAAGGGCCTTCCTTTGAGTGTCCTCTTGGAGTTTCGATCCAGCATGAATGTTTGTTCTACCAACATTCTTGCTGTGGGGGGTGTTAGACAAGATATCTTCTCTCCTGTAATCATGGTTGTCCTCCCGATTTGATTCTATAAACGGGTGGAGGCTGGTTAGCTATATATTTGTAATCCTGCATTAGCAATAAACTCAAGGTGTGATTACCCAAATTACCTCATGCTTTCACATACACATTTATCTTATCATTATAGTAACATCACTAATATCCAATGGATATGTTGGACCGGAAACGGCGACCAGAGGGGGGGTGAATGAGAGCTTTTAAAATTTCAGGCTAAGAATAGCCTTCTGTTTTAACTTAGTCTCCTGCGGAACAGCCTTTGAACACACCCTTCTAAGTTCTGGTTCGGAGGTATTTCACAGCTCCGAAACCAGGCTTCGCAATGACCAAAAGTTTGAAGTCAAGAAGACTTCGCTCCACCCACAACACAAAAACTCAACTCCGCTAAGTCAGTGCAGGCTCCGCACACTAGGTGCCTTCGAGCAGACTTCGCACATCACCCTTCGCAGGAGTGAGTTACCCTCTGCATACTTCGACCTAATACTCAGCACTAGCAACAAGTACTAGGCTTTATATTTCAGAGGTCTGAACGTACACTGAACACACTATGCTGAGGACTCCGATAGGGAAGAAATCAGGCTTCGAGTTAAGACATGGATAATGATTCACTAGTAATCAGAGAGGACTAGTGTTGACGCAGAAACACGCCCCCGCACTTGGGCCTGTTCGACGTCCAAAAGTATCGCAACGATACCGACGCCGCGTTTCGACTACCCTGGATAGTGAAAAGGGATTTGGATTCGCCAGAAAATCAGATAAATAGTTGATATTTCAATCCAATTGGCTGAAAAGTACTAGTAATAATGTAAACAGTAGCAAAACGATGAAAATACCTGGAATCGGCCAATTCGGAGTTACAACGAAGATGGTCCGAAGGGTCCCTAGGGCATCTTCGGCCTCAAGCCCGGTCAGACCGGAGGTACAACCTCGGTCGGACCGGAGGACTGGGAAGGGGTTCCGGCCAGAGTCCCGAGGGCAACTGTGAAGGGTGGCTCCAGTGTGGTGCGGAGGGTCCCGGTCAAACCGACGAGGTACTCCCGGTCGGACCGGCGAGGCAGGCTTTGACGCGTACGGGCTCTGGCGCGGCACAATGCGAAGGGGATTCGGGCGCAACCTCCGGACTCTAGCGCAGCGTGGTGCGGAGGTCCCTGGTCAGACCAGCGAAGTGATGTCGGTCTGACCGGCTGTTGCCGACAACAGCGTGATGAGGCCCAGTTAGACCGGTATTTCAACGCCGGTCGGACCAAAGTAACAGATCTGATGTGCTAAACCTCGATAACCTTAGCAAATAATCTTCAATCGCCTCCAAACTTTGCAGAGACGTTTAAGAAGGCAATTGATCTACAAAACACCCAAAGATACAATACAATTCGGCCAAGGGGCCGAATTACCAAGTATGGCGATAAAAACCGATAAAAGGATAGCAATCCATTAAGTGGATTAATGGGAGGTTCACAAACGAACCAGCAAGGGTTACCGTGATTACGGACGTGGCAGATGGAGGGCTTTCAAGCAAACCCACGAAGATGCGAAAAGTAAAGGAAATAAATGCGATTAAAAGCTAGGGCTTTGGATTTTTGGATTGGAGAGAGGGAGCTTGATTCGGCCTTGCCCCCAATATTTACAGGGGCGTGGGCTGGTTATCCGTGGCTAGAGATAGAGTAAGATGCGGCCAAAACTCTGTTAGGATAAGATTTGGGCAAAAATACCTCAAATCCTCTTCAGATCCATATTCTGAACCTTGGTCGGTCTGACCGAGCCCATGGGTTCGATCTGACCGGACCTGGCCGGTTGGACCGGCCTACCATAGCCGGTCAGACCGGCCTTTGCCAGGTTTGACATATTTTCGGTCAAAAATACCATTTTTCACTATTTGCCTAGTTTGACCATTAATTCCATTTTTTTCTATAAACACATGCCCCTTGCCTTTTAGCAAACTTAGTGAGCTAAAAGCACGACGGGCCTTGGGCGATACTTTCAATATCGGCCTTTTAACACTTCAAGCGTTTTGCCATACACTTGGGAAGTACTTTTTCAAATATCTACCATTCAAAGCCCTTCGAAATCGCTCTCCTTGTAAAGACTCTAGGACATATGCATTGCCTGGAGCGATTTTGACTACCTTAAAAGGTCCTTCCCAACTAGGTGACCATTTACCAAATTTTGAACTCCTAGCGCCTAATGGCAAAATCATCTTCCACACCAAGTCATTGATTTGAAACGATTTTTCCTTGACCTTCTTGTTGTAGGCCCTAGCTACTCTTCTTTTATCTTTCTCTATTACCTCTAGAGCCTTCAACCTCTTATCGGTCACTTCTTCTAAATTATCCTTTAGAAGTGTTTCATATTCGTCGACCGATAAGCCATTTTTCTTAAGAAATCTAAGTGAGCCAATATCCACCTCTACCGGTAGAGCGCCTTCTTTTCCATATACTAACTCATATGGACTGACTTTAGTGGCATCGTGCCTTTCAACTCTACTAGCCCATTGAGCTTCGGAAAGTACCGCATGCCACTTCTTTGGAAACTCTTCAATCTTCTTCTTGATTAGTTTAATCATAGTTTTGTTACTAGACTCGGCCTGACCATTGGCCTGAGCATAATATGGGGAAGAGTTTACCAATTTGATCCCGTAGTATTCGGCAAAGTCCCTCACTTCTTTAGCAACAAACGAAGTACCTTGGTCTGTAGTGAGAGTTTGGGGAATCCCGAATCTGTGTATAATGTGTTTTAAGATGAAATCAAATACCTCGTTGTGAGTCATGTTCTTGAGTGGTACGGCCTCGGTCCATTTGGTGAAGTAATCTATTGCCATCAACATGAATCGATGCCCCTTTGAAGATGGTGGATGAATTTGGCCGATGAAGTCTAAACTCCAACCTCAGAACGACCATGGTTTGATGATAGGATTGAGCATTGATGCCGGTGCTAGCTGAATATTGCCAAATTTTTGACAAGGTTCACACCCTCTATAGTATCTAAAACAGTCTTCGGTCATAGTCGACCAATAAAAACCCACCCTTTTGAGCATCCAACTCATCTTCGGGGCTGACTGATGAGTACCGCAAAGCCCTTCATGTACTTCGCCTGCAGCAACTCTAGCTTGATCGGAGTCCAAACACTTCAAAAGTACTCCATCAATAGTCCAGCGATACAACACATCGTCGAGCAAAACAAATTTGAAAGCATGTCGCCAAACCTTCCGATCAACCTTTTGGCTTGGATTTCTCAAATATTGGATGATTGGGATCCTCCAATCATCCTCACTAATCAAAGGAGCAACAACCAAATTCCCACTAGAACTGGCCTCGAGATTTCTCATTTGGACCTGCCCCCCAAGTGCTAAACCTTCCTGGCAATAGTCGGTCGGACTGGCCATGTTGGCCCGGTTCAACCGGCTATTGTCAGTCATCTAGCATGGTTCGGTCTGACCGTCCTGACATGGTCAGTCAGACCGGGAATGCAAGGGCAGTCTAACCATGCTTACATGGCCGGTTAGACCGACATCAGTACCCTCGAGTGCTATATCGTCTTCAAACATCGGTTTTTCCCGTGTGCAGAATTTACCTCTCCTAATTTGATAGCCTGATGCTTGTTGAGCCAAGTCATTTGCAAGTGAGTTGGCCTCTCTAGATACATGAGTAATCTCAAAATCATTAAAGGTAGCAATTAAGTCTAAACACTTATCCAAGTAGCTATTTAGTAAACCGTTAAAACATTGAGCAAGCTTGGCTACTTGTTGCACGACTAATAAAGAATCACCATATGCATGAACATGTTTCACACCCATGGAGTTTAACAACTCAAGACCTAGCAATAGGGCTTCATATTCGGCTTGATTATTAGTTGAATGAAATTCTAAATGGGTCGAGGTTTCAAAGTGCATACCACTTGGTGATACGAGCACCACTCCAACACCTTGGCCATTTTTGCAAGCTGAACCATCGAAATAAAGTTTCCATGGTAATACTTCAATCAAAGCGACTTCATCGCCCCAATTGACATCTACATGGTGATCTACTATAAAATTAGCAATGACTTGGCCTTTCATAGCTCTCAACGATTCATAAGCCAAATCATATTCAATTAACGCATACGCCTACTTGCCGATTCTACCACTTAGAATCAGCTTTTTCAACATGTACTTTATGACATCCATTTGGCAAGTGACAACACATGTGCTAGGGAGAAGATAGTGACGCAATTTGGTACACGCATAATAGAGGGATAAACACAAACGCTCCACAAACACGTACCTTGTCTCGACGTCCAGAAGTCGACGACTCAAGAAGGTGATGATGTACTCTCTTCCTTCAATGTCTTGAGTCAACACGGCTCCAATCACACTCTCCTCCGCAGCGATATAAAGCCGAAACGGAATCCCGGCCTTCGGTGCCCTTACTACTGGCGGCGTCGATAAGCACTCTTTGATTTTCTCAAAGGCGCATTGCTAGCTTGCCCCCAAGTGAACTTGGCTTCATTTTTTAGCCGGAGTATCGGGACGAAAGCATCAATTTTGCCAGACAAGTTAGATATAAAGCGTCGCAAATAATTGACCTTGCCTAGTAGTTTCTGCACATCTTTCTTACATGTCGGCGCTACACATCCTCTAATTTTCTCAAGCCTCCTAGGATCGATTTCAATGCATCTTTCATGAATCATGAATCCCAATAACTTACCCGCCGACATGCCAAACGCACACTTGAGCGGGTTCATTTTTCAGCCATACTGGCGCATTCTTTCGAAAGCAACTCTTAAATCGGCGAGGTGATTCTCCATAGCGTCCGATTTGACCACACCATTATCTATATAAACCTCTAACATAACTCCTAACAAGTCATGAAACATTAAGTTCATGGCACGTTGGTATGTGGCGCCAGCATTCTTTAAACCAAACATCATTACTACCCACTCAAACAAGTCGACAAAACCGGGGCAGCGAAAATCCGTTCTAAAAATGTCTTCTTTAGCCATAAAGATTTGATTATAACCAGCGTTGCCGTCAAGAAAACTTAGTACCTTGTGTCCCGAGGCATCGTTGATCAGCATGTCGGCTATTGGCATGGGGTACTCGTCTTTTGGAGTGGCTTTGTTCAAATCCCTAAAGTCGACACAGATGCGGATCTTGCCACTCTCTTTCTTCTTGACAAGCACGATGTTAGCGACCCATTCTACATACCTGCATGGCCTAATAAAACCTGCCACTAATAGACGTCCAACCTCCTCTTTAACTCAGTCATAGATGGTCGAATTGAAGCGGCGCGGCAGCTGCTTATAAGGCCTAAACCTGGGTTTGATGGGGAGCCAATGCTCAACAAGCTCTCGGCTTAACCCGGACATCTCGCTGTAGTCCCATGTGAAGTAATCAACATACGATCGAAGCAATTTTATTACTTCGGCCTTTACATCATTATTCAAAATCTGATTTACAAATGTCGGCCTCGGAACACTACCATCTCCTATGTCTATTTGTTCCAAAGGGTCGGCCGACGAGAAGCCTTGACCTAATTTTTCTACCTCGCTAAAATCTTCGATGGCTTCGGTGATACCATCTTGAGAAGACCAATATTGCTCCACGCGAGATTTTAGCCAATCAAGATTAGCGCTAGACATTCTACTATCTTAGACACAACCGAGCCACACCAGCCGGCTATACGGAAATAGGAACGAACCTCCCCTCTGATACACTGACAAAGTCATAATCCGAGAGGTCCCGTCCTGACAAGCATTCTATCTCATCATGGGTGGTGTCGTCGGACGCATCGGGCAAACTAACATGGGCCGATGTATCGGCGTATACTATCTCGACTTCGTCGCCATCCCATTGTATTAGGTGCTAGTACAGGGTAGACGGTATACACTGGTTTGTGTGGATCCAATCACGCCCAAGCAATACATTATAATTACCTTGCACGTCGACGACGAAGAAAGCGGTGGGCAGTGTCTTGTTCCCCACTGTCAGTTCTAGGGACAGTACTCCTTTAGCTTCCGTCGTGTCACCATTGAAGCTGTTGAGGGTGACGTTGGTCTTCTTCAGGTCATTGTCGTCCTTGCCGAGCTTCCTTAGAAGGGAGTACGACATTAGGTTCACAGTGGCTCTGCCATCGACGAGCATCCTCGAGATAGGCTTCCCGTCGATGTGCCCCCTTATGTAGAGAGGTCTCAGGTGATGGCTCGTGTCTCTGGGCTTCTCGAATACGGCGTCCCGCGGGCCATGGTTTAGCTGCACGACCCCGACCTCCTCCTGCAGTGGAGCAAACTCGAAAGGCAACATGACGATGCCAATGTCCATCGCCTGAGGAGCGGGCCCCTCGGAGACGGGAGTGTAGTCGTCGTCAAGCAAATCGTCATCGTCAGAGCTAACAACGGGGGCCGAGTCATTGACCATGACCGGCCTAGGTCTCCAGACTTTCTTTACCGTGGGCCGAGGGCAGATTTCCTCAAAAAATGCATCTTGTGCCTCCTCAGCCTTCTCTTCTCGTTTTTCTTGTGCCCGCAAGCACTGCAACCTCCTCTTTTGTGACTTGGAAATTCCCGAGGGTGCCCATGATGGCTGAGGATGGGTGCCGGGTGCCACGGTCTTGCTTCTATCATTTTTGGCCGAATCAGACTTGTCTGTATCGGCCTCGGATATCTTGCACTTGCCATGAGAGGTCCCCTGCTCCTGGTTGGTCGGACCGGCCATAGCGGGCTAGTCGGATCGGTCTATGCCGAGAACCAATGTAAGGCCGGTCGGACAGGCCACAGTAGGCTGGTCGGACAGGCCACAGTAGGCCGGTCGGACCAGTCTTCGGCCGGGGCTCCGGTTGGGCTAGGAGATGCGTCTTCGCGTCGTCCCATTGGGGTACCCTTTGGGATTGGGAACTCCTAGGATCCCACCCTGATGACTATAATTTCCGGGGCGTCTTCACGTCCATCCCTTCTAGTGCCATCTCGCGGAGCCCGGTTCTTAGGTACTACGGACAGGCGGTGAATAATATCATCATCCTGCACCGGCCCCGAAACCTGCCACTCGGAAACACTAGAAGGAATGTGAGTGTTAGTAGCTGGACACTGCCCAGAGTTCTCCAGCGGTGGAGGCCAAGTCGGAGCCATCGCCCAGTAGTAGGGTGGTGGCATCGGAGGCTCTAGCGGCCATGCCCACTGAGTGCCGAACCTGTTGGCCTGTTGGAAGCTCAGCCACGTTGATGGTACCTCAGACCAGACCAGCGAAGAGTCCTGCCAGGCTAGAGGTAAACTAGCCCATGGTGGAGACGGGCCCATCCACTGGAGGCCAAATCCCTTTGGAGGCTACAGCCCGCTCGGAGGAGGTGGGTCCGGCCACTGAGGTTCGAACCCTCCCGGAGGTTGGAACCCATCCGGAGGTGGGTTCGGCCACTGAGGTCCGAAGCCTCCCGGAAACTGAGGCCAAGCCGGAGGAGGGTTCGGCCACTGAGGTCCGAACCCTGCCGGAGGCTGGGACCAACCCGGAGGGGGGTTCGGCCATTGAGGTCCGAACCCTACCGGAAGTTGTATCCACTCCGAAGAGGGGTTCGGACCTTGAGGTCCGAACTCAACCCTCATGGGGCTCGTTCTCCTAGGGGACTTCGACCGTCCCGGAGCCTGTGGGCGAACACCTCTCCTCTCGAACCTTCGCTGGTGCTTATCCAAAAGCATCTTGTAAGTCACCTTCGGCCTTCTGTGGTGCCTGGCCGAAGATGATGGCTTAATATTTTCTTTCCACACTCCTACCTCCAGATTCTTTGGTACGAGTGTGCGCCGAATCAACACCTTCTTTCCCTCGAGCTCAATGTTGTTCATGGGAAAAGGGTCTCTATCTAATTTCATCTTTGGATTCGCTCCTATTTTCAATCGTCCTTCCTCTATGGCTGATTGTACCTGCCGACGAAAAACATTGCAATCGTGAGTGTAGTGAGAATGTGAATCATGCCACTTGCAGTGGGGACGCTTTTTTAATTCATCGGCCGATGGCATGACTTGCCCTTTCGGTAGTCGCAGAAGCTGATTTTTAAGTAGAAAATTGAATATTTTATCGCACTTAGTGACGTCGAACGAATATCTAACTTCGTTAGGCCGACTCTTAGAGGGAGATGGTCGCAATTCGGAGCAGGTGATGCGTTTAGACTTCACGCTCCAAGTCCATTCGGTCGTGTACATATCGGTCGGATCTTCTTCCTCTTTGGATTCTCCCTCGTCAGAGTGCTCCATAGTGTGGATTTCAGCCCTTGGTTTATTAAAAGTTTTAACAAATTTTTTATCTTTGGCCCGGCCTTCCTGGACCAGAGCCTGTTGCAATACTTGGCTAACGTCCAAGAGGTTTTGATTATCCATACGTTCCTTAATTTCTGCTCGTAGGCCATTGAATGCTAGATCTGCTAGGTCTCTTTCCGATACGTTTAGCCTAAAACATTTATTCCTGGTGTCTCTAAAGCGTTTGACATACTCAGAAACACTTTCGCTAGATTTTTTCTTAATCGCCGTGAGGTGTGATAGCCTAAGCTCGGTCTCGCCTGTGTAGAAATAATCATGAAACTTTTGCTCTAGCTAAGCCCATGTCTGCACGGAGTTCGGCGGAAGCGCCAAAAACCAAGTGAATGCGGTGCCAGACAATGATAGGGAAAATAACCTGAGTTTTAATGCATTTGATCCGCTAGCTTCGTCACATTGTGCTAGAAATTGGCTAATGTGTTCTAATGTGGATTTACTACCCTCGTCGTTGTTGATAGTAAAAAATGGACTTAATGGCTAGATTGTCAAAATATCAATTTTTGGTGATTTGGGCCAAAAGTACACATGTCCAGGGTCTGTCCGAAGCCCTACAGGGCCGAAGCCCATTGAGCTGTGGGCTCCGAAGGGCTCTAGCCAGCTTCTGGGCTTCGACCAGGAAGCCTTCGGAGGCCCACGCTGCCGAAGCTTCGGGAGCCTTCGGAGGCCCACGCTGCCGAAGCTTCGAGGAACCTTCGGAGGCCTACGCTGCCGAAGCTTCGGGAACCTTCGGAGGTCCACGCTGCCGAAGCTTCGGCACGAGGAGCAAGCCTCGACGGGCTTGGCCGAAGCCCACGCTACCGAAGCTTCGGCCTGAGGAGCAAGCCTCGACGGGCCTGGCCGAAGCCCACCTCGACAGAGGTAGAGTTGTACGCGTTTCCAACTCAGTCTTTATCTCTATCTGGTCGGTTTAATAGCAGATGAGATTAGGAGTTAACCCCCTATAAATAGAGAGGCTTGGCCGGCGTGAGAGCCCCCCCCAACTTAACCAAACCAAAGCCCATGCTTTGATTGCATTTATTTTATCTTTATTTTCCTGTACCTCTTCGTGGGTTTGCCTGGAAGCCCTCCACCGGCCACTACGGAACAGTGGTAACCCTTGTTACTTCGCTTGTGAAGTATCTGTTAATCTACGTAATAGATTGCTATCACCTTGTTACTTCGCCTGTGAAGTATCCGCTAATCTACGTAACAGATTGCTACCTTCGCTACTAGTGCAACACTTGGCAAAATTCGGTCCTCGGGCCGAATTGGTACTTCGCATCATCTCTGTTGCAGGTTCACACGTTCGGAGCCACTTCGCCGGAGGTGTCCGGAGCTGAGAGATCAGTTCCGGAGGTCCCTAGGACACCCTTCGACGAGACCATAGGCTTCGGCAATAGGCTTCGCCAGCAGACTTCGTCGCCTCAGGCTTCGCCATGACCATACTCCGCACCGGACGAAGTTGCACTTGCGCGTGGCCCTCGCGTCACTATTCTGTAATTTGTTGTATCAGAGATCTCACGCCGAACCCCGTTGTTCGGAGGTGATCACCGCGTCTAGGTCCATTCGGAGCTAATCTTTGGCCGGATCAGTCCGAATGCCGAAGCACCCTTCGGCGGAGTACTTCGCACCAGACGCCGAAGGTACCCTTCGGTGACCCCTTCGCACCAGACTTCGAACCAGACGGGCTCCGACTGGTTTGCTGATTTTATTCTATTTAATCTATCTTTTTCGGCTAATTGGATTATTTTGTGTAATCTGGTTGCTTGGCGACTCCACCCCCTTATCACTATTAAGGGTAGTCGGAACGCGACGTCGGTGCCACGTCACGCTTAGGCTTGTCCCTAAGTATCCGTGCACTTTTGGATCGTCGAACTGACCCAAGTGCGGGGGCACGTTTTCGTGTCAACACACTTTTTGGCGACTCCGCTGGGGACAGCTACGCCAACATGATGAGTACGTCTACATCGGCCACCGATACATCTACATCGACTACTACGTCTACACCACCGATTGACACAATAGGAGGCGCAGATATCGACAACTGCAACATATTGTCACCTACACTTGAAGATATCCCTGCAGCAGAACGAGCAGAGATCGAGGCAAAGTTAAAGGCACTCCAAGACATGATGCTTAGGGTCTACATCAAGACACGTGCGGGCTTCGTCAAGCGTGATGTCATCACCCCCGACCTCGCTCAGGTCTAGGTAACACCGATATCACCTCGTTTATCTTCTTTAGAAATTGAGCAAAAAATAGCCGCATCAGTAGATCAGGCCGTTAGCGCTTCGCTAGCCAACCGTCTAGATTCGGTAGTCAGCTCCCAAGTAGAGGCAACTCTTAGAAGGTTCGGCTTCACTGAGGCCATACCCCCGGTTCCTATAGCTAGTGCACCTCTGACAAACATGTCTCCAGCCTCATCACTTATGGCCGAGACCAATCATTATACCTATGGTCAAACTAATACTGCATACCACACAACACCTGCGCTAATACCCGCGGTACCCACACCGCACGCGCGGGCACCCGGACACGAGCATGTTGTACAGATAGCGCGTAGGGAAGAAGCACATGGCCGACACGTCGATATCCCACCGCGTGTCACTCCCCCACATGAGAGGCGAATGCAAACAAACTACCAAGATGACATAGATGAGCGGGTCCGCGCACTGTTTAGAGAATGTGCTGGCTTCGTGCCCAAGGGACGGGTTAGGGTTTATCGCAAACCATAACCCGATCATTTTGATACAGTACCCTACCCCCACGGCTATAGGATCCCTGAGTTCACTAAATTCGATGGCGAGGGTAGCAGGACCACACTAGAGCATGTTAGTCAATTTTTGGCGCAGTGTGGAGAGGTTAGCGGGATAAATGCCCTGAAGGTTAGACTATTTTCTCTCCCGCTATCCGGCACAGCTTTCACTTGGTTTTCGGCGCTCCCGCCGAACTCCATCCACACGTGGGACGGTTTAGAACGGAAATTCCATGATTATTTCTACACAGGTGAAACAGAACTTAGGCTTTCGCATTTGACATCGGTAAAGCAAAAATCTAGTTAGAGCGCCTCTGAGTATATCAAGTGTTTCAGGGATACTAGAAACCGATGTTTTAGTCTTAACATTTCAGAAAGGGACTTGGCGGAATTAGGTTTTAATGGGTTGTGTTAAGAACTTAAAGAAAGGTTAGATAACCAAAACTTTTTAGAAGTTAGCCAAGTTCTACAGCAGGCCCTGGTCCAAGAAAGCCGAGCCAAAGATAAGAAATTTATTAAGACGTTTGGCAAGCCTAGGGCCGAAATCCACATCATGGAATGCTCTGATGAGGAGGAGTCAGAGGAGGAGGATTCGGCCGACATGTACGCGGCCGAATGGGTTACCAACACTAAAAACAAACCTGTCACTTGCTTCGAACTACAACCACCCCCCACAAAGAGTAGACTTAATGAGGTCAAGTACTCGTTCGATGTGACTAAATGTGATAAAATATTTGATTTCCTTTTAAAGAGCCAGCTTCTCAAGTTACCTAAGGGTCAAGTTATCCCACCTGCCGAGGAGTTAAAGAAGCATCCGTACTGTAAGTGGCATGATTCACATTCTCATAATACTAATGATTGCAATGTTTTTCGACGGCAGATACAATTGGCCATAGAAGAAGGACGATTGAAGATAGACCATGATCCAAAAATGAAGCTGGATAAAGATCATTTTCCAGTCAACGTCGTTGACCTCGGCGAGAAAAAAGGTGTTGATTCGGCCAGAACAGGCCGAGTCTGCTAAAGGAAAAGATGTGATTATTGGAGAACAGCGCACTCGCACACTTGTGCCAAAGAACCCCGAGGTAGGAGTACAGAAACAGAACATCAATACCCCTTCGACTAAGGCTCGCAAGAGGCCAAAGGTGACATATAACATGTTGTTTAACAAGCATCAGAGGAGGGCCAAAGAGGCAGGTCCGCACGCAAAGTTAAAACGACCGAAGGGTCCATAACCTTCGAAGGGTGGCTTCGGACCGAAGGTTGCGAACCCTCCGCACGAAGGCTTCGGGCCGCGGTGTCCTGGTGCTCCGCACGGTGGTTCTGAGCCACAATGGCCGAACCCCCTGTGCGACAACTTTGAACCCCAATGGTCGGGTTCCCCACGTGACAACTTCGAACCCCTGTGGTCAGGTCCCCCATGCGACGGCTTCGACCCCCAATGGCCAAACCCCGCACCATGGTGGACGTCTCCGATAGGAGGCTTCGGCCCACACTGGCCGAACGTACCTCCGGCCTGGCAGGACCCTTCGCTGGTGTGGTCTGAGATTCCTTCGACTTGGCCGAACCCCCTTCCAGGTAACGGGTTCGTCTCACAGTGGCCGAGGCCACTAGAGCCTCCGATGCCTCCGCCGTATGACTGGGCGGGGACCCCGTGGGCTCCGTACGTATCCGGGGCAGGGTACCCTCCCCAGATTAACCCTATGCCTTATTTTCCTTCGGAGTATTGTGAATGGCAGGGGCAAACAGACGCAGTGGAGGGGGGATCGTCCACAGACTGTCTGTGATACCTCCGAATTGGACCCAGCAGAGCGAAGCCGAAGGGTGCGAGCACGCGGAGGCCGAAGTCAGGAAGTATGAAGCCATAACTATCAGAGTTGGGTCTCAGGAAGTCCCAATCCCGAAGACTTTGTCGCTGAGGGCTGACGGAGGTAAGACGTGTGCTTCGACCGGGCTCCGCGCCGAAGCTTGGTTCGATCGGCCGAACGAGGCTGATCTGTCCGACGGGGTTCGCAGCAAAGCCCCCCTCGAACACAGGGTGCCCGAGGCCGAAGGGCACACTTCGGCTAGAATTAACAGGAGTCAAAAAGTAGCTCCAGGTACCAAGCCGCAGCCATCTTGGGCTCCTCTGGGCATGTCCAAATCACAGAAGCGATGCCTAAAAAGGTTGCGGGCACAGGAGATGCGCGAAAAGGTAGCTGAGGCCGAGCGCGATGCTATCTTCGAAGAAATCCGCCCTCGGCCAGCCATGAAGCAGGTATGGAGAGAGAAGCCGGTTGAGGTAACCAACCAGGCCCCTAGTCCAAGCGATGACGAGGATGACATGCTCGATGACGACTACTCGCCCGTCTCTGAGGGACCCGCACCCCAGGTGATGGACATCAACATCGTCACGCTGCCTGCCGAGTTTTCCCTACCGCGGGACGAGGCCGAGGTCGCTCAGTTGAACCTCGGTCCACGCAGCACCATCTTCGAGAAGCCCGAGGACTCGGCTCGCCATCTGAAGCCCCTCTATGTTAGAGGCCACATCGATGGGAAGCCGATTTCCCGGATGCTGGTCGACGGCGGCGCCACTGTTAACCTAATGCCTTATTCATTGTTAAAGAAACTTGGCAGGGACGAAGATGACCTGAAGAAGACTAACTTGATGCTCAACGGCTTCAGCAGCGAGAGCTCCGAGGCCAAGGGAGTACTCTCTATGGAGTTGACGGTGGGCAACAAGACGTTGCCGACAGCATTCTTCGTCGTCGACGTACAAGGTAATTATAGCATGTTACTCGGGCGCGACTGGATTCACGCGAACTGTTGCATCCCTTCTACTCTACACCAGTGCTTGATATAGTGGGATAGCGATGAGATAGAAGTCATCCCCGCGGATACTTCGGCCCAAGTAGCATTGGCCGATGTATCAGTCGACACCGTCCATAACAAGGTAGAGTGTCTATCATGTAGAGATCTTTCGGATTATGACTTTGTTAGTATATCCGGAGGACGGTTTGTACCGGTGTCTGTAAAGCCGGCTGGAGTAGCACGGCTATTTTTGTATTAGTAGTCATGTCTAGCAAGGATAATCTAGATTGGCTAAAATCTCGGGTGGAGCAGTATCGGTCTAATAAAGACGGTATTGCCGAGGCCATCGAGGACTTTAGTGAAGTAGAAAAATTAGGGCAAGGTTTTGCGTCGGCCGATCCCTTGGAAGAAATTAACATAGGTAATGGCAGCGTCCCAAGGCCGACTTTTGTAAACCAACATTTACAGCCCGATGAAAAGGCTGAAGTAATAAAGTTACTTCGGTCGTATGTCGATTGTTTCGCATGGGAATATAGCGAGATGCCAGGACTAAGCCGCGAGCTCGTAGAGCATCGGCTGCCCATCAAGTTTGGGTTTAGGCCTTATAAACAGCCTCCCCGCCACTTTAATTCAGCCGTCTATGACCGAGTTAAGGAGGAAGTGGAACGACTACTTAAGGCTGAATTTATTAGGCCATGCAGGTACGCGGAGTGGGTTGCTAACATTGTGCCTGTAGAGAAGAAAGGGAGCGGAAAGATACGAGTATGCATTGATTTCAGGGATCTGAATAGAGCCACTCCAAAAGACGAGTATCCGATGCCAATAGCCGACATGCTAATCAATGATGCCTCGGGACATAAGGTACTAAGTTTTCTTGATGGAAATGCTGGTCATAATCAAATCTTTATGGCCGAAGAGGACGTCTATAAGACTTCCTTTCGATGCCCTGGTTTTGTCGGTTTGTTCGAGTGGGCCGTCATGACTTTTGGTTTGAAAAATGCCAGCGCCACGTATTAGCGCGCTATGAACTTGATCTTTCATGACTTGTTAGGAGTCATGTTAGAAGTTTACATCGATGATGTCGTGGTCAAATCGAACGCTATGGGAAACCATTTAGCCGATTTGAAAGTTGCTTTCGATAGGATGCGGCAGTATGGGTTGAAAATGAACCCGCTTAAGTGTGATTTTGGTGTGTCGGCAGGTAAGTTCTTAGGTTTCATGATTCATGAGAGAGGTATAGAAATTGATCCTAAGAGACTTGAAAAGATTAGAAACGTTGTAGCGACGGCATGCAAGAAGGATGTGCAAAAGTTGCTAGGCAAGTTGAACTATTTGCGTCGCTTTATATCCAACTTGTCCGGCAAGATTGATGCCTTTGTCCCTATACTCCAGCTAAAAAATGAAGCCTAGTTCACTTGGGGGGCAAGCCAGCAAAGGGCTTTTGAGAAGATCAAGGAATGCTTGTCATCACCGCCCGTGGTGAGGGCACCCAAGGCCGGGATTCCGTTTCGTCTATACATCGCCGCTGAAGATAGCGTGATTGGAGCCATGCTAACCCAGGAGGTGGAGGGGAAGGAGTACATCATCACGTTCTTGAGCGATTATGTTTATCACTTTATTACGCGTGCACCAAGTTACGCCATTATCTTCTCCCCACCACATGTGTTGTCGTTTGCCAAACCGATGTTATAAAGCACATGTTACAGAAGCCGATTCTAAGTGGAAGAATCGGAAAGTGGGCTTACGCGTTGATTGAATACGATTTGGCCTACGAGCCCCTAAGGGCGGTGAAAGGCCAAGTCATAGCCAACTTTATAGTTGATCATCACATAGATGCTCGCTGGAGTGATGCTATTGCTCTAGTTGAGGTAGTGCCATGGAAGATCTATTTTGATGGTTTGGCTTGCAAGAATGGCCAAGGTATTGGAGTAGTTCTCATGTCACCCAATGGTATGCACTTTGAAACCTCGGCCCGACTAGAGTTTTCTTCCACTAATAACCAAGCCGAATACGAGGCTTTGTTGCTAGGTCTTGAACTGCTAGAGTCTGTAGGTGCCAAATATGTTCACGCGCATGGCGATTCATTATTAGTAGTACAACAAGTAGCCAAGGATGCTCAATGTTTTAATGGCTTGCTGAATAGCTACTTGGACAAATGCCTAGACATAATTGCTACTTTTGATGATTTCAAAATATCTCACGTGTCAAGAGAAGCCAATTCAATAGCCAATGACTTGGCTCAGCAAGCATCTGGCTACCAAGTAAAGAGAGGGAAATTTTCTGTGTTGGAAAAGACGATGTTTGGTCTCATTGCCGAAGCTAGTGATGCTGGAAAGGCGCGCCCTCTGGGTCGAACCCCTCGGGTCGCCGGAGGCCACCGCATGCCGGTGCCTATAGTCCGAAGCCTCTCGGACGGGGAAGGCTCTCCAGGGTCCGAACCCTCCGGAGGGCTTCGGCCCAACACACTCCGAACGACCACCTCGGCCAGGCTTCAGCAGGAGTTGGAAGGGCTCGGGGGCACCCCGAAGCCAGTGTTTTAGAGGTCGTTTCGGAAGGTATACTAGCGAAGCCCTCTAAAACCTGTAAGGGCGATTGGAGAGTCCCAATCATCCAGTATTTGAGAGACCCTAGCCAAAGGGTTGATCGAAAGGTTCGGCGACAAGCGTTCAAATTCATGTTGGTAGACGACACATTGTATCGCCGAACTATCGACAGAGTGTTGTTGAAGTGTTTAGACTACGAACAGTCCCAGGTGGCTATAGGAGAAGTCCATGAGGGGCTTTGCGGCACTCACCAGTCGGCCCAAAAGATGAGTTGGATGCTCAAAAGAGCGGGTTTTTATTGGCCGACTATGACTGAAGACTGTTTCAAGTACTACAGAGGATGTGAGGCATGTCAGAAGTTTTGCAACGTCCAGTTAGCTCCTGCCTCATTGCTCAATCCTATTGTCAAGCCATGGCCGTTTCGGGGTTGGGGTCTAGACTTCATCGGCCAGATCTACCCTCCTTCCTCAAAGGGGCATCGGTTCGTGCTGATGGCGACAGATTACTTCACCAAATGGACCGAGGCCGTACCTCTCAAGAACATGACTCATAATGAGGTACGCGATTTTATTTTAAAGCACATCATACATAGATTCGGCATCCCTCAAACTCTTACTATGGATCAAGGTAGTTCATTTGTTTCTAAAGAAGTAAGGGACTTCGCCGAATACTATGGCATTAAGTTGATAAACTCTTCACCTTACTATGCTCAGGCCAATGGTCAGGCCGAGTCTAGTAATAAAACCGTGATTAAGCTTAGTAAAAAGAAAATTGAAGAGTTTCCTAAAAGGTGGCATGAAGTGCTTTCCAAATCATTATGGGCTTGTAGGATTGCAAAGCACGGTGCCACCAAGGTCAGTCCATATGAGTTGGTATATGGACAAGAGGTTGTTCTGCCTGTGGAGGTAGATCTCGGCTCCTTAAGAGTGTTAAAGCAAGACGGCTTATCGGTCGATGGGTATGAGACGCTTCTGAAGGATAACTTGGAGGAAGTGACCGATAAGAGATTAAGGGCTTTAGGAACCATAGAAGTAGACAAAGAGAGTAGCTAAGGCCTACAATAAGAAGGTTAAACCAAAATCGTTTCAAACAGGAGACTTGGTGTGGAAGACGATTTTACCCTTACGCACGAAGAGTCCCAAATTTGGTAAATGGTCACCTAGCTAGGAAGGTCCTTTTAAGATAGCCGAGATCTCTCCCGGCAACGCATACGTGTTAGAATCCCTACAGAGAGAGCGGTTTCGAAGAGCTTTGAATGGTAGGTACCTGAAAAAGTATTTCCCAAGTGTATGGCAAACATCGTAAAAATGTCGAAAAGTCGATACGAATGGTATCGTCTTCAGCTCTTTATGCTTTTAGTTCACTAGTTCACTAAAAGGCAGGGCATCATGTGTTGATAGTAAAAAATGGCATTAATGGCTAGATTGTCAAAATATCAATTTTTGGTGATTTAGGCCAAAAGCACACATGTCTAGTGTCTGTCCGAAGCCCTACATGGCCAAAGCCCACTGAGTTGTGGGCTCCGAAGGGCTCTAGCCAGCTTCTGGGCTTCGGCTAGGAAGCCTTCGGAGGCCCACGCTGCCGAAGCTTCGGAAAACTTCGGAGGTCCACACCGCCGAAGCTTTGGCCCAAGGAGCAAGCCTCGACGGGCTTGGCCGAAGCCCACACTACCGAAGCTTCGGCCCGAGGAGCAAGCCTCGATGGGCCTGGCCGAAGCCCACGCTACCGAATCTTTGGCCTGAGAAGCAGGCCTCGATGGGCCTGGCCGAACCCACCTCGGCAGAGGTAGAGTTGTATGCGTTTCTAACTCAGTCTCTATCTCTATCTGGCCGGTTTAATAGAAGATTAGATTAGGAGTTAACCCCCTATAAATAGAGAGGACTGGCCGGCGTGAGAGCCCCCCCCAACTCAAACCAAAGCCCATGCTTTGATTGCATTTATTTTATCTTTATTTTCCTGTACCTCTTCGTGGGTTTGCCTGGAAGCCCTCCGCCAGCCACTACGGAACAGTGGTAACCCTTGTTACTTCGCCTGTGAAGTATCCGTTAATCTACATAATAGATTGCTATTGCCTTGTTACTTCGCCTGTGAAGTATCCGCTAATCTGCGTAACAGATTGCTACCTTCGCTACTAGTGCAACACTTGGCAAAATTTGGTCCTCAGGCTGAATTGGTACTTCGCATCATGTCTGTTGCAGGTTCGCACGTTTGGAGCCACTTCGTCGGAGGTGTCCGGAGCTGAGAGATCGGTTCCGGAGGTCCCCAGGACACCCTTCAATGAGACCGCGGGCTTCGGCAACAGGCTTCGCCAGCAGACTTTGTCGCCTCAGGCTTCACCACGACCATACTCCGCACCGGACAAAGTTGCACTCACGCGTGGCCCTCGCGTCACTATTCTGTAATTTGTTGTATCGAAGATCTCGCGCCGAACCCCGCTGTTCGAAGGTGATCACCGCGTCTAGGTCCGTTCGGAGCTCATCTTCGGTCGGATCAGTTCGAACGCCGAAGCACCCTTCGGCGGAGTACTTCGCACCAGACGCCGAAGGCACCCTTCGGTGACCCCTTCGCACCAGACTTTGAACCAGACGGGCTCCGACTGGTTTGCTGATTTTATTCTGTTTAATCTATCTTTTTCGGCTAATTGGATTATTTTGTGTAATATGGTTGCCTGGCGACTCCACCCTCCTTATCACTATTAGGGGTAGTCGGAACGCGACGTCGGTGCCACGTCACGCTTATGCTTGTCCCTAAGTATCCGTGCACTTTTGGATCGTCGAACTGACCCAAGTGTGGGGGCACATTTTCGTGTCAACAGCCGTCAAATTTTGTGAAATATGGGATTCTATAACCGCGAGGGTACGGTATGGTGTCAAAGTGGTTGGGATATGGTTTCAGATAAACCCTAGCTCTATCCTGAGGTGTAAAGCTGGTGCATTCCCTAAAAAGAGCGCGAATATGTTCCTCGATATCGTCGTGGTCTAACGCTTGCACGCGTCTTTCATGTGGTGGCAGGACACGTGGCGGTATATCGGCATGCTTTGGCCTATGCTGCGGTGTGGGAGTGTGCAGTGCGAGCAGCGGCGGCAGAGCAGGTATGGGCGTAGGCGGCTTTGGTACTTGATAAGCTAGGTTTGCCTGGCCATAAGCGTAGCTATGTGTTTCGGCTATGGATGATGTAGCCGGAAATGTGATGGTTTTTCCAGTATTGCCATCGGTTCTGCTATAAATATGTTGTGCTCGTGGAATACTAGTGATTGGTGCTGGTGAATCGGCCTCAGTAAAACTGAATCTTCTAAATACTGCTGCCACTTGCGAGACAACTGCGGGTTCTAGTTTGTTGGCTAGCGAGGCACTAACTGCCTGATCAATGGACGCAGCTATTCTACGGTCGACTTGTGAGGCAGATAAAGGGGGTGATGACGAGCGTACCTAGGTTAGGTTGAGGTTGTTGCGCATGACGAAGCCCGAGCGTGTCTTTATGCAATCCCTGAGCATCAACTCTTCGAGTTCCTTTTTCTTTGCTTCAATCTTTGCTCGGTCTTCCACAGATATGTCTGCCATGGTGGGCATCATAATGTTGCGGTCGTCGATGTCCGTGCCCCTCATAGTGTTTATCAGCGATGTAGTGGATGTAGACGTAGTAGAGGTACACGCTGCCGATGTAGAGGTAGTAGTCATGGTTGGCGTTGTCCCCAGCGGAGTCACCAAAAACTGTGTTGACGTGGAAACGCGCCCCAGCACTTCGGCCAGTTCGACGTCCAAAAGTATCGCAACGATACCGACACCGCATTCTGACTACCTTAGATAGTGACAAGGGATTTGGAGTCACCAGGCAATCAGATAAATAGTTGATATTTCAATCCAATTGGCCGAAAAGTACTAGTAATAATGTAAACAGTAACAAAACGATGAAAATACATAGAATCGGCCAATTCGGAGGTCGATTCAGAGTTACAACGAATATGGTCCGATGGGTCCCTAGGGCACCTTCGTCCTCAAGCCCGGTCAGACTGGAGGTACAACCTCGGTCGGACCAGAGGACTGCGAAGGGGTTTCGGCCGGAGTCCCGAGGGCAGCTGCGAAGGGTGGCTCCGGCGTGGTGCGGAGGGTCCCTGTAACGCCCCGATTTAAACAAATCGAGACATTATTGAATTTCCATAGAAAAACAATAATACAAGAGGTTCATCATGCGACAACGTACATACGACAATATCCATGGTACGCAGACCATATTTATTACAACATGTTTTTCAATAAAAACAGTAATAAGATAATTAAACAGCGGCATGACGAACGTCTTCTTCAGGATCTTTCTTCTCGACTGGGTCGCTACTCCAGACCGTCTTCAAAGTAAGCATCCTCTGTGGGGTCCAACGGGTATGAGTACAAAAGTACTCAACAAGCCACCGCAAATGCAAATAATAATGCAGGAGAATAAACAAGGAAGGATAATGGCTAACAATGCGGAATAAAGCAGTTGCAGTTATGACATTTAGTGTAATCATATTTTAATCATGCGAAAAGTAAACATGAACATCATCAACATCAACTAACTCGAGGAGTACGTTTTACCTCCTCGCACAACAGTCCTTACATGTCAATTCATCATGCACATTCATATTCCAAGTGAACTAACTGGGGGATGTCACGCAACCCGCCCTTGACCGTGGGCTCGGCTTTTCGAAAAGATTAAGACTCTGATCAGAGATGTACTACTGTACCCACAAGGCACGCACTCATCCCAACGAGATGACCCATTTCACGGGAACTCGTGCCAAAACCTCAATATGAGATGTTCCAAGCGATAACCACCCGCTCTAGGTTTCGCCGGCGCGCCGGGCCGCATCCCGGCTAACGTCGCACCCCCTTTTGCGCCACATTGGTACAAGTCACCCGCAGGTGCAACTTGACCCATCTCCAAATGGTGGCCTCGGTTTGGAACAACCCATACCTTAGTTAGGACTTACCCACTAGACTTGTGGTTAGTACGTAAGTGTATTGCAACGGATCCCTCAGACCGGTCCTTATAGTGCCCCGGGTGCTACCGACCAATGCCCTAGCTTGCACCCGGAACCCACCATGCATACACTCACAATCATGACTCATCACCAACAGAATTTCCAAGGATAAGAAGTAACGGGGATCATATAATAGAACCATTTTGCTACGACTCATTTTTATCCTATAGCGGCCGTGTCAATACATTGGACACTAGCTAATATCATTGATCATATGGTGACAAGGAGGTTAGGCGAGATAGCATGGCTTGGGTTGCACATCAAGGTCGGGGGATCCTAAATAAATATAATGTAAGGGTTCATTTGACTAATGCATATATAACCTATGTGTTTTAGCGATAGTCAATTCAAACATGGGTTCAATATGTTCAAAAGAATTGTTTGGTGACTTGCCTTGTTCAGCGAAAGGCGAGGGAGGGACTTCCGGGAAGTATTCCGGCTCCTCGACGGCGTCGTAGTCTTTTCAATAATAATAAAGTAAAATAAATACAACATTCTATATAAACAACGTAAAATCACACAACAAGCATATGAGTTTAAGTTGGTTTGATTTTAAAGAAAATCAGTTGTTAAGGTTCTGGAATTTATTTAATGAATAATTTAAACTGAATCAAAATGAATTATGGTTTTTCATAAAAGGGTTTTTTAAGTGTGAATAATATCACCTTAAGTTTTCTAATTAATTTGATATGAATGGTCCAGAGAAAACTCTGTGGTTCTAGTATATAAACAGAAAGAAATAAATATATAAATTTTCTGAAGTTTAAAAATATTTGAATTCATATTTTAATCCTAAGGGCATTTGAATACTTATTTAAATAAACATGAAAAATTCAAAGTAAACCTACTGTTTTTATTGCATAAACATGTAGAGAATATTATTATGAATTTTCTGAAATTGGAATGACAATTTTTAGAGTTCAAATGCATTAGATATGAATTTTACAAGTTTAAAAGCATTTCTGGAATTTATTTTCAAATTTTAAATCCCTCGGGTCCACGGTGAGCCAGGCCCACGGTGAACCCGCGCACTATGCGCGTGCGCCGGGTCGATCTGGACCGTCGGATCCAGATCCGACGCGCGAGGGCGAGGCGGGGCGCGCAAGTGACTACGGACGGCCAGGATTAAAACGTTCGAAGGGGTACCACGTGGACGCACGAGATTAAACGCGGGGTTTTAAAACTAACGGACGCACGAGATCGCACCGTACCGCTTCACTCAGATCCGACGGCGCCGATTAAATCGCACGAGGGATTAAATCCGGGCCGTTAGATCTGGATCGCACGGCGTGGATCGAATCCGACACGGCACGGGTACTCGACCCGTGCCGGTCGTCTTCTCCGACGACGGCGAGCGGGCCAGCGGCCACGGCGAGCGACGGTGGCCCTAGCTAAGTCTAAAAATGGAAGGAGGGGACTACAGCGGTCACGATGGTACCTTGGCGGCGGTCCGGGGACGACGGGGCGTGGCCGGCGACGAGGGTAGACGCGGAAGGCTCCTCGGGTACTCGACGGCGATGGTGTTCCGGCGATCTCCTTGACCAGCGGAGACGTGGCCGAGGTAGGGGACGTCCTTGTGGTCACGACGGTGGCGGAGGCGCGGGCCGGGGTGGTCCGAGGCGACGGCGAGGGGCGGCCGGAGGCGAAGCAGGGGGAAATTGTTCAACGGCGAAGGGAGGGCGCTCTGTTCGTTCTCAAAGCGAGTGGGCGTGGGGGTCGGACGCGGCGGAGGCTGGGGGGTTAAATAGGACGTCGGAGAGGGCTCACATGCAAGGAAAGCCGAGGGGGAAATTGAAGTCGCCGGCGAGGGCGCGGCCATGCATGGAGCTGCGTTCCCGGGGGCTTAAACGCGTGCCTTTAAGGGTTTAAATGGGCGGGGGACCTCGGGGAGTTAATAACCAGCGTCGGTTTAACGGGAGGGGGAGCCGGCGAGGGGATCCGAGGCGAAGTCTTCGCCGGCGGGATTAGGGGGGAGGGCCGGCGCGGGGTTGAAGACGGTTCTGACGAGCGGGGGCCACAAGCCAGTGAGCGCGAGGGGGCGAGGGTGGCGCCTGACGGGTGGGGCCGGGGTGTCGGGTTCGCGCGCGAGGGGAGGGATTCGGTGCCGACAGGTGGGACCGGGTTGTCAGCCAGAGGCGAGCGCGGTAACGGGCTGGGCCGGCCGGGAGAGAGAGAAGAGGGGGGAGGGGAGCCCATTACTGTTCTAATACATTTCTGAATAAAAATAACTCCAGAAAATAGATTAAAATATTAGGGCTACTTCCAAGGTTGATAAAAATTTATAAAAATTCCCAAAATTATATTTTGGTCTTAGGATCATATACAAAAAGTTTCACCTCCTAGTTTGGTCATCTACTCTATGTTGTAGTTCAAAAGGGTATAAAAGGGAATTAAAAGTATTTTCTGAAGTAATAATTCCAAGAAATTGAATTTAATAATATTTTTATTGTTTTTGAAAATTTGGGGTGTTACAGTCCTGGTCAGACCGGTGAGGTACTCCTAGTCGGACCGACGAGGTAGGCTTCGACGCGTATGGGCTCCAGCGTGGCACAATGCGAAGGGGCTTCGGGCGCAACCTCTGGACTCCGGCGCAGCGTGGTGCGGTGGTCTCCGGTTGGACCGGTGAAGTGTCGTCAGTCTGACCGGCTATTGCCGACAACAGCGTGACGAGGCCCGGTCACACCGGTATCTCAATGCCGGTCAGACCAAAGTAACAGATCTAATCTGCTAAACCTCGATAACCTTAGCAAATAATCTTCAATCGCCTCCAAACTTTGTAGAGACGTTTAAGAAGGCAATTGATCTGCAAAACACCCAAAGATCAAATACAATTCGGCCAAGGGGCCGAATTACCAAGTATGGCGATAAAAACCGATAAAAGGATAGCAATCTGTTACGTGGATTAACGGGAGGATCACAAGCGAACCAGCAAGGGTTACCATGATTACGGACGCGGTAGACGGAGGGCTTTCAAGCAAACCCATTAAGATGTGGAAAGTAAAGAAAATAAACACGATTCAAAGTTAGGGCTTTGGATTTTTCGATTGGAGAGAGGGAGCTTTAATCGGCCTTGCCCCCAATATTTATAAGGGGTGGGCTGGTTATCCCTGGCTAGAGATAGAGTAAGATGCGGCCAAAACTCTGTTAAGATAAGATTTGGGCAAAAATACCTCGAATCCTCTTCGGATCCATATTCTGAACCCTGGCTGGTCTGACCGATCCCACGGGTCTGGTCTGACCGAACCTGGCCGGTTGGACCGGCCTACCATAGCCGATCAGACCGGCCTTTGCCATGTTTGACATATTTTCGGTCAAAAATATCATATTTCAGTATTTGCCTAGTTTGACCATTAATGCCATTTTTTGCTATAAACAACTAGCCTCCAGTTTACACAGAGTGAACACACACTTCACAAGCACAGATCACTCACACACTTCTCCAAAAGAGAACCAGTGCACAAACTCGAACCAGGAAGAAGTGGAGATCAACAAAATCAAAACATGCAGTGCAAAGCAGGCATACAAGTTCAAGCAGAAAATGAGAACAGAATCAAAGTTTCATTTCTTGAACAGGGAACACAAAATGAACTCACAGACTGAATACATAAGTGTGACGGCTAGCACAGGAGTTCTAAAATGGCTGCTCAAAGTGTTACTGTTGCCTAGCCAGCCTCCACTATTTATAGGCACTATTCAGCCCTATGAATAGACTACTTTACCCCTAGGTTTTACACTGTTTTTGTCTCTCTCAGACAGGGGGTACAGATGGTAGTCTACTTTATTTGGAGACTTCTTTTGTCAGCTTCGCAGAGGATACAACATCAGCTTTTGCAGAGCAGACATGATCAGCCTTTGCAGTTTTGTAGTCTTCTGAAGCCCCCTTCGCACGTGAGGGGTGCGGTAGCTTCGGCGAGAAGCCTTGAGCCTGTCGGCCTTCACTTCACCGAAGTCAGCCTTCGATACGGTGACGGTTTTTAGCCGAAGCCATCAAAGCCCTTGAGCCTTCGCACCATCACCTCCTGAGTGGACCACCACGGCTTCGTAGCTACTCCCAACTCGAACTCCGTCAGTCCGTGTACCGAAGCCATGCATGGCCGAAGTACCTCAAGTCAGCCACACTCTGAAGCCCCACCTTCGGAGTACCACCCTTCGAAGTCCCTCCTTCGTCCAAGGCCTCCGCATGAAGCATTCCATGAGCACTTTGTCGCAGTGTCTCTCCCCGAGCACACTCCTCGACGAACCTCACCCGGACCATGCCTTCGATGCACCTTGACTTCTGAGACCTCTGTCGGGTAAACCTTTGAGTGCCTCCATCTGGAGCACACTTCGAACACCTTGCCTCATTGTTGAGGACTTTGTCCACCATACTCCGAAGTCACTCCATTCGGAGTACCCTTCGAAGTGCCTCGCCTCCGAGGACTTTGTCTCGGGGTACCTTCAGTCGGAGCCACCCTCCGCACTCTCTGCCTTCGCCTGGCACACCTTGACCCGAGGACTGATCTCGACCCCTCGCAACCTTCATGACTGAGCTCCCCGATCGCCTAGCATCAAGCCTCCCACTTGACCTAGGTTCACTTGCTGCGAACCGTCCGTTGCCTCTGAAGTCACCTGCGCACCACAGACAACCAGACAAGTGTTTCCAGTACCGTGGAGACCTCTCCGGGTAAATAACCTCTGATACACACTCCGGTGTACCGCCCAAAATATCGAACCCTTTAGTACAACCAAGTCATCGTGTACTATCGGACCCCTCCGACAGTCACACTCTGCTGCAACATCCGCAGCAATCGAGACCACCGAACCCTTCGGTGAAACAACCTCCGAAACTCTTCGGAGGTACCCCTTCGAAACCAGAGGATAAAATCTATCAATCACTCATCACAGACTCTGAAACCAACCCTTGGTTTCTCAATCTCCCCCTTGATGAGTTCATTGACAACTAAATTCAAGTTTAAGAAAATTTGAAAAAATTCAGCACACAAGTGACCATAAAAACTCAGAAAAGAGCCAAATTATGTCACTTTACAATAATTTCTCTCCCCCTTTTCCAAAAGAGTAAAAGCCCCTTCGGCACATCTTTCTCCTTGCACAATAAAAACTTCCCCTGAGTTATTTTCCCTTTTACTGCAGAGAACTCAAAAATTTCTCCCCCTTTGGCAATGCAAGCATCAAGGAGCATTTAAAAGATGCAAAGCTTCGAAATAGGTAGAAGTGCAAAGACATATAAAGCAAAAATATGCCAAACTTTAACGACAGTTATCATGTGCTCAGCTCAATTTAACATGATCTAAAAACATGATGACAACATGTGATTTCATCATTTTGAAATAAAAGCATCATCACTCAATCAAGGTAACTAGATAAGTAAAAGCAGTGACTATGCAAAGCTAGTCAATTTCTACTCTAGACAGACAAGTCCAGTTCAAGTGGAGTATTGAAAGCAAACTTGATTGACAATGAATTTATACTTGTTGTTCTTTTCATAATGCCAGGGGTTATTTGTTCGTCTACCTTACACTTTCCAATCAAGCCAAGCCTAAGCAAGAAAGCCATCAGAAGCTTAAGGCAATGATTTTGGCATACACTAAATTATCCCAGTTCATACCAAAATGCGATGGTAAGCAGTCTAGAATAAAGTAGTGCGACAAACAAACCCACCTGGATCTTTTCACTTTTAGCATTCAAATCATGGATTTTGGATTTTTGATAAGAGAACAAATTGTTTAGCACTTTAACAATATCCATGAGTAAGCAATATGATTTTTTTCAAGTTGTAATTGTTGCATCTAGAGAAAAGGATTCTTGCTACCAAGCAGATAAAGGATAGTTAAAGCAGTCCTGCCTAAACATGCTAGATTCAAGACTAAGCAGTGAGCATGATTTGATTTTTGAAAGGAAAATCATGCACAAAATGAATCAGACATATTAAATAGACCTGAGCTGTCACGATTACAAAAATTAAAACTAGGCATATCAGTGCAAAACATGTAAATGCAATTTCACACTCAAAAAGCATATGCATATCATTAAAAATGTGATCCCCCTCACAAAATGCCGTAAGGGTGACAAACACTAAGTTCCCCACGTAAGTAGGAAAAACGCGAAGCATCGAGGGGTTTTGTGAAGATATCGGCTAGCTGGTGTTGAGGATCAACATATTGAAGTTCAATATCACCCTTCTCATTATGATCTCTGAGAAAATGATATCGCACATCAATGTGTTTGGTTTTGGAATGCTGAACCGGGTTGTTTGCAATACAAATAGCACTAGTGTTATCACAGAAAAGTGGAACACTCTTATAATCTAACCCCAAATCCCGCAAAGTGGAAACCATCCACAAAATCTGAGAGCAACAGCTAGCTGCAGCAACATATTCAGCCTCAGCCGTTGATTGTGCTACACTAGACTGTTTGCGGGAAGACCAGCAAACCAGCGAAGTACCCAGAAAATGACAATTACCGGAGGTACTTTTCCTATCAACCCTACACCCAGCAAAATCCGCATCCAAATAGCCTCGAAGACACAAAGAGGAAGACGCAGAATACCAAATGCCAAATTCGAGGGTATGCTTGAGATACCTGAGAATGCACTTTACCACTTGGCGGTGCGAAGCACGGGGCGAAGCCTGAAAATGAGCGCACAGACACACTACGAAGTGTATGTCTGGCCTTGTAGCCATCAAGTAGAGGAGTGAGCCGATCATGCTCTGAAACTCCTTCTGATCCACGGCTTCTCCATCCTCATCGGGATCCAATGCTTTCGAAGTAGCCATCGGAGTAGCGAGGGGCTTTGCATCAGCCATGTAGAACTTCCTGAACAGGTCCTTGGTGTACTTCATCTGGTGGACGAATGTACCTTGTTTGCTTTGCTTGATTTGCAAACCAAGGAAAAATGTGAGTTCACCCATCATGGACATCTCGAACTCCCTACTCATGGCATCTGCAAACTCGGCAACCAAAGCATGAGAAGAGCCACCAAAGATGATATCATCCACATAAATCTAGACTAGGAGGAAATCTTTGCCATGCTTGAAAGTGAACAGGGTTTTATCAACAGATCCCATCAAATACCCCCGCTCAAGCAGAAAAGACTTAAGTCTATCATACCAAGCCTGAGGGGCCTGCTTGAGTCCATAAAGAGCTTTATGAAGTTTAAGGACTTTATGCGGGTATTTGGGGTTTTCAAAGCCAGGGGATTATTTTACATAAACATCTTCGCCTATGAAGCCATTAAGAAATTCACTTTTGACATCTATTTGATAGAGTTTGAATCCCTGTGATGTCGCAAAGGCAAGCAAAATCCTAATGGCCTCTAGACGCGCAACAGGTGCAAAAGTCTCACTAAAGTCAATCCCTTCTAATTGAGAATATCCCTGAGCTACAAGTCTAGCCTTGTTTCTAACTACAGTCTCATCCTCCCCTTGTTTGTTTTTGAAAATCCATTTTGTTCCAATGAAATGAACATTTGGTGGAGGATCAACTAAAGTCCAAACTTGGTTTCTCTCAAAATTTTCAAGTTCTTCATGCATGACATTGATCTAACTAGAATCAGAAAGTGCATGACTGACATATAGGGGCTTGAAAGAAGCAACAAAGGCGGAATCAATGAAATGAGCATGAGAACGTGTTACTCTTTGATCAAGCTCACCAATGATCTGCTCAGAAGGATGCATCCTTTGAATATGGTGTGGAGCCTCTCGGTGGGATGCAGTCTCCCCCTCAACTTGTGCGTTGGTGTGGTCTAAGATAACCGATGTCAAGGTAGTTGCTTCAGGGCCTTGTGCCGAAGTGGTTGAAGTGGGGTCGGCTTCGGGGGTCGATGTCGAGGGTAGTAGAGGTTCATCCTCGAAATCTCCGGGATCTTCATGTTCGAAGATGGTCTGCTCCATGTCGTGTTCATTTGCCTGTTCAAAAGTAGAACTAACAGAGGGGGTTGATTCATCAAAAGTCACATCACATGACTCGATGACAGTGTTAGTTTTCAAATTGAAAACACGATAAGAATGACCATGTGTAGCGTAACCCAAAAAGATCCCGTCAGAAGAGCGCGACTCAAATTTATCCAAATTTCCATGTTTTAGGATAAAGCAACGATAGCCAAAAACTCGAAGATGAGTAACTTTGAGCTGTCTCCCAAAACGCAGTTCATAAGAGGTTAAGTTCAAAATTGAGCGCAAGAAGATTCGGTTTGAGATGTAACATGCAGTATTCATGGCCTCAGCCTAGAATTTTCTAGGAGTCTTGTGCTCATCGAGCATCGTCCTAGCCATTTCAACCAAAGTGCGGTTATTTCTCTCAACAACATCGTTCTGTTGAGGAACCCGCGGAGCAGAGAATTGATGTTCTATGCCATGTTACATGCAAAAGTCAACAAAGAGACTGTTTTTGAACTCAGTGCCATTATCACTTCGAATGAATTTTAGTGCACCAGGGAGTTCAGTGAAAAGTCTCATAGCCAAACTCCGAAAGTGTGAAAACACTTCATCCTTGCTAGCTAGAAAGAAGACCCAAGAGTAGCGAGAGAAATCATCGACAATGACTAACACATACCACTTGCTGCCAAATGAACTAACCCGAGAAGGACCTACAGTGTCCATGAGGAGAAGTTCTCCGGGTTGTTCTGTCATCACCATGGTGACTGGCGAGTGCGAAGCAGCAATCATCTTTCCATGTCGACATGGAGTGCAAACCAAATTCTTCTCAAACTTGAGCTTGGGAAATCCTCGGATCAGACCTAGGGCACTCAGACGAGCGAGCAACTCAAAGCTCATATGCCCTAGTCTCCTATGCCATTTCCAAAGCTCAGAAGTCGAATGTGCAACAAGACAATGAGAAGACCCAGATGACTCAGAAAAATCAGCTCCAAAAACTCTCCCAACTCTAAAGATCTTACAGACCACAACGCCATCAGAATTGAGTACTTGCAAAGTATCGTGATGGAATCGCACTTAGAAGCCCTCATCAAGCAATTAGGATACAGAAAGCAAATTGTATCCCAAATTTTCAACCAAAACAACATCTTTGAGAGTGAAATTTGAGTTGATTCTTACCACACCTTTACATTTCACTCTACTCCTATTGTTGCCGAAGGTGATATGTTCCTTTTGCTTGGTTGTGGTGAGGCTGGAGAACCATGCTGCATCTCCGATCATGTGGCGCAAACAACCAGAGTCCATGATCCACGTGCCCTCCAAGCCTTGGTCTGGCGTCTACACATAATAAGAGAATCTCGATCGCTCAGTGCTGGGGTGAGTGAAAGCATAACGAGACATCCAGCACTGAGTGAAACGAGTAGTAGGCACAATAAAAATAGACTGTCTACGCACAGGAAAATCAAAATGATGCAAAGTGCGAGGTCTACCTACATGTTGTGACCCAAATGCATGACGAGGTCTCCTAACCTGTCGAGGCACAAAGTTACTCACAAGGGGGTCTACCACCATATGGAACATGGTGGACACCTCGAGGAGCAAAACCTCTCCGGGAAGTACAAGGAGCCTCGAAAACAGGATGTGAGTAAAACTCAGACGCATGCATACCTAGAGATGGGTAATGCATGTTCTGGAAACTCATCACCTAAGAGCGTCGCTCATCCTTAATGCAGCGAAAACAGAACCCAACCAAATGACCTGCCCGCTGACAGTAGGAACATTGAAACACTATCCTAGGGGCACTCACATGGGTCATAGGAGCAATCTTCATAGGCTCCTTGGGCTTCTACTGAGTGGTTTTCTTGGGAGAAATTTTCATGGCAGGAGGAGTGGTTTTCTTTGTAGTTTTGGTAGGATTTTTGGCTAATGGAGTGTCTAACTGGGCTCTTTCTTTCTCTAAGGTAGTGGGTGAGGTAAAAACAGTGTTGTTCTCACTGTTTGAAGGAATCCTCTCAAAACCCAATCCCAGAGCTAACCCTGCCTTGTCAGCACACATCTTGGTTTTTGCCAAGAGTAAGTCCATCCTACCCTTTCCCTCAGTACATTTGTTAACCACGGAAAGAAGGTATTCATTTTCAGTAATGAGGTTTTCAGCTCGCTCTCTAACGGTGCCTAGCTGGTCCTTAAGGGTAATGCAAGTGTCACACATAGGTTGCACATCCTTAGAACTACCGGCCCTCTCCAATCTAGCCTCTAAATCCTGAACATGCTTACCACGTAAATTTATGCAGTCACGTAATAAAGAACAGTTCATGCATTCATTTACATCATGAGGACTAGAATCAACCATCAAAAGTTGCTTCTGTGTAGTCTCAAGCTCAGAAAGAGTTTGAGCATGCACAGAACGCAACTGAGCAAGCTCACCCATGACAACAGTGTAAGATTCACATTCAGCATCATTAACTCTAGACTTAAGCATGGCATAATCAGTAGAAACAGATTCTAGCCTAAGTCTAAGGTATTTTCTATCTCTAGCGGCTTGCACAAGCAACCTATCCTGACCAAGAACTACTTCATTCAGTTTATCTAATTTAATTGAAAGCTAGTCATAGGATAGTGGTACCTCAGATGAGTCAAGCTCATCGCCACTGTGATCGCCGTCGGCCATGAAGCAGAGGCCGGTGAAATCTTGTCTCTTCTTGTCCTTCTTCTCCTCCTTCCTTGGGGACTCCTCCTTCTCATCAGAGCTCGACTCCTCAGTTGAGGAAGTGTCGATGTCGCTGAGAGCAGCAACAAATGCTCTGGAAGCAGCTTTGGCTACCCTCTTAGCCACCTTGCCGCGCTTGCCCTTCAGAAAGAGTTTCCTCTCCTTTTTGTGGTATTTAGGGCGCTCACTCTCATCTCTCTTCTTGACTTTAGGGCAATTAGCCTTGATGTGAGAAGTGTCGCCACACTCAAAACAACCACTAAAACCACTTCTCCTCTGATCCCGTCTCTCATGATGAAAGCGGGTGAACCTTCTGGCAATGAGAGCAAGCTCATCATCATCCAGAGTATCCATCTGCTCCTTTGTGACAGAGACCAGGGAGGACAAAGCAAAACCATCTGCAAGAACACAAGTACCAGATGTGCTCGGTTCTGCAGCGGTGCCATGGCTAGTGCTAGAAACCAATGCCAATGGTTGTGGCAAAGAGCTTATGTGCACTGCAAGAGATGCCTTGGCAATCTCTGTGGACTTTAGCTTGCTGAAGAGCTCATCACACGTCAATGTTTCATAACCTGTAGACTCCTCAATGCTGGATATCTTCACTTCCCATATGCTACGATCAAGAGCATAGAGAAGCTTGATAGCCCTGTCATGATCATTGTAAGCAAGCGTCCCGTTGGACCACAAGTTACTCACTATCACATCAAAACGAGAAAACATGGCATCTATAGATTCACCAAGCGCCTGCACAAATAGCTGATACTATTGATTGTACGTGCTTTGGTGTTTAGCTTTAATCTGTGTAGAGCCCTCATGAAAAATAGTGAGTGTAGTCCAGATCTCCCTAGCTGTCCTTAGGTGTTGAACCCTATCAAACTCACTCCGACGCAAACCAACGAACAGTATATTTCTAGCCTTGGAGTTAACATTATACTGATCTTTTCCTGTTTGAGAGGTGCGAGTTTCAGGGATGGAGTATTGTGAGTCCACAATCTCCCAAATTGCATTTCCTTAGCTTAGAAAGTAAGCCTCCATGCGCACCTTCCGGTATGCAAAATCAGTCCCATCGAACAGAGGTATTTTACTAACTCTGTCCATGTCGCCAACAGATCACAAAACCGGTTAAGGTCAACTGGTGATCTTAACCCGCTCTGATACCAATTGTTGGACCGGAAACGGCGACTAGAGGGGGGTGAATAAGAGCTTTTAAAATTTTAGGCTAAGAATAGCCTTCTGTTTTAACTTAGTCTCCTGCGGAACAGCCTTCGAACACACCCTTCAAAGTTCTGGTTCGGAGGTATTTCACAGCTCCGAAACCAGGCTTCGCAAGGACCAAAAGTTCGAAGTTAAGAAGACTTTGCTCCACCGACAACACCAAAAACTCAACTCTGCTAAGTCAATGCAGGCTCCGCACACTGGGTGCCTTCGAGCAGACTTCGCACTTCACCCTTCGCAGGAGTGGGTTACCTTCTGCATACTTCGACCTAATACTCAGCACTAGCAACAAGTACTAGGCTTTGTATTTCGGAGGTCTGAACGCACACTGAACACATTGTGTTGAGGACTCCGATAGGGAAGAAATCGTGCTTCGAGTTAAGCCATGGACAGTACTAGCAACAGGTACTAGGCTTTGTATTTCGGAGGTCTAAATGCACACTGAACACATTGTGCTGAGGACTCCGATAGGGAAGAAATCATGCTTCGAGTTAAGCCATGGACAGTGCTTCGCTAGTAATCAGAGAAGACTAGCCTCTAGTTTACACAGAGCGAACACACACTTCACAAGCATAGATCACTCACACACTTCTCCAAAAGAGAACCAGTGCACAAACTCGAACCAGGAAGAAGTGGAGATCAACAAAATCAAAACATACAGTGCAAAGAAGGCATACAAGTTCAAGCAGAAAATGAGAACAAAATAAAAGTTTCATTTCTTGAACAAGAAACACAAAATGAACTCACAGACTGAATACAGAAGTGTGGCGGCTAGCACAGGAGTTCTAAAATGGGTGCTCAAAGTGTTACTGTTGCCTAGCCAGCCTCCACTATTTATAGGCACTATACAGTCCTGTGAATAGACTACTTTACCCCTAGGGTTTACACTGTTTTTGTCTCTTTCAGACATGGGGGTACAGATGGTAGTCTACTTTATTTGGAGGCTTCTTTTGTCAGCTTCGTAGAGGAGACAGCATCAGCTTTTGCAGAGCAGACACGATCAACCTTTGCAGTTTTGGAGTCTTCTGAAGCCCCCCTACGCACGTGAGGGGTGCGGTAGCTTCGGCAAGAAGCCTTTAGCATGTCGGCCTTCGCTTCACCGAAGTCAGACTTCGATACAGTGACGGTTTTGAGCCGAAGCCATCAAAGCCATTGAGTCTTCGCGCCATCACCTCCGGAGTGGACCACCACGGCTTCGCAGCTACTCCCAGCTCGAACTACGTCAGTCCGTGTACCGAAGCCATGCATGGCCTAAGTACCTCAAGTCAGCCACACTCCGAAGCCCCACCTTCGGAGTACCACCCTTCGAAGTCCCTCCTTCGTCCAAGGCCTCCGCATGAAGCATTCCATGAGCACTTCGTTGCAGTGTCTCTCCCCGAGCACACTTCTCGACGAACCTCACCCGGACCATGCCTTCGATGCACCTTGACTTCTGAGACCTCCGTTGGGTAAACCTTCGAGTGCCTCCATCTGGAGCACACTTCGAATGCCTTGCCTCATTGCTTAAGACTTTATCCACCATACTCCGAAGTCACTCCATTCGGAGTACCCTTCGAAGTGCCTCGCCTCCGAGGACTTTGTCTCGGGGTACCTTCAGTCGGAGCCACCCTCCGCACTCTCTGCCTTCGCCTAGCACACCTTGAACCAAGGACCTACCTCGACCCCTCGCAGCCTTCGTGACCAAGCTCCCCGCTTGCCCGACATTAAGCCTCCCGCTTGACCCAGGTTCACTTGTTGCGAACCGTCCGTCACCTCCGAAGTCACCTATGCACCACAGACAACCAGACAAGTGTTTCCAGTACCCCAGAGACCTCTTCGGGTAAACAACCTCTGGTACACACTCCGGTGTACTGCCCAAAATATCGAACCCTTCGGTACAACCAAATCATCGTGTACTGTCGGACCCCTCCGACAGTCACACTCCACTGCAACAGCCACATCACCCGAGACCACCGAACCCTCCGGTGAAACAACCTCCAAAACTCTTCGGAGGTACCTTTTCGAAACCAGAGGATAAAATTTGTCAATCACTCATCACAGACTCCGAAACCAACCCTTTGTTTCTCAGGATAAAAGAGTACACAAACATGGGCGCACCTACCATAGAGCAAGGGGGTACAGTTGTACCCCAAAAATTTTCAGAAAAAAATTATATATATATACTTGTTTCTAAGTCTATTTCATATTTTGCCAAGCTTTCTGCTACTTAATCAATCTGTAGTCTTTTATAAGTGTATTTATTTTAATCTTTATCAATAAGATGATTATATTGGTGTTGTAAATTTTCATGAAAGCAAACTGTGCAATGGGTAACACCCTTCTTATAAGATTAAAGTTCACTTATGAAAAAGAGTGACAAAATTAAGTATGTTGGGTAAACGTGTCAGTGATGGAATTAGAAAATGGAAGATATTGTGAGTACTCTCATATTATTATTTTAAGACAAAAAAAATAGTTCCAATAAAATGTATGACTAATTTATAAGTAATTGTGTTAACACATACCGTTTTATTCTCTAGTTTGCAGCTATCATAAATTTTGATACCAACTCAACATCATTCTTTAGTGTTTATGATCGTGGAGGTTTGATTTCTATTTTCATCTTCTTATATTTTTGTAATTATGATTGCCTATGTAGATTGAGTATGTTTTGATTATATAACTTCTGTAACTGTAATTGTCTAATTTTCGTTATATTATAGATGTGCTTCGTAGTATTTTTTTCGTATCCTCGTTATAAAAATTCTGGGTCCGCCACAGTGCACAAACAATGTTATTACAAAGAAAGGGTTCATATATCACGTACAAGTACAACAATGCCGCAGCGGAAGTCCATCGTAAACATAAAAGCAAAAGAAACGACATGTGGTTTGTGTTATAGCCCAGTAAACGGATGGCCAAGTTTGGAGACAAAATCATAAACAGATTGGCCTAGATTTGCTTCTTCCCGTGAAGAGAAAATCTGCAACAAATAAAAGCAGATTTTTGCAAGATTAATTTAGGAAGTATCATGTGCACATCAGCTGGCCGTGCACATGGTATACCTGTGAGATCTCCATCTTCAATCTGTAATCCAACGGACAACAGCTTCGTTGGGGGTTATCGCAAATGTAGCAAGGAACAGAGTGAGGGAGGTGGGAGGTGTTTTCTGCTAAATGATCTGGTGGAGCTGTTGTCTGTTGGATTACAGATTGAAGGTGAAGATCTCACATGTGCACCATGTACATAACTAACCGATGTGCACATGATACTTCTCCTAATTTATTAATATGCATATATGGCCAGTATCAAGATGACAGCGTGTTATTGTCTCTGAATCTGATGGAGCAGTGCAAGAACAGCAGCAGGTTGAGCACGCTGAGAGCAGCCATCATCCAGAAGAAGTAGTCCAGATGCCCCTCATCGAGATTGTCCGGAATCCACCCGGCCGCGCCGCCGCGCGCTGTGATCGCTGCGACCACACTGAGCATGCCGGAGTTGAGGTAAGACGCCACCGCGGTGGCAAGCAGCGCGAGCGCCGAGCTCAGGCTCTTCATGGACTCCGGCGACTGCTCGTAGAAGAACTCCAACATGCCGACGGACGTGAACACCTTCGCCGCGCCCAGCACGGTGTAGGATGGCGCCTGCCACATGATGCTCAACGGCGCGGCCGCCGACAGCCGCCGCGTCTCGACCAGCGCCGAGTACGCCATGGCGATCGCGGACAACGCGAGGCCGACGCCGATGCGCTGCAGATGCGAGAGGCCCCGGTCCTTGCCGGTGACACGCCGCGCCAGTGGCACCAGCAGCGCGTCGTAGACGGGGACCCAGACGAGGACGGTGACGACATCGAAGGTGGATAGCGAGGCGGGAGGTACGGTGAACTGACCGACGCGGCCGTCCATGGCCATGCCCTGCTCGATCAGCGTCGTCGTCTGAGCGAGCACCATGTAGAAGACGAGAAGCGACGCCCAGACCGGGGATATCCGCAGCAGCATCTTAAGCTCCTCAACCTGCGACACGGTGCACAGCCTCCACGGACTCGCCTGCGCCCCCGCATTCTTGTCGGTCAGGATGGCAGCCTTGTCCAAGAACCTAGAAACCAAGCAAATGTTACAAGATAAACACTACTTAATTAGTTAAATTAGTATACAATGTTCATGTCGGATTCAGTAATCAGCTTCTTTTTTGCAGACTGGCCACATTTCTTTGTAATTCAGTTAGCTTCCAATATTCTTTGTAACTGTGTCCCCAAATCTGGCAGTAACTCGAATACCTGAACTGACTGGTATGCTGGATCCTGTAGTCACCATCACTCAGTGAAGGCAGCTGATGCAGGGCTGAGCTATCATCAGGCAAATTCAGGCTGTGATTCCTCAGAGCTGCGACCAAAACCTGGCAGACTCTTGTCAGAGGACTCCCTCCCAATTTCTTATACCTGTACACCCTCCTGCCGGCGACGAACATGGCGAGGCCGAGCACCATGCATAGCGTCGGGATCGCAAAACCCACACCCCACCCGACGTTTTCCTCAACCCAGACAATCACGGTAGCCGACAGCAGCGAGCCCATGTTGATTAGGAAGTAGTACCAGTTGAAGAAAGAGGCCTTTGTCACCCTCTCCACCGGGTCGACACTGTCGAATTGGTCAGCGCCGAGGGTCGAAATGCAGGGCTTGATACCTCCACTTCCAAGGGCAACAAGGTACAACCCTGTGTAGAACGCCACACGACGAACGTCGCCATTATTGTAGTGGAAGAGTGGAAGAGATGCGGAAACCGTCAGAGTGAGCATCCCCTGACAAAACAGAATTGTTCAGAATTGTTCAGGTTGTGTTCTGTTGTTGCCAGTCTGCTTGTTGCACTTACAGCGGCGTAAACGGAGAGAGATATCACTGCAGTCCAGTATCTCCCCCAATAGGTGTCGGCCATGAAGGCTCCAAAGAGTGGTGTGAAGAAGCAAGTGCCAAACCAAGTCGAAGCACTTCGTGCAGCGTTGACATTGCTTTCCTGCATCACACTCGTGAGGTATTTGACCAAGTTGATCGAAACCCCCAATATGCACAGGCATTCAGTGAATTCAGAACCTAACACATGTTCGGACACAATTGATCAGTCTTCCAGGTTAAGCAACGAAATTGAGGAGCATCAACAGAATGTTGGATTGTCTGAACTTCTCTCCAGTACCTAAAATGAATATGCATGCTGTCCAATTCCCTGTGCTCTGCTTCCGTGCAGGATTTTGGTCAATATCAGTCGTTCCATCGCTTGTGTATTCTGAACATTGTTCCTGAATGATGTCAAAGTTAATTTTTGTTACTCGGAGTTTACCTCTAAACACACGCAGATTTGATATAAGAACTCAATTCTTGTTTCTTTCTGACAAACTGAAGCGAAACTACATGTAGTATTGGATTACTATTTAGGCAAAAGAGATCATGGCAAGGTGAGAATAGTACCCGTGGATGCAGATGATGAATCAATGGCCTCTCCTCATCTGTTGCCTCCATGGGAGCCTGTTGTGTTAGTAGGAACCAAACGACTCTAAGCAAGCTTGCAAAGAGATTTGTAATTTGTTTAATGCTTATGCCTCAACAACCAAATTCCTATATCTGATCCCACTGGGAGAGTCCATCTGGGCATCATGTAACATACAGAGAGAAAGATACCTGCGGAGGAGAGGAGAGGCGAAGGTTTCAAGCTGGGAGGGAGAAGGTGTACATGGTTGCAACTCTGTGAGACTGAGCTAGCAAGAACAGGAATCATCAGTCACATCGCCTGACCCATGAAGTGTACGGATTCCCTGCTCCTCACGGTGTGGAGCGTGAGTACTTTTGTACTTAAACTTAGCTAAAGTTACAAATTTATATAAAGCGTGGCTTGCTAAAAGGTGGTTTATGTCTGCGAATCCTATGTTCCAAGTCCTTATCTCTAACTCTTAAAAAGTATATATTTTGTTGCTGCCAGAATTTTGGGCTAGCCCACGTAAATATTTCAGAAATTTCAAAATAAATCTTAAAGTCTCACACCATGCAAAGAGAACGTGTAGGTTGTCCACGTCCCACTAAACTATCTACATGGAGAGAGAAAGGGAGTTACATGTGTACTTGCTCGCCTCGCCAGCCGAGTCGGGCTAGGTTAGGGCTCGATGGGCACTTGCGTGAATGGTTTGTCCAAATTTAGCTCCTTATCTTATAGGGATGCAGTCTTCTTTTGCCGTTCGGATTTTTGGTAATTTGGCCCATAATCAGTATATGGAAAACGACTTGATTTAGATCACGATCGTGACATGACATTGAGCCAATCCCTATATAAATAACCTAACTGGCCTCTACTAAACACACAACAGATTAGATCAAAATGCCTATAATCGAGCTAGGATTTTTCCACTCGTCTCTACTGCGATGTCGTCATAGTTCACTCCATCCCACCCACCGGTATGCACCAACGAATGCGAGGGTGAATAAGGTTTTTAGAAACGCTCCGCGTGACTACTCATGTTTGTCACCAAGACACACGCGCCTTCCATCCACGTCTATTGTTGATCGTTGTCGCGTACCGTGATCTGACACTAACATGAGTAACTCTACTTCGATTGGTGCTTCGTCTTCGACTACCATACAGTATGTCACTATCTTAAAAGGCCATTAGTGACGGATCATAACAGTTATTAGTAACGGAAATCGTACCTATCACTCTAATCACGTCAATAATAACCTATCATTAGTAACGGACATATACCCGTCACTAATGGTCACCTTTAGTGACATATATAGATATTCATGCATCACTAAAGGTTTAGTGACGAGTATAGATATTCACGTATCACTAACGATGACCTTTAGTGACGGGCATACATTTATACCCATCACTATACCCATCATTAATGGTCACCTTTAGTGACAAATATAGATGTTCACGTGTCACTAAACCTTTAGTGATGGGTATAGATGTCCATGTGTCACTAAAGATCGATTTTTTTCCATTTCAGATCTGTTTTATATAGTTTCTTTTTGTTTCTTATAGTTCAATTGAGTTGACAATTAGATCTGAGGTGGTCATGATGGCTATTTTTTGTCATTTTTGTCATTATTTACACGTGGTCATCATCGGTGAGGCCTCTATGTCGAGCCACAATAAAGGAGGAGAGACGGTGATAACGAACAAGTAGATAAAATTTTGGTGAAGAGCAATAAGTAGGATTTGGTGAAGCAATGGTAATAACTATGTACCCTTTGTTGAAGCAACTCAATATTGACTAGCTCATGGTTGGGTGGAGCATGAAGTAACACTTGTCGCTGTTGAGTAGATCTTGTAGTGACGTCAGCCACCATCGATAGAGCTAAAGATGAGAATGGTAAAATCAAGTAGAGAGAGTAAGGGAGGGAATTTATAGAATGGTTGAGAGTAAAGACCGAAAAGAGAAGACAATGTTTTATAATATCGTGTGTATGTTTTTTGGCTAGTGTTCTTCTGCCTACCCAAATTTTCAAAAAAAATTGTATGTGTCAGTCTTTAGTGACGGGTCTATATATTCATGCGTCACTAAAGATAGGTCTTTAGTGACGAGTCTAGATATTCATGTGTCACTAAAGGTAGGTCTTTAGTGATGGGTCTCATATCCGTCATTAAAGGCCTTTAGCGACGGGTCTCAAAGTTGTTCGTCACTAAAAATCAGTTTAGAATTTGGCAACTCATTAGTGATAGACATCATTGAGGGTCGTCACTAAAGGTATATTAGTGACATGTATCTTTTATCTGTCACTAAATTTACATCACTAAAAGTCATTTGTGTTTCTATACAATTATTAATCATGTTTAGCGAGATCATGATTGGGATGTTCATGTTTACTAGTATGTTAGATGTGTACATGTTAGTTCTTACAATTACCATGATTTATCTAATTCAGAAAATAATACTACAATTACCTAATTATCCAACGGTTACTATATTTACGGAACAACAAAACGAATTTTTTGAGGTGTGAAACTTAGGTTTCTATTTGAAATGTTGTATCATAGTCTTCCGCCGAGGTACCATGATAGTATTTAGGGAAAATTACTCAAATGTCATTATAATTTTCAAAAAATGTCTATATGACACTGTCAGTGACTGTGGTGATTCTCATTTGTTATTGATACACCGATGGTATATTGAAAACCGTGAAAAATATAATGGCACAGAAAAATTAACTCTAATATTTAAGAGCATACGGTCAGAATGTGTAAAACTACGTCTTAAGAAAAAATTAGTGCACCTCTCGTTAGAGTAAAAAAATTCACCTTGGCATGACCAAATCAAACCCATCCCTTGTAAGCTATGTTTGATGTTAACATTAGATATATTAAAAGCCGCTGGCGTTTTGAGCTCCCAGGATGCGCCACGCTGGCTCGCTTGCATAAAAGCCCCTCAGTTTCAGTGGAATTAAATCCAGCGCGGTGGCCAGGCTATTTTGCAAAAACGTCCATGTACTTTGCTAGAATCAATCTGACCTCCTCTTCTAGATCTCTCCAGCCACTCTCACTTTCCCCTCCCTCTCCAGTCAAGGCGCTGCCATAGGCAACAAGAGATGACGACGATGACAACGATGGAGATGGCAGCAGCGACGACAATAGCTCCGCCTCCTCGATGTCGCACCTCCCGCCGCCTCTCCTTCTTCCTCCATTTCACTCTCCCCCGCAATGGCTACGGCGATTACTGAGAATGCCTCAACCGGCCGGATCTCGGTGGGCACAGTAGGCGTGGCCGCCGGCGTGGTGGAGGAGCGGCGGGAGAAGACGAGATTCCTCCTCGAGGGTGAGTTTCCTTTCTTCCTGATTTCTTTTCTCACTGGATCTGACATATTGTATTACACAGTTCGTTGAGAAGGAACCAAAGTTTGCTAGGGCAGGAGATGACATTCCTTGGGGAGTTGGAGGAGGTTCTAGAGGTGATCTTTGCCATTTGTCTGAACATTGCAGGAGATGACATTCCTGAGGGAGTTGAAGAGTCACCTAGGTTTTTTTACCTTTTGCTTTGAATCCTTGGGTTTCATTCCCAGGGGAGTTGGAGAGTCACCTAGGTTTTTTTACCTTTTGCTTTGAATCCTTGGGTTTCATACTTTCATTGAAAAAATTGCAAGAAATTGGATTTTGTGAAACAAACTCCTATCCATATCCTTTTACTTTGAAGTTTGAAGCGACAGATCATGTGTCTTGTGTACCATTTGATTTGGATTTACGGTGATAAATCATGGCAACTTTAGATTATTGAATTATTTATGCATTCATTTATAGGCATCATGATGTTGGTAGGAGGTGGAACTGGACCGACACACAGAACTTGTGCCGCAACTTGTACCTCTTGACCATCTCAAATGAAATTAATGTTGCAGCCCACTAATGAATTACCAATCAACATGTGGTTCACAGGCAAGGTATACATTTTATCGTATAACATGATTTCATATTTTCATTGTAGATTAACCTCACAAAAATCTCTTCTCCCAGAGGTCTATGCGGCTCGTGAAAAGGTTGGGGTCTATATTCCAAAAGACGACTATCAGCAGGAAGAAAATGAACAAAAGGTAATGCTTTGGATTTAATGGATTTGGAGGTGGAAATATTCTTTATTATAATTACTTCTCACAAACCTGCTATATGTATTGTTTGTCTCATGTCTTTGGAAAGATTTTCCAGCAGTTTCCCTCTTGATGTTAAGTTTTCACATATTTCCTTTTGAAGGACATGGCCGATCAAATTGAGCGGATGACGGCTTCATTGGAAGTAAACCAGAAGGTTTGTAAAGTACTCTTTGTGTATTTATCTTATTTTTGATAATAGTTTAAAACTGATCTTTTTCTCTAATCTCAGCAAATTAATGATCTTCAAGAAAAGTACAGCTCTGAGCTTCAACATTCTGACGATTTGAGCAAAAAGCTTGAAGCTACAAGGTTAATGGTGTTTTCTATTTAGTTTCGATTCCTTTATGCTATTTTATACTTGAAGGCTTACAGTGTCATATCATGATAGAAATGTTTGGACCATACAAGCAACCTATTATCCGCAACAAAAGAAGATTTGAAACAAGCTCATTATAATCTAAAGGAGAAAGATTTCATAATCTTGGAGCAGAAAAATGCAGGTTCAATTTTATACTCTGGTTTTAATTCCTGCAAAACAATTGAAGTTAGTTCTAACAATTTTTTATTGATTTGTGTCCAACAGACTTCTATATGCAATTTGTGAGTTAAGCTTAATAAGGTACTTGGTGATGCTATAATATTCATATTTTTCTTTCCATCTGAGCTTGCTTCATGCATGCATCTGTAGCTCCAGATTATGATCCCCATTATTTTCATTAGGGTAAGCACTATCAGTGGTTTCTATGGTCATTTGAAATATCTTTGTACCTGTTTGGCCATTCAATATTTTTTAGATAAAAGTGTGAAATAAATCTTGATCTCTATTTTCATGGATATATAGAAGTTTACAATTTACGTACCTGTACATGAGCTTGGTTCCTTTGCTGAAGATGTCTCATACTTATATATCATAGGTATGCACTCCACATGATTTTTACTTGAAAAAAATTATCTTTGCAATTTATTTCTGGAGAATATTGGTTCGGCCAAATTAAATGTTTCAAAAATGTTAGCTCAATCAAATTAAGTCACATACTTTGGGGATAGTTAATACTGAATGTTTGTAACACATAGTTTTTACTAATTTTGTTGTCTGATGCAAAATAATTGTGCGCTGTTCACTTCACTTTCCTTTTTTCTTTGCAATGATGGTTCAAAGACATGGTCAAATTATTTCTTCCACAAAGGACCTGTCTGTCCTCAAACCAAAGACTAAATTGATCATGTGGTTGTACTCTATAAAAACAAACTATAATTTGAAAAGATTGATTGCCTTGTGCTGACATTATTTACATTGTTGGTACACTGTAATTTACAAAAGTTTTTTCAGTGCTTTACCTGCACACTTGGTACATCCACCACACTATCTGTACTATAGCCACACTGTACTTACGGTTTCAACAGTTTTAGCTGTCCTGAATCAGCTACCTGCTTCCTGACCCATTTATTGTGAAAGACATTGGTCTGCACTATACTTTTTGACTATATACAGTACTACATTGTTACTACTGTGGGTGAGCAGTGGATGTGATTTTCCCCTATGTGTTGCATGTGCTTTCGATACATACTCCTTTCTATATATCTGGTGCCATTTGCTTTGTTTTGTCTCCTTTTCCTGCTCTTGTTCCTCAACTTTGTTCTTGCTGAATCCAAATCTGTGTTCTTGCTGAATCCAAATATTTGTTCTAGCTGAATCCAAATCTATGTGCTCGGTGCGTTCTCTTTCTATATTTTTGTTTTTCTTTCATCTACACTTTCCACTGTTATAATCTCCTTTCCTTTTGCAGCTTCTCTGCATATATATTGTACTTTGGTGACATCGCATACCTGCTTTTCTCGGCCAGCCAGGTTTCGCTTAAACTTCAAATCATCATGTTTTGGCATTTACTTATGCCATTTACTATTAATTTCTGATAGATGTCTCCTTTGTTCTTGTGTTCAGTTTTTGGCTGGTTGGCCGGGCGAATAGATACTTACATTCTCATTTTCAACCTTCTTGTTTGTTGTGAGGCACTGAGGTCCCCTTCTAGACAGGTACATGCTATCTCTTATGCCTGTTATGTGTTGCTTTACTTATTTGTTATATGTGTGCTGCAGTACTTTCTTGATCTTTCCATTGCCATTAATTTTTGTGTGTTGGTTGCCAGTGACATGTTTATTGTTGTTGCATGTCTACTGCACATATATAAATATATGGGTACCTCTGTATTAATGTGCTTTAGGTCTATATATACTTGCTTATCGCCTTGTTAATTTTCTTTCTTGGTCTTTACCAGCTCATATGTTATAGTTTTTTAGGGTTCTCGGCCACTTTTCTCTTTCTGAGCTTTCACTGCTTTGGTTTTTCGCATTGTCAAAGTGTTATAGGATTTCATGGTTATATCATTCCTATTTATACATCTCTTAGCCACTTACCTCTGCTCTCCCATTTCCTTCCTTGTCATGTCATGTCATACATATTTTCCAGTTGTTCAAAATAAAGTCATGTCAGTTAGCTCCTCTAGAAGATCTACAAGGGCATGCACTAATCATGATAGACATGTTAAATCAAACATACAACCTACATGTCCTAATGTCATTTGCACCATACCTGAAATTGGAGAAACAAGTGTGGTTAGAGCAAAACTCCTTTCTAATGCATCTTTTTAATGCACTATTGAATTTCTTATGTCATTTGGCATGGTTGGTAATATTTCTTATGTCCTTGTATCTGAAATTAGCTACCAATAATGAAGTATTGCACTATTATTACATATCCATTGCTTTTCTACTTTGTGATATTGAATTACATGGCTACCTTTTATTCACTAAATTTACATGGGCTGATGGTTGTTTTTTATGTCTTATCAGATAGGATTTACATGGCTTTTTATTCACTAAATTTATGCGGCTACTTTTGGAAAAATAATGGTCACATGCTCACAGTGCTTTTTATTCACTAAATTTACATGGCTAATGACTGTTTTTATGTCTTATCAAATAGGATTTAAATGTTTTTTTCTATCTATGGATTACAACCGTAAAAATTTATTGAGCATCTAAATGGGCCCCTGTTATGCGTGTATGCAATGATCAGTGATTATTTTCTCCCTTTCTCTCCTTAAGCTTATCATGTTAATACTAGCTTGTTTTAGTGCATTGCTCAGTGTTATTTGTGATAGTGCATCAAGTTATGAAATGTCCTATTAGGTTATCCATGTTATGCCATTTCAGTACTGATGAACAGACAATTTAAGCAACTAACTATAATAACTTGGTTGGGTAGTGAGGGCGTGTCATCATTCATTCCATGTTGTGTCCATTTTCATGGTATTTTCCTTACACCATCATTTGATCTTAAACACTCCTGATTTTGTACTCATACTTCAAGACTAATTTTTTATGAGTTCATTACTACTGTATATAGAACTGTTTACATTAATTGAACTAAGTTATGAAGAGTCATACTTAACTTTGAAATGCTTTAATGTGAAATTAAAACCTCATTGTTTCTCTTTTCCTGGTATCTTTTCTTATACCCTAGATCACCTGTAAATGGAAATTAGGTGTAGCTAAATGTTTTTATACTTGTACCTGAATCCTAAATTTCTTTCATTAATTCTTTATATAGCACTATCTCTATTTACTAAACTAAGCAATAGAAATTAACGAGTCATGTGTAAATTTAAATATAATATTAATATCGGTTTCAATCTTTTTTTCATCATATTCCCCTATACTATATGCATGCACCCAAAACTGATGTTGTATTAATATGGTACTGAAGAAGCCAATTCGTATGGACACTGATCTAAAGATAGCTGGAGTTGTTATTTATGTTGGTCGTTCTTCAATTGATATACAAATTGACGTGACAAGTTGACCAAGGAGGATATGCCATATTTATTTATGTTATGGAATTGTTATTTTAAATTCAAGTATTTATTAATATCATTGTTCATTGCTTATTTGTATTCTTATTGGTACAATTTGTGCACACAATACATTTTTTACCAGCGCGCAACGCGCGCATCGCCGTCTAGTTGAGATCATTAAAAGCAGCTTGATTTTGCTGCCACAAGAGAGCTCCACGTCACGTTTTTGCAAAACAAACCCTACAATTTTTGGTAATTTGCTAATCCTCCGGGCTTTTAGCTGGCGTTGACGCTCCTACGGGCTGCCACGTCGCCCTGGCCAGAGCCGGTTGTTTTGTGAAAACCTCATTCTGCTTATTACTAATTGCGTGAAGTCCCTGCGCCGCGCTCTCCGCTATAGTGGAGTTTTTACATCTGAGCCTCCGTTTCATGAGATTTTATATACGAAGAAGAGAAATTTGGAAAATCAAAGCACGCTCTGAAATCGGAAAACCTAGGGAGTATTCCGCAAAATGTCCAGGCCGGCCTGAGTCCAGAGCCCCGCTTGCCCATGAACCATTCGACCGCCTCCATCCCCGTGTGTAACCCTAGAATCTCACGCTCTCGTCTACCGCTCGTCGCCGTGGGTCGTCGCCGTGGGTTTCCCTCCACTCGCTTTCCCCTTCCACTGCCTCCTCTCAGTTCTCATCCCGTAGCCCTGTAGAGCGTCGTCCTCCCACAACGCCCTTCCTCATTTCGGTGACCCTCCTCACGCCGCCGCCAGCACCAATTGCCTTTCCCATAGGCCATGCCGCCGTCGGATCGAGAGGGAGAGGGGGTGAGTTTCCGTGGCAGCGAAGCGGGAGCGCCATGAGAGGCGTTGGAGGGGGCGGCGGTGCCCTATGCGGTGGCGGAAGGGGTGGATGCGGCCTCGATCCCGCTGGCCTAGAGGGTGTCCACGACCTCGCCGGCCTCGAGGAAGTTGGTGTAGGGCCTCAATAGTATCCTAGCCGACCGCTCCGAGGCCGAGATCTACGCTACGCTCTTGGAGGCCTCCGCCGCTTCCGCCTCCTTGCCGCTGGCGCTGGCGTGGCCAACCTCCCTCTCTTTCTGCCTCCGGACCTCGCTTCCTCCCTTCTCTTTCGGCCTCCACTTCCCGCCCCGTCCCTCCATACGTCGCCCGGCGCGGCGCACCTTGCTCCTGCCCCTGCACATCGCCCGTCCAACTGCAAGTTATCAAAAGCGATAAGTATTCCATAATTACTTATATGAGAAGATTGAACAATGCTTTTTCCCTCTATAATCATCTTCGCTTCCCATGTTCTATCAATGTACGCCATTATCAGTTTACACAGTACACTTGTTTCAGAGTATAATACTTAGCTTTTTAATTCACTCTTCATGGGCATCGTCTTTTCAATTAGTATACCATTATATGACAGATCGTTTGTCACAATGACAGCTTCAAAAATTGATTATAATCTCATGTGCTTTAGACTTGTCCCTCTACTTCCTTTGACAGAAAACATCCTCTCTTGTTTATAGTTCTTCTCTGTATCCTATGAATCCCTGAATTAAACAAATGAAGTGTCTTTTAGTCTATGTTGCATGGATACGCGATACGGATACGGCGATACGTAATTTTCAAAAAACATGAATACGGCGATACGGCGAGTATATACATATTAAAAAAATAAAATACACAAGTTAAGGCATAACTTCAACACGGCAGGCGGAGAAGCACCGTGGAGGCGCGACCTGGCGACGTGGAGGACCAAAGGAGAAGCAACGCGGCAGCCGGCAACGAGCTACAGTGGCGGCCGGTGACGGGCGGCAACCGGCGACCTGCGACCTGGCGGAGCAGCGGCCAGCGGGTGACCTGCGACCGGGAGGATTACCTGGTGGGCTGGCGGCGACCTGGCGACACGGAGGAGCAGCGGGGCGCCGGGGCGGCAGCCGGCGACGGGAGGCGGCCGGCGAGTCGGCGACGACCGGCGGCGATTCTGCGGGGGAGTGGGGAGTCGGCGGCCAGAGAGAGATACGGCTGAGTGATGGGTGGAGCGGTGAGAGAGAGTTAGGGATTTAAGATTTGTTATTGGGCCAGACTTTCAATGGGCCGAGGAAGTATCGGAGTATCGCAGAAGTATCGGAAAAGTATCGGGAATTATTTCGATTTATTTTTAATCCTTATTATCCGATACGCCGCCGATACGCGTATCGGAGCCGTATCGCCGTATCGCCGTATCGGATACGTATCGGATACGGGAACGTGAGTTTTGAGAAGTATTGGTGCATCAGAGCTTTTAGTTACCTTTTGACAATAGTAGTTGTTATTATGGACAGAAGTGTTACTATGGCGTACTGATAGTAGCTACGAAGAAATAACTTGTGCTGAAATTTACTCACCTTTATGTCCACTGTTCTGCACATAGAAAAATACACTTATGCGTGACCCTATTGTACATTTTGTCTCTTACGAGCTACAAAATATACATCCCTTGATTCATATTACTGTACAATTTTAGTATAAACTGAACTGCTTTTTTATTTGTGTACATTTTGTCTGTACATTTTGGGTTATCGACGCAGAAGAGTTTTTTATTTGTGATGATTAGATGTCATTTGTGTAGTAATTCTTCCAGTTTTACTTGACTTTTTCCTCTTGGTAGGCAGAGCAACACTTCCTAAAGCACAATGATGCTAGATCATGGATTCAAGATTCTGTTGTGATTCTTTCTGTTGGCAAAGAGGTTCTATGGTACCTAGTAATTAACCACCGTAGCTTTTTATTGTAATTTTGTTTGATTCTATTAATACAGGAAATTCAATTTTAGCCTGGATGTAAAACAGTACTATTATGTGTCCAATGGGGCTTTGTGTATAGGCTGATTTATCCAATCTTGGGTAGTAGATGAGCCTACTAAGCTCATATGCCCGTCTGGACTTCTGTAATTCTATTATTAGTTCATGCTGGTTTAGCTTGTTCTGTGGATTAGCCCGTTAGCCCAGCTTATAGGCCCCATAACCCAACCTCTCTGCCCCAAACTCTCCTTGTAAACCCAATGCTAAGGCCTCAGCTTCTATATTATTTGTTAAAAAAATGATAAACCTAAGGTTATGAAAGGGTTGTTTTAGGGACATGATTTGGACTTCATTAGCTTCAGAAATGATATGCTAGGTACTTAAAAACTCATTTATTACTCTAACATAGTATTGTTCTAATATGTAGTCCAGTTGACTACATCCATTGGACATCAGTTGCGCAACCACTCCTTGAGGACGAAATGCGAAGAGTAGAGAGAGTAAATGTATTGAAAAATCCAGAGATACTTCAAATATTATCATGTCTATCAGTCAGTGGTTCTAATTGTTCTTACCTAACATTGTTAGCAATTTGTTTTTTTAAAAACCTACTTCATCGACATATTTTGGAATAGCATTTAGCATATTAAAATTCATTCCATTTGAGCATGTCGGTTTGATGCTTGTGGAGATGGGAGGAGGTTCAATTGATGTGTTTCGGATGGTAATTTCTCAATTCATGCAAATTTTATTATTCATACAAACATTATTATGCAGCGATGAATAGGCTCTTTTTTTCCAGAACTTGTAATACCACATTGTCAATTCAAAACATTGTGTAGTTCGAAGTTCATGTTACGGCCCATTGGACGGATGGCGTCTTCGAGAAAGTCCTGGGAGTGGGCGGAGGCCTCGTCTTCGTCGTCTCGGCCCGCAGGTGGCTTGGAGGCTGATGGGCCATCGTCGGGAGGGGTTCTGGCCCATTCCTCGTCGGTGCGGGACTCTGGAGTTAACGCGGTCCGCTCGGGGGATATTTTTCCAGTGCATTCCGGTTCGTCTCGAGGCGTGTCGGCTAGGGTTTCTGGGGAGGGTTTCTCTCTGGACTTGGTGCTACAGCACTCATGGCAGCCGTCTCCTCCCTCCTAGGTCTAGATTCCGCGGGGGGGGGGGGGCGCCGATCTCGGTGGAGTCCGTTGATTCCGGCTTCCCTGCTTTGGCTTTCGACATTCGCCGTTTCGGAGCTGCGGTTAAGAGACTCCGACAAGGGGTGCCCAGGTTCGTTGATACTCGTTCTTTTGCTGAAGTGGTGGGAGCAGTTGCGATGGATTGGAAGAAGGTTGCGGAGATGCAGGGGAATAAGAGGAGATTGTTCGAGCGTGATGCTTCACGGGGGGATAGAGAGCAAGGCCGTGGAGGTGAGGGGAGCTTCCGAGGTCAACAATGGCTCGAGTGGGAGAAAAAATCGGGTGAGCCCCAGCAGAAGGATGATCGATCTTTTGTGTGGCGTAGGGAGGATGGTCAGGGGAACAGACAGCAGTGGCGTGATCCGAGGAGTGCTAGGGAGTCGAAAAATGATGAGATTACATGCTTTAACTGTGGGCTTCCTGGCCATCATCAGGTGAACTGTGCTAATCCGACCATCTGCTTTGTCTGCAAGCAAACGGGGCATATCTCTTCGGGGTGTTCGCTTTTGGCTGCGCGTTCTGGGGCTAGATTGGATGCTGGGCTGGAGTTGTGCGCTTATGGTATCCTGAATCAATCTTTTCATCACGTTGAGATCCCGGTGAATGATGTGAAGTCCTCTAAGTTGTCGGTGACTGGTATTCTAACAGTGGAGGAAGAGGTGTGCTCTGAGTCTCAGATTCTGATTGAGCTAAAACACATGTACGCGATTAACTGGGAATGGTATGTTCTGCAAGTGGATAAGGATCAGTTTCTTATTGAGGCCTTGTTTGGCATGGCTCCAACTCCAATCAGAGCAGCTCCACTCTAGAAATCCAGCTAGAGCTAGCTCTGAGTGGAGCTAGAGCTGTGGAGCTGCGATTGAGGTGCTCCAAACAAATGAACTAGAGCTCTAAAAACTCCATGGAGTTACATTTTTTGGAGCTGGGGTGTTTGGCTAGCTCCGATCAACTCTAGCCTGGAGTTCGGCTCCAGAGTCATGCCAAACACCCCCTGAGTTCCCCTTGAAGGAGGCTAGGTGGGAATTGGCGAGGCTCAAGTGTTTTGAGTTCCAAAGGTTTAATGTGAGAGCCAATATACGGGTCTCCGACAGAGATATCAATGCGGCATCAGAGTTGCAAGTGGTGTGGGTGAAAGCATTCGGTATACCGCAGATTGCAAGGGAGGAGGTTCATGTCAAGAATATTGCAAAACTGATTGGGGAGCCGGTTGAAGTGGATGGTAATTCGCTAGCTTCTTCGGGTCCGAGCAGGGTCAAAGTTTTTTGTAGGGACCCTTGGATGATTGAGGGGGGTCACCGAAGTGTTTGTCAATACGGTGGGATATATGATCAAGTGAGTGCCAGAACTTGAGGGGGTGAAGAATAACAAGATTAAGCCTGACGGTTTTAAGGTGAATCAAGGACAGGGGAAGATGGAGGATGTTGATAATACTGATCAAGGAGGTGATATGGGCCGTAAAGAGTCTTCTGATTCGGTGCCTGGTTCAAAAAAATGTGTCCTACTAGGGGGTAGGAAAGTGAATGATAAAGGGGACTGTGTTGAGGGGGATGATGAGTCTTCCGATGATGATGCTCTGTCCAAGATTCCTACTCACTATTGTCGTCCTTTTGGCGGTACTGAGGCCGCGGGCACTAATGAGGGAAGCTTGGGTGTCGATTATGGAGGTCATGGGGATGACATGGATGCTGAGTTCCTCGTTGATGAAAGCTTGGGTGGTAGCTCGGAGGTTGGAGGCAGTTTTGGAGTGTTTGTGGGGTTGGCTGATGGGCAAGATGATGTGGGTGCTGAAGGTGAGATTAAGGAGGATTTGCTAGCTAGTGAAGGTCTAATTCCTGATCAGGATGGGTCAGTGGATGTTGGTGGCTCTGATGCAGTGGGGTCGAAAGCACATGGGCTTGTTTCGGGAGATGAGAGTCTATTAGACACCCGGGCCGGCCGTGTTGTTGTCCACTCAGTGATTGATGATGGTTTTCAACTGGTGGGTCCGAAAAAGAACAGCAAACGTAAGGTGGTGAAAGGCCCCCCTGTGGTGGTTCGTCAAAGTTCAAGGCTCAAACGTGATGGGGTTCCTATTGTGATTAAGGCTCAACTCAGGGCGAATTCCAAGAATGATATCTCAGGTATGTCGAGGTTCACAATTTTGCAAACTGTGGATGAGGAATATTTATCTAGCATGGCGGTTGAGTCAGGGATTATTTTGGGGGAGTCTAAAGAGAAGGTGGGTAACCAAATCCGATTGATTAAAGCCAAAGAGATGGCGCAAGCACTAATATGTGTTGCGAATTCAAAAAAGTTGGTAGACGAGTTGACCGGGGCAGATGGAGCTGCTACCCCCCAGGCTGACGAGGGTGCAGGCGTGCCATTGTCATCTGAGCTTGATATTGTGGTTGGGGGGGTGATAGTGGTGCATGAAAGCGTTGTTTTGGAATGTTCGGGGGTTAGGTAATGCGGGAAGGAGAAGGCAATTGGCTGAGTTGATTGCGAATCATTAGTGTGATGTCGTTTGTCTCCAGGAAACTTTGCGTGAGAGTTTTACTCTTTGGGAGTTGAATAGTTTTTGCGGCAGCAGGAATTTTTCTTGGCTTACTAAACTGGCGTCGGGTCATTCGGGGGGGCTGCTGTTTGGTGTAAATCTTGACATAGTTACGGTAACTAGTGTGGATCAGGGCGATATTTTATCGGTATGTGTTTAGAGATGAAGAGTAATGGGGCTTGTTGGGAGATGCTTAATGTGTATGGTCCAGTTGTGGGGGAAGAAAAATTGGGGTTTCTTCAAGAGCTTACGTATAAACTGTCTTCTGTTACTTCTCCGTTAATTTTAGGGGTGATTTCAATTTTATTAGGTCGGCTGAAGAAAAATCTAAAGGGGTGATTCATTGGGGTTGGGTAGATGCCTTTAACGAGTTCATTGATAACTTTCATTTAGAGGAGATTGCTAAGAGTGGGTGTAAGTTCACCTGGTCCAACAACCAGATTAATCCTACTAGGGAGGTGCTGGACAGGGTGTTAGTTTCTTTGTCTTGGGCTGCTCTTTTCCCTTTAGCTACTGTGGTTGTTATGCCTAGAGTGGGATCGGATCATTGCCCTCTGATGATTGATTTGGACAAAAAAATTCAGAGGGGTAGTTCTCCCTTTAGGTTTAATGATGGGTGGCTCGGTCAAGAGGGGTTTCAGTCTTGGCTTCTTTCTGTCTAGCCGGTTCGAGGGCAGGAGAATATTCTTGATTTCTGGAAAAGGCAGGGGAACTTGTTGAGGAGGAAGATTAGAGGTTGGAGTAATAATGCCAGGAGAGAGGGTGAGAGAGTTAAATTTGAGTATCTAACTGATATTAGGAGGTTGGAGGAGAAAGCAGATAGTAGTGGGTTGAATGATGGTGAGTGGGAGGAGCGTTACCGTCTTGATCATCTTCTCTCTGATATTTTTGATCGGGAGGCGCGTTATTGGCAGAGAAGGAGTGGTCAGCAGTGGTTGACTCAAGGGTATGCTAATATCAGTTACTTTCATAAAATTGCTAGTTGTCGGAAAAAAAAGTCTTCCATTGTGCTCTTGGAAGCTGATGGGGGTATCATCCAAGGTGAGGATGAGTTGCAGAAACATATCTATGATTATTATAAGAATTTGTTTGAAGCTGAAAAGGAGGGGGATATCCATCTTGTTAATGATTTTTGGGGTGCTTATGGGCGGGTCTCGGATGTAGATAATTCTGAGCTGATCAGACCTTTCAGTCTTGATGAGCTTGATGGGGCTGTTAAAGGCATGAGAGTGAATACGGCGGGCTCCTGGCCCTGATGGTTTCTCAGTTGGTTTTTTTAAAGCGTTCTGGGGGCGCTTTAGGGGTCAGTTCAAAGAGATGTTGGATGATTTGCATAAGAATGAGTTTAATGTTGGGCGAATTAATTTTGGGGAGATCGTTCTCTTTCCAAAAGTTAGGGATGCGTGTTCTATTAAACAGTTTCGGCCTATTTGTTTACTAAATGTCCGTTTTAAAATCATCACTAGAGTCTTGAACTTAAGGTTATCTAGAGTTGCTGACAAGATTCTTGATCCGTGTCAAATGGCCTTTATCCATGTTCGTAACATTTTAGAAGGGGTTGTCACCTTGCACGAAATTCTTCATGAGGTTCATAAAAATAAACAGCGATGCTTGGTGCTTAAATTGGATTTTGAAAAAGCCTATGATAAGGTGCATTGGGGTTTTTTATTGGAAGTCTTAAGTAGGAAAGGCTTCCACGACAAATGGATCAACTGGATTGAGAAAGTGGTTTCAGGTGGCCGGGTGTCCATTAATATCAATGGGAGCAGGGGAAGTTATTGTCGAACGTACAGGGGTGTGAGGCAGAGTGACCGCCTGTCACCTCTGTTGTTCAATTTAGTCGCTGATGCGTTATCAGAAATGCTCACGAGAGCTAGAAATATGGGGTTTTTGACTGGTTTGGTCCCTCATTTGGTTAATGGGGGGATCTCTCACCTTCAATATGCCGATGATACCATTATTCTTCTAGAGTTCTCTCATAAAAATCTTGTTGTGATCAAATTTCTGTTATATTGTTTCGAGCTTATGTCTGGTTTGAAGGTTAATTATCATAAAAGTGAGTTGTTTGTGGTGGGGGTGAATGATGAGGAGGCCCAAGCGGCTGCGGATGGGATGAACTGCAAATTGGGATCTTTTCCTCTTACTTATTTAGGGTTGCCTATTAGTTTTTCCAAACCTTCGAGGGCGGATTTTGGGGGGTTGGTCCAGAAGGTGGAAAAACGTCTCGCTGCTTGGAAGTGTGGGTACTTATCGCATGGGGGTCGAATGGTTCTCATCAATTCTTGTCTCAGCAGTATTCCATTATATTCTATGGGGGCTTTTCTTCTTCCGGATCAAGTCCATCATCAATTAGATAGGATCCGGAGCAGATTTTACTGGGATGGTTTGGGGGAGAGGAAAAAATATCACATGATTAAATGGGAAAAATGTTTATGCTGAAAGAGTTCGGGGGAATGGGTTTTGTGGATTCCAAGCTTATGAATATTTCTCTGTTAGCCAAATGGGTGATAGGGCTTTTGGGCGAGCAGGATGGGGTTTGTAGTAAGTTGCTTCGGAACAAGTATGGCTGTCAGGGGAGTTTGTTTGGCAAAAAAGTGATTAAGGGCTCGTATTTTTGGAATAGTTTAATGAAGTTTAGAATGTGGTACCGTAAGCATTGCATCTTCTCGGTGGGTGATGGTAAAAGAATAATGTTTTGGGAGGATAGTTGGATTGGGGAGGTTCCTTTGAAGATCCCTTTTGTGCAGCTGTATAATATCTGTGTGGATCCTGAGATCTTGGTTGACGAGGTGCGCAATAATAATTGGGATATTAGGTTCAGAAGATCGTTATCCCGCGCTGATCTTCTGCTTTGGGAAACTCTTAAAAACTTGTGTTCCAGAGTTATTTTTCCTGGTGGCAAGGATAAGGTGAAGTGGGCTTTAGATAAAAATGGTTTCAAGGTTAATTCGCTGTATAATTGGTTGTCTTTTAGGGGCGTGAGAGTCACTGATGCTAAGTGCGTCTGGAAGTGTGCGGCTCTGTTAAAAGTAAAGTGTTTCATGTGGCTGGCTATGAATGGTAGGATTCAAGTTGGGGATCAACTAAAGAAACGAAGGTGGGAAGGAGACCCCACCGTAAACTATGCAATCAGTTAGAAATAGTTGAACACCTGCTATTTTTATGCCCTCTTGCTAGGTTTATTTGGTGTTTTGTCCGTGATTCCTTAATTTGGGTTTTTTGTCCGGAAAGTTGGGCTGATGTTGAGAAACCAAGGGTTGGTTTCGGTGTTTGTGATGAGTGATTGACAGGCTTTTAACCTCTGATTCGAAGGGGTACCTCCGAAGGGGTTCGGAGGTTGTACCTCTGAAGGTGTTCGGAGGCTGTATCACCGAAGGGTTCGGTGGTTTGGTTGATGCAGCTGTTGCAGCGGAGTGTACCTGTCGGAGGGGTCCGACAGTACACGATGACTGGGAGTGTACCGAAGGTCTCGGTACTTTGGGCGGTACACCGAAGTGTGTGCCGAAGGTTGCTAACCCGGAGAGGTCTCCGGAGTACTGGAGACACTTGTCTGTTTGTCTGTGGTGCGCAGGGGACCGCGGAGGCGACGGACAGGTTCGTAGCAGGTGAACCTGGGTCAAGCTGGACTGCTGGAGGTTTGATGCCAGGGGAGCGGGGAGCTCCGTCACGGTGGCTGCGAAGGGGTCTAGGTCGGTCCTCGGGTCGAGGTGCGCCAGGTGAAGGCAGTAAATGCGGAGCGTGGCTCCGGGTGAAGGTACTCCGAGACAAAGTCCTCGGAGGTGAGGCACTTCGAAGGTACTCCGGATGGAGTGACTTCGGAGTTTGGTGGATCAAGTCCTCTGCGGAGGCAAGGCGTTCGAAGTGTGCTCCGGAGGGAGACATTCGAAGATACCCGACGAAGGTCTCAGAAGTCGAGGCGCATCGAAGGCATGGTCCGGGTGAGGCTCATCAAGGAGTGTGCTCGGGGAGAGACACTGCGACGATGTGCTCATGGAATGCTTCGTGCGGAGGCCTTGGACGAAGGAGGGACTTCGAAGGGTTGTACTCCGAAGGTGGGGCTTCGGAGTGAAGCAGGCTTCAGAGCGAGGCTAGCTTCAGAGTAAGGATTGACTTGTGGTACTTCGGCCATGCATGGCTTCGGTACACGGACTGACGGAGTTCGAGCTGGGAGTAGGTGTGAAGCCGTGGTGGTCCACTCCGAGGGTGTTGGTGCAAAGGCCCAAGGGCTTTGACGGCTTCGGCTCAAAACTGTCACTGTATCGGAGGGCATCTTCGGTGAAGCGAAGGCCATCAGGCTCAAGGCTTCTCACCGAAGCTACCGCACCCCTCGCGTGCGAAGGGGGGCTTCAGGAAGGTCAAAGGCTGCAAAGGCTAACACTGTCTACTCTGCAAAAAGCTGACGCTGTCCCCTCTGCAAAGCTGACAGAGAAGCCTCCAGAATAAAGTTAGACTACCTTTTGTACCCCTCTGTTCTGTAGAAACAAAACTGGTGTAAACTCTAGGGGTAAAGTAGTCATTTCACTTGGGTGAACTGTGGGCTATAAATATGGGGGCTGGGTAGGTAACATTTAACACTTTGAGCATTTACTGTTGGGCTCCTGTACTAGCCTCCACTCTGTATTCATCTAGTGAGATCAATTTTACTGTGTTCCTTGTTCAAGCGGCGAAGCCCTGCTTCTGTGTTGTCTTTCTGCTTGAACTTGTTTGCATACCTCGCTAGTTGTAGTGCACCGAAGCCTGTCTAGGCGAAGTGTGCTTTTGGGGGTGCGTTCGCTCTGTGTAACAGGAGGCTAGACCCCGCTGCTTACTAGCGAAGCCCTGTTCGAAGCCCGTTTTGCTTCTCGTGTCGAAGCTCCTAGCGAAGTCTGTTAGTGTGCGTTTAGACCTTCGCAGTACGAAGCCCAGCACCAGTTGCTGTCGCTAAGTATTGGGTCAAAGTCCTCAGAGGGTTGTCTACTCTTGCGAAGGGTGAAGTGCGAAGCCTGCTCGAAGCACCCTGTGTGCGGAGCCTACACTGACTTAGCAGAATTGTTTTCGGGGTTGTGGGTGGAGCGAAGTCTGCTTGGCTTCGGACTTTTACTCCTTGCGAAGCCTGTGTTCGGAGCTGCCGAATACCTCCGAACCAGACCTTCGAAGGTTGGTGTTCGAAGCCTGTTCCGCAGCAGACAGAATTAAAACCGAAGGCTGTTTTTAGCCCAAGTTTTTAAAAGGTCCCATTCACCCCCCCTCTAGTCGCCGTTTCCGGTCCAACAATTGGTATCAGAGCAGGTTAAGATCACCAGTTGACCTTAACCGGTTTTGTGATCTGTTGGCGACATGGACAGAGCGAGTAAAATTCCTCTGTTCGATGGGACTGATTTTGCATACTGGAAGGTGTGCATGGAGGCTTACTTGCTAAGCCAAGGAAATGTAATTTGGGAGATTGTGGACTCACAATACTCTATCCCTGAGACTCGCGCCTCTCAAACAGAAAAAGATCAGTATAATGCCAACTCCAAGGCTAGGAATATATTGTTCATTGGTTTGAGCCGGAGTGAGTTTGATAGGGTGCAACACCTTTGGACTGCTAGGGAAATTTGGACCACTCTCACTATTTTTCATGAGGGCTCTACTCAGATCAAGGCCAAGCGCCAAAGCACATACAATCAACAGTATCAGCTGTTTGTGCAGGCACCTGGTGAATCTATAGATGCCATGTTTTCACGCTTTGATGCTATAGTGAGTAACTTGCGGTCCAACGGGACGCTTGCTTACAATGATCATGACAGGGCTATCAAGCTTCTCTATGCTCTCGATCGTAGCATATGGGAAGTGAAGATATCCAGCATTGAGGAGTCTGCAGGTTATGACACTTTGACCTGTGATGAGCTCTTCAGCAAGCTAAAGTCCACGGAGATTGCCAAGGCATCTCTTGCAGTGCACAGAAGCTCTTTGCCACAGCCATTGGCATTGGTTTCTAGCACTAGCCGTGGCACCGCTGCAGAACCGAGCACATCTGGTACTTGTGTTCTTGCAGATGGTTTTGCTTTGTCCTCCTTGGTCTCCGTCACAAAGGAGCAGGTGGATACTCTGGATGATGATGAGCTTGCTCTCATTGTCAGAAGGTTCACCCGCTTTCATCATGAGAGACGGGATTAGAGGAGAAGTGGTTTTAGTGGTTGTTTTGAGTGTGGCGACACTTCTCACATCAAGGTTAATTGCCCTAAAGTCAAGAAGAGAGATGAGAGTGAGCGCCCTAAATACCACAAGAAAGAGAGGAAACCCTTTGTGAAGGGCAAGCGCGGCAAGGTGGCTAAGAGAGTAGCCAAAGCCGCTTCCAGAGCCTTTGTTGCTGCTCTCAGCGACATCGACACTTCCTCAACTGAGGAGTCGAGCTCTGAGGAGGAGGAGTCCCCAAGGAAGGAGAACAAAAAGGACAAGAAGGGACGAGACTTCACCGGCCTATGCTTCATGGCCGACAGCGATCACAGCGACGATGAGCTTGACTCATCTGAGGTACCTCTATCATCTGACCAGCTATTAATTAAATTAGATGAGCTGAATGAAGTAGTTCTCGGTCAGGATAGATTACTTGTGCAAGCCACTAGAAAAAGAAAAGACCTTAGACTTAGGCTAGAATCTGTTTCTACTGAATATGCCATGCTTAAATCTAAAGTTAATGATGCTGAATGTGAATCTTGTACTGTAGTCATGAGTGAGCTTGCTCAGTTGCGTTCTGTTCATGCTCAAACTCTTTCTGAGCTTGAGACTAGACAGAAGCAACTTTTGGTGGTGGATTCTAGACCTCATGATAATATTGAATGCATGAACTGTTCTTTATTGCGCGAGAGAATTAATTTACGTGATAGACATGTTCATGATTTAGAGGCTAGATTGGAGAGGGCCGGTAGTTCTAAGGATGTACAGCCTGTTTGTGACACGTGCATTACCCTTAAGGACCAGCTAGGAACTGTTAGAGAGCGAGCTGAGAACCTCATGTCAGAAAATGAATACCTTCTTTCCGTGGTTAACAAATGCACTGAGGGAAAGGGTAGGATGGATTTGCTCTTGGCCAAGACCAAGATGTGTGCTGACAGAGCAGGGTTAGCTCTAGGTTTGGGTTTTGAGAGGATTCTTTCAGAGAATGGAAACAAAACTGTTTTTACCTCTCCCACTACCCTAGAGAAAGAGAGAGCTCTGTTAGACACCCCATCAGCCAAAAAGCCTACCCGACCACCAAAGAAAACCACTCCTCCTACCAAGAAAAATCCTCCCAAGAAAACCACTCAAAAGAAGCCCAAGGAGCCTGTGAGAGTTGCTCCTGTGACCTATGAGAGTGCCCCTAGGAGAATTTTTCATTGTTCCTACTGTCAGCGGGCGGGTCATTTGGTTGGGTTCTGTTATCGTCGCATCAAGGATGAGCGACGCTCTTAGGCGATGAGTTACCAGGACATGCATTACTCATCTTTAGGTATGCATGAGTCTGAGTTTTACTATCGTCCTGCTTTCGAGGCTCCTCATACTTCTCGGAGAGGTTTTGCTCCTCAAGGTGTTCACCATGTTCCATATGGTGGTATACCCCGGGCGAGTAGCTTTGTACCTCGTCAGAGTAGGAGACCTCGACTTGTTGTTCGATCACAGCATGTAGGTAGACCTCGCACTTTGCATCATTCAGATTATCCTGTGCGTAGACCGTCTACTTTTACTGCACCTACTACTCGTGTCACTCAGTGCTGGATGCCTCGTCATTTTTTCACTCACCCCAGCACTGAGCGATCGAGATATTCTTATCATGTGTAGGTGACAGATCGAGGTTTGGAGGGCACGTGGATCATGGACTCCGGTTGTTCGTGCCACATGACCGGAGATGCAGCATGGTTCTCCACCCTCACCACAACCAAGCAAAGGGAACATATCACCTTCGGAAACAATCGAAGGAGTAGAGTGAAAGGTAAAGGTGTGGTAAGAATTAACTCGAATTTCACTCTCAAAGATGTTGCTTTGGTTGAAAACCTGAGATACAATTTGTTGTCTGTATCTCAGTTGCTTGATGAGGGCTTCGAAGTACGATTCCATCGCGATACTTCGCAAGTGCTCAATTCTGATGGCGTTGTGGTGTGTAAGATCTTTAGAGTTGGGAGAGTTTTTGGAGCTGATTTTTCAGAATCATCTGGTTCTATTCATTGTCTTGTTGTACATTCTACTTCTGAGCTTTGGAAGTGGCATAGGAGACTAGGGCATATGAGCTTTGAGTTGCTCGCTCGTCTGAGTGCCCTAGGCCTGATCCGATGATTGCCCAAGCTCAAGTTTGAGAAGAATTTAGTTTGCGCTCCGTGTCGACATGGAAAAATGATTGCTGCTTTGCATTCGCCAGTCACCACAGTGATGACTGAACAACCCGGAGAACTTCTCCATATGGACACTGTAGGTCCTTCTCGGGTTAGTTCTTTAGGCGGCAAGTGGTATGTATTAGTTATTGTCGACGATTTCTCTCGCTATTCTTGGGTCTTCTTTCTTGCCAGCAAGGATGAAGTGTTTTCACATTTTCGGAGCTTGGCTTTGAGACTTTTCACTGAACTCCCTGGTGCATTGAAATTCATTCGAAGTGATAATGGCACCGAGTTCAAAAATAGTCTCTTTGTTGACTTTTGCATGGAGCATGGCATAGAACATCAATTCTCTGCTCCGCCGGTTCCTCAACAGAATGGTGTTGTTGAGAGGAAGAACCACACTTTGGTTGAGATGGCTAGGACGATGCTTGATGAGCATAGGACTCCTAGAAAATTCTGGGCTGAGGCCATGAACACTGCATGTTACATCTCTAACCGAATTTTCTTGCGCTCAATTTTAAACTTGACATCTTATGAGCTACGTTTTGGGAGACAGCCCAAGGTTACTCATCTTCGAGTTTTTGGCTGTCGTTGCTTTATCCTAAAACGTGGTAATTTGGATAAATTTGAGTCGCGCTCTTCTGACGGGATCTTTTTGGGTTATACTACTCATGGTCATTCTTATCGTGTTTATAATTTGGAAACTAACACTGTCATCGAGTCATGTGATGTGACTTTTGATGAATCAACCCTCTCTGTTAGTTCTGCTTTTGAACAGACAAATGAACACGACATGGAACAGACCATATTCGAAGAAGAAGAAGATCCCGGAGAATTCGAGGATGAACCCCTACTACCCTCGACATCGACCCCCGAAGCTGACCCCGCTTCGACCACTTCGGCACGAGGTCCCGAAGCGACTACCTCGACATCGGTCATCTTGGACCACTCCAACGCACAAGTTGAGAGGGAGACTGCATCCCGCCGCGAGGCTCCACACCATGTTCAAAGGATGCATCCTCCCGAGCAGATCATTGGTGAGCTTGATCAAAGGGTAACACATTCCCATGCTCATTTCATTGATTCCGCTTTTGTTGCTTCTTTTGAGACCTTAGATGTTAGTCATGCACTTTCTGATTCTAGTTGGATCAATGCCATGCATGAAGAGCTTGAAAATTTTGAGAGAAACCAAGTCTGGACTTTAGTTGATCCTCCATCAAATGTTCATTTTATTGAAACAAAATGGATTTTCAAAAATAAACAAGGGGAGGATGGGACTATAATTAGAAACAAGGCTAGACTCGTGGCTCAGGGTTATTCTCAACTAGAAGGGATTGATTTTACTGAAACTTTTGCACCTGTTGCTCGCCTTGAGGCCATTAGGATTTTGCTTGCCTTTTCGACATCCCGGGGATTCAAACTCTATCAAATGGATGTCAAAAGTGCTTTTCTCAATGGCTTCATAGGTGAAGATGTTTATGTAAAACAACCCCCTGGTTTTGAAAATCTCAAGTATCCACATAAAGTCCTTAAACTTCATAAGGCTCTTTATGGACTCAAGCAGGCCCCTCGGGCATGGTATGATAGACTTAAGTCTTTTCTGCTTGAGCGAGGGTACTTGATGGGCTCTGTTGATAAAACCCTGTTTACTCTCAATCATGGCAAAGATTTCCTCCTAGTTTAGATTTATGTGGATGATATCATCTTTGGTGGCTCTTCTCATGCTTTGGTTGCCGAGTTTACAGATACCATGAGCAGGGAGTTTGAAATGTCCATGATGGGTGAACTCACATTTTTCCTTAGTTTGCAAATCAAGCAAAGCAAACAAGGTACCTGCGTCCACCAGACGAAGTACACCAAGGACCTGCTCAAGAAGTTTGACATGGCAGATGTGAAGCCCCTCGTCACTCCAATGGCTACATCTGTAGCATTGGATCCTGACGAAGATGGAGAAGTCGTAGATCAGAAGGAGTTCCGAAGCATGATCGGCTCCCTCCTCTACTTGACTGCTACGAGGTCGGACATACACTTCGCTGTGTGTCTGTGCGCTCGTTTTCAGGCTTCACCACGAGCTTTACACCGTCAAGCGGTAAAACGCATTCTGAGGTATCTCAAGCACACCCTCGAATTTGGCATATGGTATTCAGCATCTTCATCTTCATGTCTTCGAGGTTACTCCGATACGGATTTTGCTGGGTGTAGGATTGATAGGAAGAGTACCTCTAGTACTTGTCATTTTCTGGGTACATCGTTGGTTTGTTGGTCTTCCCGCAAACAGTCTAGTGTTGCACAATCGACGGCTGAGGCCGAATATGTTGCTACAGCTAGCTATTGCTCTTAGATTTTGTGGATGGCTTCCACTTTGCGGGATTTCGGGTTAGATTATAAGAGTGTTCCACTTTTCTGTGATAACACTAGTGCTATTTGTATTGCAAATAACCCGGTTCAGCACTCCAGAACCAAACACATTGATGTGCGATATCATTTTCTCAGAGATCACAATGAGAAGGGTGATATTGAACTTCAATATGTTGATACCCAACACCATCTAGCCGATATTTTCATGAAACCCCTCGATGCTTCTCGATTTGCCTACTTGCGTGGGGAACTTGGTATTTGTCACCCTTACGGCATTTTGTGAGGGGGAGCAGGCTTTAATTGTCTTGCATGTGCTCATCATGTGTGGAATTGCATTTACATCTTTTGCATTTATATGCCTGTTATTAATTCATACATCATGAAAGCTCAACTCTTTTTAATTTTTCTGAAACATTAATGTGCATGATGTTTTCTTTTCAAACTCAAATCATGCTCACTGCTCAATCTTGTATCTAGCATGTATAGGCAGGACTGGTTTAGCTATCCTTTATCTGCTTGATAGCAAGACACCTTTTCTTTGGACGCTAATTTGTGCAACTTGAAAAATTGTTCTACACACTCATGGATATGCATATAGTGCTAAACAGTTTGTTCACTTAATCAAAATTCAAAAATCCATGGTTTACATGCTTCAAGTTAAAAGATCCAGGTGGGTTTGTTTGTCGCACTACTCTATTTTAGACTGCTTACCATTGCACATTGGTCTGAACTGGAATAGTGTAGTGTCTGCCAAAATCATTGCCTTAAGCTTCTGATAGCTTTCATGCCTAGGCTTGGCCTGATTGGAAAGTATAAGGTGGACAAACAAATAACCCCTGGCATTAAAAAAAAGAACAACAAAATTCATTGTTCATCAAGTTTGCTTTCATTGCTCCATTTGAACTGGACTTGTCTGTCTAGAGTAGAAACTGACTAGCTTTGCGCAGTCCCTGCTTTTACTAGTCTAGTTTCCTTGACTAAGTGGTGATGCTTTTATTTCAAAACAATGATAAAATCACATGCTGTCATCATGTTTTTAGAGAATGTTAAATTGAGCTGAGCCCATGATCCTTGGTATTACTGTTGGCATATTTTTGCTTTATGTGTCTTTGCAATTCTGCTCATTTCCAAGCAATGCATATTTTCCATACTCCTTGATGCTTGCATTGCCAAAGGGGAAGAAATTTTTCAGTTCTCTGTTGCAAGGGGGTACAATTAAATTACTCAGGGGGAGTTTTTGTCTTGAAAAAGGGGAGATTTGCCGAAGGGGCTTTTACTCTTTTGAAAAGGGAGAGGAAAATTCTTTTGTCAAGTGACATGATTTGGCTCGTTTCTGAGTTTTTATGATCACTTGTGTGCTAAAAGTTTTTACATTTTCTTGAACTTGAATTTGGTTGTCAATGCACTCATCAAGGGGGAGATTGAGAAACCAAGGGTTGGTTTCGGTGTTTGTGATGAGTGATTGACAGGCTTTTAACCTCTGATTCGAAGGGGTACTTCCGAAGGGGTTCGGAGGTTGTACCTCCGAAGGTGTTCGGAGGTTGTATCACCGAAGGGTTCGGTGGTTTGGTTGCTGCAGCTGTTGCAGCGGAGTGTACCTGTCGGAGGGGTCCGACAGTACACGATGACTGGGAGTGTACCAAAGGTCTCGGTACTTTGGGCGGTACACCGGAGTGTGTGCCGAAGGTTGCTAACCCGGAGAGGTCTCCGGAGTACTGGAGACACTTGTCTGTTTGTCTGTGGTGCGCAGGGGACCGCGGAGGCGACGGACAGGTTCGTAGCAGGTGAACCTGGGTCAAGCTGGAGGTTTGATGCTAAGGGAGCGGGGAGCTCCGTCACGGTGGCTGCGAAGGGGTCTAGGTCGATCCTCAGGTCGAGATGCGTCAGGTGAAGGCAGTAAGTGCGGAGCGTGGCTCCGGGTACTCCGAGACAAAGTCCTCGGAGGTGAGGCACTTCAAAGGTACTCCGGATGGAGTGACTTCGGAGTTTGGTGGATCAAGTCCTCTGCGGAGGCAAGGCGTTCGAAGTGTGCTTCGGAGGGAGACATTCGAAGATACCCGACGAAGGTCTCAGAAGTCGAGGCGCATCGAAGGCATGGTCCGGGTGAGGATCGTCGAGGAGTGTGCTCGGGGAGAGACACTGCGACGATGTGCTCATGGAATGCTTCGTGCGGAGGCCTTGGACGAAGAAGGGACTTCGAAGGGTGGTACTCCGAAGGTGGGGCTTCGGAGTGAAGCAGGCTTCGGAGCGAGGCTAGCTTCGGAGTAAGGATTGACTTGTGGTACTTCGGCCATGCATGGCTTCGGTACACGGACTGACGGAGCTCGAGCTGGGAGTAGCTGCGAAGCCGTGGTGGTCCACTCTGAGGGTGTTGGTGCGAAGGCCCAAGGGCTTTGACGGTTTCGGCTCAAAACCGTCACTGTATCGGAGGGCATCTTCGGTGAAGCGAAGGTCATCAGGCTCAAGGCTTCTCACCGAAGCTACCGCACCCCTCGCGTGCGAAGGGGGGCTTCAGGAAGGTCAAAGACTGCAAAGGCTGACACTGTCTGCTCTGCAAAAAGCTGACGTTGTCCCCTCTACAAAGCTGACAGAGAAGCCTCCAGAATAAAGTTAGACTACCTTTTGTACCCCTCTGTTCTGTAGAAACAAAACTGGTGTAAACTCTAGGGGTAAAGTAGTCATTTCACTTGGGTGAACTGTGGGCTATAAATATGGGGGCTGGGTAGGTAACATTTAACACTTTGAGCATTTACTGTTGAGCTCCTGTACTAGCCTCCACTCTGTATTCATCCAGTGAGATCAATTTTACTGTGTTCCTTGTTCAAGTGGCGAAGCCCTGCTTCTGTGTTGTCTTTCTGCTTGAACTTGTTTGCATACCTCGCTAGTTGTAGTGCACCGAAGCCTGTCTAGGCGAAGTGTGCTTTTGGGGGTGCGTTCGCTCTGTGTAACAGGAGGCTAGACCCCGCTGCTTACTAGCGAAGCCCTGTTCGAAGCCCGTTTTGCTTCTCGTGTCGAAGCTCCTAGCGAAGTCTGTTAGTGTGCGTTTAGACCTTCGCAGTACGAAGCCCAGCACCAGTTGCTGTCGCTAAGTATTGGGTCAAAGTCCTCAGAGGGTTGTCTACTCTTGCGAAGGGTGAAGTGCGAAGCCTGCTCGAAGCACCCTGTGTGCGGAGCCTGCACTGACTTAGCAGAATTGTTTTCGGGGTTGTGGGTGGAGCGAAGTCTGCTTGGCTTCGGACTTTTACTCCTTGCGAAGCCTGTGTTCGGAGCTGCCAAATACCTCCGAACCAGACCTTCGAAGGTTGGTGTTTGAAGCCTGTTCCGCAGCAGACAGAATTAAAACCGAAGGTTGTTTTTAGCCCAAGTTTTTAAAAGCTCCCATTCACCCCCCTTCTGGTCGCCGTTTCCAGTTCAACAGATGTTTTTAAGGTATATGGGTGCGACCTCGCGTCTTATAGGAAAACTATGATTATGGGGGTGTATGCGGCTGCTTGTTGGGCTATTTGGCTTAACCGCAATAATTTTGTTTTTAACAATGTGCTGCCTGCTAATGTTCTTGATGTTCCTTTCCGGATGGTCTCCTTTGTGAATCAGCGGGTGCAGCTGGCTCCTGTCCGAAAGAAGGAGGCTTTAAAGTACCGAGACTTGCTGCTTGCTCAAATCCGGCTGATGTCAAGGTCCGCGCCGGTAAGCGAGCAGTCCACAGGGTGATGCAGTCGGGTTTTGATGCTGGGAGCTCTCTCTGAGGATAGGTTTCGCTGTGTGCCGGTGAAGTCGTTAAAGATTGTCTGTCAGGGTGTTTCTGGTCGCTGAACTTTGTAGTTTCTGTGTGGATGATGTGGGTGCTTTTGATACTTGTTGATATCGCTATTTCATGTGCTGTTGTTGGACTGTGTGATATGGTGCGGGTGTTGGCATGATATTTTGTAAACTGGTATCCCAGTAACTTGGTTCCCTTTCGCTTTCTAATAAAGCGGGGTGTATGTTGCACCTGTTCATAAAAAAAACATTGTGTAGTTCATCCAAAAAGCATAGCTGCACGCATATTTATGTGGTCAAGCGAAGTCAAACCATTGTTGCATCAGCACAGTGAAATTGACCTGATCATATGATAGGACAGTGTGGCTTTTTTGAACAGTTCATATTCACAGATACAATATTGCAATAAGCAATAGACCCTAAATCTTGCAATACCATAGCTTATTTTGATAATCAACAGTTCATATTCTCAGATGCAATATTTATTCAATTGTACCACGAACTGTGTTCCAGCGCGCTTTGATAGAGCGCGCTTTCGCTGGCCATTCTAGTATTACTTCAATCTAAGTCTCCGAGTACTCCGATATATCAAAGAAGAACATAGAGGAAAACCGACAAGATGATTTGGACCAGGTAGTTTCGCACGGGACATAGCAACCATCCATCCAATCTGTAAGATACATCCAAGGCCTACATTGTCACCATAATCCCGATTATATTCATCCACGTAGAAATTAGAATAGATCGAGATTGAGCTCGCTGGTTTCTTGAGCGTTAAAATGTACTTCTTTACTATCATTCTCAAAAGAAAAGAGAGTTAAGTAGTGCAGTTCTAATGTAGTGTAATAACACAATCAACGAAAGTGTCACAAAATGTCATTCCGATAAGCTATAGGTGCATTTGCGAGCTGAGGCCTTCGCGTCGAAAGCTGCATATATACTAATATCAGAACACTGTACGTGTCTTAGCTAATTATCAGTTGAGCAGGTCGTCCCACTTGCAGTACTGCCCGCCGGCGAGCGCTCGGTAGTAGCGGTCCCTGCAGTAGACCGGCCGTCCGTCGGCGGCCTCGGCTGCCGCTGCGGCGAGGTCGTCGTCCTGCATCACCTCCACGGGCAGCTGCAGCAGCTCGCTCCTCCGGAGGCTGGGCTTCAAGGAGGCCGCCGAGGGGGGGGGGCGTTGTTCACGACGGAGTGGAGCAAGTCCTCGACGGGCGGGGCGAACGCGAAGAGCGACACCGCGCCGACGAGCAGCGCGCCGGTGTCCACTAGCGTCTGCTTCAACAAGTTATTCACCGGCTTTGCCTGCGCAAACCAATCAGTAACGCCAGTAATTCCATTATTACTGCAACATCATCTAAAATGTACCATAAAAACATGTGAATCAGAAACAACTGAATTAATTTACCTTGTAAGATCCAAAGAGCCTGTCACGAGCCAAGACCTGAAACAGGAGGGTTAGTACGAGAACTGGAGCGCTGCATTGCAGCCTTGCAGGTTTGCGTGAAGATACAAAGACAGAATCCACGGCATTGGTGCAAGGAAGAAGCGTTCTTGATTTACCTCTGGTGGCTTTACCCACATCTGGCCGTCGTACCATCCGGTTTCTTCATACGGCACAACCGCCGACAGCAACCTATCACCAACGTAGCTCCATCCCTGTCATCATGTTAGCAGCACCAGTTCGGAATACTGATCATCAGATTGGAAAATGTAACACCCTTATTTTCAAAACCGCCAACATGTGAAAACTGGAATTCAAAACCGAATTCAAATTTAAAATTATTTAAAGGCTGAAAGGCTTTGCAATTTAAAACCTTTAGCTAAAACTATTGAATTTCAAAATTTATTAATTTTGTAAGGATCCCAGAGCCAATAATTTAATTTACAAAATTAATTTATAATTTTTGAGATTTGAAATCATATTTCAAACTTTAAATTCAAATTCTAGATTTATTTTTATTCAAAAAACCATTTAAACTCCTTTTGGGCCGCAGCCTCAAATCCTCCCCAAGCCGGCCTAGCCAGCCCACTTCCCCCTCCCTACTCTCTCTGCCGCGTGGGGCCTGCCTGTCGGCGCCACCCGTCCGCGTCAGCGCACCCCCTCTCTCTCTCTAGCCATCCGGTCCCGCCTGTCAGCCCCCACAACCCCCATCTCGCCGGCGCCCTTTTCCCCTCTCCCCTCCCCATCATAACAGAAAACTCCGACGAAGCCGGAGTCCTCTCCCGTGCATTCTAGAAGCCCTCGCCCCGCGATCCGCTCCCTTTTTAAACCCCGCCACCAAATCCGCAACGGATTTTCGGTTTTCCCTCCCGCACTCGCCGCAATTCGCCCAAGCGCTCTCCTGCCGCCGCCGCCCTAAACCCCACCGTCGGCATCTTCGTGTTCCCCGTCGCGCGCTCAACCCCGGCACCGCCTCGTTCGGGCTTCCCACCATCGAATCATCGTTGACGCCGTGAAACCCGAGAAGACCCTCCGCCTCGCGCTCGTCGCCGTCGTTGGTACGGATCGAACCCCCGTCCTCTCCCTGTTTCATTTTTGTCGTCGCCTGGGCCTTAGGATGCCGCTCGCCATCTTTCGCCGCTCGCCGCCGCTCTGCTGGAGGTGGAGACGAAGCCCCTGGCCGCCCCTCGTGCCGTGCGTGTGCTAGATGCGTGGCCGGCTGTTGGATGTCGATCCAACGGCCCAGGTTGGCCCGGTCCGCGGTGCGGTGCGTGGGTGCACGGTGCGCGCAGTACACCGTGGACCTCGGGTGCGCGCGTTCAGTGGTTCACCGTGGACCACATGCACGGTGCGCGGTGCGTCTGGTTCACCGTGGACTAGTGGCGTTTAAAATCGATTTTCAATTTTTCAAAAATGTTGTTAAACTTCTAAAATTCATAGTAAATTCAAAATAGCTCCGAATTGATCTATTCAAATTTCTGTAGCTTCACAAAATTATGTTTTATCCAATGGAATGCTTTATTTGTACTTTTCACACTGTTTATTGTGCTGTTTACTCATCGCTTCCTCGGTTTGCGTGTTTTAGTCGAGGTCGGGGCTAGCGAGGAGCCGCCAATCCCTGCTGAAGATCTGTATCAGTACTACGAGGATCAAGGCAAGTCACACCCTCACTCCTTGAACATGTTGAACCCAAAGTTTTGTATAATGGCTATAACACATAGGTTAATAACTACATGTTAGAATACACCTGTTTATATAGCTATGGTTTAGTATTACTCCTTGATGTACAAACCCAAGCCATGTGTTGTACCACATTCTCCTTGTCGCCGTTAACACTTACTAGTTAGTGCCCTATGGTAGAGGTACATTGCTTATGCTTGTTTAACTTCAGCCTCTATTAGTAGTCAAGTGAACTCTTTATACTTTGGTTATATCTTATCTTGTTGATGTTCTGAGATGTGTTGGATCTTGGAGAGTGATGTGATATTGTGCATGGTGGGTTCTGGGTGCAAGCTCAGGCATTGGTGGTCGCACCCGGGGCACTATAAGGACCGGTCTGCGGGATCTGTTGCAAAGCATAGTCGTGCTAACCACAAGTCTATGGGTAAGACCTAATCTGAAGTATGGGTCGGTTCAACTAGATGCACCAAGTGGAGGAGACAAGATCATCTATCAGGAGCTTCCTAGTGCTGGCTTGTGCTGACGAGGCACTAATGGGGGTCACACGTCTACCAACCGGGATCTGCCCAACCATTATGGGTGAGATCCCAGTGGAGCGTCGATGAAATTATTGGGGTTGTCCTCTTGTTGAGCCAGGTCAAGTGAAGGGTTTTGGCATGAGTTCCTTCGGGGTGACGTGATGTCATCTTAGAGTATAACCTTTTCAAAAAGTTGTGCCCACGGTTATGGGCGAGCCCAGAAATGTTCTCCACAGTTAGCATTCATTGTTGGAAGTGTGGATGGCATATCATGTTTGGGATGGTTTGAAAGAGCGAGTTGACACGGATGTGCAACTTGAGGTAGTGGGAAGTTAGTATTCATATTTACTTCAGCATTTTCAATCCTACTTTAACACTGCTCACTAAAGCTTAAACAACATGCAACATGCTCTTTTATGCAACAAGCTTAGATTATGCTTCCTTGTTCAACAACCTTCATTATATGTATATCAGTAGCTTGTTGAGTACGTTTGTACTCACCCCCGTTGACTAAACATTTTAGATGCGGCGTATCAAGAAGACGAAGGCCAGGAGTAGCGTCCCAGTCGAGGAGTCGGATCCAAGGAGTTAAGATGTTCTATAGCCGCTTTTGCTTTGCTTCCGCTTTGATTTCAATGTGTAATAAGTGTAGCTCATAAGCTACGTACTTTGTTTTACTTTCGTTTATTCGTTGTCGGTTTATGAACGTCTTGTAATAATGATATTTCATTTGAGATTCAATGAATATCAGTTTGTGAGAACCGGGTTATCACAAAAAAGGAGTTCGTTTTCTTTCTCTTTTTATTTTTGTTGTTGTTGCTTTTCAGCTGGTGCAAAAACAGCCTGAGATATGTACTTGTACTTGTCTATCGATTTTGCCCGAGCAGCTTACCAGGTAGATCCTGAGAACCACCAGAGACACCAGAAGCAGAGTTCCGATCCCAGCTGCTAGCACAAACTTGAGGGGGTCCTGCATGCGGGACGGATGACATCGATGGAGAAATTTGCATGTCACTTATACAGTCGACCCAGATCTTCGTCCTGTCTGTTGATCCAAACTGAAACATGGAAAATATGTGACGGTGATGAGCTGCCGTACCTTTCCAGGACTGAAGCTTGCGGCGGCAATGGGCGCCGAGAGCACGGTGAAGGTGACGAGACACAGGCCGCCTAAGCGGAGGAAGGACCCAGGGCTCAGCTCTGCCCACGAGTACAGGGCGCAGTCCTTGAGAGCGGAGTACTCGTTAACCTGAAGCACCATGGATCGACGAGATTAATCCACCACTGAGTGATCAATTGCTAACGATATGATATGATGCTGTCAGCCTTGTGCAAGAAGGTGTGATGAGCTGAAGAACTGAACGCTAGTTAGTAACTAACACTTAGCAATTCCTAGGACACTTGTCCTTATTGTCCTCAAGAATTCCTAACATGATGTAATTGTTTAATTCACGAAGTCGCCGTGCAGCCTCCCGTCCGGGTGCTAGAACGCCGCAGGGTATCATACATGAATTTTAGCTAGCGTTTTTTTAAACTTAATTTGTGTATAGTTTATTGTGTATCATTGCTTGTTATTAATTATTATTCCAATTTGGTGTATTGGACACTTTGAAATTTTTGAATTTTTGTGAAATGATGAATATTTCAAGTTAAACCGAGTAAGCATTTGAATATGTATTCGTATTCAAAATATCTGTTTTGTATTCGTATCCAACAACATCCAAATCCATATTCGTATTCGAAATAAAATATGATAAATAATACTATCCGAATTCGTTTTCATCTATATCCAATCCAAATCCATCCCTAGCCACTGTCGGCCTCTATATCATAATATGTGCTTTCGAACTACTATCATTAAAATCTTGATTGATAGGTAGGGTTGCCATTTCTATTATCATTAGATTCTTGATCGATAGGTAGGACTGTCATTTTCCAACCAACGGGCCGCTATCCACCGTCGCTATCCATGAGTGAAGAAAATTGAAAGTTGAATTATTTTTATATTTTATATTTTTTTTCATCTTATTAGGTTTATAACTTTGTGATAGTATAATATTTTTTGAAAACTAATTTCACCATAAATCATATTAATTTATCTACTATTTTTAGATTTGTTTTAATTTTTTAATTTCAAATTTGAATTTCAAATGAATGATTGTTACGAATCGATCGATTACCTAACGGCAAGTTACCATTCGGCTTTGTTATATCAACCCCAGATCATAGCAAGTGCGGGCAGCAAAGAACCAATGCCATGACGCTGCAGCTGCGACAAGGTGGCATTGTCCAGCTGCAACTGTGACGGCCTTGTCTAGATCCCCTGCAGTTGGTCTTGCTTACTGCAGAGGACAATTGTCTCTTCTGCACCATCAGATTTTGATCCAACGGATACCGGAGGGAGTTTTGAAGGGGACTTCGGAGATGGTGGGCCCACATCCATAGTGTGAAGAGGACTCCACACCGTTGGATCTGTGTCGGACGGTGTAGATCTTAACTGCAGACAGTAGTCGGGTGTCATGCATCCGTGATTTTCTTCTATAAGGTTTTTCACGTAAAAATTATTCTCTCCTGTGTTTCTACTATTGATTTTGTGGTGTTTGGATTTAGGGGCTAGATTTTAGGCCGTGTCACATCGGATGTTTCGACATTGATTTGAAGGACTAAACATTAATTAATTATAAAAATAATTACATAATCAGAGACTAAATTGTGAGACGAATTTTTTAAGCCTAATTAATCCATAATTAGCAAATGTTTACTGTAGCATCACATTGTCAAATTATGGTGTAATTAGACTCATTAGATTCGTCTCGTGAATAATCCTCTGATTATAAATGGGTTTTGTAAATGATCTACATTTAATACTCTAAAATAATATTTAAACATTAGATACGACGGAGCTAACATCCAAACACCCCTTTTATAGCAAAACACGTGTCGAAGATTATACGGCAGCAAGAAGGGAGCAACAAAATTAGGAGTCAACAGGAGGATGTCTCCATTTCCCCAATCTCTGATCGTTGAAAGCCATCAAATCGGTCCTTGCAAAAGGAAGTAGTGGAAGTCGTCACATCTCCCGCCAACAGCAGCAGCGCTGAGAAGTTTTTTTACCGGGAAGTACTGATAAGAAATCAACCGCAAGTGAACTCACCGGCGACGGCGTAGTAGACCTAGAGAGGAGAGGTGTGTACCCAAGAGTGGGAAGGGAACCGATGAAGAGAGTGAGACAGATGACAGAAGGGGAATTCAAATTCTTGGAGTCAATTCAGGCCTGTTCGGTTAGGAGGAAATCAAAGGAATTTGAGAGGGATTGGAGGGGATTGTAGTATAAATCCTCTCTAATCTTTCCTAATCCCCTTCCCCAAAGGGATTAACTGAACAACCCCTCAAGGAGCTGAGCTGAAACGAATTGAAATGACTCAGATTCTTAGAGTTAATTCAGTGCTAGTATGTTCCTTTTTCTATATTTTTACGGAAACAAAAATGAATACTGATATTCTAAAAATGAGTATGAAACCGGATACACCAAAAATGAATAATAAAAAACAGACAGGAATACAGATCCAAATATCTATTGTAATTAAAAAACTTAATATAAGAAAAAGTATGATAAACCAATAAATAGGTTCAATTTACGCATATATTAATAAATGATAAATATGTATAATAAAATAAAACAAGTTTTATTTCAGTTGCAATTAATATATATTATTTTTTTATAATAAGTAATTATATAGTAATTTAAATTAAGTCATTTAATATTTTATAAATAGGGGATAATATAAAATTTTATATAACATAAAAATAAAATCTAATATTCTATATAGTGCAGAAAAAATAATAAAAACAGAAGCTTTTTATTTTTGTTATACGGGAACAGTTTCTATTCGTTTCCGCTTAAAAAATTTAGTTTCCGTTTTCGCTCTAGAATATTCTGTATCTATTTTCGTATAATCTTTTCCGTTTTCGTTTTGCTTTTCAGAACGAATAAAAACTTTTCACTCCGTTTTAATTCCTAATATTAGAATCCATGATATTTATGTATGAATTTTACATGAGTAATCTCTACTATTATAAAGCGCCTAGTTTTCTGTGTCTTCCATCCGCAAGTCCTGTACGTGCTTTCTCACTTCCCCATAAAAAACCAATCAAAATTTATACCCTATAAAAATCGGTACCTATACCCTATAAAAATCGGTGCCCTGACCCGCATGCAACCAGCTGCACATATAGCCCGAGCGCGACGTGCGCCCCAACCGTCCCTGCAACACATGCATGTGCGCGCAGCGCAACCTGCGCTTGGTTGCGTGAGAAAGAAAGAAGAAAAGAGGAAAAAAAAAGAATAAAAAAGGAAAAAGAATAAAAAAAGAAAATAAAAAACAAGAAAAAGAAAAGAAAACTGTATTTATATTTCAGTCTTTTAATTTATGTATTTTGCACGGAAATAAAAACCCTTAAATTTCTGAAAAATCATGTAGAAACATGAATTTTGCGTAAAAACCCTATTATAAAATAAGATTATGTTACAAAGCACGTGGCTCCGACTAGTTTAGGTATATGTGACAAGATGGACTTGCTGTATGCTGCTCTAGGATATATGGGCAAGTTATTTGGTGATAAAATCAGCCTAAATTTGCTTCTTCCATGCAGAGAAAATCTGCAACGCATAAAAAAGAAGAGATATTTTGCAAGATTTATTTAGTGATGTACGTATTGAGAACGAAATAAATGACCAGATGGGTTTTCAGTTATCTCTTCTTCTCCTTTTATAAAGCCGTTGACACCAAGATAGATTTTGTAAACATCAAGATCCACTAAAAATATTGTACGATCAAAAGAAGTAAGAGTTCCGGTCAAATATGGTCAAAGAAGCCCGTCCATAAGGTGTAACATGAATGTATATGAAGAAGCCGATAGAGATAAAAGTGAGAAGAATATAAAGATTATCTGAAATCGATTAGGATAGACTACTTAAACGACAAATCTTTAGACTATAAATATGTATCTCTTAGTTAGGTCAAAACAAGAATAAATCCTACAAACAACTCTTCGGCGCATCGCCACCCTTTACTTCCCAATGTTAATCCCGTCGGAATTCGGCACTCGGAGTTGGGATGCATCGTTCCAATTTCCAGCGAAGAGGTGAGTCTCGCCACCAACTATCGATTAGGTCACTGTCCTCACGGCTGCATCAATTTGATCTCTTGAGGTATCGGCTAAAATAGTACGATCGCCAATTTATCTCGGTATATTGGCTAGGTCTAAAGCTATATCAGTTTGATCTCTTATATTGATGTGATTTAGGTGTGGTAATATAAGGCTTCATCGGTTAGGTTCAACGTCTTTCTATTATATCTTCTTCGTGTTGTATATCATTTATCTAAATAAATTGTGCCTGATGCTTTGAAGTATTGTTAAGTTCATTGTGACTAGTTACTATCTTGGTTAAGTCTAATCTTATTATTGTAATGATTTTGATGATACAAGCTTCAATGTTATATTCTATTTGCCATCGAGAATGCTCATCGGCCTATATGCGTAGATTGTCCATCTCATCGATCGATAATGTGTTTGCCCCGGTCACTCTGCCTTGGTCATTGGCCTTATGGTCGATTAGCGTTATTCGCTCATGATTGTTTTATCCTCACCGCGGTCATTGGCTTGGCAGCCAATCGGCTATGTTACTAAGGTTATTTTATCCATTTCCTTATCAGTTGCAGCGTCAAACTGATTGGCATGCTTTAAACCAATTTTCTAAAATTGTAGAACATGCACCGGAGCTAAACAGATCTTCTAGAGCACACATGTGTCAAAGTGTGACTAAAAAAACACCAACAAAAACATAATAATTATGTCCTTTTTAATAACTTATAGCTAGCTTATATCTCTAGAAATTCTATAAGTTGGTTAGAGGCTAAACTTTATTATCGAAATAAGACATAAATACATTTCGTTCTACTTCCCTTGGTAGAAACAACTAATGTTTTTAGGCTTTCTTAAGCTTATCTACATCTCCGCTTCACCTAATAACGAAAGATATCCCAAATAATGATACTATGAATTAAACACTAAACAAAATAAATATAAAACAATACATTATTTTCATCATACTTTATACATAATAATCTATGATTTTTGTAGACATTTACAGATTTTTTTCGATAGCAGATTATTTAAACTGTAAAGTTTAAATTACCTTATAAGCAAGGTAAACATGTCTAAAAGGGAAAGTTATAACTACATTAGGAAGAGGGCGTGTTGTTGCCTCTGAATCTGATGGAGCAGTGCAAGAACTGAAGCAGGTTGAGCAAGGCGAGAGCAGCCATCATCCAGAAGTAGTAGTCCAGATGCCCCTCATCGAGATTGTCCGGAATCCACCCGGCCGCGCCGCCGCGCGTTGTGACCGCCGCGACCACACTAAGCACGCCGGAGTTGAGGTAGAACGCCACCGCGATGGCAAGCTGCGCGAGCGCCGTGCCCAGGCTCTTCATGGACTCCGGCGACTGCTCGTAGAAGAACTCCAACATGCCGACGCTCGTGAACACCTCTGCCAAGCCCAGCACGGAGTAGGACGGCGCCTGCCACATGATGCCCAACGGCGCGGCGGCCGCCAGCCGCCGCGTCTCGACAAGCGCCGAGTACGCCATGGCGACCGCGGACAGCGCGAGGCCGACGCCGATGCGCTGCAGATGCGAGAGGCCCCGGTCCTTGCCGGTGACACGCCGCGCTAGCGGCAACAGCAGCGCGTCGTAGACGGGGACCCAGACGAGGACGGTGATGACGTTGAAGCTGGAAAGCGAGGCGGGCGGTACGGTGAACGGACCGACGCGGCCGTCCATGGCCATGCCCTGCTCGATCAGCGTCGACGTCATCTGCGAGGTCACAACGAAGAAGACAAGCAGCGACGCCCAAACCGGGGATATCCGCAGCAGCATCTTGAGCTCCTCCACCTGCGACACGGGGCACAGCCTCCACGGGCTCGCCTGCGCTGCCGCTTTCTCGTCGGACAGGATGGCGGCCTTGTCGAAGAACCTGGACTCCATGCAAATTTGTTACAAGACAACTCCTACTTAATTAGCCAAATTACGAACACAATGTTCAGGTTGCATCGATGAGTCGATGATTGATACAAATCTAGCAGCAACTCTACTTGACACATCAGATATACTTTGAAGCAATGCCAATACCTGAACTGACTGGTATGCTGAATCCTGTAGTCACGATCACCCAGTGAAGGCAGCTGATGCAGGGCTGAGCTATCATCCGGCAAATTCAGGCTGTGATTCCTCAGAGCTGCGACCAAAACCTGGCAGACTCTTGTCAGAGGACTCCCTCCCAATTTCTTATACCTGTACACCCTCCTGCCGGCGACGAACATGGCGAGGCCGAGCACCATGCATACCGTCGCGATCGCAAAACCCACACCCCACCCGACGTTTTCTTGAACCCAGACAATCACGGTAGCCGACAGCAGCGAGCCCATGTTGATTAGGAAGTAGTACCAGTTGAAAAAAGAGGCCTTTGTCGCCCCCTCCGTCAGGTCGGTACTGTCGAATTGGTCAGCGCCGAGGGTCGAAATGCAGGGCTTGATACCTCCACTTCCAAGGGCAACAAGGTACAGCCCTGTGTAGAACACCACACGACGAACGTCTCCATTGTAGTAAGAAGCATGCAGGGGCAATCGAAGAGATGCTGAAACCGTCAGAGTGAGCATCCCCTGACGAAAAAGAATTGTTCATCAGAGTTACACGTGACAGTGGATTCTATGTTGTTCTGTTGCTACTTGGTAGTCTGCTTGTTGGACTTACAACGGCGTAAACGGAGAGAGATATCACTACAGTCCAGTATCTGCCCCAATAGGTGTCGGCCATGAAGGCTCCCAAGAGTGGTGTGAAGAAGCAAGTGCCAACCCAGGTCGAGACGCTTCGTGCAGCATTGACATTGCTTTCCTGGAGCACCCTTGTGAGGTATTTGACTAAGTTCTTCGAAACCCCGAATAAGGAAAGGCATTCATTGAATTCAGAACCTAACACATGTTCGCACACATTAGGTCAGTTTTTCATGTTAAGCAACGAAATTGAGGAGCGTCAACGGAATGCTGGATGGTCTGAAGTACCTAAAATGAAGAAGCACGCTCTCCAATTCCCTGTACTCCTCTTCAGTGCAGGCTTTTGGTCAATATCAATCGTTCCATCGCATGTGTATTCTGAATATTGTTCCTGATTGTTGCCAAAGTTAATTTTTGTTACGTAGAATTCAGCCCTAAAATAATACACAGATTCGCTGTAAGAACTCATTTCTTGTTTCTCTTCTGACAAACTGAGGCCAAACTATCAACTGTACATGTATTGTGTGACGTGAAGTTGCAATATTGGAAGACTATTCAGGCAAAAGAGATCATGGCAAGTTAATAAAATAGTACCTGTGGATGCAGGTGATGAATCAGTGGCCTCTCCTCATCTGCTGCCTCCATGTGAGCAATTGGCCTCTTCTGGAACTTGTAATAAGCAATTGACACTAGCAAATGACCTTCTTTTCTGATTGATTACTTATATCCATTCATGTTGATGCCATCATTCATATATATGTATGTATGTTTGTACGTACGTATATGTATATAAATAACTACTAATTTCCTGCAAGAAATTCCTTTCGGTCAGCTGGGAACAAGGAATTAATGATCATATATATAAACAAGGGAGAATTGCTCATTTACCACAAAGTTTGTTGTCGTGTTCTTAAATGCCGCAAAGTTGATACCGTTTGCATTTTTGCCACAAAATTTATTGATTTATTTACTGTTTTACTATTTTGTTATTTATACTTAATTTTCCTTTTCCTTTTCTATTTTATAAAACTAAATTGTTCCGCAAAAAAATAAGTCGCTGTCACATGCAAAGATTGCCAAGTTACTGCACCGCTAAGCCGTCGGGAGCCCAGTCATGCCGCTGCCGCACCATGGCAGCGGCAACGATTCAATTTTGTAAAATAGAAAAGAAAATGAAAAAAAGAGTATAAATGAGAAAAATGACAAAAGAGCAAATAAATCAGTAAACTTTATGACAAAATTACAAGCGACATTAATTTTGTGGCATTCGAGAACATGACAACAAACTTTGTGGCAAACGAGCAATTCTCCCAAACAAGAACAGAGGATAAGCTGACCTTTATTTTCTCTGATTTCCTCTTCTTCTGGAGGAGGTGAAGCAAATACTGCTAAAAAAGGATCATTAATATATGACGTTTTTGATACTGAGTAATAAGCTATCCATGATTATATTTTGCCATGAATTATTACAATCTTTTACTTTACTTTCAGGTTCAGAACTATGCCTGTTTCATTTCCTATTCGAATTTGAACACGAGCATGCACAAAAAAAACTAAGAAGTGAATTGTAAAACGAAATTTGTCCAGAGAAAACGATCTCACTACTTGTAAGAACAAGAAAGCTTCATTCAATGCCCATATACTTTTGTATCCATAGAAAAACGTTCAGCTGTGGGATCAATTTCCAAAAGGAAGAAGTGGGATTTGTACTTTGTCCAAACCATCAAGAGCAAAACAAGAAAGCTCTGAAACAAAAGATAGAAGCCTAGAATAAAACGCACAAGACCTGAAATCTGCGCCCATGGATGATGGATCCCAGCACAAGTAGCAGAGAACGAGCGCGCGCACACACACACGAGAGAGAGAGAGAGAGAGACCTGAGGAGAGGAGAGTGATGAGTGGCGGCGAAGGCGTCAGGCTGGGAGGGAGAGGTGTACATGGTGGGACTCTCCGTGCCAGTTGGTGAGAGCGAGCTAAGCTTGGAAGAAGACGAACCATCAGTCACATCGCCTGACATGAGCAGTTGGGCACATAGAAAACACCGATGATTCCGCGCAACGACGAGACCAATAATGTGCAGTGCGTATTTCTTTACTATAACTACGTTACTTTTTATAACGTTTTAAGATAAGATCTGTGGTATAGATGCAAATGCCCTAGTGTCGTACCAGTGGCCCCAACTGGCCACTTGACCGTCGCCACTAGTGGGGTGTTCTTGTTCACAAATGATCTCACCGTAGCCAACCGATATGTCCCATGTCCATGTCCCAATCCAGAGACGCATCAACTGTTTTTATTAAAAGCTGGAATTATATATATATATACACGGAGATAATAATTAAAATTAATCTAAACGGTTGATTAAGTGTATTTAAAATAAATATGTTGATGTTAAAATTGACCGGCAAAGTGCCAATCAACACTAATGTCGATCCGGCGATCCAAAAGTATGTAGACATCCAGAGTAGCTCTCTAAACGTCACACAATGACAATGCCGCATTCTGACGACCCTTGACCATGACAAAGAAACTATGGGCGGAGTTAGACAATTAAATCACACCACGAGAGAGGGATCCAATTTGGCAAAAAGTGAAGGGAGGCGGTCGGACCAGCCAAGGCGAGCTGGTCGGACTGACTATGAGTCGGTGGTCAAACCATCAAGGCGAAGGGGGAAGCGGCCGGGCCAACTGTGCACCGGCTATGCACCGACGATCAGAACATCCGCAAGCCAGCGGTCAGACCGGCACATACTGGCATGGCCCGGTCAGACCGGTGCATACTGGCATGGCCCAGTCAGACCGGCAAGTCACCGACAGTCAGACCGGTGACTAGGGCAGAAAATACCCCGCTTGCCGGCAATCGCCTTGTCGATGACGACTCAGTTCAAGGGCTTGTTGGTGATGAAGATGATCGCCTAGGCTCCTGCAAAACACGTGAAATCAGTAGCAATTCGGCCTAGGGACCGAATTACTGAGGTAACCTGATAAAAACCCATTTCGGGGGTGATACGAACGATTCACAAGTAAATCAATAAGAATTACGATGCGATGGATGGGAGGTTTACAGTGCAAACCAACAAAGATGGATGAGCTATAGCTAAACCTAGGACAAAAGGGTAGTAGATTGAAAAAATAACGATTCTACAAGGAGTAGATTAGATTGGATTGAAGTCTCCTTTTGAATTGGCATTGCCTCTATATTTATAGGGGGTGGTCTTGTTGTTTCTAGGCTTAATTTCGATTCTAGATTGATTAAGGTACGAGTCTAAGTCATTAAAAATTAGTTAGAGATAAAAATATCCCGAAACTAACCAAGTCTGCTTGAACTCGGACTAGGTCGGTCTGACCGGACCCATATGGCCGGTCTGACCGACCACCAAAGAAATACCACCAGTCAGATCGGCCTATGCAAGAACTGCATATTTTCGGCCAAATTATACCAATCTTGACAATTTTGACCATTAATGTCATTTTTTGCTATCAACACATGCCCCGTGCCTTTTGGCAAACTAGTGAGCCAAAAGCACTACGGGCTAAGAGTGATATACTCTATATCGGCTATATGACACCTCAAGCTTCTTGCCACACACTTGGAAAATACTTTTTTAAATACCTACCATTTAGAGATCTACTTGCAAGGACTCTAACAAGTATGCATTACCTGGAGCGATTTCAACAACAATAAAAAGACATTCCCAACTAGGTGACCACTTGCCAAACTTCGCGTTTTTAGTGCCTAAAAGAAAAATCCTCTTCCAAACTAAGTCACCAACTTGAAACGGTTTTGCTCTCACTTTCTTGTCGTAAGCTGAGAAACCAAGTGTTGGTTTTGGTGTTTGTGATGAGTGATTGACAGGCTTTTACCCTCTGGTTCGAAGGGGTACCTCCGAAGGGGGTTCGGAGGTTGGACCTCCGAAGGGTGTTCGAAGGTGGTTTCACCGAAGGGTGTTCGGTGGTTTGGTTGCTGCAGCTGTTGCAGCGGAGTGTGCTTGTCGGAGGGGTCCGACAGTACACGATGACTGGGTGTGTACCGAAGGCTTCGGTACTTTGGTCGGTACACCTAAGGGTGTGCCGGAGGTTGCTAACCCGGAGAGGTCTCCGGAGTACTGGATACACTTGTCTGCTTGTCGGTGGTGCGCAGGGACTTCGGAGGCGACGGACAGGTTCGTAGCAGGTGAACCTGGGTCAAGCGGGAGGCTTGATGCCAGGGGAGCGGGGAGCTCCGTCACGGTGGCTGCGAAGAGGGTCCGGGTCGGTCCTCGGGTCGAGGTGTGCCAGGTGAAGGCAGAGAGTGCGGAGCGTGGCTCCGAGTGAAGGTACTCCGAGACAAAGTCCTCGGAGGTGAGGCACTTCGAAGGTACTCCGGATGGAGTGACTTCGGAGTTGGTGGATCAAGGCCTCTGCGGAGGCAAGGCGTTCGAAGTGTGCTCCGGAGGGAGACATTCGAAGGTGCCCAACGAAGGTCTCAGAAGTCGAGGCGCATCGAAGGCATGGTCCGGGTGAGGCTCGTCGAGGAGTGTGCTCGGTGAGAGGCACTGCGACGAAGGGCTCATGGAATGCTTCGTGCGGAGGCCTTGGACGAAGGAGGGACTTCGAAGGGTGGTACTCCGAAGGAGGGGCTTCGGAGTGTGGAAGGCTTCGGAGCGAGGCTAGCTCCGGAGTGTGGTTGTCTTGTGGTGCTTCGGCCTGCATGGCTTCGGTACACGGACTGACAGAGTTCGAGCTAGGAGTAGCTGCAGAGCCGTAGTGGTCCACTCCGGAGGTGTTGGTGCGAAGGCCCAAGGGCTTTGACGGCTTTGGCTCAAAACCGTCACTGTATCGGAGACTGACTTCGGTGGAGCGAAGGCCATCTGGCTCAAGGCTTCTCACTGAAGCTACCGCACCCCTCGCGTGCGAAGGGGGGCTTCGGAAAGGTCAAAGGCTGCAAGTCTGACGGTGTCTGCTCTGCAAAAAGCTGACGCTGTCCCATCTGCAAAGGCTGACAGAGAAGCCTCCAATAAAGTTGACTACCTTTTGTACCCCTCAGTTCTGTAGAGACAAAATCAATGTAAACCCTAGGGGTAAAGTAGTCAATTCCTTTGGGTGAACTGTGGGCTATAAATATGGGGGCTCGGTAGGTAACATTTAACACTTTGAGCATTTACTGTTGAGCTCCTGTAGCCACACACCTCGCTATATTCATCCAGAGTTCAATTTTATTGTGTTCCTTGTTCAAGCGGCGAAGCCCTGTTTCTGTGTGCTTTTTACTTGAGCTCGCTTTACATACCTCGCTAGTTGTAGTGCACCGAAGCCTGTTTAGGTGAAGGGTGTTTTGTGCGAAGTGTGTTTTCAGTGCGCGTTCGCTCTGTGTAACTGGAGGCTAGACCTCTCTACTTACTAGCGAAGCCCTGATCGAAGCCCGTTTTGCTTCTTGTGTCGAAGCCCCTAGCGAAGTCTATTAGTGTGCGTTTAGACCTTCGTGTACGAAGCCCAGCACCAGTTGCTGCCGCCAAGTACTTGGTCGAAGTCCTCAGAGGGTCGTCCACTCTTGCGAAGGGTGAAGTGCGAAGCCTGCTCGAAGCACCCTGTGTGCGGAGCCTGCACTGACTTAGCAGAGTAGATTTTCGAGGGTTTTAAGTGGAGCGAAGTCTTCTTGGCTTCGAACTTTTGGACCTGCGAAGCCTGTGTTCGGAGTTGTCAAAGGACCTCCGAACCAGACCTCCGAAGGTAGTGTTCGAAGCCTGTTCCGCAGAAGACTAGATTAAAACAGAAGGCTAGTTTTTAGCCTGAAATTTTAAAAGCTCCCATTCACCCCCCTCTGGTCGCCGTTTCCGGTCCAACAATTGGTATCAGAGCAGGTTAAGATCACCAGTTGACCTTAACCGGTTTTGTGATCTGTTGGCGACATGGATAGAGGCAGTAAAATTCCTCTGTTCGATGGGACTGATTTTGCATACTGGAAGGTGCGCATGGAGGCTTACTTGTTAAGCCAAGGAAATGCAATTTGGGAGATTGTGGACTCACAATACTCCATCCCTGAGACTCGCACCTCTCAAACAGAGAAGGATCAGTATAATGCCAACTCGAAGGCAAGAAACATACTGTTCATTGGTTTGAGCCGGAGTGAGTTTGATAGGGTGCAGCATCTTCGGACTGCTAGGGAGATTTGGACAACACTCACTATTTTTCATGAGGGCTCTACGCAGATTAAGGCCAAGCGCCAAAGCACGTACAATCAACAGTATCAGCTGTTTGTGCAGGCACCTGGTGAATCTATAGATGCCATGTTTTCTCGCTTTGATGCGATAGTGAGTAACTTGCGATCCAACGGGACGCTTGCTTACAATGATCACGATAGGGCTATCAAGCTTCTCTATGCTCTTGACCGTAGCATATGGGAAGTAAAGATATCCAGCATTGAGGAGTCTGCGGGTTATGACACATTGACCTGCGATGAGCTCTTCAGCAAGCTGAAGTCCACAGAGATTGCCAAGGCATCTCTTGCAGTGCACAGAAGCTCTTTGCCACAACCATTGGCATTGGTTTCTAGCACTAGCCGTGGCACCACTGCAGAACCAAGCACATCTGGCACTTGTGTTCTTGCAGATGGTTTTGCTTTGTCCTCCCTGGTCTCAGTCACAAAAAAGCAGGTGGACACTCTGGATGATGATGAGCTTGCTCTCATTGCCAGAAGGTTCACCCGTTTTCACCATGAGAGACGGGATCAGAGGAGAAGTGGTTTTAGTGGTTGCTTTGAATGTGGCGACACCTCTCACATTAAGGCCAATTGCCCAAAACTCAAGAAGAGAGATGAGAGTGAGCGCCCCAAATACCACAAGGAGAGGAAACCCTTTGTGAAGGGCAAGCGCGGCAAGATGGCTAAGAAAGTAGCCAAAGCCGCTTCCAGAGCTTTTGTTGCTGCTCTCAGCGACATCGACACTTCCTCAACTGAGGAGTCGAGCTCTGAGGAGGAGGAGTCCCCAAGGAAGGAGGACAAGAAGGACAAGAAGGGACGAGACTTCACCGGCCTTTGCTTCATGGCTGACAGCGATCACAGCGGCGATGAGATTGACTCATCTGAGGTACTTCTATCATATGACCAGCTATTAATTAAATTAGATGAGCTGAATGAAGTAGTTCTTGGTCAGGATAGATTACTTGTGCAAGCCGCTAGAGAAAGAAAAGACATTAGACTTAGGTTAGAAACTGTTTCTACTGAATATGCCATGCTTAAGTCTAAGTTTAACGATGCTGAATGTGAATCTTGTTCTGTTGTCATGGGTGAGCTTGCTCAGTTGCGTTCTGTACATGCTCAAACTCTTTCTGAGCTTGAGACTGCACAGAAGCAACTTTTGGTGGTGGATTCTAGACCTCATGATAATGTTGAATGCATGAACTGTTCATTATTGCGCGAGAGCATTAATTTACGTGATAAACATGTTCATGATTTGGAGGCTAGATTGGAGAGAGCCGGTAGTTCTAAGGATGTGCAGCCTGTATGTGACACGTGCATTACCCTTAAGGACCAGCTAGGCACTGTTAGAGAGCGAGCTGAGAACCTCATGACAGAAAATGAATACCTTCTTTCTGTGGTTAATAAATGCACTGAGGGAAAGGGTAGGATGGATTTGCTCTTGGCCAAGACCAAGATGTGTGCTGACAGAGCAGGGGTAGCTCTAGGTTTGGGTTTTGAGAGGATTCCTTCAGACAATAAGACCAAAACTGTTTTTACCTCTCCCACTACCTTAGAGAAAGAGAGAGCTCTGTTAGACACTCCACCAGCCAAGAAACCTACCCAAGCTCACAAGAAAACCACTCCTCCTGCCAAGAAAATCCCTCCCAAGAAAACCACTCAGCAGAAGCCCAAGGAGCCTGTGAGAGTTGCTCCTGTGACCCATGAGAGTGCCCCTAGAAGAGTGTTTCACTGTTCTTACTGTCAGCGGGCGGGTCATTTGGTTGGTTTCTGTTTTCATCGCATCAAGGATGAGCGACACGCTCAGGCGATGAGTTACCAGGACATGCATTACCCATCTTTAGGTATGCATGAGTCTGAGTTTTACTATCGTCCTACTTTTGAGGCTCCTCGTGCTTCTCGGAGAGGTTTTGCTCTTCGAGGTGTTCACCATGTTCCATATGGTGGTAGACCTCGGGCGAGTAGCTTTATACCTCGTCAGAGTAGGAGACCTCGACATGTTGTTCGATCACAGCATGTAGGTAGACCTCGCACTTTGCATCATTCCGATTATCATGTGCGTAGACCGTCTACTTTTTCTTTGCCTACTACTCGGGTCACTCAGTGCTGGATGCCTCGTCATTATTTCACTCACCCCAGCACCGAGCAATCAAGATATTCCTATCATGTGTAGGCGACAGATCGAGGCTTAGAGGGCACGTGGATCATGGACTCCGGTTGTTCGCGCCACATGACCGGAGATGCAGCATGGTTCTCCAGCCTCACCACAACCAAGCAAAGGGAACATATCACCTTCGGAAACAATCGAAGGAGTAGAGTGAAAGGTAAAGGTGTGGTAAGAATTTACTCGAATTTCACTCTCAAAGATGTTGCTTTGGTTGAGAACCTGGGATACAATTTGCTGTCTGTATCTCAGTTGCTTGATGAGGGCTTCGAAGTGCAATTTCATCGCGATACTTCGCAAGTGCTCAATTCTGATGGCGTTGTGGTGTGTAAGATCTTTAGAGTTGGGAGAGTTTTTGGAGCTGATTTTTCAGAGTCGTCTGGTTCTTCTCATTGCCTTGTTGCACATTCGACTTCTGAGCTTTGAAAGTGGCATAGGAGGCTAGGGCATATGAGCTTTGAGTTGCTCGCTCGTCTGAGCGCCCTAGGTCTGATCCGAGGATTGCCCAAGCTCAAGTTTGAGAAGAATCTAGTTTGCGCTCCTTGTCGACATGGAAAAATGATTGCTGCTTCGCATTCGCCAGTCACCACAGTGATGACTGAACAACCCGGAGAACTTCTCCATATGGACACTGTAGGTCCTTCTCGGGTTAGTTCTTTAGGCGGCAAGTGGTATGTACTAGTTATTGTCGACGATTTCTCTCGTTACTCTTGGGTCTTCTTTCTTGCCAGCAAGGATGAAGTGTTTTCACACTTTCGGAGCTTGGCTTTGAGACTCTTTACTGAACTCCCAGGTGCATTGAAATTCATTCGAAGTGATAATGGCACCGAGTTCAAAAACAATCTATTTGTTGACTTTTGCATGGAGCATGGCATAGAACATCAATTCTCTGCTCCGCGGGTTCCTCAACAGAACGGTGTTGTTGAGAGGAAGAACCGCACTTTGGTTGAGATGGCTAGGACGATGCTTGATGAGCATAGGACTCCTAGAAAATTCTGGGCTAAGGCCATGAACACTGCATGTTACATCTCAAACCGTATATTCTTGCGCTCAATTTTAAATTTGACATCTTATGAGCTGCGTTTTGGGAGACAGCCCAAGGTTACTCATCTTCGAGTCTTTGGCTGTCGCTGCTTTATCCTAAAACGTGGTAACTTGGATAAATTTGAGTCGCGATCTTCTGACGGGGTCTTTTTGGGTTACACTACACATGGTCATTCTTATCGTGTTTATAATTTGGAAACTAACACTGTCATCGAGTCATGTGATGTGACTTTTGATGAATCAACCCCCTCTGTTAGTTCTGCACTTGAACAGGCAAATGAACACGACATGGAACAGACCTTATTCGAAGAAGAAGATCCTGGAGAATTCGAGGATGAATAGACCCCGCTTCAACCACTTCGGCATGAGGTCCCGAAGCGACTACCTCAACATCGGTCATCTTGGACCACTCCAACACACAAGTTGAGGGGGAGACTGCATCCCACCGCGAGTCTCCACATCATGTTCAAAGGATGCATCCTCCCGAGCAGATCATTGGTGAGCTTGATCAAAGGGTAACACGTTCTCATGCTCATTTTATTGATTCAGCTTTTGTTGCTTCTTTCGAGCCCTTAGATGTTAGTCATGCACTTTCTGATTCTAGTTGGATCAATGCCATGCATGAGGAACTTGAAAACTTTGAGAGAAACCAAGTCTGGACTTTAGTTGATCCTCCACCAAATATTCATTTCATAGGAACAAAATGGATTTTCAAAAACAAACAAGGAGAGGATGGGACTATAGTTAGAAACAAGGCTAGACTTGTAGCTCAGGGCTTTTCTCAACTAGAAGGGATTGATTTTACTGAAACTTTTGCACCTGTTGCTCGCCTTGAGGCCATTAGGATTTTGCTTGCCTTTGCGACATCTCGGGGATTCAAACTCTATCAAATGGATGTCAAAAGTGCTTTTCTTAATGGCTTCATAGGTGAAGATGTTTATGTAAAACAACCCCCTGGTTTTGAAAACCCCAAGTACCCACATAAAGTCCTTAAACTTCATAAGGCTCTTTATGGACTCAAGCAGGCCCCTCGGGCTTGGTATGATAGACTTAAGTCTTTTCTGCTTGAGCGAGGGTATTTGATGGGCTCGGTTGATAAAACTTTGTTTACTCTCAAGCATGGCAAAGATTTCCTCCTGGTTCAGATTTATGTGGATGATATCATCTTTGGTGGCTCTTCTCATGCTTTGGTTGCCGAGTTTGCAGATACCATGAGCACGGATTTTGAAATGTCAATGATGGGTGAACTCACCTTTTTCCTTGGTTTGCAAATCAAGCAAAGCAAACAAGGTACTTTCGTCCACCAGACGAAGTACACCAAGGACCTGCTCAAGAAGTTTGACATGTCCGATGTGAAACCCCTCGCCACTCCAATGGCTACATCTGTAGCATTGGACCCTGACGAAGATGGAGAAGTCGTAGATCAGAAGGAGTTCCGAAGCATGATCGGCTCCCTCCTCTACTTGACTACCACGAGGCCGGACATACACTTCGCTGTGTGTCTGTGCGCTCGTTTTCAGGCTTCACCACGAGCTTCGCACCGCCAAGCGGTCAAGCGCATCCTAAGGTATCTCAAACATACCCTCGAATTTGGCATATGGTATTCAGCATCTTCATCTTTATGTCTTCAAGGTTATTCCGATGCGGATTTTGCTGGGTGTAGGATTGATAGGAAGAGTACCTCTGGTACTTGTCATTTTCTGGGTACATCTCTGGTTTGCTGGTCTTCCCGCAAACAGTCTAGTGTTGCACAATCGACGGCTGAGGCCGAATATGTTGCTGCAGCTAGCTGTTGCTCTCAGATTCTGTGGATGGTTTCCACTTTGCGGGATTTCGGGTTAGATTATAAGAGTGTTCCACTTTTCTGTGATAACACTAGCGCTATTTGTATTGCAAACAACCCGGTTCAGCACTCCAGAACCAAACACATTGATGTGCGATATCATTTTCTCAGAGATCACAATGAGAAGGGTGATATTGAACTTCAATATGTTGATACCCAACACCAGCTAGCCGATATTTTCACGAAACCCCTCGATGCTTCTCGATTTGCTTACTTGCGTGGGGAACTTGGTATTTGTCACCCTTACGGCATTTTGTGAGGAGAAGCAGTTTTAGATGGATGTGCACTTGCTAATTGTGTGTTGAAATTGCATTTACATCTTTTGCACTTATATGCCTGATTATAATCCATGACATCATGACAACTCAGCTATTTTTAATTTATCTGAAACATTCATGTGCATGATATTTTCTTTCCAAAATCAAAATCGTGCTCACTGCTTAGTCTTGTATCTAGCATGTGTTAGGCAGGACTGCTTTAGCTGTCTTTTATCTGCTTGATAGCAAGACACTTTTCTTTGGATGCTAAAAATTGCAACTTGAAAATTTGTTCTACCTATTCATGGATATTCATAAAATGCCAAACAATTGGTTCACTTGGTTAAAATCAAAAATTCCATGATTTGCATGTTTCAAGTGACAAGATCCAGGTGGGTTTGTTTGTCGCACTACTCTATTCTAGACTGCCGTCCATTGCACATTGGTCTGAACTGGAATAGTGTAGTGTATACCAAAATCATTGCTTTAAGCTTCTAATGGCTTTCACGCCTAGGCTTGGCCTGATTGGAAAGTTTAAGGTGGACAAACAAATAACCCCTGGCTTTAAAGAAAAGAACACCAACAGTCATTGATCATCAAGTTTGCTTTCATGCTCCAATTGAACTGGACTTGTCTATCTAGAGTAGAATTTGACTAGCTTTGCGCAGTCCCTGTTCTTACTTGTCTAGTTACCTTGACTAAGTGGTGATGCTTTTATTTCAAATATGATCAAATCACATGCTTCATCATGTTTTAGAGAATGTTAATTTGAGCTGAGCCCATGATCATTGGTGTTATTGTTGGCATATTGTTGCTTTATATGTCTTTGCAATTCTGCTCATTTCCAAGCTATGCATCTTTTTCATGCTCCTTGATGCTTGCATTGCCAAAGGGGGAGAGATTTGCTACGTTCTCTGCCGCAAGGGGGTATAATTTCCAAAGGGGGAGAAAATTTGACATAAAGGGGGAGAAGGTTCTTTGCTGCAAAAAAGGGGGAAAATTAACTCAGGGGGAGTTTTTATCTTGAGATTTGCCGAAGGGGCTTTTATTCTTTTGTCAAGTGACATGATTTGGCTCTTTTCTGAGTTTCTATGGTCACTTGTGTGCTGAAATCTTTTAAATTTTCTTGGACTTTAAAGTTAGTTGTCAATGCACTCATCAAGGGGGAGATTGAGAAACCAAGTGTTAGTTTCGGTGTTTGTGATGAGTGATTGACAGGCTTTTACCCTCTGGTTCGAAGGGGTACCTCCGAAGGGGGTTCGGAGGTTGGACCTCCGAAGGGTGTTCGGAGGTGGTTTCACCGAAGGGTGTTCGGTGGTTTGGTTGCTGCAGCTGTTGCAGTGGAGTGTGCTTGTCGGAGGGGTCCGACAGTACACGATGACTGGGTGTGTACCGAAGGCTTCGGTACTTTGGTCGGTACACCTAAGGGTGTGCCGGAGGTTGCTAACCCGGAGAGGTCTCCGGAGTACTGGATACACTTGTCTGCTTGTCGGTGGTGCGCAGGGACTTCGGAGGCGACGGACAGGTTCGTAGCAGGTGAACCTGGGTCAAGCGGGAGGCTTGATGCCAGGGGAGCGGGGAGCTCCGTCACGGTGGCTGCGAAGGGGGTCCGGGTCGGTCCTCGGGTCGAGGTGTGCCAGGTGAAGGCAGAGAGTGCGGAGCGTGGCTCCGGGTGAAGGTACTCCGAGACAAAGTCCTCGGAGGTGAGGCACTTCGAAGGTACTCCGGATGGAGTGACTTCGGAGTTGGTGGATCAAGTCCTCTGCGGAGGCAAGGCGTTCGAAGTGTGCTCCGGAGGGAGACATTCGAAGGTGCCCAACGAAGGTCTCAGAAGTCGAGGCGCATCGAAGGCATGGTCCGGGTGAGGCTCGTCGAGGAGTGTGCTCGGGGAGAGGCACTGCGACGAAGGGCTCATGGAATGCTTCGTGCGGAGGCCTTGGACGAAGGAGGGACTTCGAAGGGTGGTACTCCGAAGGAGGGGCTTCGGAGTGTGGAAGGCTTCGGAGCGAGGCTAGCTCCGGAGTGTGGTTGTCTTGTGGTGCTTCGGCCTGCATGGCTTCGGTACACGGACTGACGGAGTTCGAGCTAGGAGTAGCTGCGGAGCCGTGGTGGTCCACTCCGGAGGTGTTGGTGCGAAGGCCCAAGGGCTTTGACGGCTTTGGCTCAAAACCGTCACTGTATCGGAGACTGACTTCGGTGGAGCGAAGGCCATCTGGCTCAAGGCTTCTCACCGAAGCTACCGCACCCCTCGCGTGCGAAGGGGGGCTTTGGAAAGGTCAAAGGCTGCAAGTCTGACGGTGTCTGCTCTGCAAAAAGCTGACGCTGTCCCATCTGCAAAGGCTGACAGAGAAGCCTCGAATAAAGTTGACTACCTTTTGTACCCCTCAGTTCTGTAGAGACAAAATCGATGTAAACCCTAGGGGTAAAGTAGTCAATTCCTTTGGGTGAACTGTGGGCTATAAATATGGGGGCTCGGTAGGTAACATTTAACACTTTGAGCATTTAATGTTGAGCTCCTGTAGCCACACACCTCGCTATATTCATCCAGAGTTCAATTTTATTGTGTTCCTTGTTCAAGCGGCGAAGCCCTGTTTCTGTGTCCTTTTTGCTTGAGCTCGCTTTACATAACTCGCTAGTTGTAGTGCATCGAAGCCTGTTTAGGCGAAGGGTGTTTTGTGCGAAGTGTGTTTTCAGTGCGCGTTCGCTCTGTGTAACTGGAGGCTAGACCTCTCTGCTTACTAGCGAAGCCCTGATCGAAGCCCGTTTTGCTTCTTGTGTCGAAGCCCCTAGCGAAGTCTATTAGTGTGCGTTTAGACCTTCGTGTACGAAGCCCAACACCAGTTGCTGCCGCCAAGTACTTGGTCGAAGTCCTCAGAGGGTCGTCCACTCTTGCGAAGGGTGAAGTGCGAAGCCTGCTCAAAGCATCCTGTGTGCGGAGCCTGCACTGACTTAGCAGAGTAGATTTTCGAGGGTTGTAAGTGGAGCGAAGTCTTCTTGGCTTCGAACTTTTGGACCTACGAAGCCTGTGTTCGGAGTTGTCAAAGGACCTCTGAACCAGACCTCCGAAGGTAGTGTTCGAAGCCTGTTCCGCAGAAGACTAGATTAAAACAGAAGGCTAGTTTTTAGCCTGAAATTTTAAAAGCTCCCATTCACCTCCCCTATGGTCGCCGTTTCCGGTCCAACATAAGCTCTAGCTACTCTTCGCTTGTCTCTCTCTATCGCTTCTAGAGCTCTTAATCACTTATCGGTCACTTCCTCCAAACTATCTTTCAAGAGAAGTTTATAATCACTGATTGATAAGTCATCCTGTTTAAACAACCTTAAATAGCCTAGATTGACCTCTATAGGTAAAATGGCTTCTTGCCCATACACCACCTCATATGGACTTACCTTTGTAGCACCATGCTTCGCTATCCTACATACCCATAATGCTTTAGAAATCACTTCATGCCACCTTTTAGGATACTCCTCAATCTTTTTTTAATGAGCTTAATCACAACCTTATTATTAGACTTGGCCTAAGCATAGTACGGTGAGGAGTTTATCAACTTTATACCATAAGATTCGACAAAATCTCTTACTTCTTTAGAAACAAATGAAGTACCCTGATCTGTAGTAAGAGTTTGGGGAATACCTAATCTATGTATAATGTGCTTCAAGATGAGATCGATTACCTCGTTGTGAGTCATATTCTTGAGAGGCACGGCTTCGGTCCACTTGGTGAAATAATTCGTTCAACATGAATCGATGCCCTAACCTTAGAACGGCCATGGTTTGATAATAGGATTAAGCAAAGACATGAGAGCAAGCTGAATATTATCAAACCTTTGACATGCTTCGCTTGAGCATCCAACTCATCTTCTAGGCCGACTGATGAGTACCGCAAACTCCTTCATGAACTTCTCCCATAGAAACTTTAGATTGATCGGCATCCAAACATTTCAAAAGTACTCCATAAACTATTCGGCGATACAACACATCATCGAGCAACACGAATTTAAATGCTTGTCGCTGAACTTTCCGATCAACCCTTTGACTATGATCCTTCAAGTACTGGAAAATTAGAGTTCTCCAATCATCCACGTGACCTTTGGAAGTCCCTACCGCATTCCCATATGAATCGACATTCAAAACTGGGATCTCGATTTGCCCCCCGGACTTTGAAACAATTTGGCATGGGTCGGTCAGATCGGCCATAGTGGGCCAATCAGACTGGTATTTGCCGAGTGACTAACAAAGTGCGGTTAGACCAGCCTGACATGGCCAGTCAGACCAGTGGTACTCCTCTAGTTAGATCGGCCAGTCAGGGCCGGTCAGATTGACGATGTCTATTTCACATGGAACAATTTTTTCAAGCATCGGCTTTTCTTGCACGAAATTTTTACCTCTCCTGACTTGATAGCTAGATGCTCGCTGAGCCAAATCATTTGCTAGCGAGTTAGCTTCTCTAGAAACATGAGATATTTCAAAACCGTCAATAGTATCAATTATGTTTAGACATTTATCCAAATAGCTATTTAATAAACCATTGAAGCATTAAACATCTTTAGCCACTTGTAGCATCACTAATAAAGAATCACCATATGCATGAACATATTTGACACCCATGGAGTCTAAAATTTCAAGTCCTAGCAACAAAGCTTTATATTCAGCTTGATTATTAGTGCAAGGGAACTCTAAACGGGTTGAGGTCTCGAAACTCATGCCGCTAAGCGATATGAGTACCACTCCAACCCCTTAGCCATTCTTTCAAGCCGAACCATCAAAGTAGAGTTTCCACGACACTACCTCGATTAGAGTAACGTCACTACTCCAATTGACATCTACATGACGATCAACTATAAAATTTGCAATGATCTGGCCTTTCATAGCTTTCAAGGGTTCATAAGCCAAATCATACTCTATCAAAGTGTAAGTCCACTTTCCGATTCTCCCACTTAGAATCAGCTTCTATAGTATGTATTTTATAACATCGGTCTGACAAGTAACGATACATGTGCTAGTTAAAGATAGTGTCGAATTTTGGTACATGAATAGTAAAGTGATAAACATAAACACTCTAAAAACATGTACCTTGTCTCAGCATCTAATAGGCAGTGACTCAAGAACGTGATGATGTACTCCTTCCCTTCTACCTCTTGAGTCAACACAACTCTTATCACGCTATCTTCTGCAGTAACGTACGACCAAAATGAAATTCCAGCTTTTGGCACTCTCACAACTAGTGGTGACGACAAGCACTTCTTGATTTGGTCAAAAGCACGTTGTTGACTTACCCCCAAGTGAATTCGTCTTCGCTCTTTAGCCGAAGTATAGGGATAAAAGCATCAATGTTGCCAGATAAGTTAGATATGAAATCACGTAAATAATTTACCTTGCCTAGCAACTTCTGCACATCTCTCTTGCATGTCGGTGCTTCAAAGTCTCTAATTTTCTCAAGTCTCTTAGGATCAATTTCAATACCTCTCTCGTGGATCATCTATCTTGCATGTTCGTGCACCCCCATGGACGACACGTGGAAGCATCCACACATCGGACGGCTAGAGGAGGAGGCTGCGGCGACGGCTCGGCAGCGGGCAGCGCCATCGGGGCGGCTTCCGGCGATGGCAGCGGGTGGCGACGGGCGACTTCGGCGATGGCAGGTGGCTTCGGATGGCGGCGATGGCACCATCGGGGCGGCATCAGGGGGGCAGGCGGCGACGTCGTGGCGGCGGCTGCAGCGGATGACTTAGGACGTCGGCGAAGGCCGGCTTCGGGCGGTGGCGGTAATGTCAGGACGGCGTCATCGACAATGTCAGGGCGGTGTCGAGCAGCGACGTCGTGATGGCGGCGGCGATGACGAGTTGCAAAGGTGGGGCTTTGGGCGGCCGCGATGGCGGCAGGGCGGCGTCGGGTGACTTCAGGTGGCGATGGCGGGGCGACGTCGGGTAGCTTCGGGCGGCGGCGTTGAGGCGACAGGGGTGGGGGTGCACGGCCCGCTCCGTGCACCCGTTGCCCACCTAAGTTATTTCCTACCTTCCACTACCAAAAAGTAATGTCTTGTATGTCGTTTCTGTCTCGTTTAAACAACTTTTAGAAACACAGAGGGGTGTAATTATAAATAGTAAAAACATACGGTGGTAATAACTTAATCTTGCACGTTATCTATGTTTGGATCCCATGAATTAATTGTTAGTAGTTACTAGACTAATTGTTAGTTCATGGGTCAACTAATGGTTAGCTATTAGTCCATAAAAGTGAACTAATGAGAGCTAACAGGGGCATTTTACTCCTTTTTAGATATTAGTTTAAAGTATTCAAACATATATAAATTAATTATTAGCTAAATAATAATTAGTTTTAACTAACAATTAGTTTTAGTCTATCCCAACAGTTCCTATGTTGAGCGGTCATAACTACTGACAACAAAGATAATTCCACGTATAATATTGTTGGCATATTACTAAGGGGTTGTTTAGATCGGTCACATTAAATGTTTAGATATTATTTTGAAGTATTAAATGTAGACTATTTACAAAACCTATTTATAATCGGTAGATTATTCGCGAGACAAATTTAATGAGCCTAATTACATCATGATTTGACAATGTGATGTTACAGTAAACATTTACTAATCATGGGTTAATTAGTCTTAATGAATTCGTCTCTCAAATTATCCCCTGATTCTGCAATTATTTTTATAATTAGTTCATGTTTAGTCCTTTAAATTGATATCCAAACATCTGATGTAACACGCAAACATCTGATATAACACGGATTAAATTTTAGTTCATGTATCCAAACACCTCCGAATAAACGTTTTTTCTAAACACCTAGTTTTATTTCTACAATCAGTTTCAAGAAACGTATAATTGTTTTACATGAAGTTGGACATGAACAAAATTTATATAAGATTTTAGATACAACTTTATAAAAAGTTTTCATTTTATATAGTTCAAGGTTCTATATATTTATTTAGAGATTCAGATAAAAATTAACATCAAAAAATAAATTGCTTGACTGCTATAAGGCTTGAAATCACGTTTGATCGTCCCTAGAAACCAGAAGATGCATGTCCCTAGAAATCACATTTTTCCATACACAAATGATATTTCAGATCTGCATAAAATTTATTTTCAAAGAGAACTGTACATAGAAATCTATTTTCAAACATCAATTTTCATATAGTTGTTAGGTTATAAACGGATGAATACACACCAGTTTTTGTATTAGGGTGGATTTACACAGAGTTGGACTGTATTTGAAGGGTTCAGCCCCGCAAGAATGAATATCACAATAATATAGAATTTTGATTTGTACAATATCCAACCGGAGCGTCGGCTTGGGCTCGAAGATTCAAGAAGCAGCTGTGTTGCTTGTGTATCTCATGGCGCAATACACAAAGTAGACAAGGTTGAGCGAGCAGAGAGCAGCCATCAGCCAAAAGAAGTAGTCGAGGTGTCCCTTGTTCAGGTCGTCCGGAATCCAGCCGGGCGCGCCGCCGCGCGCCGTGACGGACGCCACGACGGCGAGCAGAAACGCGCTGAAGTAGTTGCCGGCCGCGATGGCGAGCTGCCCGAGCGCCGTGCACAGGCTCTTCATGGCTCGCGGCGCCTGGTCGTAGAAGAATTCCATCTTGCCAATGGTCGCGAACACCACGGCCGCGCCGTGCGCGAAGTGCGCCGGCACCTGCCACAGGATGCTCGTCGGCGCGGCGCTGGCGCGCGCCGCCGCCAGCCGCCGCTCCTCGACCAGCGCCGAGTAGGCCATGATGAGCGCGGCCAGCGCCAGGCCGACGCCAATGCGCTGCAGCTGCGTGATCCCCTTTGCCCTGCCGGTGACCCGCCGCGCCAGCGGCACCAGCACGACGTCGTAGACGGGGATCCAGAAGAGGACGCCGATGGCGTGAAAGGTGGACAGCGACGCCGGCGGCACGGCGAACCGGCCGACGCGGTTGTCCATGGCCATCCCCTGCTCCACCAGCGTCGACGACATCTGGCTGCTCACGGCGAAGAAGAGCACCAGCGACGCCCAGATGGGGCACATCCGCAGCAGCATCTTCAGCTCCTCCACCTGCGTCACCGTGCACTGTCTCCACGGACTCACCGGCGACGACGACGTCACCACGGCGCCCTTCTCCCCGGGCAACGTTGCCACTACTATCGCAGCCTTATCAAAGAACCTGAGCATCCACCCAAAAAACGTGAAATTTCAAACGAATTGTTCAAATCAATCGAATTTCTTTCAATTTTTTTTTGCAGAGATTAAACAGAGTACTACCTTAATTGATCGGTGCGCTTCATCTTCTGACCTGCAACTTGATCTTCATGCAGAAGCGAGCGATCGTCCGGCAACTGGAGATGCCACTTCCTGACAGCGGCGACCACCACCTGACACAGACTGGTGAGTGGGCTCACACCGAGCGGCCTGTACCTGTACACCCTTGTGCCGGCGACGAAGACGGCGAGGAACAACGCCATGACGACGACGACGATTGCGAAGCTGATCCCCCACCCGACATTGTCCTGCAACCAGACGAGCACCGTGGACGCCACCAGCGAGCCACTGTTGATCATGAAGCTGTACCAGTTGAAGAAGGATCCCTTGCTCGCCAGCTCCGCCCGGTCGCCGCCGTCGAACTGGTCCGCCCCGAACGCCGACGTGCAGGGCTTGACGCCGCCGTTCCCGAAGGCGACGAGGTACAGGCCGAGATAGACCGCGACACTGTGAAGCTGGTGACCGCGGTCGGAGGACGTCATGCTCGTTGGGAGCGATGTCGAGACCATCAGAGCTAGCATTCCCTGGCAAGATGCAACCTTTAATTAATTTCCAAAATATATAAAAAAAGTTCTACAAACTAAAAAGATGCATCCTTTAATTATTTTCTAAAAGGAAAATGTTCCTAAAACCAAAAAAGATGCAACCTTTTAGTTCCTAAAAGAAAAAAGAAATCCTAAAACAAGGAAATTTGATATAAAACAGTTCCAATCCTCGAGATAGTGTAAACTGTAAAGCATATGCTTTTATGAATTTCAGATGAAGCAGTTCAATTCCGACAGGCAGCGCATTGCACTTACGACTATATAAAGTGGGAGGAAAGTAAGCACTGTCCGGTATCTTCCCCAATATGTGTCAGCCAAGAAAGCTCCGAAGAGAGGCGTGAGGAAGCAGGCGCCCGACCAAGCAGAGGAATTCCTCGCGGCGTTGACTTTGCTTTCATGGAGCACCTTGGTGAGGTAGGTCACTAAGTTCTTGGAGATCGCATAGAAAGCCAAACACTCGCTGAATTCAACACCTATATGGTACTAGTTCGACAAAGTTTCACCAATTTGATCGACTCTCGAATGTGAATTGCTGTTTTCTGATTTCTGGTTGGTACCTAGGATCATGAAGCATGCTCTCCAATTCCCCGTGCTGCGCTTCAGAGCAGGCTGGTTGTTGATGTCCAGTGATCCGTCAGCTGTGTAGTCTGAATCTGCATCCTCCTGCAAAGAATCACACGTTGAAACTGAAAAGCCCTGAAACTACAAGAGATTGTTGATGGCTTAATAATTCTTGTAATGTTGCGGAAGCAAGGGTAGAATAGGTACCTGTGGTTGTGGAGGATGTTGGGGACGAAGCAGGGGCGCCCTCTCCTCATCTGCAGCTGCTTCCATGGACGCCGACCTGAGTATCTACCTAGCAAGTTATCAGAGTGGCCAGAGGAAGGAGAAGGTGGTTAGCTTTTTAGCTGCTTCCATTGTTGAAGGTTCTCGATCTCACGAGTCACGATTACTGCAAGGAGAGATAAGACTTTAGTGTCCGGGAAGGAGTGAGGCGTCACGCGACAAGACAGATGGGCACTCCGATTCATTGTTTCTTTCCTTTGGTTTGTTTGTCTAGGAATAAATTTTTCGGTTTATGTGAGTTAAGTCTCTCTCGACTAAACATGTTTGGCCAAGATTATACAACAGCAAACATTCCGGTTTGAAATTTGTTTCTCTCCATGTTTTTGTGAATTTGCTTTGACCTGGTCAAAAAAATCAGGTGCAGTCAGGCTACAAAATGCTACCCCTGTAGCTGACGTCCAATTCACACCACATAGCGAATTAGCTATAAAGAGCATCCGATGCTTTCTGCCGCCCCCACCACCCACCACAAGGCCACAAGAAAGAAAATTAGGTGGAATGTGTGTATCCGAGTACGGAGCACTTAGGGCGTGTATAATCTTGTTTTAGAGTTTGTTTGAGACTACTCCATTTTCTTAAAATTTACTCCACTCTACGGAATTCACTTAGAATCAGATGTAGAGTGGAGTAGCTGCTCCACTGTGGAGTATTTGCACTTGTTTGACTTGCGGAGGGAATTCAAATTCAAGAATAATAGAATTAGGTAGGAATGTATTATTTTACATCGGAGTTTATTCATAAATCTCCAATTATATTATTTTCATGTCCACTATGTAAAACATATTAAATTAGTACTCCCTCCATTAACTTTTAAATAACGTCGTTGACTTTTATCACAAATTTTGATCATTCATCTTATCAAAAAATTATGTAAATATGCAAAAATATAAGTTATAATCGAAGTACCTTCAATATAAAAACAAATTATAACAAAATAAATGATATTTCAATTTTTTTGAATAACACGAATAATCAAAGTTTTTAATAAAAGTCAACAGTAACATTTAAAAAGTTAATATAGATAGTACTAAATGAAAAAGTAATAAATATCAACTAAAAAGTGAATCGATAAGTTTATAATAGCATTGGTGGGTAAATTACCCCCGAACTCCACGTTTTGTTTTAAAAACTGAATCCGCGGAGCACCTCCTGAGGTGCTCCACAAAAAACATGGAGCGAAGTCGTGGATCTGTATTTTTCGCGGATCCCAAAATTGAGATCTGAACCTGTTTGGCTAGACGTTTATGAAGCAGAGCTATAAAACGTGGAGCAGAGTAGTCCCAAATAGGGCCTTAATAGGTGGTCTTTTATGAGATTTTTAGAGGGTTAACTGAAAAAATATAAGAGACAGACTCTTCGGGTTAACTGAAAAAATACAAGAGACGGGCTCTTCACGAAGAGCTCATCTCTACATGATTCTCCATCCGCATTGTCTCTTAGCTGCATTTATGATTCATGGGCTTAGGGTTGTACCATGCAGTTTCTTTGTTATCTCTTGTATTTTGAAAACTGTTCTGCCGTCTCAGGGTTGTATATGCCCTTAGTTTGGATTTGTGTGACTTTATTAACATGTCATTAGATAATAGGTTCTTGGAATATTATGTAATTTTAAAATTAATTTCCAAAAAAGATAAATCATGTCATCTGCAATAATTAGCATGAACAAATCTATCACACTAGTATTCATGAGATCAATAACCATGATTTCACAAAATATTATCAATAACCATACATAAAAGAAGTGCATGTATTGTACGGTAGTCGAGGAAGAATCCGCGGTCGGGATAGAGACGCTTCTGTTAGTGTCAGATCGTAGCACCTGATGGCGACCGACAGTAGACGTAGATGGAAGGCACGTCGTGGTGACAGATGTGAGCAGTCGCGTGGAGCGCTTTCGAAAAACCTTATTCGCCCTCTCTCAGTGTAGGGTCGCAAGGACGACTGGTTCAAGAGACCTGCTCTCCTATTCCCGGTGCACACCGACAGACGAAATGAAGTAGTCTACCGCGGCAGCACAGTAGAGAGAAAAAGACAAACAACATGAAGGAATTGTGTCCAAGATAATTATGGGCAGATCGGAAGTTCCGATTTGGAATCGGAAGTTTCGATAATATTGCACACATCGGAAGTTCCGATAAGGCATCGAAAGTTCCGACACGGCTTAACTTATGATAGTTTTCTGTTTTCTGAAAGAGATGGAAGTTTCGATGGTGGATCGGAAGTTCCGATGTTCTGGGATCGTCGGAAGTAACGATGGATCATAAGTTCCGATAGTGTACCAGAAGTTCTGATAATTTCCAGGACTGAAAAAGAGAGTCCAGATCGAAAGTTCCGATCCAAGATCAGAAGTTTTGATCCAGGATCAGAAGTTCTGAGGCAGACGAAACATATTAGATCTGTTCAGCCTTAATGTGGATTTGAGTCCAGGGTCCTAGTTCTATATAAAGGAAGGAGGATGAGGTCATGGATATCATATTAGTTACAGTTTAGATGAGATCTAAACCATAGCATCAAAGAACATCTCCTCTCTCTTTTTGATCACAATAGTTGAGATTGAGATTTCTCCCCAAGATTTTATGAGCGGTGCTAGCATGCCGGTGTGAGATCAATCTCATCCATGTACGTGTGGACTCCGTAGAGATGTTGCTTAAATAGCGGTGCTTGTGGTCTTCTTCATGTGGACACCACCCGTCTTCACCGATTGGATCGTTGGGGAACAGGCACAATGAGACGAGGATAAGCGAGGACGTGCTTCCCCAACATCTTCTTCCGCTGCACTAGCGCATTTCACATTAGAAAGTAACGATTCATGATCCTTCACACGCATGGTTCTAGGGTTTGGGGGTGAAATTTTTGAAATTAGCGGCTAGTGTAGCTTCTCCATGTCCCGACACAAAACCCTAACACAGTTCTGTTGTATTTCTTATCATTGTTCACATACATTGGTATCAGCATGGTAGATGGGTATTTATATGGGAGAAACCAGATCTCGTGTCGTGATCATGATCTCAATTAAGACAATTTCCATATAACCATATCTCGTAAACTTCGCAAAGATCCCAAATAATCAGAACAGTAAAAGGAAAGATTGTATTTCCACAAGGTAAGGAGTCGGACTTCGGGAACACGTGGTCGGGCTCGACAGGCCAACCCCTGACCCCCGAGTCTAGACTAGGATCAAGTACTCGAGAAGTGCCGACCTCCAACCTCTGAGTCCCTGGCTCGAGTTCGGCACTCGTTAGTACTGAGTTCCATACCCGACTCCTGACCACACGATATTCATTTACATGGTTCGAGCTTTTAAGATTTATTTAGGAATTTCTAAAATATTCATATAGATTTATCCAAAATTCCAACAAGGCTTACTTCTTAAAATCAAATCTACTACTTCCCTTTTTTAAATGACGTAGTTGGCTTTTATAATAACATTTGAATGATCATTTTATTAAAAAATCTTTCTAACATATCATTTATTTTGTTATAATTTATTTTATTATTGAAGTTATTTCAAACATAACTTATATTTTTTTATATTTGCACAAGATTTTTTTGAATAAAATGAGTTATCAAATGTTGTGATAAAAGTCAATAACGTGATTAAAAAAAGAGAAACATATATATATAATATGAATAGAATAGTGTGGTTGCACATGTATCATTATTATATCTAACATATCTACGATATTATTGTAATCAATGTTTAATGTTTTAGGGGTTGCTAGATAGAAACATCTTTCTTCTAACTGATATGAGAGATTATTCATTTTAAATATAAAAATGACATATGCAATGCATCCATTTAAAACAAGTTGACTGAGTGTTTGAGGCACGATGTCTTACACACCTATGCATCATAGAGACCAACTTCCACAATAGAATGGTTAGAGGGTTCTATATGGTCCATCATGCTTCGGTGGTCAGGTTCTCTATCCTGGTAAAGTGGTCTAGATGCTACTCTACTCTAAGTCATCTTACACAACCACATCTGCTTTAGTTGTGGTTGAGCTGCTTGTGGAGGATCATAATGTAGGCGAGGAAAATACTTCTATATCATAAATCTAAACACGTGGATCATTTCACACGATAGTTTTCAAAAAGATGTATATAGATTCTAGGTGAGTGATTAAAGGGCTCATGATATTTGTCAATCTCTAGCATTCTAACGTTTTGACGAGGACTGTTAAGTTAAACTCTCGTCTAGAACTTGAAGATACACTCATTCACAACTTGAACAATGCACTATGCCTTGAATTATAAGTTTTCTGCGAATAAGTTTCACTCAAAGCCTTAACTAGTACTTGACTGTTAGCATCCTACCCCTCATGTGGAGCATATGCATCGTACTCTTTGGTCTCATAATAATCTTACTAGAGATCACCCAAGTCTCATGGACTGCGACGTTATACCTCATAAGTGTATTCTTTCAAGAATGCTCTATAGGATAGCATCTTCGCTAGTTAAAGCCAACATAATACATTAATGCATAAAGCCAACATGCCTTACAATTTCTGAGAGTATTACATCTTAGAGAGGGTTAGAAGATAATGATTACTCTCCTTAGTTAACCAATAGCTTATTTTTCTCATGTCCTAATTCACGGGATCTCCGATCACATAGGTTTGGTTACCACTATGGAAACTCATATGGGTCTCATAGCCATCTCCCTCGATGCATTTTCTATCACATTCCATGATAGCCCTTTTGTAAAGGGATCTGTCAGGTTTTTGTATGTCTGAATATAAGTCACACTTATTATTTCAGAGTTTCTCAACTTCCTAATACACTTCAGGTGTCTTTTAATGTGTCTTGATGGCTTGACATTATCCTTAGCATTGTTCACTTTGACTATCGTAGTTTGATTGTCACAATTCATAAGGATAGTTGGCACTGGTTTTTCCACCACAGGCAAGTCCATCAATAGCAAATGCAGCTACTCTGCTTCTGCAGTTGTTGTATCTAAAGTAATAAGTTCTACTTCCATGGTTGAATCACTATATCTCTCAAGCACAACGGGGTGTCTAGAATAGTGAATCTCATATCTCATAGTACCTAACAAGTAGAGCATAACCCTTTCAAGTGCATGCTAGTGATCACAACCCGGGTTGGACATGAACCTACTCAATTTGCTCATAGGAAATGATATGTCGGGTCTCATTGCGCTAGCTAGGTACATGAGTGAACCAATTATATGAGATTATCTCAGTTGATCTTTGGAAATTTTTTTGTTCTATCAAAGTGTCATACTAGGATCATAAGGTGTTGGAGAAGGCTTGCTGTCTTTATAGCCAAAATGTCTCAAGACCTTCTCAACATAATGAGATTGTGAAAGTGTAATCCCATTCTTGTCCTTGTTTAGTTTGATGTTTAGAATAACATCAGTTTCTCCTAATCTTTCATATCAAAACTCTTTGATAGAAAATACTTGACTTCATTGATCACATCAATGTTTGTGCCAAAGATTAGTATATCATCGACATACAAGCACAATATAACTCCTTCACTCCTATCATGTTGATAGTATATACTTATATTGTCCTCGTTTATGAAAAATCCCGCAGAAGTTAGAGTTCTACGGGCCGAGGATGGTAGGCGGGCGCCGGTGGCGGAGGGACGAAGTGGAGCCTCTGAGGGTTCGCCTGATGATGCTCGAAAGCAATCATCTTCCTCTTCTTGAGGTCCAGCTTATTCTGCTCAGTCTCTTGGATGAGCGCTTTATCCACCAACCGTTGAAAGTCGGCGTAGTCGACGGCGACGAGCTGAATGGACAGCTCATCTTTAAGTCCCCGGAGGAACTTAGCCTGGCAGAGGGCGTCGGTTCGCACCTCTTCCAGCGCGTAGTGGGCCAGACAGTTGAATTCATGGAGGTACTCCATGAAAGTCCGACTTCCTTGTTGCAGGTCGCGGAACTCCTGCTGTTTAACCGCGATAACTCCGGTGGGGACGTGGGTGACGCGAAAGGCGATGGTGAACTCCGCCCAAGTCACCATGTGGTCCTCTTGTTGGGACTCACGGTAGTTGTCCCACCATTCTGCGGTGGGACCCTGAAGCTGATGAGTGGCGAATACCACTCTCTCCCGGTTGGTGCAAGGGAGGAGATCCAACTTCTTCCCGATGGTCTGAAGCCAATCTCCAGCCTCCATGGGGTTTGTCGTGCTGGAGAAAATAGGGGGTCGCACGTGCAAAAACTCGGAGAGTTGAGGCGCGGGTGCGGGGGCTGGTGCACGAGGGGCGGGCTCCACATTCTGTTGTTGCACCGATCCAACTGTGCCTATTGGTGCTGCATCTGGGTGAGGAGGGCGGTTATCAGCTGGTTCTGATTCGCCATCATCTCCGCCAAAGTAGGATGGTTGGTGGATGGTGGCCCAGTTTGACGTTGGCCCGTTGCACCCCAGTTGGGTACAACACTTCCGGGCAGACCGTTTCTTGCCCCTTCTCCATTGTTGGACCCGGTGTTCTGATTATCGGCCATCTTCTGAACATACAAGGTTTTTAGTCATAAGAGAAAGGTTTTGAAATGAATATTTAGCCAAAACAGCTGTAAACACCCCAAGATTTAAAAATAAATAAAATAAAGGAAATACATTTTTCAAGGAATTTCTGGAATTATTTAATTAAAGAAAACCCTAAAGGAGCCCTAATAAAGCCAAACAGAAGGGAATACTTTAAATTTGGACTTGAAAAATTTATGATATAATATAGAGGCCAAGATATAATTTTAGGAATTTTTACAAATTTTTATCAACAGTGATTCAACCCTTAATCAAATAAATGAATTACTGGAATTATTTTAAATCAGAAATACATTTTAAATAGTATTGGGCCGCAAACCTTCAATCTACCCCGAGCCCGGCCCACTCCAGCCGTGGGCCACTGACATGTGGGGTCCTCCTATCGGCGCTCGCACCCCCTCTCTCCTCTCCACGCCCGCCTCTGTCTGGCCCACCCGTCAGCCTCGCTAGCGCCTTTCCCCGCCACTGACAGCTCGAGCCCGTCTGTCGGCCCCTTTCCTTTCCCACTCGCCCACTGACAGGTGGAGCCCACCTGTCAGATCCTTCGTCCCCGATGGAAGGGGATCTCTCCCCTTTCCTTCCCGGTGAACCCCTTCTGATTTCCCGCCACCGGCCACCCGATCTCGTCGATCCGAGCCCAGGATCATGATCCCTTGCCTCCAGCGATCGCCTTCCATCCAAGCCCGACGCGGTTTAGCCTTTATAGAAACCTAACCGTGCGCATGGAAGTTCGTCGGCGCAAAATTGGAATCCTCTCAGATTCCCACAGGCGACCTTCCTTTCTTCCACCGGCAACCCTCCTATTTAAACCCCCCGAGCTTTGCCCTCTGCCCACACCGCCGTAGCTCGAGCTAGAGCGAAAGCAAAGCGCCCCACCTCAGCTTTCGGTTTTCCCTCCTGCTCCATCTCCGACCGCCATTCACCGCCGCTTCAGGCCTCCTCCGTCCTCGCCGCCGCCACCGTCATGACCGCCGGAGCCCGTCCGTCCTTGGCCACGCCTCCGTTGGTCGAGAAGACCGCCGGATCATCGTCACCGACGAGCACCCGAGGAGCCTTCGTCGTCTACCCTCGCCGCCGGTCGCCGTCAGTCATCCGCCGTCGCCATCTCTGGTACCATCGCACTCCCCTCACTCCCCTCTTTCCGTTTCCGCCGAGAGCTAGGCCCCTAGGCCCTCGCCATCGCCATCGCCGCCGCACCCGAGGCCACCGTCGCCGGAGACGAAGGGTAAAATACCATCGGCGCCACGTGCCGTGCCGGATTTCATCCGAGCCGCACGATCCCGAGCGAACGACACAGATTAGATCCTGGGACCTTGGATCCCATCGAACCGGTACCTTTTAATCTGGGCCGTTGATTAAAACTTAAACCCTTGGATCAATCTCGTGCGTCCACGTTATACCCTTTCGCATGTTTTAATCTCAGCCGTCCAAAATCACTTAACCCTCCCGCCTCGCATCTGGCCGTTGGATCCAGATCCAATGGTCCAGATCGATCGGGTCCATACGCACAGTCACGGGTTCACGGTGAACCTGGTTCACCGTGGACCAGATACTGTTTTCTGTTTAAATAAAAATTCAGAAAAAGGTTTAAACTTTGAAAATTCATAACTTGCTCATTTTAACTCCAAATTTCACCATTCAAATTTTGTTAAATTCAGCATTTTATTCTCTACACATTAATGCCATAAAAATAGTATGATATTGTTGCCCAATATAATCTTATTAATTAAATGAATAAAAACCCCTTAGGGATAAAATAGTAAATTCAGAAAATGAATTGGGAAAAGCCTTAAAAATTAATCTTTAATGTTTTTCACCATAACTTCAGAATAAAAAAAGCTTTAATTCACTTATTAAAAACCCTAATACTTGTATGCTTATTGTTTGGGATATTTTATTTGTTTATTGAATGTATTGTTTACTTTTTCCGTATCGAGAAGACTACGAGTTCGTCGAGGAGCCGGAGTTTTTCCCCGAGGTTCCACCATCACCATTTGCTGATCAAGGCAAGTCACAACCCCCATTTTGATCATCCTTGAGCCCATGTTTTAATAAATTATTGCTATAACTCATAGGATAATATTGCATTAGTCTAATCTCAAGCCTTACACTATATTTATTAGATCCCGGTCCTTGTGTGCAAACCCAAGCCATGCTTATTGAGCCTTAACTCCTTGTCACTATACTATGAAAGTATTAGCTAGTGCCCAATGTACCGGCACAACTGCTATAGGATAAAAAGAATGAGTCGTAGATAACTGGATTCTACTATATGAGATTTCCCATTATTCTTGTCTCTAGACTCTGTTGGAGTTGGCTATGTTATAAGTATGGTGGGTTCCGGGTGCAAGCTAGGGCATTTGTTGGTCGCACCCGGGGCACTATAAGGACCGGTCTACGGGATCTGTTGTAAAGCACTTCCGTACTAACCACAAGTCTAATGGGTAAGTCCTAACTGAAAGTATGGAACAATCCGACTCGATGCACCATAGTGGAAGGGGGCAAGGGGCAACCTGCGGGTGACTTGTACCGACGTGGCTCAAGGGGGGGCATGGTGTGGCTCGACGCGTCGGGGCACCATATGAAACCCATAAGAGGGTGCTGTCGGGTTGAGGAGGACCATATGGAAGGTTTTGGCTCGAGTTCCCGTGGTATGTGTGATGCCCCAATTTATCAAATCGGAACATTATTGAATTTCCATAGAAAAACAATAATAAAAAGAGGTTCATCATGCGACAACGTACATACGGGAAAACATTTGTGGTTCGCATACCACATTATTACACAAGTGTAAAATAAAAAGAAACTACAAAAGTAGACTGCATGACGAACGTCTTCTTCAGGATCGTTTTCTTGACTGGGTCGCTACTCCAGACCATCCTCTTCGTAGTAGGCATCCTATGAATTGTGTATCCAACGGGTATGAGTACAAAAAGTACTCAACAAGCCACCGCAAATGCAATAGTAATGCAAGGTAATAACAAAGGAGGGATAATGGCTAAAAGTGCAGAAAAGTACAATTTTCAGTTATTGCATTTAATGTAGTCAAATTTAATCTTGCGAAATAATAAACATGAACATCATAATACCATCTAACTCGAGGAGTACGTTTTCCATCCTCGCACAACAATCCTTACATGCCAAACCATTATGCAGATTCATTCCAAAAGTAAACTAACTGTGGGATGTCACGCAACTCGCCCTTGACCGTGGGCTCGGCTTTTGAAAAGATTTATGACTCTGATCAGAGATGTACTACTGTACCCACAAGGCACGCACTCATCTCAAACACCAAAGTGTAACGAGATGACCCATACAATGGGAACTCGTGCCAAAACCTCAACATGAAATGCTCCAAGCGATAACCACCCGCTCTAGGTTTCGCCGGCACGCCGGGCCGCATCCCGGCTAACGTAGCACCCCCTTTTGTGCCACGTCGGTACAAGCCACCCGCAGGTGCTGCTTGACCCATCTCCAAGTGGTGGCCTCGGTTTGGAACACTCCATACCTTAGTTAGGACTTACCCATTAGACTTGTGGTTAGTACGGAAGTGTATTGCAACGGATCCCTCAGACCGGTCCTTATAGTGCCCCGGGTGCTACCGACCAATGCCCTAGCTTGCACCCGGAACCCACCATGCATACACTCACAAACAAAACTCTATCACCAACAGAATTCCAAAGATAAGGATAACGAGGGATCATATAGTAGAACCAAGTTGCTACGACTCATTTTTAATCCTATAGCAATCGTGTCGATACATTGGACACTAGCTAATAATACTAATCATATGGTGACAAGGAGTTTAGGCTAGATAGCATGGCTTGGGTTGCACATCAAAGTCGGGGGATCCTAAATATATTGTAAGGGTTCCATTTGACTAATGCATGTATACCCTATTTGTTTTAGCAATAGTTTAATAAACCATGGGTTCAATATGCTCAAAAGATTGGTTTGGTGACTTGCCTTGTTCAGCGAAAGGTGAGGGAGGGACTTCCGGGTAATATTCCGACTCCTCGGCGGCGTCGTAGTCTTTTTAACATGAATAATAAACATAACATTCAATAAACAATACAAAATCACACAACGAGCATAAAGGTTTTGCTTAGGTTAACTTAAGGAAAATAAAGGTGTTAAGTTTCTGAAATTCATTTTATGGATATTTAAATGAACTATAATGGAATATGACCCTTCATAAAAGGGATTTTAATTGATAATAATCTTATTTTTAGTTTTCTAACTAATTTTAAAATAAGAGGTTCAGAGAAAACTTAGTGGTTTCATTATATTAAGAGGGAATGAATAAATATAAATTTTGCTAAAATTTAAATAATTAAATTTGTAATTTACCCTAAGGGCATTTGAATGCTTTATTAAATAAGGATGAAATATTCAAAGTAAACCTACTGTTTTTATTGCATGAACATGTAGAGAATAATATTACAAATTTTTTGAAATTGAAATGGTAATTTTTGAAGTTAAAATGCGCCAGATATGAATTTTAGAAGTTTGAAAGCATTTCTGGAATTTTAAATTAAATCCAAAATAGCCTCGGGTCCATGGTGAGCCGGGCTCACGGTGAACCCGCGCACTGTGCGCGTGCGCTGGATCGAGATCCACCGTTGGATCGCGATCGGGCGGTCACGGGCGAGGTGGGGGAGTTAAAATAACGTGGACGGCTGAGATTAAAACATCGAACCGGTACGCGATGGACGATCCATATTAAAAGCGGGTTTTTAAAACTAACGGATGCGCGAGATTAAAACGTGCCCCTTCGCTCAGATCCGACGGCGCATATTAAACCGCACAGGGGATTTAATCAGTACTGTTAGATCTAGATCGCACGACCAGGATCGAATCCGACACGGCACGGGTACTCGACCTGTGCCGGTCGCCTTCTCCGGCGACGACAAGCGGGCCAGAGGCCACGGCGGGCTACGACGATCCTAGCTAGGCCTAGAAATGGAAAGAGGATGCCTAGGGGATCACGGGGGTACCTTTACGGTGGTCCGAGGTCGACAGGGGTGTTGCCGGCGACGAGGGTAGACGGTGAGGTGGTTCGGGACCTTGTCGTTGATGGTGATCCTGCGAGGTTAGGCGTCGACGGAGAGGTGGCCGAGGTCGGTGATGTCCTCGCGGTTACAATGGTGGGGTCGCCTAGGGTGGAGGGGGTCACTGGCGATGGCGAGAGGCGACCAGAGAGCGGGCGGCGGTGTGGCGTTAGGAAGAGTGCTATGGGTGCTCTGTTCATTCTCGCAGCGATTTGTTGTGGGGGTCGAACGCGGTGGAGGCCAGGGGGTTAAATAGGGGCGTCGGAGGAGGTCGCAAGCAAGGAAAGCCGAGGGAGGGCTTTAACTCGCCGGCGAGGGCTCGGCCATGCATGGCGCTGCGTTCCCGGGGGCTAAAACGCATCACTTAAAGCGATTAAACGACCGGCGGGCCTCAGGGTGCATTAATCCGACAACAATTGAATGAGGGAGGAACAGCGAGGCGGATCTGAGGCGGGGGTCATCGGCCGACATGATTTGGGGGTGGTGTCGTGAGGTGGACGATGGGTCCGATAGGTGGACCAAGGCAGTCAGCGGGTGCGAGCGAGCGAGGTGGCGGCTGACGGGTGGGGTTGGGTTCGACCGCGAGAGGGAACCGGTTGGCGCCGACAGGTGGGGCCGGGTACGCGCGGGGAGAGGTCGCTGACGGGCGGGGTCCACTGGTCAGATGGCGCGCGCGAGGAGGAGTGGGCTGGGCCGGCCGAGAGAGAGAAAGGGAGGGGGAGGACCGTTACTGTTTAAGGGATTTTCTGAATAAAAATAATTACAGAAATTGGTTTAAAATATTTGGGCTACTTCCAAGGTTGATAAAAAATTGTAAAAATTCTCAAAAATATATCTTGGCCTTGGGATCATATACAAAATTTTCTAGCCCTTGGTTTGGTCATCTCATCTAGGTTCTAGTTCAAAAAGGGTAAGGAGGGCATTAAAGGTATTTCCAAAATAAATAATTTTAGGAAATTAGATTAAATAATATTTTTATTTCTCTGGAAATTTGGGGTGTTACAGTATGGGTCATCTCGTTACACTTTGATGTAAGTGATGAGTGCGTGCCTTGTGGGTACAATGGTACACCTTTGATCAGAGTTATTAATCTTTTCGAAAAGCCGAGCCCATGGTCAAGGGCGGGTTGTGTGACTACTCGCAGTTAGTTTCCAATTGTTTGAACGGTTGAGTTAATCATGGCATGTAAGGACTGTTGAGCGAGGTGGGGCTGACTGTACCCCTCGAGTTAGAAGATGATGATGCATACACATGTTTACATTTCAGTACAAATAAAATTAATCACATTTAATTGCTTTACAAATTATGCTCTTCCGCAAAATTAGCCACTATCTCCCTTGTTATTACTCTGCATTATATTTGCATCTGGTGGCTTGCTGAGTACGTTTGTAATCACCCCCATTGACTTACACCACCAGAGCCCATCTACTACGAGGAGGATGAAGGTCTGGAGTAGCGACCCAGTCAAGGCGAGACTGGAAGGAGGCGTTCATATAGGACCCTTTGTTTTATTAGTTTCTCTTCATCTTTATTCACTTTTGTACTAATACGGTCTACGAACCGTGAATGATTACTCATATTGTATGTGGTCGCATGATGAACGTCTTGTTTTTATTGATTTTCTATGGAACTTCAATAAAGGTCATGATTTATTAAATCGGAGCGTGACAATAGCCCAGTGGGGCTCTTATATATATAAGTGGTATAAAATGTTCATTACATCAATGTTTTTATTTTAATCCACCTACAACACAAGTCGTTGTAGGTGGTACCACAATCACAAAATTATTCAAATCAACGAGGGTGGTCTCCGTGCTCTCAGAACCACGAGGGTCCTGAGGGACGATGGGCTCGAGAAAATTCTCGATAATGGGGTCGGAGACGATGGCGGGGCGCGAGGCAGGAGTTCTGGAGCTGGACGGTCCGGTGGCCGTGGGGTGTGGTGGGATCCTCTTCGGGCGAGGGGCGAGCTCGCGGATGGGCTTCTTCCTCCTCAGGACAAGGGGAACCATCTCCGCTATGTCCTTCTGCAGCTGTATTATCTTACGCTGCAGTTCGCCATTTTGTTGGATCAAGCTCTTCCTCTCCCGACGAAGGAACTCAACTGCCTCGTGGTGCTCCTCGGCATCGAGCACGACCCCGGTATGGAGATCGTCCATGGCCTGAAGAAGACGCGCCTGCCGGGCCATGACCGGATCACGATCGGAGTGGACTCCGATGTAGATGCTGCAGTGGGCACCGAGAGTGCACTTCGGCACAAGCCAGAAAGACGTGTTATGAAGACGATCATCGTAGATCATCCTCATCTCCATGAGGGCTTGGAGGGTGATTGTAGCGCCCCGATTTAACAAATCGAGACATTATTGAATTTCATAAGAAAAACAATAATACAAGAGGTTCATCATGCGACAATCGTACATACGACAGTATCCATGGTACGTAGACCATATTTATTACATCATTGTTTTAATAAAACAGTAAAGTAAAATAATTAGAAAACGGCATGACGAACATCTTCTTCAGGATTTTTCTTCTCGACTGGGTCGCTACTCCAGACCGTCTTTGTAGTAAGCATCCTCTGTGGGGTCCAACGGGTATGAGTACAAAAAGTACTCAACAAGCCACCGCAAATGCAAGTAACAATGCAGGATAATAAACAAGGAAGGGTAATGGCTAGCATTGCGGAAAAGTACAATTTCAGTTATTGCATTTAGTGTAATCATATTTTAATCATGCGGAAAATAAACATGAACATCACCAACATCAACTAACTCGAGGGGTACAGTCAGCCCCACCTCGCTCAACGGTCCTTACATGTCAATCCATCATGCACATACATATTCAAAGTAAACTAACTGGGGGATGTCACGCAACCCGCCCTTGACCGCGGGCTCGGCTTTTCGAAAAGATTTAAGACTCTGATCAGAGATGTACTACTGTACCCACAAGGCACACACTCATCCCAAACGAGATGACCCATTTCATGGGAACTCGTGCCAAAACCTCAATATGATATGTTCCAAGCGATAACCACCCGCTCTAGGTTTCGCCGGCGCGCCGGGCCGCATCCCGGCTAACGTCGCACCCCCTTTTGCGCCACTTTGGTACAAGTCACCCGCAGGTGCAACTTGACCCATCTCCAAATGGTGGCCTCGGTTTGGAACAACCCATACCTTAGTTAGGACTTACCCACTAGACTTGTGGTTAGTACGTAAGTGTATTGCAACGGATCCCTCAGACCGGTCTTTATAGTGCCCCGGGTGCTACCGACCAATGCCCTAGCTTGCACCCGGAACCCACCATGCATACACACACAACCATAACTCATCACCAACAGAATTTCCAAGGATAAGAAGTAACAGGGATCATATAATAGAACCATCTTGCTACGACTCATTTTTATCCTATAGCGATCGTGTCAATACATTGGACACTAGCTAATATCATTGATCATACGGTGACAAGGAGGTTAGGCGAGAAAGCATGGCTTGGGTTGCACATCAAGGTCGGGGGATCCTAAATAAATATAATGTAAGGGTTCATTTGACTAATGCATATATAACCTATGTGTTTTAGCGATAGTTTAATCAAACATGGGTTCAATATGCTCAAAAGATTGGTTTGGTGACTTGCCTTGTTCAGCAAAGGGAGAGGGAGGGACTTCGGGGAAGTACTCCGGCTCCTCGGCGACGTCGTAGTCTTTTTAATATAATAAAGTAAAATAAAAAGAACACATTCAATCAAACAATATAACATTACATTATAAGCACATAAGTTATAGTTGGTTTGATTAAAAGTAAAATAATTTCAATTGTTAAGGTTCTGTGGTTTATCTCTTAAATAAATTTTAAAGGAATTTAAAAGTAGTCCTTTTTTTAGAAAGGGGTTTTAAAAGGGGTTGTTCTCAATTTTAAGTCCTTTAATAAATTTAAAATGAAGGTTCCATAGAAAACCTAGTGGTTTATTCATATCAACAGGAAATGAATAAATATAAACTTTACTGGAATTTAAATAATTAAATTTTACATTTTTAACCTAAGGGTATTTAAACATTCCTTTAAATAAACATGAGATGTCCAATGTAAACCTACTGTTTTTATTGTATAAACATGTAGAGAATAATATTATGAATTTTTTGAAATTGAAATGGCAATTTTTAGAGTTCAAATACACCAGATATGAATTTTACAAGTTTTAAACCTTTTTTTGGAATTTATTTTCAAATTTTAAACTCCTCGGGTCCACGGTGAGCCAGGCTCACGGTGAACCCGCGCACTGTGCGCGTGCGCCGGGTCGATCTGGACCGTCGGATCCAGATCCGACGCGCGAGGGCGAGGCGGGGCACGTAAGTTACGATGGACGGTCAGGATTAAAACGTGCGAAAGGGTACCACGTGGACGCTCGAGATCGCACGCTGGTTTTAAATGAAAATGAACGCGTGAGATCAAAACGTAACGCTTTGACCGGATCCGACGGTGCGGATTAGGTCGCGTACGTGGACTCACGTGCGTCGTTCGATCGCGATCGCACGGTCGGGATCAGATCCGACACGGCACGGGTACTCGACCCGTGCCGGTCGTCTTCTCCGACGACGGCGAGCGGGCCAGCGGCCACGGCGAGCGACGGCGGTCCTAGCTAAGCCTAGAAATGGAAGAGGGACGCTACGGTGGTCACGATGATACCTTGGCGGCGGTCCGGGGACGACGGGGCGTGGCCGGCGATGAGGTAGACGGCGAGGTGGTCACGGGTCCTTGGTGGCGACGGCGATCCGGCGGGGTTCGTCGGTGACGGAGGGGTGGCCGAGGTCGGGGTCGTTCTTGCGGTCACGATGGTGGCGGAGGCACGGGCGGAGGTGGTCCGAGGCGACGGCGAGCGGTGGCCGGAGACGAAACAGGGGGATGGCGCTAACAGTCGACGTGCGGGGCACTCTGCTTGGTCTAAGTGCGAATGGATGCGTGAACCGAACGCGGCGGAGGCAGGGGGGTTTAAATAAGGCGTCGGAGGGGGCTCGCATGCAAGGAAACCGGGGGAGAGCTTTTACTCGCCGGCGATGGCTCGACCATGCACGCGCAGCGGTGATCCCGTGGCGTAAAGGCGCTGTTTAACGGGGGAAAATGGTCGGCCAGGCGCGGGGAGTCGTTTAATGGCGCCAATTCAATGCGGGAGGGACCAGCGAGGCGGATCCGAGGCGGGGGTCGTCGGCCGGCGTGATTTGGGGGCGACGACGCGAGGTAGACGACGGGTCTGACAGATGGGGGCCACTGGTCAGCGGGCGCGAGCGAGCGAAAGGGAAGGCTGACGGGTGGGGCCGCGATGTCGGGTGCGCGCGCGAGGGGAACGGTTCGGCGCCGACAGGTGGGGTCCGGTCGTCAGTCTGAGCGCGCGGGTGGAGTGGGCTGGGCCGGCCGGGAGAGGGAGAATGGAGGGAGGGGAGCCCATTACTGTTTTAATACATTTCAGAATAAAATAATTCCAGGAATTAGATTAAAATATTAGGGCTACTTCCAAGGTTGATAAAAATTTATAAAAAACCTCAAAAATATTTCTTGGCTTTGGGAGTTTATACAAAAATTTTCAGCTCCTGGTTTGACCATCTACTCTATGTTGTAGTTCAAAAGGGTATAAAAGAGTATTAAAAGTATTTTCAGAAATATAAATTCCAAGAAATTGATTTTAATAATATTTTTATTGTTTTGAAAATTTGGGGTGTCACAAACCTATCCCCCTTACAAGAATCTCGTCCTCGAGATTGGAACATTACTCGAATAATTCGGGATATTGGGCTTTCAGTTCGTCTTCCTTTTCCCAAGTGGCTTCTTCGGCGGGATGGTTGTTCCATTGAACTTTGCAGAAGCGAACAACGCGACTCCTGGTTACTCTCTCCTTGGTTTCCAAGATCTTGACGGGTTTCTCTATGTAGGTCAAGTCTTCTTGGACATTAAGCTGCTGAAGGTCGGCTTGCTCGGTGGGTACACGGAGGCACTTCTTCAGTTGAGAGACATGGAACACATCGTGAACGCCTGCCAAGGATGGGGGCAGTTCGAGTTGATATGCCACTTCTCCCTGTCGTCGGAGGATCTGGAAAGGTCCGACGTAGCGGGGTGCTAGTTTGCCTTTCATGTTGAACCTTTGAGTGCCACGGAGGGGAGTGACTCGGAGGTAGACATAATCGCCCTCCTCAAAGGCTAGGTCTCTTCGACGGTTGTCGGCATAGCTCTTTTGCCTGGATTGGGCTGCCTTCAATCGGTCTCTTATGATCTTAACCTTCTCTTCAGCTTCTCTTAATAAATCAGTCCCAAACAGTTGCGACTCTCCGGTTTGGTCCCAGAGCAACGGCGTTCTGCACTTACGTCCATAGAGTGCTTCGAACGGGGACATTTGCAGGTTGGCTTGATAGCTGTTGTTGTAGGAGAACTCTGCATACGGTAAGTTCTTGTCCCACATTCCGCCAAAGTCTAGAGCGCAAGCTCTAAGCATATCTTCCAATATCTGGTTGACCCTTTCGGTTTGACCGTCGGTCTGTGGATGATAGGCGGTGCTAAAGTTCAGCCGGGTGCCGAGTTCCTCTTGAAGGTTCTTCCAAAACTTGGAGGTAAACTGACTCCCGCGGTCAGATACAATCTTCTTAGGAACCCCGTGGAGGCACACGATCCGGGTCATATACAACTCAGCCAACTTGGCGACGGTGTACGTTGTCTTGACTGGAACGAAGTGAGCTACCTTGGTGAGTCGATCGACGATCACCCAGATAGAATCATGACTAGCTTGGGTCCTGGGCAGTCCCGTGATGAAGTCCATTCCTATCTCTTCCCACTTCCATTCAGGGACCTTGAGAGGTTGAAGAAGTCCGGCAGGCCTCTGATGCTCTGCCTTGACTCGCCGGCATGTGTCGCACTTGGCCACATACTCTGCTATCTCTCTCTTCATGCTGACCCACCAATATTTTTCCTTTAGGTCTTGATACATCTTTGTACTCCCGGGATGGATGGAGTATAGAGTATCGTGGGCTTCTTGAAGGATGAGGGTCTTCAACTCAGGTAGGTTGGGTACGCATACTCGGTTTCCGAACCAGATGGTACCATGCTCGTCTTCGGAAAATCCGGGGGCTTTACCCTTCCTCATGTTCTGCTGGATCTCCAGGATGTCCGGATCTTCCTTCTGCTTCTCTCGGATCTGGTCTATTAAGACAGGCCGAGACTCCAAGGCAGCGAGGTACGCTCGAGTGGTGATCCCTAGGTTTAACCTTTCCATCTCCTTATACAGTAAAGGAGCTTGGTCCTGAATCATGATGGCATTGCAGTACCCTTTTCGACTAAGGGCGTCTGCCACCACATTCGCTTTGCCCGGATGATAATGGATGCCCAAGTCATAATCCTTGATCAGTTCCAACCATCTCCTTTGCCTGAGATTCAGATCTGGTTGGGTGAATATGTACTTGAGGCTCTTGTGGTCGGTGAAGACCTCACACCGATTCCCCACAAGGTAATGTCTCCATATCTTCAAGGCATGAACCACGACTGCTAATTCTAGGTCGTGGGTTGGGTAGTTCAGCTCATGCGGTCTCAGTTGCCGGGAGGCGTAGGATATCACTTTCCCTTCTTGCATTAAGACGCATCCCAATCCTTGACGAGAGGCATCACAGTAGACGTGGAAGTCCTTCCGGATGTCTGGCAGAGTCAGAATGGGAGCTGACACTAGCTTCTCCTTGAGGGTCTGAAAGCTCTCTTCGCAGTCGGGGGTCCATTCAAACTTCACTTCCTTCTGCAGAAGTCTGGTCATAGGCTTGGCGATCTTGGAAAAATTCTCGATGAATCGGCGGTAGTATCCGGCCAATCCGAGAAAACTCCGGATCTCGGTCACGGTCGTGGGCTGCAGCCAGTTGGTTACCGCTTCCACGGTGGTCGGGTCCACTGCTATTCCTCCGGCAGATATGACATGGCCGAGGAACTTCACCTCAGACGACCAAAATTCGCATTTGCTGTATTTGGCGTACAACTGCTGCTCCCTTAGCTTTCCGAGGGTCAGACGGAGGTGAGTCTCGTGTTCTTCCTTGGTCTTGGAGTAAACGAGGATATCGTCGATGAATACCACGATGAACTTATCCAAGAACTCCATGAATACATTGTTCATCATGTTCATGAAAAAGGCCGGGGCATTCGTGAGTCCGAACGACATCACGGTGTACTCGTAGAGTCCATAGCGGGAGGTGAAGGCAGTCTTGGGTATGTCTTCTTCCCTGATCCTCAACTGGTGATAACCTGACCTGAGGTTGATCTTAGAAAACACCGAGGATCCTTTCAGCTGATCGAACAGGTCGTCGATCCGAGGCAATGGGTACTTGTTCTTGATGGTTACGTCGTTCAAGGCTCTATAGTCCACGCACATCCTCTTGGTCTTGTCCTTCTTCATGGCAAATATTACCGGTGCACCCCAGGGTGAGGTACTCGGTCGGATGTACCCTTTCTGCTCTAGGTCTTCGATGTTGCTCTTGACTTCGGCTAGTTCATTGGCGGCCATTCGGTACGGGCGCTTGGAGATTGGAGTGGTCCCGGGGACAAGTTCGATTCTGAATTCGATGTCCCGCTTGGGAGGCATTCTGGGTAGGTCTTCAGGGAAGACATCCGCAAACTCCTTGACTATAGGCACCTCTTCAAGAGCTATCGAGCGAAGGGATGCTCCGAGTGGTTTGCGACTGGTCATCCGAAAGGTGACGGCTGCGCCTTCAGGGTTGGTCACCGTGACGGACTTGTTGGCACAGTCGATCACTCCCATGTGCTTCATGAACCAATCCATCCCTAGTATAAGGTCGAGTCCGGTGCATTGGATGAGGACTGGCTCGGCCCGAAACAGTATTCCTTGGATGTCAATTTGAATCTTAGGGCTGTATAAGCGGGCTGAGGTCCTATTGCCGGGGGTGGCAATCACCATGGGAATGGGTAGAGGGAGTACGTCCAGTTCGTTTGTTTTCACAAAATCTTCCGAGATAAAGGAGTGGGTTGCTCCAGAGTCAAATAATATGACGGCCGATACGGAATTCACAGTAAACGTACCGAGCACGACTTCAGGAGCCTCCTGAGCTTCCTCCGCGCTGATGTGGTTGACGCGGGCACGAACCGCCTGGTTGGGTGCCACGCCTTGAGCTTGCTTGGGGTGGGGGCACTGGTGTGCATAGTGCCCTTCCTTGCGGCAGTTGAAGCAGACGACCGGCCTTCCTTGGCGATCCTTCAAGATCGGAGCCTTGGCGGCTAGTGTCGGCTGAGCGGCCGGAGCTGGTGGAGCGGGGCGAGGATGCCCGGCGTTGGATCCACCGGCGGCGTGAGGCGGCCTGTAGGCGGGCCGAGGATGGTAGGCAGGCGCTGGTGGCGGAGGGACGAAGCGGGGCCTCTGAGAGTTCGCCTGCTGATGCTTGAAGGCGATCATTTTCCTCTTCTTGAGGTCCAGCTTGTTCTGCTCAGTCTCTTGAATGAGTGCTTTGTTGACTAGCCGTTGGAAGTCGGCGAAGTCGGCGGCGACGAGCTGGATGGACAGCTCATCCTTAAGTCCCCTGAGGAACTTGGCTTGGCGGAGGGCGTCAGTGCGCACTTCCTCCGGCGCGTAGCGGGCGAGGCGGTTGAACTCATGGAGGTACTCCATGACGGTCCTGTTGCCTTGCTGCAGGTCGCGGAACTCCTGCTGTTTCACCGCGATAACACCGGCGGGGACGTGGGCAGCACAAAAGGCGATGGTGAACTCCGCCCAAGTCACCTCGTGGCCCTCAGGCTGGGACTCACGATAGTTGTCCCACCATTCAGCGGCGGGACCCTGGAGCTGGTGAGTGGCGAAGGCCACCCACTCCCGGTCGGTGCAGGGGAGGAGGTCGAGCTTCTTTCCGATGGTGCGAAGCCAATCTCCGGCCTCCATCGGGTTGGTGGTGCTCGAGAAGATGGGCGGGCGCACGCGCAGAAACTCGGAGAGTTGCGGAGCAGGCGCGGGTGCTGGTGCGCGAGGGGCGGGTTCCCCGTTCTGCAGACGGTCCAACTGAGCCTGTTGGTTCTGCATTTGGGTGAGGAGGGCGGTGATCATGTGGTTCTGATTCGCCATCATCTCCGCCAAGGTGGGGTGGTTGGCGGAAGGCGACCCAGACTGACGTGGGCCCGTTGCACCCCAGTTGGGTACAACACCCTCGGGCGCATCACGGCTTCCTCCTGCTCCGTTGTTGGAACCGGTGTTCTGGTGGTCGGCCATCTTCTGAATACACATAGTGATAAAACAAAGATGACGAAACAATAATACAACCAAAAATACCAAACACATAAATATATAGAGTGGCATAAATTGTTCATTACAATTAAGATCTTATTCTACCCACAACACACTCGTCGTGGGTAGCACCACATACAAAATTATGCTTTTATTAAAGTAGCGACTCCTAACGCCTACTCGCCACCGGAGGCGGTCTCCGTGCTCTCGGAACCACGAGTACGCGGCTCCGAAGGGATGGTGGGCTCGAGAAAATTCTCGATGATGGAGTCGGAGACGAGGCCGGGGCGTGGTGTAGGGGCGCTGGTGGAGGGTCTAGCGGGGGAGGGTCATGGCGGGATACTCTTGGGGCGAGGGAGGGGCTCACGGATGGGCTTCTTCTTCCTTGGAAGAAGAGGAACCATTTCCGCAATATCCTTCTGCAGCTGCATGATCTTGCGCTGCAACTCGTCATTCTGTTGGATCAAGTTCTTCGTCTCTTCAAGAAGGAACTCAACCGCCTCATGGTGCTCGTCGGCGTCAAGCACCGCCTCGGTGTGGAGATCATCCATGGCCTGTAGCAGACGCGACTACCGGGCCATGACCGGATCACGCACGGAGTGAACTCCGAGGTAGATGCTACGGTGGGCTCCGGGAGTACGCTTCGGCATGAGCCGGAAGGACGAGTTCTGAAGACGATCGTCGTAGATCATCCTCAGCTCCATGAGGGCCTGGAGGGCGACTCGTTGGCACGCGACGTCGAAAGTCGGGCCTCCAAGTGCGGTGGTGTAGGGCGGCAGGTGTTCCCCGGAGCCGTGGACGGTGAGGGAGACGTCGCAAGGCCCGGCAAACTCGTCGGGATATACTCCTTGGAATTCGGGTTCGAGGAGGAACCCGAGGAAGGTGAGCATCATGCGGAGCTCCCGGACGAAGCCCTCGTAGTGGCGGCAGTAGCTGTGGACTTGGTAGACAGGCATCTACAAAACAACAAGTTGAATAAAAGTGAGAAGAGGAACAAAGTTTATAAAGTAGATTTTCGAGAAACAATTTCCTGTGGCTAATGGCTAGGCGGGTCTGTTTGGCTTCCTACAATCGAGTCAGCTCTGATACCATCTTGTAGCGCCCCGATTTAACAAATCGAGACATTATTGAATTTCATAAGAAAAACAATAATACAAGAGGTTCATCATGCGACAATCGTACATACGACAGTATCCATGGTACGCAGACCATATTTATTACATCATTGTTTTAATAAAACAGTAAAGTAAAATAATTAGAAAACGGCATGACGAACATCTTCTTCAGGATTTTTCTTCTCGACTGGGTCGCTACTCCAGACCGTCTTTGTAGTAAGCATCCTCTGTGGGGTCCAACGGGTATGAGTACAAAAAGTACTCAACAAGCCACCGCAAATGCAAGTAACAATGCAGGATAATAAACAAGGAAGGGTAATGGCTAGCATTGCGGAAAAGTACAATTTCAGTTATTGCATTTAGTGTAATCATATTTTAATCATGCGGAAAATAAACATGAACATCACCAACATCAACTAACTCGAGGGGTACAGTCAGCCCCACCTCGCTCAACGGTCCTTACATGTCAATCCATCATGCACATACATATTCAAAGTAAACTAACTGGGGATGTCACGCAACCCGCCCTTGACCGCGGGCTCGGCTTTTCGAAAAGATTTAAGACTCTGATCAGAGATGTACTACTGTACCCACAAGGCACGCACTCATCCCAAACGAGATGACGCATTTCACGGGAACTCGTGCCAAAACCTCAATATGATATGTTCCAAGCGATAACCACCCGCTCTAGGTTTCGCCGGCGCGCCGGGCCGCATCCCGGCTAACGTCGCACCCCCTTTTGCGCCACTTTGGTACAAGTCACCCGCAGGTGCAACTTGACCCATCTCCAAATGGTGGCCTCGGTTTGGAACAACCCATACCTTAGTTAGGACTTACCCACTAGACTTGTGGTTAGTACGTAAGTGTATTGCAACGGATCCCTCAGACCGGTCCTTATAGTGCCCCGGGTGCTACCGACCAATGCCCTAGCTTGCACCCGGAACCCACCATGCATACACTCACAACCATAACTCATCACCAACAGAATTTCCAAGGATAAGAAGTAACGGGGATCATATAATAGAACCATCTTGCTACGACTCTTTTTTATCCTATAGCGATCGTGTCAATACATTGGACACTAGCTAATATCATTGATCATATGGTGACAAGGAGGTTAGGCGAGATAGCATGGCTTGGGTTGCACATCAAGGTCGGGTGATCCTAAATAAATATAATGTAAGGGTTCATTTGACTAATGCATATATAACCTATGTTTTTTAGCGATAGTTTAATCAAACATGGGTTCAATATGCTCAAAAGATTGGTTTGGTGACTTGTCTTGTTCAGCAAAGGGAGAGGGAGGGACTTCGGGGAAGTACTCCGGCTCCTCGGCGACGTCGTAGTCTTTTTAATATAATAAAGTAAAATAAAAAGAACACATTCAATCAAACAATATAACATTACATTATAAGCACATAAGTTATAGTTGGTTTGATTAAAAGTAAAATAATTTCAATTGTTAAGGTTCTGTGGTTTATCTCTTAAATAAATTTTAAAGGAATTTAAAAGTAGTCCTTTTTTTAGAAAGGGGTTTTAAAAGGGGTTGTTCTCAATTTTAAGTCCTTTAATAAATTTAAAATGAAGGTTCCATAGAAAACCTAGTGGTTTATTCATATCAACAGGAAATGAATAAATATAAACTTTACTGGAATTTAAATAATTAAATTTTACATTTTTAACCTAAGGGTATTTAAACATTCCTTTAAATAAACATGAGATGTCCAATGTAAACCTACTGTTTTTATTGTATAAACATGTAGAGAATAATATTATGAATTTTCTGAAATTGAAATGGCAATTTTTAGAGTTCAAATACACCAGATATGAATTTTACAAGTTTTAAACCTTTTTTCTGGAATTTATTTTCAAATTTTAAACTCCTCGGGTCCACGGTGAGCCAGGCTCACGGTGAACCCGCGCACTGTGCGCGTGCGCCGGGTCGATCTGGACCGTCGGATCCAGATCCGACGTGCGAGGGCGAGGCGGGGCGCGTAAGTTACGATGGACGGTCAGGATTAAAACGTGCGAAAGGGTACCACGTGGACGCTCGAGATCGCACGCTGGTTTTAAATGAAAACGAACGCGTGAGATCAAAACGTAACGCTTTGACCAGATCCGACGGTGCGGATTAGGTCGCGTACGTGGACTCACGCGCGTCGTTCGATCGCGATCGCACGGTCGGGATCAGATCCGACACGGCACGGGTACTCGACCCGTGCCGGTCGTCTTCTCCGACGACGGCGAGCGGGCCAGCGGCCACGGCGAGCGACGACGGTCCTAGCTAAGCCTAGAAATGGAAGGAGGACGCTACGGTGGTCACGATGATACCTTGGCGGCGGCCTGGGGACGACGGGGCATGGCCGGCGACGAGGTAGACGGCGAGGTGGTCACGGGTCCTTGGTGGCGACGGCGATCCGGCGAGGTTCGTCGGTGACGGAGGGGTGGCCGAGGTCGGGGTCGTTCTTGCGGTCACGATGGTGGCGGAGGCACGGGCGGAGGTGGTTCGAGGCGACGGCGAGCGGTGGCCGGAGACGAAACAAGGGGATGGCGCTAACAGGCGACGTGCGGGGCGCTCTGCTTGGTCTAAGTGTGAATGGATGCGTGAACCGAACGCGGCGGAGGCAGGGGGGTTTAAATAAGGCGTCGGAGGGGGCTCGCATGCAAGGAAACCGGGGGAGAGCTTTTACTCGCCGGCGATGGCTCGGCCATGCACGCGCAGCGGCGATCCCGTGGCGTAAAGGCGCTGTTTAACGGGGGAAAACGGTCGGCCAGGCACGGGGAGTCGTTTAATGGCGCCAATTCAATGCGGGAGGGACCAGCGAGGCGGATCCAAGGCGGGGGTCGTCGGCCGGCGTGATTTGGGGGCGACGGCGCGAGGTAGACGACGGGTCTGACAGATGGGGGCCACTGGTCAGCGGGCGCGAGCGAGCGAAAGGGAAGGCTGACGGGTGGGGCCACGATGTCGGGTGCGCGCGCGAGGGGAAGGGTTCGGCGCTGACAGGTGGGGTCCAGTCGTCAGTCTGAGCGCGCGGGTGGAGTGGGCTGGGCCGGCCGGGAGAGGGAGAATGGAGGGAGGGGAGCCCATTACTGTTTTAATACATTTCAGAATAAAAATAATTCCAGGAATTAGATTAAAATATTAGGGCTACTTCCAAGGTTGATAAAAATTTATAAAAATCCTCAAAAATATTTCTTGGCTTTGGGAGTTTATACAAAAACTTTTAGCTCCTGGTTTGGCCATCTACTCTATGTTGTAGTTCAAAAGGGTATAAAAGAGTATTAAAAGTATTTTCAGAAATATAAATTCCAAGAAATTGATTTTAATAATATTTTTATTGTTTTGAAAATTTGGGGTGTCACAGTGATGCGTTAGCACGCGACGTCGAAGGTTGGGCCCCCAAGTGCTGCCGTGAAGAACGGTAGGTGCTCGCCGGATCCATGGATGGTGAGGGATACGTCGTAGGGTCCTGTGAACTCTTCCATGTAAACACCATGAAACTCGAGCTTGAAGAGGAACCCAAGGAAGGTGACCATCATTCGGAGCTCCCTGACGAAGCCCTCGAAGTGGCGGCAAAAGTTGTGGACTTGGTTGACCGGCATCTACAAAAACAATAAGTTGAAGAAAAGTGAGGGAAGGAGCAAAATTATAAAGTAGGTTTTCGTGAAATAGTTTTTATCCAACTAAGTGCTAGGGTGGTCCGTTTGGCTTCCTATAGTCAAGTCGGCTCTGATACCATCTTGTCACGCCCCGATTTACCAAATCGGAACATTATTGAATTTCCAAAGAAAAACAATAATACAAGAGGTTCATCATGAGACAACGTACATACGGCAAACATTCATGATACGCAGACCACATTATTACAAAAGAGTAAAAATAAAATAAACAATAAAAAGCATGACGAACACCCTCTTCAGGATCTTCTTCTTGACTGGGTCGCTACTCCAGACCATTTTCCTCATAGTAGGCATCCTCAGAATGGTGTGTCCAACGGGTATGAGTACAAAAGTACTCAACAAGCCACCGCAAATGCAATAGTAATGCAAGGTAATAACAAAGGAAGGATAATGGCTAAAAGTGTGGAAAAGTACATTTTTTAGTTGTTGCATTTAGTGTAGTCAACTTTAATCATGCGGAATAATAAACATGAACATCATAATACCATCTAACTCGAGGAGTACGTTTTCCCTCCTCGTGCAACAATCCTTACATGTCAAACCATCATGCACATTCATTAAGAGTAAACTAACTCTAGGATGTCACGCAACCCGCCCTTGACCGTGGGCTCGGCTTTTCGAAAAGATTTATGACTCTGATCAGAGGTGTACCACTATACCCACAAGGCATGCACTCATCTCAAACACCAAAGTGTAACGAGATGACCCATACCATGGGAACTCATGCCAAAACCTCAGCATGAAATGCTCCAAGCGATAACCACCCGCTCTAGGTTTCGCGGGCGCACCGGGACGCATCCCGGCTAACGTCGCACCCCCCTTTTGCGCCACATCGGTACAAGCCACCCGCAGGTGCTGCTTTACCCATCTCCAAGTGGTGGCCTCGATTTGGAACACTCCATACCTTAGTTAGGACTTACCCATTAGACTTTTTGTTAGTACGGAAGTGTATTGCAACGGATCCCACAGACCGGTCCTTATAGTGCCCCGGGTGCTACCGACCAATGCCCTAGCTTGCACCCGGAACCCACCATGCATACACTCATAACCATAACTCTATCACCAACAGAATTCTAGAGATAAGAATAACGGAGATCATATAGTAGATTCCAATTGCTACGACTCATTTTTAATCATATAGCAATCGTGTCGATACATTGGACACTAGCTAATAGTACTAATAATATGGTGACATGGAGTTTAGGCTAGATAGCATGGCTTGGGTTGCACATCAAGGTCAGGGATCTAAATAAATATATTGTAAGGCTTTCATTTGACTAATGCATGTATATCCTATGTGTTTTAGCGGTAGTTTAATAAAACATGGGTTCAACATGCTCAAAAGATTGGTTTGGTGACTTGCCTTGTTCAGCGAAAGGTGACGGGGGAACTTCCGGGTAGTATTCTGACTCCTCCGTGGCATCGTAGTCTTCTCGATATAAATAAATTAAACAATCCAAAAATCACACAATAGGTATATAATCTTTGATTGGTTTGAACCAAGGAAAATAAGGTTGTTAAGTTTCTGAATTTTATTTTATGGATATTTTAAAATGAACTTTAATGGAATAAAGGCCTTTCTAAAAAGGAGTAAAAATGTATTTTAACTTTAAAATAAGAGGTTCAGTGTAAACCTAGGGGTTTTATTACGCTAATATGGAGAGAATAAAATATGAATTTTTCTGAAATGGAAATGAACAATTTTTGTGTTCATCCTAAAGTGCATTTGAGTACTTTATTAAATAAACATCAAATACTCAAAATAAACATATTGTTTTTATTGTACAAACATGTAGAGAATAAAATTATGGATTTTCTGGAATTGAAATAGTTAATTTTAGAGTTAAAATGAGCAAGATATGAATTTTAGAAGTTTAAAACCATTTCTGGAATTTAAATTAAATCAAAACAGTCGCCGGTGCACGGTGAACCGAATCCACCGTGAACCCGCGCACTGTGCGCGTGCGCCGGATCCAGATCCATCGTTGGATCATGATCGGGCGGCCACGGGCAAGGCGGGGGCGTTAAGTGGACGCGAACGGCCACGATTAAAACGTCAAACCGGTACGCATTGTGTGGCTCAGATTAAACGTGGGTTTTAAATATAAATGGATGGCTCAGATTAGATCATACCGCTTCGTTGAGATCCAAGGGATCTGATTAAACCGAGTGAACATTTTAATCATCACCGTTGGATCAGGATCACACGGCCGCGATCGAATCCGACACGGCAAGGGTACTCAGCCCGTGCCGGTCATCTTCTCTGACGACGGTGAGGGCCTAGCGGCTACGGCGAGCGATGGCGGCTGGATCTAAGGGCTAAAATGAAATCAGTAAAGCGTAGCGGTCGAGATGGTACTGTTGGTGAGGTCTGAGGTCATCGGTTTTCTGCCGACGACGAGCGGGGGCGGCGAAGGCGTTCGGGTCCCTTGTCAGCGATGGTGTTCCGGCGGGGTTCGTCGGCGATGGAGTGGTGGGCGGGATCGGGGTGGTCGCTACGGTCATGGTGGTGCGGTCATCGAGGACGAAGGGGGGCTCCAGTGACGGCGAGCAGTGACTGGAGTAGGGGTGGTGGTGTGGTGTTAAAACTCGGAGCACGGGCGTTCTGTTCGATTCCGGAGCAATTGCTAGCGAGGGGTGGATGCGGTTGTACCAGGGGCTTAAATAGGGACGTCGGCAGGGAAAAACGGGCGGTGTACACATGGAAAGTTGAGGGAGGTCTTCAATGGCGCCAGTGAGGCTCGACCATGCACGCGCAGCATGATCCCGGGTTGTAATCGCGAGGATTAACGAGGGGAAACGGCCGGCGGGGCTCGGGGGACCGACTGATAGCGCCAATTTAATGGGAGAGGGGCCGGCGAGGCGGATCCGAGGGCGAGGTCGTCGGCCGACGTGATTTGGGAGCGGTGGCGTGAGGTCGACGATAGGCCTAACGAGCAGGGTCCACAGTTAGCGGGACGTGGGCGTACGAGTGTGGCAACGGGCGGGGCTGACGGGTGGGGTCGGGTTCGACCAAGAGGGAGTTGGCGCCGACAGGTGGGACCGAGGTGTCGGGCGGGCGCGCGCGCGCGGAGGGAGAGGGTCACTGACTAGTGGGGTCCGCCTGTCAGTGAGGGGCATGGGGAGGGAGTGGGTTGGGCCAGCCGGGGGAGGGAGAAGAGGGGGAAGGGGCCCGTTACTGTTTAGAATGTTTTTCGAATAAATTTAATTGCTGAAATTAGTTTAAAATATTTGGGCTACTTCCAAGAGTGATAAAAATCTGTAAAAATTCTCAAAAATATATCTTGACCTTGGATCATATACAAAATTTTCTAGCCTCTGGTTTGGACATCTCCTCTAGGTTTTGGTTCACTTAGGTATAAATGACATTAAAGGAATAAAACAATTATTTTTAGAGAATAAAGATAATAAAATGTATTTTTTATTTCTTTTGGAAATTTGGGGTGTTACACCTGCCCCCTCCCTCTACCCAGTGATCCCCACACTGTCAGACTCATCTTCCACGGAAGCTTTCGCCAAATTCCTTGCCGGAAACCCTAATCTCCAAATATGTCGCTGCCATGCGCAATCCCTCGAATTAAGGCTGCCATCTAACTCCCCAATCTCCGACGATCACCTTCCCCTATTTACCCGACTCAATTACGTCCAGGTTCAATGTATCACCGTGTGAAAGGAATCTTCGCCGGAGTTTTGGAAACCCTCTCGGTTTCCCTCTGAGCGCCTTCCATCCTTACCTCCAGTGAGCCCTATTTAAACCCCCCCTTCGCCACTGCTTTTAGGCACCCAGAAATCACTAAGAAATCGCCACCAGCGGGCCCTCGCACCCTCTTTGCACCACCGCCTTTGTTTATGCTCTAGTCATCACCCGTCGTCACCTGAGTCCATCGCTGTCCTCGTCGTCGACACCATCGTGACCACCAGCGCCCGCTCAACCCCGGCCATGCCTCTATTGGTACCGCCGACCGTCGGGGCACCCAGCCCGCCGTCAATCCAAAGCCACTCCACCGCCTCGCTTGTCGTCGGCCTTGTCCTGATGTCGTCAAGACCCGATTCTGGTACCATTATGCTCGCCTTGCTATTCTCATTCCGTTTTTGCACTTGGATCAGGCCCTAGGCCATCGCTGTCGCTACTCGCAACACCGCCGCATCCTGCCGTCACTAGAGAAGAAAGCCCCCGTGCCAAATCCCTCTCGCGCATGCCGGATTGCTCTTCATCCATGCGATCGAGTTTGAACGGCTGAGATTAAATCATCCGTTGATTTAATCTGGTCCGTCCCTTTTTTGAACCATTATCAAGTAATCTCAGCCATCCATTCCTCTTTCACTCCTTGCAGCGATCGCAGCCGTCAGCGCATACCCCTTCGTCCATATCTAATCATGGTCGTCCGTTTTCATTTAAAAATCTCGCGCACACTGAGGCCACCAGATATTGATCGTACGGCTCTAGTAAGTCCGATCAACGCACACAATGCGCTTGCTCAAGGTAGACCTAGTTGACCGTGGACTAGAGGATGTTTTCTATTTAAAATAAATTCTAGAAAATGCTTTAAACTTCAAAAAAACATATCTCCTTCATTTTAACTCCAAATTTCACCATTCAAATTTCAAAAAATTCCTCATTTAATTCTCTACCACTTTACCCAATTTAATTGTAATATTTGTACTATTTATTTTATTTATTTTAATTGTTTTTGGTTCTTGTTTGGCGTGCCAAGAAGATTTCGAAGCCATCGAACAGCCAGAGTTCTACCCCGAGGTTCCACCGTCACCTTTTGCTGATCAAGGCAAGTCACAACCCCAACCTCGTTCATATTGAGCCCATGTTTTTAATTAAATATTGCTATAATCCATACGATATAATTACATTAGTCCAATTAATCTCCTTACATTATATTTATTACATCCCATGACCTTGATGTGCAAACTCAAGCCATGCTCTTGAACTATTTTCCTTTTCTCTTCTAATATTAATTATTAGTTAGTGTCACTAGTATCGACACAAATGCCAGTAGGCTAAAAATAAGTCATAGATTAAAATTGATATTTCTACTCTATTATTCCTGAATTTATATCTCATCTCTTTTGTATTCTAAAGGATGGAGAGGGACTTGGAAAATGTTTAAGTATGTTAGCATGGTAGGGTTCGGGTGCAAGCGAGGGCATTGGTTAGTCGCATCCGGGGCACTATAAAGACCGATATGTGGGATCTGTTGCGAAGTACTTCCGTACTAACCATAAGTCTAATGGGTAAGGCCTAACCGAAAGTATGGATCGTTCCAACTCGATGCACCGAGTGGAGGGGTCAAGTTGCATCTGCAGATGCATTGTACCAACGAGGCACAAAAGGGGGTTCGACGTTGGTCCAATGCATTGGCACGCTGGTGAAACCTAATGGGTTGTCCTCGAGTTGGGGCGGTTCATGGTGAAGGTTTTGGCATGAGTTCCTGTGACTTGGGTCATCTAAACACACTACGGTGTGCAGGAATGAGTGCCTTATGGGTACAGTGGTACACCTCTGATAAGAGTATAATATTTTTGAAAAGACGAGCCCACGATCAAGAGCGGGTTGAGCGATGTTCACCACAGTTAGTTTATTTTTCTAGATGTGCATTGGATTCTAGTTTATAAGGACTGTTGTGCGAGGGAGTACTGTTATACTACTCGGGTTAGTGAATGGTTTCATAGCCTTTTGCCTTTTGTGGTATGCACGATCTAGACAATCCTTGGAGAAATGTCCTAGTTCACCGCAAGTGAAGCAACTCAACTCGGTTATATTTTTCTTCTTCTTCTTAAAGGTAGTGGTTCTCATAACCTTGTTAGACTTAATTTCCCTTTGCTTTTGCATGCTATGTGGGGATTTCAACACGAAATTGGTGTTAGACTGACCCTCATCTCCTTTCTCAAAAGCTTCCTTTGTCCAAACTTTCTCTTCAACATGAAGAGACGCTATCAGGTTTTCTACTAATATCTCATGTATATGATGTTTTAGAGTAGTGGCAGAGTTCCTCCATAAAGAAGGCAACTTTGCAATTAAGCATCCAACCATAAACTTGTCGGGTAGAGGACACTTAACAAGGTCAAGTTCCTTGACAATGCACACAACCTCATGAGCCCGTTCTACCACACAATAGTTGTTCACCATCCTATAGTCATGAAAGATCTCCATGAGGTATAGTTCACTACATGCATTTGATGTATCATATTTTGCAATCAGAGCATCCCACAACTCTTTCGCATCTGTCAGAGTGATGTAAACATCACATAGACGGTCAAAGAGCATGCCTAAAATGCATCCCATGAAGAGATTATTGGCCTTAGCAAATTTCTTTTGCTCATGAGCAGAAATTTCGCCCTCAGGTTTGCCAAGTCTTGCTTGCCATACATTCATAGTTGTAAGCCAGATACGGACCTTTGCTTGCCATCTCTTAAAATGCACACCAGAAAATTTTCCGGCCTTAGTGCATCCACAAATACAACCATTGAATTAATCACAGATTGCCTAAAATAATGTTTTTGGATTGTTGGAATATTAGGAAATTTTACAATTAATTTCATAAACAGATAAATCATGGCATCCGCAATAACTCGCATGAACAAATCTATCACACTAGTATTCATAAGCTCAATAACCATAATGTCACAAAGCATGATCAATAACCGTATAGAAAAGAAGCACATGTATTGTACGGTAGTCGACGATGAAATCACGGTCGGGGTAGAGACGCTTCTGTTGGTGTCAGATCAAAGCACCCAACGGTGACTGATGGTAGATGTAGACGAAAGACGCATCATGGTGACAGACGTGAGCAGTCACGCGGAGCGCTTTCCAAAAACCTTATTCACCCTCTTCCGGCGTGGGATCACAAGGATGACTGGTTCAGGAGACCTGCTCTCCCATTCTTGGTGCACGCCGGTGGACGGAATAGGGTAATCTATAGCGGTAGCACAGTAGAGAGAAAAGACAAACAAAACCCTAGCATGGTTCTTTTGTATTTCTCATCATTGTTCACATATATTGGTATCAGCCTGGTAGACGAGTATTTATATGGGAGGAACCAGATATCGTGTCACGATCACGATCTCAATCAAGTCGGTTTTCATATAACCACATCTCATAAACTTCACAAAGATCCCAAATAATCAAAATAGTAAAAAGAATGACTGTGTTTCCACATGGCAAGAAGTCGGTCTTTAGGGACACGTGGTCAGGCTCGGCAAGCCGACCCCCGAGTCTCGACTAAGATTAAGCACTCTAGAAGTGTTGACCCCTAACCTTAGAGTCTCTGGCTCGAGTCTAACACTTGGTAGTGTCGAGTCCCATACCCGACTCTCGACCATGCAGTATTCCTTTACATGGCTCGGGCCTTTTAGATTTATTTAGGAATTTCTGAAATATTCATATGAGTCTATCCCAAAATTCCAGCAAGGCTTACTACTTAAAAACTACTACTTCCTTTTTAAAATGATGCAGTTGGTTTTTATAATAACATTTGACTATTTATTTTATTAAAAAATATTTTTAAAATATCATTTATTTTGTTATAATTTGTTTTATTATTGAAGCTATTTCAAACATAACTTATATTTTTTATATTTGCACAAGATTTTTGAAAAATACGAATGATTAAATGTTGTGATAAAAGTCAATGACATCATTTAAAAAGAACAACTTATATATATAATATGAATAGAATAGTGTGGTTGCACATATATTATTATTATATCTAACATATCTACAATACTATTGTAATCAATGTTTAATGTTTTAGGGGTTGCTAGATAGAAACATCTTTCTTCTACCCGAAAGAATAATAACTTGTGAAAGGGATGTGAGTTGCTAACACCAAATTTCATTAGAACTCTAATATTAAGTGTGCTCGGGATGAAGTAATATACCGGATATATAACCTCCTGAGAAGTACTCATATCACATCCCGATACACACGTGACGTGTGGCTTTCTTGAAAAAAAATAAGAACTTGGTATGATAATGACATATGATACGAGAGATTATTCATTTTAAATATAAAAACGACCTATGCAATGCATCCATTTAAAACAAGTTGACTGAGTGTTTGAGTCATAATGTCATATACACCTACGCAGCATAGAGACCAACTTCTAGAATAGAATGGTCATAGGGTTCTATATGATCCATCATGCTTCGATGGTCTTGGGTGGCTAGGTTCTCTATCCCGACAAAGTGGTCAGGATGCTACTCCGCTCTAATAAGTCATCTTACACAATTATATCTGTCTAAGTTGTGGTTTTGAGCTGTTTGTGGAGGATCATAATATAATTGAGAAAAAGACTTCCATATCATAAGTCTAAACATGCGGATCATATAACATGCCAATTTTAAAAAAAAGATGTATATAGATTCTAGGTGAGTGGTTAAAGGGCTCATGATATTTGTCAATCTTTAGGCAGAGTTTGTAATTAAAATTTTTTAAGAATACAGCAAGGTGACTATTTGTGTCAGTATTGTCATGTCTTAATTTTTGATAATTATTTCATTGATATATAAGACGGTCGGGACTGGGAGCATCAAGCCATCAAAGACTAGTTTCGTCGATGTATTCATAACAAAAGCTGAGATTACTCTGGATCTCCTTGTCATTGTCATATATATCAAACTCGATTAATCACAAGGCAAATCTCTCGATCCTGCTGCAAAATTCTGACTGATCCACACATGGCTGCTCTGCCAATGCATACATAAGAAAACTCCGGCCGTGTCGCTCAGCTCGCGGCTACGCGTCGCCGCCACTGGAAGCAGCAGCGGCGGCAGGTGCCGGTGGCGATGGCGCGTCGAGCTCGCGGAGCATGGCGACCACCTGCAGCATGTTGGGCCGCTTCGACGGGAAGTCTTCCACGCACTGCAGCGCCATGTCAAGGAACCTTGCCATCTCGTTCGTCTCGCCGCCGTCCGTGGCGGCCTTGAGGAGCTCCGGGTCCACCACCTCCTTCCCGCCGCCTTCCCTCACCTTCATCTTCACCCACCCGACGAGGTTCGTGTCGCCGAAGTCCTCCTTGTCGGTGGGGCGCCGGCCGGTGAGAAGCTCCAGGAGCACGACACCGAAGGAGTAGACGTCGCCCTTGACGGTGCAGCGGAAACTCTGGTAGTATTCCGGCGGCACGTAGCCGGGCGTCCCGGCGAGCGTGCTGACACTCAGGTGCGTGTCCAGCGCGCTAATGAGCCTGGCCATGCCGAAGTCGGCGACGCGCGCCTCCATGTCGCCGTCGAGCAGAACGTTGCTGGACTTCATGTCGCGGTGGATGATGTGGGGGATGCAGTTGTGGTGGAGGAAGCACAGTCCCCGAGCCGCGCCGCGCGCCACCTTCTTCCGCTGCTCCCATGACAGCGCCCCGCCGCCAGCGTGCAGCGTGTCTTCCAGGCTGCCGTGGGTCATGAACTCGTACACCAGCAGCCGCTCCTCGCCGATCTTGCAGTAGCCGAGAAGTGGCACCAGGTTCTTGTGCTTGATCTTGCCCAGCGTCTCCATCTCCGCCATGAACTCGCGGTCTCCCTGGTAGCTCAGGAGAATCAGCTTCTTGATGGCCACGCACGACCCGTCCCGGAGCGTCGCCTTGAACACCTCGCCGAAGCCGCCGGAGCCGATGAGGCTGGCGGACGAAAAGCCGTTCGTCGCCTCGATCAGCTGCGTGAAGGTCAGCTTCCGGAGCTGCCGCTGGAAGGTGGCCACGTTGATGCTCAGCGCCTCCTTCTCCGCCTTGCCCAGCTTCCATGTCGTCGCCGTGCGCGTCCCGTCCTGCAGGCTGCTCAGCATCATCGCCTCGCGCACCTCTCGCCGCCGCGCGCGCGCCGCCACTGCCCATATCGCCGCCGCGCACGCCAACCCAGTGGAGACCAGCACGGCGAGGATCACGCCGTTGGCCCACGCCGCCACTGCGCGCCTCGGCGGCTCTGTGGACGCGGCTGCGGCGAGGCCGGACATGGTCGCTCTCGGCAGCCGATCGGTGCACGGCATCAGCGGCATGCCGCACAGGCCCGGGTTGCCGGCGTACTGGCTCGCCGGCAGCGTGCTGAGCTGTCCTCGCTGCGGTATCTCGCCGGAGAGGTTGTTATTGGAGACGTCGATCTGCACCAGGAAAGAGAGGTTGGAGAAGGAGTCCGGGATGCCGCCCTGCAGCCGGTTTCGCGACACGTCGAACACCCCGAGGTTGCGGAGGCGACCGAGCGACGCAGGGATCTCGCCGGTGAGGTTATTCCGCGCCAGGTCCAGCACCTGGAGCACCGCCAGGTCGCCGAACTCCTCCGGTATGGCGCTGTCGAGGCTGTTGTATGACAGGTCCAGGTACTCCAGCGTCTGGTACCGCGTCCAGCCGCTCACCGCCGCGCCGGAGTAAAGCCGCGTGAAGTCGCAGCTCTTGAGGGTGGGCACCTGCAGCAGCCGCTCCGGCCGGATGCCTGCGAACTCCAGCAGCCCACCGACGCTCTTGCACGAGTTGCCGACGTTGCGAACGAACGCCAGCGTGTTCCCGGACAAGATGCCGCTCAGCGGCGTCGACCCGAGCTGGCGGCCGAGACGGCGGGGAATCTCGCCGGTGAGCCGGTTGCTGTTGAGGTCCAGCCACATCAGGCTGCTGCAGTTGCCGAGCTCCTTTGGTATCTCACCGGAGAGGCTGTTGTTCGCCAGCTGTAGCACGGCGAGCCGGGACAGCCGGCCGAACTCCCGCCGGATCGTGCCTGTGATCTGGTTGCTCGTGAGCGACACCCACTCGAGGCCGGTGCAGTTGAAGAGATCGACGGGGATGTGGCCGCCGATGAAGTTGTTGTTGAGGATCAACGTTCGGAGGTTCCGGCATTGCCCCAGCTCCGCCGGAATCGGGCCATCGAGGCCGTTGAACCACATCACTAGCTTCTCCAGAGCGCGGAGCCTGCCGAGCTCCGGAGGGATCGGGCCGCGCAGGTAGTTGATGCTGAAGTCGACCACACGTAGCCGCGAGCAGTTGGACAGCCCCGGCGGGATCGTGCCGGTGACGAGGTTGTCCGGCAGCCGGAGCTCTTCGAGCGCTGCGTCGGGCGAGCATAGCTCGGTCGGGAGCGCGCCGGAGATCTTATTGCTGCTAAGGTCGGCGACCCGGAGGTTCTTGCAGTATACGATGGATGCCGGCAGCGAGCCGGAGATGAAGTTATTGCTGAGCAGCAAGCTCTCCACCGCCGTCAGGTTGCCGAGCAAGGTGGCGGGGATCGCGCCGGACACGTTGTTGTTAGCGACATCGAGCATCCGGAGCGCGTGGCACGATGACAGCGACTCCGGGATCGATCCCGAGATGTTGTTGCTCGAGACCCTGAGAACCCGCAGCGACGCGCACGTGTTCCCGAGACCGCCGGGGATCGCGCCGGTGAGGTGGTTCCACGAGACGTCGAGCACCTCGAGGCTGACCATGGCGCCAATCGACTCCGGTATCGCTCCGACGAGGCCGTTGTACGACAGGTTGAGCGTCTTGAGGCCCACGCAGCCGGACAGCGACGGGGGGATCACGCCGGTGAAGTGGTTTGCGGACAGGTCGAGGAGAGACAACGTCCCGGGGAACGACACGGCGGAGATGTCGCCGGACATGTTGTTGCCCGACACGTCGAAAGACCGGATGCTCAGCGAGCTAATCAAGAGCCTCCCCGGTAGCTCGCCGGTGAGGTTGTTCCCCGCTAGGATGACGTCGGTGAGGTTGGGATAGTACGCAAGAAAATCCTCGGGGAGGTGTCCTTCGAGGCCACCGTCCGAGAGGTCGAGCCGCCACAGCTTGCGCGGGAGCTTGACCAGGTCAGTGGCGTCGGCATGGAGCGCGCCATTGCCGGAGAGATTGAGGAGACACAGCGTGTCAACACCAGAGAGAGCACCAAACACCGCGTGCCCGGCGAGGCCGCCTCCAGCGAGGTCGAGCTCCGTCACCCTCCCCTGGCCGTCGCACGTCACACCACGCCAGCTGCATGGAACACCGCTAATTTGCTTCCAAGACGAGAGGACGCCTCTAGGATCCTTCTGAACGAACGCCTTGAAGCGGAGGAGCGCATCCACGTCGGTTTCCGCCACCACCGCCGCCGATGACGCCGCGCAGACGAGGGAGACGATGAGAGGAATGAGCATGTCCATCTGGCATGTGGCAGGGACAGGGAGAGCAACTGGTTTGCTCACTCTGACGATCAATGGCTTTGTTACAAGAAAGATGATGGCAGATGGTGTGTAATCCTTTGCTTTTGACAGATAAAGATGGCTCTTTTATTTACAGACATCACCACTTAAGGATGCTCTGTTTTGGTGAGTTGGATTTGATAATGTCTGTGCCTTTTATAGTGGCTTTTGGACGACGAAACATTCTTTAGTTTCGTGTTTAGGATTTGTTTTAAATTCCTGAATTTTGCGGGAAATTAACTGTTTTTCTATGAAATTTTTGCATTCCAAAGAGACAAATGGTCAGAGGATACATCACGTATTCACATCTGCCTCAGAGATCATAGTTTCAGAGCTGAAACGAGACCGACAACTTTGGTCTTTATACAAACTTGTATGAATGATACATTTGCACTTTGAGGTTTGGTACTGTAAGGAAAACCTAAGACAGAGATATATATTTAGTTATGCAAAGAGTCAAAATGTTTAAAGATCAGAAACATTAGTGATTATTTGTCCTGAAAACAAATTGTATGGAGTATTTGAGCGGGAGATGTGCATTACACTATTTGTCAGCAGATGTGATGTTAGGGAAGGGGATTTGAAAGGTCTTGCAAATATTGTATGTGCATATCAAGGTTGCTTTGCTTAGAGATCAATGGGGAATCATGTGTGTGCATGAGAAAGGCAGAATTTGTGCTGCATGCACTCAGAAAGTGAAGGGCAGGAGGAACTCAGTGGTCCATCACAGGCAGGAGGGTTAGCAGGGGAACATCACATCAACTGCCTCTCCTTAAAAATTAATTCCCATTGGCATTAGAGGTGGTAATGCCCCCTCATTTCTATGCTTTCTTAGGGCCCTTGTAGTCTTTTTTTTCTTGTTCTTTCTTATTACACTTTATAGTTGAAAACATCACGCAAGTATTTTTGAAAAAAATGATTGTTTGCCGCTCTCAAAATATCTCTTGATTACGATATCACTCTTGATAATGGCTTGCATGACTATTTATGTTAATGAACGTGGATCTAAATGGAAAAAATGTGAAATCACTTCTTGAGAATGGCAAATTATCAATACTTTCAGTATTTTTAGCTAGTGATGAAGAGACAAAAACTCTAATAATATCTATGTAAGAAATCAGTTTCATATGTTTAAGTTTTCATGCCAGTTCTGTGCGTTTTGACAATTTCACTAAGTGTAACATGGCTTTGCCGAGTGCCTTACGTGGCACTCGGCGAACTCATGAACTGGCAGCATGCCACGTGTTCGGCCGAGCAACAAGACGCGTGGCGCACCCCTGGGTACTGCCGGATTCATGGGTTCGCCTAGTGCCACACGTGGCATTTAGCAAAGATGTAGGGTGCTCGCCGAGTGCCCGGTGTGACACTCGATAAAGTCGTTGTCACATTGCCCCTACCCGTTAGTCGTTGTACTGTGCTACTATGCTGAGAGCACTCGGCGAAGCCGACAAGACACTCAGCGAAGTCTTCACATAATGCACGATAAATATTCAGGTAGTGTTGTAAGCCTCTGTGAGCTAATTAGCAAACTATGGCAAGCATGACAGGCGATGTAATACACTCATCTATAGATTCATTTATGGAATATCAAACTAATTCTTCATTCAACACTGGAAATTAATTTCTCGAGTCTACTGATGCATCTGGGCATAACAGCACCTGCCACCACGCTTACTAATCCTCACCCATATCAAGTTGTTCTTATTCTTTGTATAGGGTGTAGATAAATTGTTGATATCATGAACAATCCATGCTAAAGATGTACCCTTATGTCGATTGAATTATGGATCTAGGTAGTCATTTCTCATGGTCTCCCCCCATCTTGCTTACCAATGATGTTCTGAACTATAATGTTTGCCTAATTTCTCCTTACTGATTAGGGTTGTAGGCTAGATCCATGAAGTCTCTAATGGCATATATACATATATACATATATACATATATACATATATACATATATCAAGATGTATACTATTTTAGATGTTTAACCAAATGTTTATCTGTTAATCTTCAATATAATCATATTATTATTCCACACAGTTTTGTATATATCTAACAATTAGAAGTTATCCAGCTAGCCGAATTAAAGCTACTATTATTTTTGTTCAAAATGAATTTCTAGTTAATTCCATACTATTGCCCCATAAAAGGTTTCAGTTGCTATCAATGTTATATACAAACCTAGTGCAGAAACATGGATGTCATTAGAACAACAAGCTACCAAAAATCTGGGTATGTCTACATCATTCAACATCATATCATGGTCCTGTGTAACATGTATCAGTACTAGTGATCAAATTATACATGCATATAGACATGACATGGTGATTGTGATGTTCATGTATATATATAATAATGCAAAAGCTCAAATAATTAACAGGAAGTTGCATACGAGTGTATGTCATATTATACATGTCATAACCCACTAATGGTGGCCTGGTAGAATACAAACTAAACAAGGGCCATGCATGCATGTCCCCTTGAGTGCTCAAAGTGCAGTGACACTTAATTAGTGCTTTGGCGCCGCACGTGTAATCATAATTACCCCCCACAAGCATTAGAGTTGGCAGATCGAATTAACAAATGCAACATTGCTAACTTCTGACGATTTGGATGTTGGGATTGATGTTGTGGAAGAAACATATCTAATCATCATATATCAGTATGGAGCATCTAAACAGTACGCTACAAATATGGTTGTGTTTGTGATGCTTCTGGGCATCCATGCATGGCATGTGTGATCTTCGTTTAAAAATTTTAAAGGACATATATGGCGTTTGTTCATGAGTGGACTTTCGAAACAAATTTCGTGAGTTTTTTTTTGACAATGTAAACCAATCAGAATTTGTTAACTATGAGTGAATTGTGAGATATGTATATCATAGCAAAAACCTGTATATTCCAACTGCACATTAATTGTTGCTAATGTTGCTAGTACTAGCTAGCTCTAGTCAGTAATATATGACATTTTTTATCCTCGCTACCACAGAAACGGTCTTTAGTGACGGTTAAAAGATATGCATCAGTAATACATTTTTAATGATGAGTTATTTCACACACACCTGTAATGCTGCCTTATTAGTGACGGATAGAAACATAACCCATCACTAAAGAGGAGGCTGACAGAGAAGGCAGTAATGGGACGGAGATTGGCAGAGAAGGCCATGACAGCGGACGAGAACGACGGTGGAAGGCGTGGAGCGTGATGGTAGAACATCAATGGAGGAGAATGACGGTGGAAAGTGTGGAGCACAACGACGGAACGATAGTGGAGGGGAAGGCATGGTCGTTAGGGTTTAGAGTTCTACACGATATGAAAGTGTTATGTTGATGCTTGCCTATTTATAAACATAATCAATGACGGGCGAAAACTATCGCCCGTCATTGGATCAATAGTGATGGGTGGTAATTCGACCCATAACTAATGGGGGTGTCTCATCATTAGTGATGGGCCATATTACGACCCGTCACTAATAAGGCAACATCATCGACACTTCTAAAATAGTCTGTCACTAAAAGTGTATTAGTGAAGTCCATCAATTATTTATTAGTAAAACGCTATCACTAAAGATTATTTTTATGGTAGTGCTAGCCGCTTGGTCCAAGGTATGTTGCGGTGGTCCGCCCCTAAGAGCACTAGATCCCATCGTAACTTAAAAATTAAACATGCTTAGACAAGAATAGTATTATGATGGATGACCTTCTAAAAAATCCTCATATTACATCCTACTATATGGCTTTTAATTAAAGCCGAGCACGTGTAGATTTCTTCTAAAAAACTTCATTTGTCAATGGCCAGATGGAGTATTTATTTGTTAGCATATATCTTGAAATTTTGCTAGTATTTATTCTTTGACATGTAACATGAGGATGTTCCCCTCTTGTTGTAAGACTTGAGGATGTTACCCTGATCTAATCACTTGATAGATAGACACGAAACTTTAGTGCTGGTCGACTTAAACAGAAGGTAGAAGAATAGACAACTTTATTTCTTTATTACTTGGCTTAAACACCATCCATTAATATATATACACCTTTTCAGAGATATAACTTATAATCTAAAATCTAAGCACTCCTAATACAATAGGATAAGAACTCATACTTTAATCTGCAAATAAACGACTCTTCTTAATCTCTAACCAAAAACCTGCTATATATAGTACCGCGTGAATACTGTTCACGTCTATACCATAGACGTGACATAATTATTGGCACAAATTAAACTTATTTTTACTTGAAAGGAATGGAATATTTCCTTGCAACACCAATACCTTATTACCTTCATCATGGTCCACAGAACTCTTTGTCCATCTCAGATAACTATAAGCTTCAGCTGTTGCTCTTCTCCATGATCGTTATGTTCTAAGTGAGATATGCATGTATAAACTGCTCGGAATTTGTACAGATTCATGCATGGTTATTCAGATCACGTAGATATATGAGGCATATATATACATGCAGTGACTAAATTAAATCACTCAGATCGATCCATGATCGAATCAGTTTGAGTAAAATGCTAATAATTATAGTAGTGAGGAGCACTTTTGACTACGTACCATGCGTTACTTACAATATTTGGTCGTTTGATTGATCGGCATGTTACCGCTATTACCGAAAGAGAAAAGGGTAAGCATCTGCTTTAGCTTTGGTCAAACAACATTATCATAATTTCTTTGGGAAAGTAACCTTTCTCCTAGTATATAAGTAGTTTGCTCCTACTTCCTACCATTTCGCTGCCTCTTTTTGGCTAGCTTGTCATATCACAAGGAGCAAAATTAACCTTTGTTACAACACCTCGAGCCACAATTCTTGACCTAACATGTGTAATAATGAAATGTTGTGATGAAGTGACCAAGTGGGTTTCATACGGATCGATTGGAAAGCTTTAGATTCCGAAAGTAATTCTTGAGTAGTGGAAATTTAGAGAAGCCCATATTTTGTAGCTTCTAGATTTTAGTTTATATATTCTGTAGCTATTAAGTTTCACAATTGTACAATTTAGAGTTACAGTCCCAATCATTTAAAAAGTTTTAAATTCTAGAAGTAAGGGCGTAGCTATCATAAACTGTCCTAAATAGGCTCTTAATCAATAATCACATGTCAATTTGTGATATTGATGAAAGTGACTAATTATGATAGGTTCTTTAATTTATTAATAATGAAAAATAAAGCTAATTCCATTATCCTGTAAGCTTTATATATGCTAATTCTAGATAGTTCAATATAATGAACTTCAAAGATAGTTACTCCATATCCTACTTGCTATGTATTACTGTCTGCAAAGGTGACTCGTGATCCAAACATGCTAAGGGGGTGTTCGGATGGGGCTAAAATTTTTTAGCCTTTGTCACATTCAATGTTTAAATACTATTTTGGAGTATTAAATGTAGATTATTTATAAAATTCATGAGTCTAATGATCGGAGGATTATTCACGAGACGAATCTAATGAGTCTAATTACACTATGATTTGACAATATGATGCTACAGTAAATATTTGCTAATTATGGATTAATTAGGCTTAAAAAATTCGTCTCGCAATTTAATATCTGATTCTGCAATTATTTTTATAATTAGTTCACGTTTAGTCCTTCAAATTAATGTCGAAACATTTGATGTAACATGGGTTAAAATTTACCCCTTGCATGCAAACACCCCTAAGTCCTAAGTTTGGCCATCTATGCAAATTCCAGTTCATTTTAATGTTTGGAGGGTGGAGATCCACATGGTACATTATTATTACTAACAAGATGGAATGATGTGATGCACACTGCATGTAAGTTCGATCATGATTTTTGCCTAAATGATAATTATTTGCGTCTGTCTTATCATTTTGTTTTACTAAAAGAACTATGATTTGGATCTTGAAATTTTGCAATTGCAACTCCACTTGATGCATAGTGGTGGCTACATTCTGCACAAGAGCAGTAGATCTATAGATATAATAATTTTTCGAAAACTTTTTTCGTCGGCATTTTTAGAAAATAAAAATAAAATAAATTTTCAGCTTTGCAATATTTTGTTTATTTGTTTATGTCCTTAAATAATTTTTATAAAGTCAGTTTCTGCCATTATCCATCGTCTATAAAAATCATGCCTTTGGGTAATGGATAGTCCAAACTTGACTTGCAACTCTGGTGTTTATGTTTTAGTGAGCTCCCTCCAATATATGATTATATATTTATATGCAGTATAAGATGTGAGAAAAAGACTTATCTGAACCAGCATGCCATTATGTCTGCATGTTCAGAGGTTGTCATGAAACTGTTGGGTGATCAATGATGAGTTACAAGCAACAAAAGATGGCAGAAAGAAAATGCAGTCAAAGCAGTTTGGACTTTCAGTCTTTCAGTATCAAGTATGGACAATGGTGAAACCCATGTCACATCACATATCCAAAATTACATGACAGTGATAAAGGAATGCTGCTGCTTCCATGGAAGCTGAGAAGACATGGTCTCCATAAAGATATGAAGAGCAATAAAAAGCATCAAAGCAAAACTATCTGCAATTCCAGGCTCATGGTGCATTGGCTTAGCAGGCACAGGTAAACAAAGCAAACTTCTAAAACAAATGAAGGAATTGTAGAGCATGTGAGCTAGCATGTATGAGACCAGTGGACGAAAAGATTATAATGATAACAACATGCTCTGCTATCAGCCTATCACCAGTTCACAATAGCTCACGTTATGATATCACACTTATCATTGCACTTTAGATCAGATCGCCTGTCTGGAAGATCCTAAGATAATTCATAATCAAGAATAACAGTAATAGGCAGTACTCACTAAGTTTGTACTAATTCTATAAGCAATATTAGCTTCTACTTTGGCAGAATTACACTATTTCCTTGATGGATTCCTAGACTACGAAAATATTTACATATATGGATATTATTGAAAACTTAATGTTTACAAAAGGTGTTGTTCAGTGTTCACCGTTTGTTTCCCTAAAGTCCTTTTGAAACCAGGTGCAAACATTCAGTGTCTCATATAACCTTGTGCAATTTGGGCAGCACAAACTAACAGTGAACCATATGAAAGGTCCAGCTTAGCACACAATTGAAATGGGCAAGAAATTAGCTTTCTCAATAATTAATACTCATACAACATTTCATGTCATTCTGTTGCTCATTAATAATTGACATTCATTTTTATCATCCTGACTGTAGCCTAACTAAATTACCAAGTGTAGTGGGCCAACATTTTGAATTTACCACAAAACACAAAATTACACTGCAATATGCAACATATGACATATTTATGTAATTTTAGCAACGGTTCAAGAATTATACAGATGGATTCTTGCAACACCATGAAGAGACACAATATGTTCAGGTTGTACAGTATAGACACAGGTAATTCGCTTTTGAATGTTGTTCGCGGTTTGCAAACAAAGCTTAAATGAAGTGTAAATTTGAAACTTTATGACTTAGTTTACTTGCCAGGGATGGCCTAGAAAAGAAGGGCACACATGGTCTTAAAGAATCATTAATAAACTAAACGGCAAGAATGTGACTTCACAGGTTCCAGACTCCAGAGTTCTCATCTAGGTGTAAGGACATCAAAGGTATGTTATCTTAGACAACTGCCAAATAGCATGTGTCAATATTCATCTAAAATTATTGACTTCAAGGGGGGTATGGAAAAGGAGCTGATATGGATTTGGTCATTTCAAATGAAATTGGCAAGGACTTTGCTTCAGCATATACATATTAATAGCACAGAAAGTGGTTGAGAAATACAGATCAGGAATAAAATTTTTGCTCACATGCAGTATTACGTGCGGCAAGGCGACACCATACTCACTTCATAGAAATGATATGGCAGCAGTATAACAGTATTGCACAATTGCAAAATTAGGTTGGGAATAAACATGAAAATATATCAATTCATATAAATTGATACTACTTAGGTCACTAATACTATAATCTACATAGTTACTAGCAAGATTAATGTTTGTAAGTCATTAATACTTAGTGTTAGAAAAATCAATGATTGATTAGGGATTAGAGATTAATCAGCTAATTAGTAGATTAACTGAATAAGTTAATATGCTAATAATATCTCTCTAGCTTTCACTAATTTCAATTAACTACATAAGCTTATTATTAATTCTGTAAACATGCCAACATGTACATAATTACAATTTTTGTTCATGAGCTTTCAGTTCTATTGTTGCCCTCCTTTCTATTGTTGCCCTCCTGGAGTCATCTGTATACGTGATAAAACAAACTTCAACCTACCCACTCTCTAGCCTTCAACCCGGGCACACTTTCACTTTCTCCAGTAGCGTCCTCTCTCTAGCTCTCTGCATCTCTCTTCCCTCTCATATTCCCTCTCAGAGGCCGACCCCCATGCAGAACAGGCAGGTGGCGTGTGGCCCTGACACAGCTACGACGGCCAAGGTGCGGATCCGGCAGCCAGGGAACGGATCCAGCAGCAGGGACGTGGATCTAGCAGTAGGCTTCTACCTTCTCCAATTACTCCATCACCGCTGCCGTATAGCGTCCTCATGGAGCGGACGCCTAATCCCTTGAGACGGACGCCATATTACATGAGGCGGCATGACAACTATGCATGATTGCATGCATCATGCATGCAAAACATCAGTTCAATAAAAGGATAGATAACCAGTATATAGGTTATATAAACCTTGAATGTGCTAGAGGACAGCGAATACACCACAACAGCACACAACAGTTAACATTCCTATGTCATTAAGATACTAACTATATTATTTTCTGCACAACATCCTGCCATCCTGTGATCCTGGTATGTTATTGCAACGGATCATTTTACAACAGAACATATAAGCATAACCAGAAACATTCAATAGATTAACTTTCATGCCATCTAAATTAGAGACTGTCACATTACACTGCTACTTGTAAAGATAATGATAAAGATACATGCGGATAGCCATACAAATCAGCACCCAGGTCATAGACGAGGCATGTAAACTACTGCAAAGGGACAGGACATGGCTAAACCCTAAACCTAAAAGGATTGTGCAGTTTGCCATCTAGAGCACATACAGACAATTACTCAGACGAAACAGCAGAGGCAGAACCTACAAAGCCGACAAATTTAGAATTTCTTGAGTCTTTTACCTTATGGTCACAAACTTGTTTGTTCCATGCTTGGCCCAGAAGGTCTTCAAGTCAATCGGATTATTAAGATTGTATCCTTCGCCAGCAAGCTTCTCAAGCACCTTCTTGAATGCACCATGGCTCATCTTCCTGCCTGCGATGCGTGCACCGCGGCGCTTTGTACTCATTGGTAGTGGGTATGTTGAGATGGTGGTTGTGCAACACGCGGATTGCCAACCACCTGCACCCCACCGGTAGCACTGCTGCGGTGTGCCAGTGCATGAACAAACAGGTGTCGGTATCCTTGAAAGGTCCAAGTCAATCCCATTAATTACCATTCCAATGTTCTTCTTTGGACCCCTTCTGCGTGGTGCTGGCACATTGGGTGCTCCATCCTCACGTGGGGTAGCAGCCTTCTTGGGCTTCTTAGGCCTTGGTGCCTTAGGCTGCCTGCCCTGCTGTCTCTTCTTCGGAGGTGGTGGCTCATTAATAACTGCTACATTTTCCTCGATCAATGGTGAAGAAATGCATTCCTCTTTTGGCGGTGGAGTTGGTTGGGGTTGAGGGTGTGGCTCTGGTTGTTGCATAATTTGCAGAGTGTGTGCACTATGTGTACCAGGGATCATCCCATAACCCACTGGATCATGATGAGCAGCATGCACAATGTGTCCACCATGCCCCACAGTGAGTGTGTGATGAATTTTGGGCTCACGGGGATGATGAGGCGGGTGCATCCACATGTCATTGCGCACGAAGTTCATGGGCATGGAGGGAGCCTCCGCAGGCATGCCACCATTTGGCGCACTGCAGTCACGGGAGTGTGGATGATGGGGTGGGTGATGCGGGACATGCTGGTGACCGTGGTTATGCAGGAAGGGGCCATTAGACAGCAGCGGCTTCGTGTCACGGTCAGTAGTAACTGAAGACATGAGCTGCAGGCCAAGATTCCTCGGCGTTGGCTCAAAGTACCCCCAGTTCCTAATGCCCAAGCTGCCGTCGTCGTCCATCTCGCCGTCGGCGCAGAATCCTACAACCTGACCGATTCGAAGAATGGCCGCAGACAGCAGCAAGAAGAGGGATCTTTTCCGCAGCTCAGGTCAGCCCATCTCCAGCATTGCCACCCATTCGCAAATCCCTGAAAACCCAGTGAGCCAAACCTGTCAAAGATCCAAGAAGCGCAGCAATAGCGACAAGAAAACACCCAAAAACCCCCAAAATCCAAAACACAGCAACGAACCCTAGGCCTCAAGAACAGATCGAGAAATCTCCCCCAAATCCGAGCCGAGACTGCCCGAATCTGGGATCAACAGATCGGGCCAGATCTCCATTGCAAACACGGCACCGCTTAAAAATCCAATCTTGCAGGCGGGGGATCTACGGGCTGGCGCGGATTCACGCCAAGAAAGCGAATACGAACCAGAAGAACAAAGAAACCCATAAATGAAAAACATTTTAAAAGAAAAATATCTTTGTCTTGGCTATGGAACTTGGCATGCAGCAGCCGCAGCAGCAGAGGAGGGAAGAATTAAAAAAGGAAGCTCCGGTCCGGCCAGGGTGGGCTTACCTTGAAGAGGACTCGGCCTCTAGGGTTGGTTCTTTCTCTCTCCGGGGCGGGGGCGTGATGGAGAGAGGAGAGAGAGAAAGAAAGGGAGAGGAGGAGGTGGTGGAGTGTGGTGTGGAGTGAAGAGATAGGAACAGAAAAAGATAGGCCTCGTCTCTCTTCTCTTGGCTTTTATTACCAGTTTTTCATTTTCAACAACCGGCGTCCCCTTCCGTTGGGTCCCAACACCATTCACCAGCAAGTCCAGCTTGTCTAGGAGATGTTTCCTTTCTTTAGTCCAAATTTAAAGTTTAGTTCGATCATATTAATTGTTTGACTATTAATTAAAAATAATAAATGTAAGTTAACTATAAAACTAAGTATATAAATAAGAACTAATTCATTAAATGAATTTATTAATCCTAATTAATTCATTATCAGCATATATTTAATGTTGTACTACATTGTCAAATCATGATCTAATTAGGTTCAATAGATTTATCTTGTCATTTATGTACGTAGTTTTATAATTAACCTACATTTAATATTTTTAATTAGCACTTAAACATCTGATATAATAAAACTAAACTTTAGACTAAAAGAACCAAACATCCTCTTAATTTGCTTGCACTAGTGTGGAGTGGCGGATCTAGGATTTATATAATGGGGTAGAAAATTAAACAAACTATAAACCACACATATAATATATTAAAAATTCGTTGACTATTATACAAATATGAGAAGAGAAATAGAATTAGTTGGTTATAAAAATAAGTTATTGGACTAACTATTAAATTATTGGGCTAGATTTTTATCCAATTAAAAACACAAATATATATATACACATACATGCATATATATACTCATTTTTTCAAAAAAAATTGGGGTACAACTGTACCCCTTGCTTCATTACAGGTCCTCCCCTGGTGTGACATTTTAGCCTTTTTGTTAGCCTAATGTTGCATTTAGTATATATTTAATTTATAAAAAACTCAGTATATATTATATACTATATCTATTCTATAATATAGAAATCTAGAACTGAATTAGACATTACAAGGAATCTAGATAGTACCGTTGTCCAGATTCGTTGTTATGTGAAATATTCCGTGGGAATATGTATTAATGGTGTAAAAACATAAGTTTTGTTTCCCTCTAACATATTGTAATATCAAGATAGCCTTGAGGAAAGAACTTAACATTGTCTATTTACTAACTTACATTCTAAGGCAAAAGCACAAAGGACAAATTGACACCAACTAATATGAGCATGTATTTGGATTGGATTACCAATTAGTTTAAATTCCATACTGTTGGGGGAAAATAATCTCATCAGTCAAGTAATTAAGGCAAGAGCTTCGAATGCTACTTCGGAGCTTGTGCGATCGGAGCCCTCCGGCACTTTGATCATACTCTTAACTGAAAAGCTCTGAAGTATGAGGCATCAACCTAGCTCAAGGCCGAAGGAGAGGCTCGAAGCCCCTACTAGTGTTGAAGGCTTTGGACGCCTAAGGAAGCGTTCGGAGCTTAGTCACTAAAGGGGCGCCACCAAACGGAACAAGGCATTTACTTTACAAAGGCGGGCGCCACAGAACGGGACAAGACATGTACTTTACTAAGGCATTCACACATGTTTGTACTATTCTACCCTTACGGGATCTCGTAAATAGAGTCCACTATGACGGTTGTAACTAGAGGGTAAAGTAGTATTTTCTATGCAGACCCCTGCCTATAAATACCCCTCTCCTTCCACTATAATGAGGATCCGAATTCAAGTAATCACGTATATTTTGCACTAGGCCATAGCTATTATCCTATTCGGAGGCTCCGCTTGGATCGAAACTGACTCCGATCATTAGCTAAGCCCTTCGAGACCTTTTGAACCTGTTAGCGTAATCATTTATGCCAATAGTTGGCACTGTCCATGGGGACCCTAGTACCAAAAGCTAGCGTCTCTTCCACCAAACTCTCTGAGGACATGCCTCCAAAGAGAAGCAAGAGCATGGTTCCAATTCGAAGGTCCACCTAGACCTCATGACTGGAACCCATAAACATCCCTACTGGGATTGTAGAGCCCTTTGCAGTCCCCCACAACCGAACACCATCGCGTAGTTGGAGCCACCTCGATCTTAAACCCAAATACGATACTAGAAACCGGAGACCCCTCAGGCTCCACCGGCCTGTCTACAAATCTCTAGGCCCCTGAACCCCAAGGGGTCGTTGGCTTCCGCTCGTCCGAAAACCTGCTCCCAGCCACAACGATGATCCAGACCGACTTCGTCCGGTCATAAGATCTAGAGACACACTCTGGAGGAAGTGGAAGCCCAAGTAGCGCCATGGCAGCTGAGATGGCCTAGCTCAGGGCCGAGGTGCTGAGGTGACAGCAAGCAGCTGCGAACCAACCCCCCGCTCAAAGCGGGCCAAGTAGGCCACCGATGCTCCCCAAGGTCATCACAGTGAGTGACCCCAAAGACCAAGAGGCTCGAAGGGGCCAGCAGAATGCCTCCTTCGACGAGAACTCCCCATTGCATCCCGACCTACAGAGGGTGCAGTTTGACCCCAAGTTTCGAGTAGCCAAGCTCCTCAAATACTTCAGAGACACTAACCCCGGTGAGTTCTCCCGGTCATATGCCTTGGCGATACAAGCTTGTAGAGGGGTGCGCGACACAATGGCCAAATGTTTTCCCCTCGCACTTGAAGGTATTGCGCTCTGGTGATTCTGGTCCCTAAGGCCAGGATTCGTAAAATCATGTGAGCAGTTCAAGAGGAAGTTTGTAAACAATTTCCAAGGGACCTTCGTGACTCTGATGTCCATGAGGAGCCTGTTCCAAGTGAAGCAGCAGTTGGGGGAGACGCTTCGCCAGTACTCCCAGTGCTTCGCCCACACGAAGTCCCACATCAAGGGACTATCCACGTCCTCCGTCATCGATCCCGCCCGCGAAGGCGTCACCAACAATAGCCTCCTTGACAAGCTCCACCAGAAGCCCATCTCTTCAGTGGCCCAGCTAATGATGTACTTCAAAGAGTACGCTAGGTCAGAAGAGGAGCAACTCTAAAGAAGTGCGGTGGTCGTCCCGGTGTGATCTCCGGAGGCTAAAATCCTTGAAGCAAAGAGGCACAACCCTCCCCGAGCCGTGCCAACAGAGCATCGGCCACACGACTCCCGGTAAGGACGGAAGCACTACCGGTCGGAGGTACTCAACATTGCCTCCCCCATCTTGAAACCGCCCAAGTACCAATAGAGTCAAAGCGTAGGCCGGTCTAGTAGCTCGAGGTCCCCAACAAGGACCTTCGGGTCGGCCCAATCTTTTTTTTTGCAATGTCGACAGAGAGAACAGGAGTCACAACATCGACTCCTGCAAGTCTATCTTAGCTCTCTGAAGCAAATACCTCGAGCGCAGCACCGGTCGAGGATCCACCGACCGGGCGTCGCTAGTCATCTGATCCGAGCCGGTCCAGGAGGTTGGACGGATCGAGGAGCATGAAGCCCCTAGGTACCCCTAGTGCCAAGCATACTGCCGACCCCCAAGGCCAAAGATGGTCCCGATCATCAGAAGTGGATAGTGCTGCCCATCACTAGAGGTGGTGTCGTAGGCAACATGTCAAAGCGGCAACGCCGGGAGTATGTCCGCGAGGTAGTACACATCGAGAGTTCGGCATTAGCTTCAAGCATGCTTGAATGGTCACATGTGCCCATTTCCTTCACATTCGCTCATGACCAGCTTGGGTCCGGGGCAGTCCCGTGATGAAGTCCATTCCTATCTCTTCCCACTTCCATTCGGGGACCTTGAGGGGTTGGAGAAGTCCAGCAGGTCTTTGATGCTCTGCCTTGACTCACCGGCATGTGTCGCACTTTGCCACATACTCAACTATTTCCCTCTTCATGCTGACCCACCAATATTTCTCCTTTAGGTCTTGGTACATCTTGGTACTCCCGGGATGTATGGAGTATAGAGTATCGTGGGCTTCTTGAAGGATGAGGGTCTTCAACTCAGGTTTGTCAGGTACGCATATCCGCTTTCCGAACTAGATGGTACCATGCTCGTCCTCAGAGAATCCATGGGCTTTACCTTTCTGCATGTTCTGTTGGATCTCCAAGATGTCCGGGTCTTCCTTCTGCTTTTCTCGGATATGGTCTATCAAGACAGGTCTTGACTCCAAGGCAGCGAGGTACGCTCGGGTGGTGATCCCTAGATTCAGCCTTTCCATCTCCTTGTAAAGCAAAGGGGCTTGGTCCTGTATCATGATGGCATTGTAGTACCCTTTTCGACTAAGGGCGTCTGCCACCACATTTGCCTTGCCTGGACGATAATGGATGCCCAAGTCGTAATCCTTGATGAGTTCCAACCATCTCCTTTGTCTGAGGTTCAAGTCTGGTTGGGTGAATATGTACTTGAGGCTCTTGTGATCGGTGAAGACCTCACACCGACTTCCCACAAGGTAATGTCTCCATATCTTCAAGGCATGAACCACGACTGCTAACTCCAGGTCGTGGGTAGGGTAGTTCAGCTCATGCGGTCTTAGCTGGAAGGAGGCGTAAGATATAACCTTCCCCTCTTGGATTAGGAAACATCCCAATCCTTAACGAGAGGCATCACAGTAGACGTGGAAGTCTTTCCGGATGTCTGGCAGAGTCAGGATAGGAGCTGACACGAGCTTCTTCTTGAGGGTTTGGAAGCTTTCTTCGCAATCTGGGGTCCATTCAAATTTTACCTCCTTTTGCAATAGCCTGGTCATGGGCTTGGCAATCTTCGAAAAATTCTCGATGAACCGGCGATAGTATCCGGCCAATCCGAGAAAACTCCGGATCTCGGTCACGGTCGTGGGTTGCAGCCAGTTGGTCAATGCTTCCATGGTGGTTGGGTCTACTGCTATTCCTCCGGCAGATATAACATGGCCGAGGAACTTCACCTCAGATGACCAAAACTCGCACTTGCTGTATTTGGCGTACAGTTGTTGTTCCCTTAGCTTTCCGAGGGTCAGACGGCGGTGGGTTTCGTGTTCTTCCTTGGTCTTGGAGTAGACGAGGATATCGTCGATGAATACCACGATGAACTTATCCAAGAACTCCATGAATACATTGTTCATCATGTTCATGAAAAAGGCCGGGGCATTCGTGAGTCCGAATGACATCACAGTATACTCGTAGAGTCCATAGCGGGAGGTGAAGGCAGTCTTGGATATGTCCTCTTCTCTAATCCTCAATTGGTGATAACCTAACCTGAGGTCAATCTTGGAAAACACCGAGGATCCTTTCAGTTGATCGAACAGGTCGTCGATCCGAGGCAATGGATACTTGTTCTTGATGGTTACGTCGTTCAGGGCTCTATAGTCCACGCACATCCTCTTGGTCTTGTCCTTCTTCATGGCGAAGATGACCGGTGCACCCCAGGGTGAGGTACTTGGCCGGACGTACCCTTTTTGCTCCAGGTCTTCGATGTTGCTCTTGACCTCGGCTAGTTCATTGGCGGCCATCCGGTATGGGCGCTTGGAGATTGGAGTGGTCCCGGGGACAAGTTCGATCCTGAATTCGATGTCTCGCTTGGGAGGCATTCTTGGTAGGTCCTCTGGGAAGACGTCCACAAATTCCTTGACTATGGGCACTTCTTCAAGGGCTAGCGAGTGGAGCGATGCCTCAAGAGGTCTGCGGCTGGTCATCTGAAAAGTGACGGCTTCGCCTTCGGGGTTGGTCACTGTTACAGACTTGTTGGCACAGTTGATCACTCCCTTGTGCTTCATCAACCAATCCATCCCTAGGATGAGGTTGAGTCCGGTGCACTTAATGAGGACTGGCTCTACCCGGAATGATACTCCTTGGATCTCTATCTTAACCTTAGGACTGTATAGGTGGGCTAAGGTTTCATTGCCCGGAGTGGCAATCATCATGGGGACTAATAGAGGGAGTACTTCCAAGTCATTGGTTTTCACAAAATCTTACGAGATGAAAGAGTGTGTTGCTCCAGAGTCAAATAATATTATAGCCGGTACGGAATTTGTAGTAAACGTAGCGAGTACGACTTCGGGAGCCTCCTGAGCTTCCTCCGCGGTGATGTGGTTGACGCGGGCATGAACCGCCTGGTTGGGTGCCGTGCCTTGGGGCTGCTTGGGGTGAGGACACTGGTGCGAATAGTGCCCTTCCTTCCGGCAGTTGAAGCAGACGACCGGCTTCCCTTGGCGATCCTTCAAGACTGGAGCCTTGGCGGTGGGTGTCGGCTGAGCGGCCGGAGCTGGTGGAGGGAGGCGGGGATGCCCGGCGTTGGATCCACTGGCGGCGTGGGGTGGCCTATAGGCAGGCCAAGGATGGTAGGCGGGCGCTGGTGGCGGAGGGACGAAGCAGGGCCTCTGAGAATTCGCCTGTTGATGCTTGAAGGCGATCATCTTCCTCTTCTTGAGGTCTAACTTGCTTTGCTCAGTCTCTTTGATGAGCGTTTTATTCACTAGTCGTTGGAAGTCGGCGTAGTCGGTGGCGACGAGCTAGATGGACAACTCATTCTTAAGTCCCTGGAGGAACTTGGCCTGGCGGAGGGCATCGGTCCGCACTTTGTCCAGTGCATAGCGAGCCATACGGTTGAATTCATGGAGATACTCCATGACGGTCTGGTTGCCCTGCTGCAGGTCGCGGAACTCCTGCTGTTTTACCGCGATGACCCCGGCAGGGACATGGGCGGCGCGAAAGGCGATCGTGAACTCCGCCCATGTCACCACGTGGTCCTCCGGCTGGGACTCATGGTAGTTGTCCCACCACTCCACGGTGGGACCCTGAAGCTGATGAGTGGCGAAGGCCACTCGCTCTCGGTCGGTGTAGGGGAGGAGATCCAGCTTCTTCCCTATGGTGCGGAGCCAATCTCTGGCCTCCATGGGGTTAGTGATGCTGGAGAAGATTGGTGGGCGCATGTGCAGGAACTCTGATAGTTGGGGAGCGGGTGCGGGCGCGGGCGCACGAGGGGCAGGTTCCACGTTCTGCAGGCGGTCCAACTACGCTTGTTGGTGTTGCATCTGGGTGAGGAGGGCGGTGATCAACTGGTTTTGATTCGCCATCATCTCTGCCAAGGTAGGGTGGTTGGCGGATGGCGACCCAATCTGCCGTGGGCCCGGTTCACCCCAGTTGGGTACAACGCCTTTGGGCAAGTCGTGGCTTCCTCCTTCTCCATTGTTGGAGCCGGTGTTCTGGTTGTCGGCCATCGTCTGAACATAAGAGGTAAAAAGCTAACGAAACAACATTTACAATCAAAAATGGCCCAAGGGGCTCACATATATATATCAGTGGTATAAAAAGTTTATTACAATCAAGCTCTTATTTTACTCTACCTACAACACAAGTTGTTGTAGATAGCACCACACACATAAAATTTTTATAACTCAAAAAACGGTAGCTAGCGCCTACTCGCCACCAGAGGCGGTCTACGTGCTCTCGGAACCACGAGTACGCGGCTCCCGAGGGATGGTGGGCTCGAGAAAGTTCTCGATGATTGGGTCGGAGACGAGGCCGGGGCGTGGTGCAGGGGCGCTGGTGGATGGTCCGGCGATGGACGGGTGTGGCGGGATCCTCTTGGGGCGAGGGGCAAGCTCACAGATGGGCTTCCTCTTCCTCGGGAGGAGGGGAACCATCTCCGCGATGTCCTTCTGCAGCTGCATGATCTTCCGCTGCAGCTCACCATTCTGTTGGATCAAGTTCTTCGTCTCCTCACGAAGAAACTCAACCGCCTCATGGTGCTCGTCGGCGTCGAGCACCGCCTCAGTATGGAGGTCATCCATGGCCTGAAGAAGACGCGACTGCCGGGCCATGACCAGATCACGAACGGAGTGAACTCCGATGTAGATACTACGGTGGGCGCCGGGAGTGCGCTTCGGCACAAGCCGAAAGGACGAGTTTTGAAGACGATCATCATAGATCATCCTCAACTCCATAAGGGCCAAGAGGGCGACTCGTTGGCACGCGACGTCGAAAGTCGGGCCCCCAAGTGCGGTGGTGTAGGGCGGCAGGTGCTCTCCGGAGCTGTGGACGGTGAGGGAGACGTCGCAAGGCCCGATGAATTCTTCCATGTATACCCCCTAGAATTTGGGCTCGAAGAGGAACCCAAGGAAGGTAAGCATCATACGGAGCTCCCTGATGAAGCCCTCGAAGTGGCGGCAGTAGCTATGCACTTGGTAAACAGGCATCTACGAAAACAACAAGTTGAAGAAAAGTGAGGAGAGGAACAAAGTTTATAAAGTATGTTTTTAAGAAATAATTTTCTGTAGCTATGGGCTAGGCTGGTCCGTTTGGCTTCCTACAGTCAAGTCGGCTCTGATACAATCTTGTGGCACCCCGATTTATTGAAATCAGAACATTATTGAATTTCATAAGAAAAACAATAATACAAGAGGTTCATCATGCGACAATCATACATACGACAAGTATTCATGGTACGCATACCATATTTATTACATCGGAGTTTAATAAAAACAATAATAAAAGTAGAATTGCATGACGAATGCCTTCTTCAAGATCGTTTTCTTGACTGGGTCGCTACTCCAGACCATCCTCCTCGTAGTACGCAGCCTTTGAAGTGTTTGTCCAACGGGTATGAGTACAAAAAAGTACTCAACAAGCCACCGCGAATGCAAGTAATAATGCAAGATAATAACAAAGGAAGGAAAATGGCTAAAAGTGCGGAAAAGTACATTTTCAGTTACAACATTTAGTGTAGTCAAATTTTATCATGCGGAATAATAAACATGAACATCAATAACATCATCTAACTTGAGGAGTACGTTTTACCTCCTCGCACAACAGTTCTTATATGTCAAACCATCATGCACATACATATCAAAAATAAACTAACTGTGGGATGTCACGCAACCCGTCCTTGACCGTGGGCTCGACTTTTCAAAAAGATTTATGACTCTGATCAAAGATGTACTACTGTACCCACAAGGCACGCACTCATCCCAAACACCAAAGTGTAACGAGATGACCCATACCACGGGAACTCGTGCCAAAACCTCACCATGAAATGCTCAAAGCGATAACCACCCGCTCTAGGTTTCGCCGGCGCGCCGGGCCGCAACCTGGCTAACGTCGCACCCCCTTTTGTGCCACATTGGTACAAGCCACCCGCAGGTGCTGCTTGACCCATCTCCAAATGGTGGCCTCGATTTGGAACACTCCATACCTTAGTTAGGACTTACCCATTAGACTTGTGGTTAGTACGGAAGTGTATTGCAACGGATCCCGCAGACCGGTCCTTATAGTGCCCTGGGTGCTACCGACCAATGCCCTAGCTTGCACACAGAACCCACCATGCGTTCACTCACAACCACAACTCTAACACCGACAGAATTCCAAAGATGAGAATAATGGGGATCATATAATAGAACCAATCGCTACGACTCATTTTTAATCCTATAGCAATCGTGTCAATACATTGGACACTAGCTAATAATACTAATCATATGGTGACAAGGAGTTTAGGCTAGAGAGCATGGCTTGGGTTGCACATCAAGGTCGGGGGATCCTAATAAATATATTGTAAGGGTTTCATTTGACTAATGCATGTATATCCTATGTGTTTTAGCGATAGTTTAGTAAAACATGGGTTCAACATGCTCAAAAGATTGGTTTGGTGACTTGCCTTGTTCAGCGAATGGGGAGGGAGGAACTTCCGGGTAATATTCCGGCTCCTCGGCGGCGTCGTAGTCTTCCCATTAAAAATAAAATAAAATACAACATTCAATCAAACAATATAACATCACACAACAAGCACATAGGTTTAAATTGGTTTGAATGAAAACCAAGTTGTTAAGTTTCTGAAATTTATTTTACAAATAATTTAAAATGAATTATAATGAAATGGTGTCCTTTGTAAAAGGGGGTTTTAAATGTGAATAATCTCATTTTAAGTTTTCTAAATAATTTAAAATGAAAGGTTCAGAGAAAACTTAATGGTTGCATTATATTAACAGGGAATGAATAAATATAAATTTTTACTGAAATTTAAATAATAGAGTTTGTATTTTTAACATACGGGTATTTGAATACTGTAATGAATAAGAATGAAATATTCAAAGTAAACATACTGTTTTTATTGTACTAACGTGTAGAGAATAAAATTACATAATTTCTGGAATTGAAATGATAATTTTTGGAGTTCAAATGCGCAAGATATGAATTTTACAAGTTTAAAACAGTTTCTGGAATTTAATTTAATTTCAAAATACCCTCGGGTCCACGGTGAACCCGCACACTGTGCGCGTGGTCCGGCCCAATCTGGACCATTGGATCCAGATCCAACGCGCGAGGGCGATGCAGGGGAGTTAAGTTATCGCGGACGGCTGAGATTAAAACATCGAACCGGTACGCGATGAATGGCTCAGATTAAACATAGGTTTTAAATAGAAACAAACGCACGAGATTAAAACGTAACGTTTCGATTAGATCCAACGGTGCGGAATATATCACGCACGTGGTGATGCCGGCATCGTTCGATCACGATCGCACGGTCGGGATTGAATCCGACATGGCATGGGTACTCGACCCGTGCCGGTCGTCTTCTCCGATGACGGCGAGCGGGCCAGAGGCCACGGCGGGCTACGGCGATCCTAGCTAGGCCTAGAAATGGAAAGAGGACACCTACGAGATCACGGGGTACCTTCACGGTGGTCCGAGGTCGACGGAGTGCGGTCGGAGGTGAGGGTAGACGACGGAGTGGTTTGGGTTCCTCGTCGGCGATGGTGTTCCGGCGGGGTTCGTCGATAGTGGAGGGGTGGCCGTGGTTGGTGAGGCCTTGGCGGTCACGGAGGTGCGATCGGTGTGGACGGAGAGGGGCTCCGATGACTAGAGTGAGGACGATGGTGTGGGCTTAAAAATCGAATTGAGGCGCTCGGGTTTGTTCTCGCAGCGACATAGCGTGGGGGATCAACGCGGACGGCCAAGGGGGTTTAAATAGATGCGCCGGTGAGGGTCAGAGGGGGTCGCATGCATGGAAAGCCGAGGGGGGGTATTTACTCGCCGGCGAGGTTTCGCCATGCATGGTATCGCGATCCGGGGGCTTAAACGCGTGCCTTAACGCGTTTAAATGGCTGGCGGGCCTCGGGGAATTGAATGTCGGCATCGGTTTAACGGGAGGGGGAGCCGGCGAGCGGATCCGAGGCGAGGTCTTCGGCCGGCGGAGTTAGGGGGAGGTGGTGGGAGGTGGACGACGGTCCTGACAGGAGGGGTCCATCGGGCAGTGGGCAAACACGCGACAGAGGGTGAGGCTGACGGGTGGGGTTGGGCTCGGCTGAGAGAGGGGTGGCACCGACAGGTGGGGCCAAGGCGTCGGGTGCGCGCGTGAAGAGAGAAGGGCTCACTGACAAGCGGGGCCCAGGTGTCAGTCCGAGGCGCGCGGGATAATGGGTTGGGCCGGCCGGGAGAGAGAAAGGGGAGGGGGAGGCCCGTTACTGTTTCAATACCTTTCTGAATAAAAATAATTACAGAAAATAGATTAAAATATTTGGGCTACTTCCAAGGTTGATAAAAATTTGTAAAAATTCTCAAAAATATATCTTGGCCTTGGGATCATATACAAAATTTTCTAGCCCTTGGTGTGGTCATCTCATCTAGGTTCTATTTCAAAAAGGGTAAGGAGGGCATTAGAGGTATTTCCAAAATAATTAATTCTAGGAAATTGGATTAAACAATATTTTTATTTCTTTGAAAATTTGGGGTGTTACACTCCTCCATGTGCCATTGTACTTCTAGTCTTTGTTCTTCAGTCAAGGTCTCCATGGTGATTGGGATGATGTTGTCATCGTTGATCTCGCATGCCATGACTTAGTTGCTCGAGATGGTCCCACCGGGCATGCCAAAAAGTGTGTTGGTTCATTTTTTGGTCACACTATCACACCTAGATCACATCTGTTGATAGAAAAAAGTGGCATTAATGGTTAAATTTGTCAAAATATCAATTTTGGTAAATTGGACTAAAAATATGCCAAGACCTGGCAAAGGTCGGTCCAACCGACCATGTAGGCCCGGTCGGACCGGCCATGTTGGCCCGGTCAGACCGGCGCAAACCCGAGTCCGAGACAGATTAAGGAATTTCGGGGTATTTTATCCCTAATTAATTTGTGATGACTTGGACTCAGATCTAACTCAGATTAGACCCCAGGCACTCATGTCCAACCTCTATAAATAGAGGCAATGCTGATTCAAGGAGCCCCCCCCCAAAAAAAACCTAATAAATCCAATCTATTATTTATCTTGAATTGCCTTTACATTCAATCTACTTGTCTTGGCCAAGGTTTAGTTTTAACGTCCACTTCGTGAGTTTGCACTAAAATCTCTTTGTCTGCCACGTCGTAATCATGATAAGTCCTTGTTGATTCACTCGTGAATCGTCCGTTTCATCCACGTAACGGATTTCTATCGTTTTATCGGTTTTTACCGGTGATTCGGTCTCTTGGCTGAATTGACTCTAGTTTCTTGGTGTTTTACAGTGTTTTATCCTTCCCATCTTCGCCAAGAGTTTTGGTTGCAATTCATCCATGGAAAGGCAGTTTCCAGATCCTGAGAGACCATCTTCCAAGAGCCGTCGGTCTGACCAGAGGCAACTTCTCGGTCTGATCGGCCCATGCCGTGCCGTCACCTGATGCTCTGACACACGACGGTCTGACTGGCGGCATGAGGTCGGTCTGACCGGGCTTCGCAGGAGGTTTCGGAATCCATCTCGCCGGACATCGGAGCCTTTCACCCGAAGCGCCTCACTCCCTCCGGTCCAACCGGAGCCCACCCTTCGATCTGACCGACTGAAGGCTAGGGTTCGCACCGGACGCCGGAGTGTTCCCCATAGAGATACTTTGCAGTGCGGGTATCTTCACACTGAAGCTTGTCTTGGCATCAACTCCCAAAGACCTAAGGACCCTTCAGTCTGACATGAGCCCTACCGCTGGTCCGATCGACTGAAGCACCAAAGGTCCCTCTGGGATCCCTTCGGACCGCCTTTGCATCACATGCCGTAGCCCCCCGCCTTCGGCCAACTCTTTGCACCACCGGTCCGACCAGCGGTATAGTGTTGGTCCGACCGGCCCGTCTTGGCCGGTCCGACCGCCAAGACCCTTTGGTTGAACCGGCCCTATCCTGGCTGGTTTAATTACTTCTTCTCACATTGGTTAGTTGAATAATTTTAATTGATATTATTTGATTGCCTGATGGCTCCATTATTCCTTTACCATTGTTTAAGGTTCATCAGAATGTGACGTCGGCATTGTGTTACGCTTAGGGTTGTTCCTAAGTATCCGTACGCTTTTGGATTGTCGAATCGGCGTCAATGTGTCGACGCGTTTTAGTGTCAACAATATCAATCTAAGAGATCAAACTGAACTGATACAACCTTAGACCTAGCTAATACACCGAGAACAACTGACGACTGTAGGACCGAAAGTAGCGACCAGAGGGGGGGTGAATGGGCGCCTTAAAAATTCTTTCGAATCAATGGCCTGTTCCCAATACCCAACGCACCTCAAAAATACTACGCAGCAGAAAATAAACAGAAGGCCTAAGTCTAAAAGTTTCTAACCTAGAAGCATCTGATGATAAACAGTGTAGAACTAAAGTGGTGCTACTAGGCAGATAAACAAGTTGTAACAGGCCTAAACTTCTCAATGAAATGATCTAAGTATGTATAAAGTGAAAAGAGAGGTTACTGTCCAAAGTTGTCTCCTGTTCGGGACTTGTCGAAGCCCCCTTCGCACGACGAGGTATGCTTCGGAGGTTGGTGACGGAGTCTGTCCGAAGGTGTCACTGTCTAGGCTAGTTCGAAGAGATAAGAAGCGAAGTGTACTTCGGAGCGAAGTAAAAACAGTGCCGGAGCTTGGTTCGAAGTATGCACTCCGAAGACAAGTCTCTGCACACAGCTTCGACTCACGAGCTTCGGAGCGAAGTAAAACAGAGCCAGAGCCTGCTTCGAAGTATGCACTTCGAAGACAAGACCTCGAACGTACTTCGAACCGAAAGCCTCGAAGCTAAACCTTCGAACACGAAACTTCGAACACAAAGCTTCGAACACAACACACAAACAGACAACCTTCGAATAAAGAAGCGAAGCCTGTCACGCGACAGAAAAGCAGGTCCGAAGCCAATGCTCTACCTTCAAAAAGAGCAAGCTCCGAAAAGAGAGGCGAAGGGTGACATGCTACACAGAAATCAGTGCGAGGCCTAGCGGAGCCACAAGCTTCGAACCCAACCTTGAAACGTGTCGAAGTATGGACTTCGAACAGATAGGGCCGAAGCCCCTTCGCGCTATTGTTCGAAGTATGTAATGCTGTCGATCAGAAAAATGCTTCGAAGCATAGCAGCACAGAATACAAAACAAAGTTCGAAGATTGAAACGAAGCCTTCGAGTATGGTCGGATCGAAGCCTGCCTCACGGAGCTGAGGGGCTTCGAACAGAGAAGGATGACTTCGCAGAGACAGTCAGAAAAGCGATTTTAGTCCTCTCAACCCGATCGGAAAGTGGAGCAGTAAAAGTAAAAAGCTGGCGCAGAAGTACTGTAGCTGCAGTGGAGTACTACTTGTAAAACGCAAGAACTAGTACTCTGTATGTGAAGAACAGAAGCTTCTTCACACCCGCCGAAGCCTACAGAGGCTCAAAAATTACAGGGAAACTTGCATTGAAGACAAAAATGAGCCATTAAAAACTTTGCAGATGCAGCATACAAAGAAGTAGAGCATTTACTGCAGCATTAGAAGCACGGCAAGAAACACAGAGGGAGAACTCCCTGGCGGCGCAAGCAAGGAACAAGAGAGGAAAGAGAAAACGTGAGAGGCAAAAATTGACCCAATAGAGTAGTATTCAATTTCAGCAAAAGGGGTGGTCCAAACCCTAGGGGTTGGGGTCCTATTTATAGGCAGCCCAACACTAGGAATATTCTACCTGCCCCTTAGGGTTTTTACAGACTCAAAAATAAAGGAAAAGACTCTACTGCCCTTAGGTATTTTTACAGATACGACAGACTGACTGTGGGCCTAGAGTTACAGATGACTTATCCGGAAGCTAAGTTTTCGTATCGACTACGGCTTCTCTTCTGGACAGTCGGATACAAGATCGACGGTCGTCAGTTTTGCGCCGAAACTGACAAAGCCTCCACCAGCTTTGCACCAGGTACCCGGATTGGGCCGGCCCGACCCCGCAGCTCTCTCAGCCCGGCAATCGCTCACCGCCCGTGTACCTGAGTCAGTCCTGGTCAACAGCCTAGTGGGTCTTCTACTGCTTCTGGCCCATGCACCCGGATTGGGCCAGCCCGACTTCGCAGCCTCCTCTGCCCGACAGTCGCTCGCTGCCCGTGTACCTGAGTCACACGCGGCCCATGAAACAGCAGATCTCTTCTCTTCTTCAGTCCTTGTTGACTATCGTTGACAATGACTCATCACTTCTAGAGCCATGAGGCCCACGCTATTCAGCATGGCTCCTCAATCTCCCCCTTGATGAGAGCATTGTCAACACTCCTCAATTCTCCGCTCTTCAGCACCTGCGAACAAATGTGGAAACACGAAAACAAAACACAAGAAAACAAAGAAGAAGAAATGAGGTAAAAGTTTAACCCTAATGACCAAAAGCCAACCAAAAGCAAGAAACGGTCATTATGGTTAACCAAAACGTAAAAGCTCAAAATGAGTGTGATTTCAGAACAACAAGGATATCGACAGAGTAAGAACTAACTCCCCCTTAAACTCTGATCCCAAATTTTCTCCCCCTTGTTGACAAGTGAACTCATCAAGCACTCAAAAGAGACACAGACTCCCCCTGAAAAGCAACTCCCCCTCAAGATATGCAGTGAATGCAACTGGGGTGCAGGTGGAGTGTAGAAAGCATGCTTCTCAGATATGATTGACTGCAAATACAGTATCTAACAGGTATAGCAAAGGAGATACTGTCTAAGATACATGGCATGATCAGTGCAAGAGATGATATCTAAAGAAAGTCATTTAGCACGCATTTCTCAGTTTTTGCAAATAAAAGCATCACCACATTGTCTAGTAAACAAGCAAGGTAAAGCATGAGATGCAGAAGCTAGCTGATATCTACCAAGATAAGCATTGTTCAAAACAAAGTGCTTCAGCAAACTTGTTATCCCTTTAAAGTTCAGGCTTTTTCATTTTCCTTTGTTATTTTTGCCAAGGGTTATTTGCATGTCAAACCTTATGCTAACCGACCAAGTCAAGCCTAGGCCAGGACTGGGCCATCAGAAGCTTAAGACAGTGGTCTTGGCATACACTACATTGTCCTAGTTCATACCAAAGTGCTATGGTAAGCAGTCCAGGACAATATAATGCGACAAAGCAAACCCACTTGGATCTTTTCAACGCAAGCATAAAAAGGCATGGAATTTTCATTCAGTTTTGATTTTCATCATTTTTAAAGCACATTTTCCATGTTAAAGCATAAAGTTGTCCAAGTTGCATATCTGCATCTATGTGATGAACTAGCTACAAGGCATGTAACAGATAGCAAAGGCACTCAGCCTACACATGCTGGTTACCAGAAGCAATGGTGATCATTTTTCAAGTTGAAAGCGTAAAAGCCATGCATATGACAGATATCAGACATATCAAATGAACTGAGACAAAGCATGATCATCGACGAGTAATCAAAAGCATGTACCAGCTAGAATAAGTAAAGCAGTTTAATCATATAACAGAAGCAGGCTTAAAAGTGTGATATGTGAATATGTATGATATGAACACACACAAAAAGACTCAAGAAAAGAGTAAAGAAGAAAGAAAAACTGACGCAAAATATCCTAGAAAGGATACACAACACCCAAATCCCCTCGTAAACGCTCAAAAGTAGACTGATCTAGGGGTTTGGTGAAAATGTCAGCCAACTGATGATGGGTATCAACATGAACAAGGTCAATGACACCTTTCTCATATTGATCCCGCAAAAAATGAAAGCGCACATCAATGTGTTTGGTTTTTGAATGAAGACATGGGTTTTTCCCTACACTAATAGCACTCGTGCTGTCGCAAAACAATGGAACCCTGGTAGGAAAGAGCAACCCAAAGTCTCGAAGAGTGGAAATCATCCAAACCAACTGTGAGCAGCAGCTAGCAGCAGCTACATACTCAGCCTCTGTGGTCGAAAGAGCAACTCCAGATTGCTTTCGAGAAGACCAAGATACAAGGGAAGAACCAAGAAACTGGCAAGTACCGGAAGTCGACTTGCGATCCAACCGGCACCCACCAAAGTCAGCGTCCGAAAAGCCAGATAAATCAAGTGATGATGATGCTGAATAATAAAGACCAAGATCAGGCGCATAGGTGAGATACCTGAAAATGCGCTTGACAGCCTGCCGATGAGACGCGCGTGGTGAGGACTGAAAACGCGCGCAAAGTCCCACGGCGAACTGTATGTCTGGTCTTGTTGCCGTCAAGTACAACAGCGAACCGATCATCCCTCGAAACTCTCTCTCATTGACCTTGACACCGCTCTCGTCCTTGTCCAGACCCCCAGAAGTACCCATCGGGGTCATCTGCGGCTTCAATTCACCACCAAAGTCAAATTTCTTAAGCATATCACGAGTGTACTTACCTTGGTGGATGAAAGTGCCGTCCTTGGTCTGCTTGATCTGGAGCCCTAAGAAATACTTAAGCTCACCCATGAGGCTCATCTCAAACTCACTGTGCATCTGCTCAGAAAACTTGGACATAAGAGAATCAGTAGTACCGCCAAAAATAATATCATCCACATAAATCTGAGCAACTAAGAAATCTGAAGCATCTCTGAGCAAGAAAAGAGTTTTATCCACAGAACCCATCACAAAGCCCTTCCCCAACAAAAATTGCTTCAACCGGTCGTACCAAGCCCTGGGGGCTTGCTTCAACCCGTATAAAGCTTTATGCAACCTAAAAACATGTCGAGGAAACTTAGGGTTCTCAAAACCGGGGGGTTGCCTAACATATACCACCTCCTCTATGAACCCGTTCAGAAAAGCACTCTTAACGTCCATTTGAAAAAGCTTAAAACCCTTCGAAACGGCAAAAGCTAGAAGAATACGAATGGACTCAAGACGGGCAACAGGAGCGAAGGTTTCTTCAAAGTCAATACCTTCCTTCTGGCAATAACCCTGGGCAACTAGTCGAGCCTTGTTGCGCACCACAACCCCATCTTCACCTTGTTTGTTCTTGAATACCCACTTGGTGCCTATGGGGTTGCATCCTGGTGGCGGCTCAACTAGTGTCCAAACCCGATTGCGGACAAAATTCTCAAGCTCTTCTTGCATAGCATTAATCCAATTAGAATCAGAAAGAGCATGAGAAATGTCTCTGGGCTCAAAAGATGCAACAAACGCAGATTCAGCAAACACAGCGAGAGAGGCAGAAGAACGCAAAGTCCTCTCAGTCAAATCACCAATGATGAGCTTTGAGGGGTGGTCACGCTGAACTGCTCGGGTTCCCTGGTGATCTGAAGTCACCTCACCGGAGTCAGCAGCAGGCACCTCTGGACTCGACTGAAGGGGCTCGATCGAAGTGGAAGAAGTGATCAGAGGTCCGCCTTCATCATCAGTCGAAGTCACAGAGGGTGTGGGCTCTGCGGGGGATGCAGAAGGCCCGCCCTCAACAGCAGCTGGAGTATCCTCATCTTCCTCGAAGATGGACTCTCCGAGCTCATCATCACCAGAAAGCTCAAAAGAAGGAGTCAAAGAAGGCAAGGACTCATCAAAAGAAACCTCACACGTCTCGACAAGCAGCTGGGATTCGAGGTTCCAAACACGGAAGCCTCGAGAATGCAATGCATAACCAAGAAAAATACCATCCCAACAACGAGACTCAAACTTGTCCAAATGCCCTCCCTTCTTGAGCACAAAGCACTTGCAGCCAAACGCTCGCAAGTGGGTCACCTTGGGCTGTCTGCCAAACCGCAACTCATATGATGTCTTACCAATGTAAGCTCTAAGAAAAATGCGGTTGGCAAGATAGCAAGCCGTGTTCATGGCTTCAGCCCAAAAACGCCTAGGAGTCCTGTGCTCGTCGAGCATCGTCCTGGCCATCTCAACTAGCGTGCGGTTCTTCCGTTCCACAACGCCGTTCTGTGGGGGAGTGTAAGGAGAGGAAAACTGATGGTCCAGACCCTGATCACTACAGAAGCTGACAAACTGAGAATTCTTGAACTCAGAACCGTTGTCGGAGCGAATTGCTCGCATCCGACCATTGTTCTCATTCTTCAGCTTCAAAATCAGGTCATGGACAAATTGAAAAGTTTCATCCTTAGACTCCAAAAAGAAAACCCACGAGAAACGAGAAAAATCGTCAACAATCACAAGTGCATACCACTTCCCACCGACTGAGCGTACCCGAGCTGGACCCACAGTGTCCAAATGTAAAAGCTCGCCTGGATACGTAGTCATCACCTGAGTCACAGGTGAGTGAGAAGCGGCAACCATTTTCCCATGACGACAAGGATGACAAACTAGATCCTTCTCCATTTTAAGCTTGGGCAATCCTCGGATGAGGTCCATAGAGCTTAACCTGACTAGCAAATCAAAGCTCAAATGACCTAACCTCCTATGCCACTTCCAGAGCTCAGAAGAAGATCCAGCAATCAAACAGCGAGAAGGGCCAAAAGAACTAGAGAAGTCAATTCGAAAAACTTTACCGAAGGGTAAAATCTGACAAACCAAAGACCCTCTAGAATCAACCACAGAAGAATTGCCCTTCTTAAAACGCACTTCCAAACCATCTTCAAGAAGTTGCGAAACAGAGATTAAATTAAAGTTCAGATTTTTAACTAAAGCAACATTCTTTAAAGAGAAATGGTCTGAAATGCTAATTGAGCCTATTCCACTTACTTTCCCTTGACCGCTGTTCCCGAACGTGATGTACTCTTTGGAGCTCGGGGGAGTGAGACTGGAGAACCACCTGCGATGTCCCGTCATGTGGCGAGAGCATCCTGAGTCCATGATCCAAACATCCTCCAGTCCCCGGTCCTGCACAATCAATGTCTGTAAGTGGGAGCAAATGGTCCGGCACCAGGTTTAGCAAAAGAGCTAAACCAGTGTCGAGCCATCTGCTCAAAAGATGGAAAGCGAAAACCATCAAAAGAGTTTGGACCAAAACGCGGCTCAAAGCGCGGTCCACGGTTCTTCCTAACCCTACGGCCACGAGGTCCAGAACCGTAGCCAACTCGGTCTGGAACTCTGCCGGAACGAACACCACCAACTGGAGCACGGGCAAGAAAGCCGTCTCCTCTACCACCACCTACACGACGCGGCCTGGCCTCCAGCCTCTCCCCGCGCCGAGGAACACGCAGTCTACCACCCTGCTGGTAGAACTGCACCTGATCACTACGAGCCCTCTCTGTTCTCTCAACCCGCTTCCTCCTGAAGCAAAACTCCGCAAGATGCCCGTCTCTCTGACAAAACTCACAATGATAGGTAGGCTTCTTGGGATGTGGTTGAGGCTTGGGGTTCTTGGGCTTGGTAGTGTTTGGTGTGGTCTTCTTGGGCTGAGAGGGTCCAGGAAGAGAGTCTAGAGAAGAGTGGAGGTGTTTGGGCTTAGGAACCCAGATAGGCTTCTTGGGTGGAGCTTTGGGTGGTTCATGGATCACTCCATCCTTGGGCTGACAAGCCTGGGAGGTTTCAGTGGAGTGAGTCTTGGGATACCTCTGCTCTGGAGTCATTTTACTCCACTCCACTGCCCGGCTGAGGGCACTCTCAAAGTCAGCCTTGGTGTAGGTGTAACCTACTCCAAACCCATCCTTCCTCTTGAACTGCTGGATCATCATGCCAAGCTGTGGCTCTCTGGCACTGATCCAACTCAGGATAGAACGGAGGTAAAAGTTCTCATTCTGAGAATCTGCTAGCTCCTCTCTCAAGGAAGCTAGAACCTCCACCTGAGACAAGCAGGTCTCACACTCACTCTCTACTTGGACAGACTTTCCGGCTTTCAGCTTAATTAATTCCATTCTAAGAGACAGGCAGTTCTCACAGACAGTGGGTGGAACTGACAGTGTCTCAAGCTCTAGCCTAGTCTGCGCAAGCTCAGCTCTCAACCTCTCTAAATCACCCAAATGCTCATTGCCCTTGGATTTTAGCTCAGCTAAGGCAGCTAGATGAGATGGGCAATCAACACAGGGTGCGACGACAGTGGCTTGAGCATCTTTCAGCTCCAGCTGAGCGCTTTCAAGCTCAGTGGCCAAAGCGTCCCTCTCATCAACCCTTTCTGTGTACCTGGACTTTAAAGTCGACAGATCACACAGAAGCACCTCACACTTCGGGCACTCACTGCTATCACCCAAGCAAGGAGAAGAGGATAGACTCTCAATCCTACCGTTGGCCACGGCAAGCTCACTCTCTAACTCGTCTATCCTTTTCTTAGCCCCCCTAAGCAGTTTCTCCCGATATTTTAACTCCTGACGATTGCTCTCAAGTAAATCGACAATTTCTCGCTCATAAGATGATACCTTTCTATCGTCGTCGTCGGAGTCGTCGGAGGAGCTCTTTTCTTCTCTATCCCCAAGAGCCATGGAGCAGAAGCTCTTGCGGGATCTTCGGCGCTGGTGTGAGCGGCTCTTCGGCTTGTCTCCGACGGCCATGAAGCAGAGACCCGCCGGATCATCCTTGTCCTTCCCCTTCTTGATGGCGATCTCCTCATCGCTTGAGCTCGATGAAGAGGAAGAAGACGTGGATCTCTTGGAGTAGCTCTTCTCCATCTCGGCGAAGAAGGCCTTGTCGCGCTTCTTGTTCTCTCGCCGGTAATCCTTCAGGGCCTTCTTGAAGAACCGAGTCTTCGGCTTGCCCTTAATGAAGGAGGGGCTCTCGTGCTTGCCGGAGTCGTGGAAGCTGCTGCCGGTGCCCTTCTTGTATCCACTGCGCTTGGGGCAGTCGGCGATGAAGTGTCCTGGATCACCACATTCAAAGCATCCGGATTTTGTGCCGTGTCTTTTGAACATTCTTTTATCATAGACACGACGCACCCGGTTGTTAAAGAGACACAAATCATCATCTCCCAACAACTCAAGCTGGTCCTCAGTGATAGACATCAAAGAGAACCCAGCACAACTCACAGCAGAGGGATCAACAGAAGGTGTAGCAAGGGCCAGGGATTTTGATCCAGAGCCAGTGAGATTTGATCTCAACTGGATATCTACCTCAGTGGCCTTCAGCTTGCTAAATAACTCAGAAATGGTCAAGGTATCGTAAGAAGTGCTCTCAACGATAGATGATACCTTGATCTCCCAGATCTTTGGGTCCAAGGTATGAAGAACCTTGAGCGCCTGCTCATGATCTGAGACTAACTGAGCACCCTCAGCCTTGTTGTCCCGAAGCTTGTTAATGATCGACTGAAAGCGACCAAACAAGGCTTCAACAGATTCACCCGGCTTCTGTGTGAAGTTCTCATATTCACGCCGGTAGGTCTGATAGAGCCGAGCCTTGACCTGGGCTGTTCCCTCATGGTGTGCCTTGAGGGTAGCCCAGATCTCTCTCGCAGTGGAGAGATGACTCACACGCTCAAACTCAGTGGGACCTAATCCAGAAAACAAAATATTCACAGCCTTACTGTTGCTCAGATGCTGAGCAATGATACCAGCAGTACCGTGCTCAGCGACTGGCAGAATGACAAACGTGCTGTGAACGCAAATGTCCCATATGTCCGAACCCTGGCTCATGAGATAGGCTCGCATGCGAGTCTTCCAATAATTATAGCCATAGGCTTCCAAGGACGGGACCTTGCCAGGAGACGTCATAGTCACTACAGGGGTTTAGAACCGGTTAAGGTATGGAAAAACCCTAACCTTGCTCTGATACCACTTGTAGGACCGAAAGTAGCGACCAGAGGGGGGGTGAATGGGCGCCTTAAAAATTCTTTCGAATCAATGGCCTGTTCCCAATACCCAACGCACCTCAAAAATACTACGCAGCAGAAAATAAACAGAAGGCCTAAGTCTAAAAGTTTCTAACCTAGAAGCATCTGATGATAAACAGTGTAGAACTAAAGTGGTGCTACTAGGCAGATAAACAAGTTGTAACAGGCCTAAACTTCTCAATGAAATGATCTAAGTATGTATAAAGTGAAAAGAGAGGTTACTGTCCAAAGTTGTCTCCTGTTCGGGACTTGTCGAAGCCCCCTTCGCACGACGAGGTATGCTTCGGAGGTTGGTGACGGAGTCTGTCCGAAGGTGTCACTGTCTAGGCTAGTTCGAAGAGATAAGAAGCGAAGTGTACTTCGGAGCGAAGTAAAAACAGTGCCGGAGCTTGGTTCGAAGTATGCACTCCGAAGACAAGTCTCTGCACACAGCTTCGACTCACGAGCTTCGGAGCGAAGTAAAACAGAGCCAGAGCCTGCTTCGAAGTATGCACTTCGAAGACAAGACCTCGAACGTACTTCGAACCGAAAGCCTCGAAGCTAAACCTTCGAACACGAAACTTCGAACACAAAGCTTCGAACACAACACACAAACAGACAACCTTCGAATAAAGAAGCGAAGCCTGTCACGCGACAGAAAAGCAGGTCCGAAGCCAATGCTCTACCTTCAAAAAGAGCAAGCTCCGAAAAGAGAGGCGAAGGGTGACATGCTACACAGAAATCAGTGCGAGGCCTAGCGGAGCCACAAGCTTCGAACCCAACCTTGAAACGTGTCGAAGTATGGACTTCGAACAGATAGGGCCGAAGCCCCTTCGCGCTATTGTTCGAAGTATGTAATGCTGTCGATCAGAAAAATGCTTCGAAGCATAGCAGCACAGAATACAAAACAAAGTTCGAAGATTGAAACGAAGCCTTCGAGTATGGTCGGATCGAAGCCTGCCTCACGGAGCTGAGGGGCTTCGAACAGAGAAGGATGACTTCGCAGAGACAGTCAGAAAAGCGATTTTAGTCCTCTCAACCCGATCGGAAAGTGGAGCAGTAAAAGTAAAAAGCTGGCGCAGAAGTACTGTAGCTGCAGTGGAGTACTACTTGTAAAACGCAAGAACTAGTACTCTGTATGTGAAGAACAGAAGCTTCTTCACACCCGCCGAAGCCTACAGAGGCTCAAAAATTACAGGGAAACTTGCATTGAAGACGAAAATGAGCCATTAAAAACTTTGCAGATGCAGCATACAAAGAAGTAGAGCATTTACTGCAGCATTAGAAGCACGGCAAGAAACACAGAGGGAGAACTCCCTGGCGGCGCAAGCAAGGAACAGGAGAGGAAAGAGAAAACGTGAGAGGCAAAAATTGACCCAATAGAGTAGTATTCAATTTCAGCAAAAGGGGTGGTCCAAACCCTAGGGGTTGGGGTCCTATTTATAGGCAGCCCAACACTAGGAATATTCTACCTGCCCCTTAGGGTTTTTACAGACTCAAAAATAAAGGAAAATACTCTACTGCCCTTAGGTATTTTTACAGATACGACAGACTGACTGTGGGCCTAGAGTTACAGATGACTTATCCGGAAGCTAAGTTTTCGTATCGACTACGGCTTCTCTTCTGGACAGTCGGATACAAGATCGACGGTCGTCAGTTTTGCGCCGAAACTGACAAAGCCTCCACCAGCTTTGCACCAGGTACCCGGATTGGGCCGGCCCGACCCCGCAGCTCTCTCAGCCCGGCAATCGCTCACCGCCCGTGTACCTGAGTCAGTCCTGGTCAACAGCCTAGTGGGTCTTCTACTGCTTCTGGCCCATGCACCCGGATTGGGCCAGCCCGACTTCGCAGCCTCCTCTGCCCGACAGTCGCTCGCTGCCCGTGTACCTGAGTCACACGCGGCCCATGAAACAGCAGATCTCTTCTCTTCTTCAGTCCTTGTTGACTATCGTTGACAATGACTCATCACTTCTAGAGCCATGAGGCCCACGCTATTCAGCATGGCTCCTCAACGACCATACTGTTTCGACGTTCACCTCAAGAGATCAATCTGATGCAGCCATGAGGATACTGACCTAATTGGTACGGACGTTGAGGGTGGCAGGACTCACCTCTTCGCTGGAGATCGAAATGATGCAGCCCAAGTCCGAGTGTCGAACCCCGCCAGATTAACTAGGGGTTGATTGATAGAGATGTGTTTTTTCTAAGCTAACTAGGGGTACATATTTATAGTCCAGAGACTTGCACATGTCATGGACAAGCTTCTTTGACCGGACCTCTTTGACTCTTGTCTGACGGTGCGACATCCTTGGCGAGCCCGGAGCTTTACCAAATTCTAGTGAAAACACCAAGTAAAGGATTTCGGGCCACCGGCCCAAAACGTCCTAAAATTGTCCAAAGAGACCAAGTAATGGATTTTGGGCCACCGGCCTGAATCATCCTAAAACGAGTCCAAAATGACCAAGTAAAGGATTCTAGGCCACCGGCCCGAAGCATCCTAAAAAGAGTTCAAAGTGACCAAGTAAAGCATTATGGGCCACAGGCCCAAAGCGTCCTAAAAAGAGTCCAAAGCGACCAAGTAAAGGATTCTAGGCCACCAGCCCGAAGCATCCAAATAAGAGTCTAAAGTGACCACTACAAGGATTCCAGGCCACTGGCCCAAAGCATCCTAAAAAGAGTCCGAAGAGACCACTATACGTATTCCGGGTCACTGGCCCGAAGCATCCTTAAAAGAGCACGATGCGGCAACTACAAGAATCTCGTGAGTAACTGAAAAGAGCATGTGATGTCTGCTCCGAATCGTACTAATATCGTTGCGCTAGTCTGGCACCTTCCGACTAGAAGCTACCACCCCCGCAAAGAGGGGCAAAGGGTAATATAAGCTCATTTGGAGTTCCAATCGCATAACCTTATTTGCATAAAGGCACTCAAAATATGATACAAAGGCAAATTGCCCATTAACTTTATTACAAAAATTGTTATGCAATGAAATACTAGGATCATACAAATACAACTCGGGCAAAAGCCGAAGGGCGCTGGCACTAAGAGAAATTGGTGTCCAACCCAAGAATAAAATGAAAACCCCTTCGCTTCTGAAGGTCAGGTTGGCTCCGAGAACTCTCCCTAAGACCAGATGCCCTAGGGGCACTCGGAGCTACAGGGACTTTCTGCCTAGACCGCCTCTTTTTATTCGAAGCCCTCCAAGTGTTCTATTCCTCTTGAAGTTGTGCCTAGGTTCGGAGCCCCTGTTGGCTAATCCTATTCTACGTCAGACTAGTCTACAAACTATTGACACAGAAACGTGCTCCCGCACTTGGGTCGGTTCGACGATCCAAAAGTGTGCGGATACTTAGGGACAAGCCTAAGCGTGACGCAGCACTGACGTCGCGTTTCGACTACCCTTAGTCGTGATAAGGGAGGGTGGAGTCGCCAGGCAATCAGATCACACAAGATAATCCAATTAGCCAAAAGAAATATCTTTAAACAGAATAAATCAGCAAACTGGCCGGAGCCTATCTGCTTCAGAGTATGGTTCGAAGGGGTCGCCGAAGGATACCTTTGGCGTCTGGTGTGAAGTGTCTCGCCGAAGGGTGCCTTCGGTGTTCGAACTAGTTCGTTCGAAGATGAACTCCGAACGGCGGGGTTCGGCGCGAAGTCTCTGATACAGCGAGGTATGGAATAATGACCCAAACACCGCACGCGGGTGTGACTTCGTCCAAAGCGGAGTGCGATCGTGGTGAAGCCTGTTGTGACAAAGTGTGCTGGTGAAGCCTGTCGTCGAAGCCTGTAGTTTCGCTGAAGGGTGTCCTGACGACCTCCGAAACCGATCTCTCAGCTCCAGACACCTCTGACGAAGTAGCTTCGAACGTGGAAACCTGCAACTGAGAAGGTGTGAAGTACTAATTCATCATGAGGTCCGAATTCTGCTAAGTGTTGCACTAGTAGCGAAGGTAGCAATCTATTACGCAGATTAGCGGATACTTCACAGGAGAAGTAACAAGGCGATAGCAATCTATTACGTAGATTAACGGATACTTCACAAGGGAAGTAACAAGGAAAGGTACAGAAAAGTAAAGGTAAAGTAAATGCGATCAAAGCTAGGGCTTTGAGTTTGAATTGTGTTGGGGGGGTTCGGAAGCTGGCCTCGCCTCTCTATTTATAGGGGCCAAACTTCTGATCTAATCTACTATAATTCGGCTTTGATAGAGATAAAAACTCAGCCGGAATTGTATCCAACTCTGTCTCTACCGAAGTGGGCTTCGGCCAGGCCCATCGAAGCTTGCTCCTCGGGCCGAAGCTTTGGCAGCGTGAGCCTCTGAAGGCTTCCTGGCCGAAGGCCGTGGGCTGGACAGAAGCTTTCGGAGCCCATAGCCCAATAGACCTTCGGCCCTGTAGGGCTTCGGCCTAACTCTGGACATGTGTATTTTTGGCCCAAATTACCAAAATTAATATTCTGATAATCTCAACCATTCAATGCCATTTTTTGCTATCAACACATGCCCCTGCCTTTTAGTGAACTAAGTGAGCTAAAAGCATAACGAGCTGAAGACGATACCATCCATATCGGCTTTTCGATATCTTTCACGTTGTTTGCCACACACTTGGGAAATACCTTTTCAAGTACCTATCATTCAAAGCTCTTCGAAACCGCTCTCCTTGCAGAGATTCCAACACGTATGCATTACCAGGAGCGATTTCGGCTATCTTGAAAGGACCTTCCCAACTGGGTGACCACTTACCAAATTTGGGACTCTTCATGCCTAGGGATAAAATCGTCTTCCAAACAAAGTCTCCTACTTGAAACGATTTTGGTTTAACCTTCTTATTGTAGGCTTTAGCTACTCTCCTCTTATCTACTTCTATGGCTTCTAAAGCCTTTAGTCTTTTACCGGTCACTTCTTCTAAGTTATCCTTCAGAAGAGTTTCATACTCGTTGAACGATAAGCCATCTTGCTTTAACACTCTTAAGGAGCCAAGATCTACCTCTACCGGTAGAATGGCCTCTTGTCCATATACCAACTCATATGGACTGACTTTAGTGGCACCGTGCTTTGCAATTCTACAAGCCCATAGCGCCTCGGAAAGCACTTCATGCCACCTCTTAGGAAACTCTTCAATTTTCTTCTTAATGAGCTTAATCACGGTTTTATTACTAGACTCAGCCTGACCATTGGCCTGAGCATAGTAAGGTGAAGAGTTTATCAACTTAATACCATAATATTCGGCGAAGTCCCTCACTTCTCCAGAAACAAATGAACTAGCTTGATCCATAGTAAGAGTTTGAGGAATGCCAAACCTATGTATGATGTGCTTCAAGATAAAATCTTGTACCTCGTTGTGAGTCATGTTCTTGAGAGGCACGGCCTTGGTCCACTTAGTGAAGTAATCCTTCGCCATCAACACGAACTGATGCCCTTTTGAGGAAGGAGGGTGAATCTGGCCGATGAAGTCTAAACCCCAACCTCGAAACGGCCGTGGCTTGACAATCGGACTGAGCAACGAGGCAGGAGCCAACTGAATATTACCAAACTTCTGACATGCCTCACACCCTCTATAGTACTTGAAACAATCTTCAGTCATAGTCGGCCAATAAAAACCTGCTCTCTTGAGCATCCAACTCATTTTCTGGGCCGACTAGTGAGTGCCACAAAATCCTTCATGGACTTCTCCCGTAGCCACCTAGGGCTGTTCATGGTCCAAACACTTTAATAGTACTCCATCGATGGTTCGGCGGTACAATGTGTCGTCTATCAACACGAATTTGAAAGCTCGTCGTTGAACCTTCCGATCAACCCTTTGGCTAGGGTCTCTCAAATACTGGATGATCGGAACTCTCCAGTCACCCTTATGGACTTCAGAGGGCCTTGCTAGCTTACCTTCTTAAAAAATTTCTAAATTACTGACTTCGGGGTGCCCCCCGAACCTTTTTTGCTCCTGTCGAAGCCTGGTCGAGCTGGTCGTTCGGAGTGCACTGGGCCGAAGCCCTCCGAAGTGTTCGGACTTCGGGGAGCCTCCTTCGTGCGGGAAGCTTTGGCCTATGGGCTTCGGCGCGCTAGGTCCTTCGGTCGGCAGAGTGCTCCGGCCCAGGGACTTCGGCGCGTAGTGGCCTTCGGCGACTGGAGGGGTCCAACCCGGAGGATGCGCCTGCCCACTATTACTGGCTCCGGCAGTGAGGCCAAGTATCGGCTTCTTCAATACATAAAATTTTCCTCTCTTGACTTGGTAACCAGATGCTTACTGAGCCAAATCATTTGCGACTGAATTGGCTTCCCATGACACATGATACATTTTGAAGTCATCAAAAGCAGCGACTATGTCCAAACATCTATCTAAGTAACTATTCAGCAAGCCGTTAAAGCATTGAGCACTTTTAGATACTTGTTGTACCACTAATAAAGAATCACCATATGTGTGGACATGTCTAGCACCTACAGATTCTAGTAATTCAAGACCTAGCAATAAAACTTCGTATTCGGCTTAGTTATTAGTGGAAGAAAATTCTAGATGGGCCGAAGTTTCAAAGTGCATCCCATCAGGTGATATGAGAACCACTCCAATACCTTGGCCACTCTTGCAAGCCGAACCATCAAAATACAGTTTCCATGGCACTACCTCAACTAGAGCAATATTGTCACCCCAGCTGACATCTATGTGATGTTCAACTATAAAGTTGGCTATGATTTGTCCCTTCATAGCCCTTAGGGGTTCGTAGGCCAAATCATACTCGATCAACGCGTAAGCCTATTTTTCGATTCTTCCACTTAGAATCGGCTTCTGCAACATGTGCTTTATAACATCGGTTTGGCACACGACAACACATGTAGTGGGGAGAAGATAATGGCATAATTTGGTGCACACGTAGTAAAGTGACAAACACAATCGCTCCACAAATGCATACCTGGTTTCGGCGTCCAGCAGGCGGCGGCTCAAGAATGTGATGACGTATTCTTTTCCTTCTACCTCCTGGGTTAGTACGGCTCCAATCACGCTATCTTCAGCAGCGATGTATAGCCGAAATGGAATCCTGGCTTTGGGTGCTCTCACCACGGGTGGTGATGACAAGCACTCCTTGATTTTTTTCAAAGGAACTTTGCTGGCTTGCCCCCCAAGTAAACTCGTCTTCATTTTTTAGCCGGACTATAGGGACAAAGGCATCAATCTTGCTGGACAAGTTGGATATAAAGCGACGCAAATAGTTCATCTTGCCTAGCAATTTTTGCACATCCCTTTTGCACGTCGGCGCTGCAATGTTCCTAATCTTTTCAAGTCTCTTGGGATCAATTTCTATGCCTCTCTCGTGAATCATGAACCCTAAGAACTTACCAGCCGATACACCAAAAGCACACTTGAGTAGGTTCATTTTCAAACCATACTGTCGCATTCTATCAAAAGCAACCCTCAAATCGGCTAAGTGGTTCCCCATGGCGTCCGACTTGACTACAACATCATCAATGTAAACTTCTAACATAACCCCTAGCAAGTCATGAAAGATTAAGTTCATAGCGCGCTGATACGTGGCGCCAGCATTCTTCAATCCAAAAGTCATGACGACCCACTCGAATAAACCGACAAAACTAGGGCATCAAAAGGCAGTCTTGTAGACGTCCTCTTTGGCCATAAAGATTTGATTATAACCAGCATTGCCATCAAGAAAATTTAGTACCTTGTGCCCTGAAGCATCGTTGATTAGCATGTCGGCTATCGGCATTGGATACTTGTCCTTTGGAGTGGCTCTGTTCAGATCCCTGAAATCAATACATACCCGTATCTTGCCGCTCCCTTTCTTTTCTACAGGCACAATGTTAGCAACCCATTCCGCGTACCTGCATGGCCTAATAAACCCTACCTTGAGTAGTCGCTCTACTTCTTCTTTAACTCGGTCGTAGACGGCCGAGTTAAAGCGGCGTGGAGGCTGCTTATAAGGCCTAAATCCGGACTTGATAGGCAGCCGATGCTCCACGAGCTCGTGGCTTAGTCCTGGCATCTCGCTATACTCCCATGCGAAACAATCGACACACGACCGAAGTAACTTTATTACTTCAGCCTTTTCATCAGGTTGTAAATGCTGGTTTACAAAAGTCGGCCTTGGGATGCTACCATTACCTATGTCAACCTCCTCCAAGGGATCGGCCGACGCAAAACCTTGTCCTAATTTTTCTACTTCACTAAAGTCCCCAATGGCCTCGACAATACCGTCTTTACTAGACCGATATTGCTCCACACGAGACTTTAGCCAATCTAGATTACTTTTGCTAGTCATGACTACTAATACAAAAACAGTCGTGCTACTCTAGCCGGCTTTATAGACACTAGTACAAAACATCCTCCGGATACGCTAACAAAATCATAATCCAAAATATCTCTACCTGACAGACACTCTACTTTGTTATGGACGGCATCAACTGATACATCGGCCAATGCTACTTGGGCCAAAGTATCCGCGGGAATGACCTCCACTTCATCACCGTCCCACTGTATCAGGCACTGATGTAGGGTAGAAGAAATGCAACAATTTGCGTGAATCCAGTCACGTCCGAGTAGTACGCTGTAGTTACCTTGTACGTCGACGACGAAGAATGCCGTTGGCAATGTCTTGTTGCCCACCGTCAACTCCATGGAGAGTACGCCTTTAGCCTCGGAGCTCTCGCTGTTGAAGTCGTTGAGTATCAAGTTGGTTTTCTTCAGATCATCTTCGTCCCTGCCAAGTTTCTTCAACAACGAGTAGGGAATTAAGTTAACGGTGGCGCCACCATCGACGAGAATCCGGGAAATCGGCTTTTAATCGATGTGCCCTCTAACGTAGAGAGGCTTCAAATGGCGAGCCAAATCCTCGGGGTTCTCGAAGATGGCGTTGCGCGGGCCGAGGTTCAATTGAGCAACCTCGGACTCGTCCTGCGGTAGGGCGAACTCGGCGGGCAGCGTGATGATGTTGATGTCCATTGCCTGGGGTGTAGGCCCCTCGGAGATGGGTGAGTAATCATCGACGAGCATGTCGTCGTCGTCGTCGCTTGTACTAGGAGCCGGGTTGATTGTCTCAACCGGCTTCACCTTCCATACCTGTTTTGTAGCTAGCCGAGGGCGGATTTCTTCGAAGATAGCGTCACGCTCGTCTTCGGCTTTCTTCTCGCGCTTCTCCTATGCCCGTAGCCATTGTAGGCGTCTCTTCTGTGATTTGGACATGCCTGGAGGCGCCCAATATGGTTGTGGCTTGGTGCCGGGTGCTACTGTTTGGCTTCTGTCAGCTCTAGCCGAAGTGGTACCACGCCCTTCGGCCTTGTGCATCTTGTGCTCAGTGGGGGCTTCGCTAAGAACCCCAATGGACGGATAGGCCTTGTTCGGCCGATCGGACCAGGCTTCGGCGCGGAGTCCGGTCGAAGCATGGGACTTACCTCCGTCAAACTTCGGTGAAAAAGTCTTCGGGATTGGGACCTCCTGAGATCCAACTCTGATGGTGATGGCTTTGGACTCCCTGGCCTCGGCCTCCACGTGCCCGCTCCCATCGGCTTCGCTCTGCATGGTTCGATTCGGAGGCACCATGGACAGTCTGTGGGCAATACCCCTCTCCACCGCGCCTGCTTGTTCCTGCCATCCACAATATTCCGAGGGAAAACAAGGCATAGTGTTAGGCTGCAGAGGGTACCCCGGCCCGGATACATACGGAGCCCACGGGGTCCCCGCCCAGTCGTACGGCGGAGGCATCGGCGGCTCCAGTGGCTTCGCCCACTGAACGCCGAACCCGCCATCTGGAAGGTGGTCCGACAGAGTCGAAGGTGTCTCAGACCATACTAGCGAAGGGTCCTGCCAGGTCGGAGGTACGTTTGGCTAGTGAGGGCCGAAGCCTCCTGTCGGAGGAGTCCAAAACGGTGCGGGGTTCAACCATTGAGGGCTGAAATAACTGTACGGGGGGTTTGACCACTAAGGCCCGAAACCACCATGCGGGGTGTTGGGCCACTGTGGCCCGAAGCCGTCGTGCGGAGGGTTCGGCTGATTCGGCCTGAAGCTACCCTCCAAGAGTCTTGGACCCTTCGGCTGCTTTAGCTTCTTGGTGTGGGGACCTGTTTCCTTGGATTTTCTTTGATGCTTGTTCAACAGCATGTTGTACGTCACCTTTGGCCTCTTGCGAGCATTAGTTGAAGGGGCGTTAATGTTTTGTTTCCACACTCCTACCTCGGGGTTCTTTGGTGTGAGTGTGCGAGTGTGCGGTTCTCCAACAATTACCTCCTTCCCCTTAGCCGACTCAGCCTGTTCTGGCTGAATCAATACCTTCTTCTTGCCGAGGTCGACGGTGTTGACGGGAAAAGGATCTTTGTCCAGCTTCATCTTCGGATTATGGTCTATTTTCAATCGTCCTTCTTCTATGGCCAATTGGATTTGTCATCGAAAAACATTGCAGTCGTTAGTATTATGTGAATGTGAATCATGCCACTTACAGTACGGATGCTTCTTTAACTCATCGGCAGGTGGAATGACTTGACCCTTAGGTAACCTGAGAAGCTAGCTTTTTAAGAGAAAATCAAATATTTTATCACACTTAGTTATATCAAATGAGTACTTGACCTCACTAGGTCGATTCTTTGTGGGAGCCGGCCATAACTCGGAGCACGTAACGGGTTTATTCTTGGTGTTCCAAACCCATTCGGTCGCGTACATGTCGGCCGAAACCTCTTCTTCTGATTCCTCCTCGTCAGAGCGTTCCATGATGTGGATTTCAGCCCTAGGCTTGTTAAATGTCTTAATAAACTTCTTATCTTTGGTTCGACCTTCCTGGACCAGAGCCTGCTGTAAAACTTGGCTAACTTCCAAAAAGTTTTGGTTATCTAACCTCTCTTTAATCTCGGAACGCAACCCATTAAAAGCTAGTTCCGCAAAGTCCCTTTCCAAAATATTAAGGCTGAAACATCGGTTTCTAGTATCCCTAAAACGCTTGATGTATTTCGAGGCATTTTTGTTAGATTTCTGTTTAACCGATGTCAAGTGTGAAAGCCTAAGTTCCGTCTCACCCGTGTAAAAGTAATCATGGAATTTCCGCTCTAAATCGTCCCACGTTTGAATGGAGTTCGGCGAGAGCGCCGAAAACCAAGTGAAGGCGGTGCCGAATAGCGAGAGAGAAAATACTCTAACCTTTAGGGCATCTATCCCGCTAACTTCTTCACACTGCGCCAAAAATTGACTAACGTGCTCCAGTGTGGTTTTGCTACCCTCGTCATCGAACTTAGTGAATTCAAGGATTCTATAGCCGCAGGGGTAGGGTACTGTATCGAGATGGTCAGGGTATGGTTTACGGTAAACCCTAACCCGTCCTTTGGGCACGAAACTGGCACACTCTCTGAATAGTGCGCGGACCCACTCCTCTATGTCGTCTTGGTATGTTGCCTGCGCACGCCTCTCATGCAGGGGCGCGAGACGTGGTGGGATATCGGCGTGTCGGCCATGGGCGTCTTCCCTACGCATTATTTGCATGACATGCTCGTGTCTGGGTGCTTGCACCAGTGGTGCGGGTAGCGCAGATACCGGTGCAGGTGGTGGTGCATGGTGCGTGGCGTTAGTTTGGCCATAAGTGTAGTGATTAGTCTCGGCCATGGGTGTTGAGGCCGAAGACATGGTTGTGTCAGTGCTGTCGCTAGTTCTGCCATACACATGGCTAGCCGGAGGTGCACTAGCAATAGGAACTAGGGGCACGGTCTTAGTGAAGCCAAACCTCCTAAGAGTCGCCTCTACTTGGGAGTTGACTGCCGAATCTAAGCGGTTGGCTAGCGAAGCGCTAACGGCCTGATCTACTGATGCGGCTATTTTTTGTTCAATTTCCAAAGAAGATAAACGAGGCGATACAGGTGTTACCAGGACCTAAGCGAGGTCGGGGGTGATGATGTCGCGCTTGATGAAGCCTGCGCGTGTCTTCACATAGCCCCCGAGCATCATGTCTTGGAGTGCTTTTAACTTTGCCTCGATCTCTGCTTGGTCTTCCGCGGGAATATCTTCAAGGGTGGGTTTTAAGATGTTGCGGTTGTCGATATCCATGCATCCTATTGTGTCCATTGGTGGTGTAGACGTAGTAGTCGATGTAGATGCATCGGTGGCCAATTTAGACGTACTCATCATGTTGGCGTAGCTATTCCCCAGCGGAGTCGCCAAAAAGTGTGTTGACACAAAAACGTGCCCCGCACTTGGGTCAGTTCGACGATCCAAAAGTGTGCGGATACTTAGGGACAAGCCTAAGCGTGACACAGCACCGACGTCACGTTCCGACTATCCTTAGTCATGATAAGGGAGGGTAGAGTCGCCAGGCAATCAAATCACACAAGATAATCCAATTAGCCGAAAGAAATATCTTTAAACAGAATAAATTAGCAAACTAGCCGGAGCTTGTCTGCTTCGGAGTATGGTTCGAAGGGGTCGCCGAAGGGTGTCTTCGGCGTTAGGACTGGTTCATTCGAAGATGAACTCCGAACAGATCCGGACGCGACAATCACCTCCGAACGGCGGGGTTCGGCACGAAGTCTCTGATACAGCGAGGTATGGAATAATGACCCAAACACCGCACGCGGGCGTGACTTCGTCCAAAGTGGAGTGCGGTCGTGGCGAAGCCTGTTGTGACGAAGTGTGCTGGCGAAGCCTGTCGTCGAAGCCTATAGTTTCGCCGAAGGGTGTCCTAACGACCTCCAAAACCGATCTCTCAGCTCCGGACACCTCCGACGAAGTAGCTTCGAACGTGGAAACCTGCAACAGAGAAGGTGCGAAGTACTAATTCAGCCTGAGGTCCAAATTCTGCTAAGTGTTGCACTAGTAGCGAAGGTAGCAATCTATTACGCAGATTAGCGGATACTTCATAGGCGAAGTAACAAGGCGATAGCAATCTATTACGTAGATTAACAGATACTTCATAAGCGAAGTAACAAGGATTACCACTATTTCGAAGTGGTCGGCGGAGGGCTTCCAGGCAAACCCACGAAGAGGTACAGAAAAGTAAAGGTAAAGTAAATGCGATCAAAGCTAGGGCTTTGAGTTTGAATTGTGTTGGGGGGGTTCGGAAGCTGGCCTCGCCTCTCTATTTATAGGGGCCAAACTTCTGATCTAATCTGCTATAATTCGGCTTGGATAGAGATAAAAACTCAGCCGGAATTGTATCCAACTCTGTCTCTACCGAAGTGGGCTTCGGCCAGGCCCGTCGAAACTTGCTCCTCGGGCCGAAGCTTCGGCAGCGTGAGCCTCCGAAGGCTTCTTGGCCGAAGGCCGTGGGCTGGCCAAAAGCTTTCAGAGCCCATAGCCTAATAGACCTTCGGCCCTGTAGGGCTTCGGCCTGACTCTGGACATGTGTATTTTTGGCCCAAATTACCAAAATTAATATTCTGATAATCTCAACCATTCAATGCCATTTTTTGCTATCAACACAAACTTCAAAGACGAAGATGAGGCCCTGATAGGCTTCTAGTCTTCGCCAGACCAATTTACAAACTCAAAGGACGAAGACAAAACCTCTTCCTTCTTTTCCTCTTCCTTTATGAAAGTAAGTACTTCGTTAACCACCTCGGGCATAATATTCCCTAATCTATCGCGAGGTATGGAAAAATGTGTTCGCCTCTCAAGTTTAAGGGCTTTGAAAATTGCACAATAATGACAAAGGGCTTCAGTGGCTTCGAGTACCTCGATCTCGGGGATCAGAACATAAGTCGAATCCCAAGTGCAAAAAATACCCCAAAAGAAGTCCTTCTCATTTATAAATTCAAAGTGACCTTTTTACGAGAAGAACATTATAGAGAAGCCCTAAGAAGAATTTACACATTCGGGTCAGCTGGAGGGGTATTGAAGGAAGGCTTTGGCGAGGCTGTGTTCAAAACTGCTTTTGACGATGGACTTCATCCATCCAAGCCTTCACGGCCTCCCAAACTTTGACCTTCCAAGGCGCCTGGAATACCTTCCAAGCGGGGGCAACGGCGGGAGATGGGGCTCAGAGGCGCTGCCCTTCAAAAGTGACAGGCGCCACCTCCGCTAGGGATGTGTTGGTGTGTTTTTTGGTCACACTTTGACACACACTGTAACACCCCAAATTTTCAAAGAAATAAAAATACAATTTATTATATTTTCTGGAAAAGATTATTTTTATGAAATTCCTTTAATGTCATTTGTGCCCCAAATGAACTAGAACCTAGATGAAATATCCCAACCAGAGGCTAGAAAAATTTGTATATGATCCCAAGGCCAATATATATTTTGAGAATTTTTACAAATTTTTATCACCCTTGGAAGCAACCCAAATATTTTAAACCAATTTCAGCAATTATTTTTATTCAAAAATGAATTTTAAACAATAGCGGGCCCCTTCCCCCTCTTCTCCCTCAACCAGCCGGCCCAGCCCACTCCCTCCCCGCGCCCCACACTGACAGCCGGGCCCCGCGTGTAAGTGATCCCCTCCCTCCGCGTGCGAGCGCCCGACGCCTTGGCCCCACCTGTCGGTGCCCACACTCCCGCACGCCTCGGCCCAACCCATCAGTGCGCCCCATTGCCACACACTCTCCCCGCACCCGCTGACTGGTGGTCCCCACCTATCGGACCCATCGTCCACCTCGCGTCCCCCCTAACTCCGCCGGCCGATGACCCCCTCCGCGATTCGCTCTCGCCGGCCCCCTCCCATTCAATTGCCACCAATTTAATGCACTCCGAAGCCCGCCGCCCATTTAGCCACGTTAAGTGACGCGTTTAAGCCCCAGGATCGCAGCGCCCGTGCATGGCGAGACCTCACCGGTGAGTGAATGCCCTCCCCTCGGCTTTCCATGCATGCGCCCCCCTGACCCCGCCGGAGCCCCTATATAAACCACCGGCAACCGCCGCGCTCAACCCCCACGACAATTCACATTTAGACCGAACAAAACGCCCGTGCTCCAAGTTAAATGCCACACCACCGCCCACACTCCAGTCGCCGCTCGCCGTTGCCGGAGTCGCCCTCTATCCTCGATGACCGCACCGCTATGACCACCAACGCCTCGCCGACGAGGAACCCGAACACCTCCGCCATCTACACTCGTCGCCGGTTGCACCCCGTCGACCTCGGACCACCGTTGTGGTACCTTCATGTTCCCCTCAATACCCTCTTTCCATTTCTAAGCATAGCTAGGACCGTCGTCGCTTGCTGTGGCCTTTAGCCCGCTCGCCGTCGCCGGAGAAGACGACCGGCACGGGTATAGTACCCGTGTCGTGTCGGATTCGATCGCGGCCGTGCGATCAGGATACGACGATGGCGGTTAAACCGTTCGCGTGGTTTGATCAGATCCGTTAGATCTCGGCGAAGCGTTACGTTCTAATCTGAGATGTCCATTTATATTTAAAACCCACATCGAATCCAGGCCATCCATCGCGTACCGTTTCGATCTTTTAATCTCAACCGTCTATTTTCATTAACACTGCCTGCCTCGCCCGTGGCCCCCCGATCATGATCCAATGGCGATCCGCGATCCGGTGCACGCGCACAGTGCGCGGGTTCACGGTGGATCCGGTTCACCGTGGACCGGCGACTGTTTTGGATTTAATTTAAATTCCAGAAATAGTTTTAAACTTCTAAAATTCATATCTTGCTCATTTTAACTCCAAAATTAACCATTTCAATTCCAGAAAATTCATAATTTTATCCTCTACATGTAGTATTCAAATGCACTTTAGGATAAACTCAAAATTTGTCCATTTCAACTCTAGGAAAATTTATCTTTTTATCCTCTTCATCTGAGTGTAATAGAAACAATAGGTTTATTCTGAACTTTTCATTTTAAATTAATTGGAAGTTTAAAATACATTAGAACACATTTTTATTCCTTTTCAGAAAAATCCCTAACTCCATCAAAATTCATTTTTGAGAATTCATATAATAAACTACAGTAGCTTAAAGACTTATTTTCCTTTTAGATCCCCTACCTTGAAGTGCAAACCCAAGCCATGCTATCTAACCTAAACTCCTTGTCACCATATTATTAGTACTATTAGCTAGTGTCCAATGTATTGGCACAATCGCTATAGGTTAAAGATGAGTCGTAGCAAATTGGATTCTACTATATGATCCCCGTTATTCTTATCTTTGGAATTCTGTTGGTGATAGAGTTATGGTTATATGTGTATGCATGGTGGGTTCCAGGTGCAAGCTAGGGTATTAGTCGGTAGCACTCGGGGCACTATAAGGACCGGTCTGCGGGATCCGTTGCAATACATTTTTGTACTAACCACTAGTAAGTGGGTAAGTCCTAACTAAGGTATGGAGTGTTCCAATCCGAGGCACCACTTGGAGATGGGTCAAGAAGCACCTGCGGGTGGCTTGTACCGACGTGGCACAAAAGGGGGTGCAACGTTAGCCGAGATGTGCCCAGCGCGCTGGCGAAACCTAGAGCGGGTGATTATCGCTTGGAGCATTTCATGTACGTTGTCGCATGATGAACCTCTTATTATTATTGTTTTTCTATGGAAATTCAATAATACTCCGATTCGGTAAATCGGGGCATCACAAGATGGTATTAGAGCCGACTTGACTATAGGAAGCCAAATGGACCAGCCTAACACTAGTTTTGATAAACTCTATTTCAAGAAAACTTACTTCCTAACTTTGTTCCTTCCCTTATTCTTCTCAACTTGTTGTTTTTGTAGATGCCAGTCTACCAAGTCCACAGTTTCTGCCGCCACTTCGAGGGCTTCGTCTGAGACCTCCGTATGATGGTGACCTTCCTTGGGTTCCTCTTCGAGCTCGAGTTCCATGGCGTCTACATGGAGGAGTTCGTGGGACCGTGTGACGTCTCCCTCACCATCCATGGGTCCGGCGACCACTTGTCGTTCTTCACGGCAGCACTTGGGGGCCCAACCTTCGACGTCACGTGCCAACACGTCGCCCTCCAAGCCCTCATGGAGCTGAGGATGATCTACGACGATCGTCTTTAGAACTCGTCCTTCCGGCTAGTGCCGAAGCGCACTCTCGGCGCCCACCGCAGCATCTACATCGGAGTCCACTCCGATCGTGATCTGGTCATGGCCCGGAAGACGCGTCTTCTCTAGGCCATGGACGACGTCCATATCGAGGCCATACTCGACGCTAAGGAGCACCATGAGGCGGTTGAGTTTCTTCGTCAGGAGACAAAGAGCTTGATCCAACAGAACGGTGAGTTGTAGCGTAAAATTGTACAGCTGCAGAAGGACATAGCGGAGATGACTCCCCTCATTCTGAGGAGGAAGAATTCCATCCACGAGCCCGCCCCTCGCCCTAAGAGGATCCCGCCACACCCCACGCCCGTCGGACCATCCAGCTCCAGCGCCCCTGCCTCGCGCCCCGCCATCGTCGCCGACACCATCATCGAGAACTTTCTCGAGCCCACCGTCCCTTAGGACCCTCGTGGTTCTGAGAGCACGGAGACCGCCCCAGATGGCGAGTAGGTGATAGTTTTTGATGATTGGTTTTAATAATTTTGTGATTGTGGTGCCACCTGCAGCGGCTTCTGTTGTGGGTGGATTAAAATAAGAACGTTGGTGTAATGAACATTTCCTTCACCACTTATATATATGATCCCCTCTGAGTTGTTTTTGGGTTAAAATTTGTTTTAAAGCTTTTCTCTTATGACTAAGCATTTTGTGTGCTCAGAAGATGGCCGAAAACTAGAACAACGGAGAAGGGGCAAGCAACGGTCTGCCCGGAAGTGTTGTGCCCAATTGGGGCGCAACGGGCCAACGTCAAACTGGGCCACCATCCGCCAACCATCCCACCCTGGCAGAGATCATGGCTAATCAGAACCAGCTGATCACTGCCCTCCTCACCCAAATGCAGCACCAACAGGCACAGTTGGACCGGCTGCAACAGCAGAATGTGGAGCCCATCCCACACGCACCAGCCCCCGCACCTGCGCCTCAACTCTCGGAGTTTTTGCGCGTGCGACCCCCTATCTTCTCCAGCACAACAAACCCCATGGAGGCTGGCGATTGGCTCCAGACCATCAGGAAGAAGTTGGATCTCCTCCCCTACACCGACCGAGAGAGAGTGGCGTTCGCCACTCACCAACTCCAGGGTCTCGCCGTAGAATGGTGGGACAACTACCGTGAGTCCCAACCGGAGGACCACGAGGTGACTTGGGCGGAGTTCACCATCGCCTTCCGTGCCGCCCACGTCCCTGCCGGAATCATCGCGGTCAAGCAGCAGGAGTTCTAGGACCTACAGCAAGGGAGTCGGACCGTCATGGAGTATCTCCATGAATTCAACCGTCTGTCCCGCTACGTGCCGGAAGAGGTGCGGACCGACGCCCTCCACCAGGCTTAGTTCCTCCGGGGACTTAAGGATGACCTCTCCATTTAGTTCGTCGCCACCGACTACGCCGACTTCTAGTGGTTGGTGAACAAGGCGCTCATCCAAGAGATTGAGCAAAACAAGTTGGACCTCAAGAAGAGGAAGATGATCGTGTTCAAGCATCATCAGGTGAACCCTCAAAGGCCCCGCTTTGTCCCTCCGTCGTCGACACACGCCTACCATCGTCGGCCCATCTACAGACCGCCACATGTCGCCAGTGGATCCAACGTCGGGCATCCTCACCCCGCTCCACCAGCTCTGGCCGCTCAGCCGATGCCCACCGCCAAGGCCCCGATCATGAGGGACCGCAACGAAAAGCCGGTCATCTGCTTCAACTGTCGGAAAGAAGGGCACTACTCGCACCAGTGTCCTTACCCCAAGCAGCCCCAAGGCGTGGCGCCCAACCAAGAAGTTCGTGCCCGCATCAACCACATCAGCGCAGAGGAATCTCAGGAGGATCCCGAAGTCGTACTCGGTATGTTCAACGCGAATTCCATACCTGCAATAGTATTGTTTGACTCTAGGGCAACGCATTCCTTCATATGAGAAGACTTTGTGAAAACAAAGGACTTGGAAGTACTCTCCCTGTTCGTCCCCATGATGATTGCCACCCCCGGCAAGAGAACCCTAGCTAACCTGTTCAGCCCGAAGGTAAGGATAGAAATCCAAGGGGTACTATTCTGGGCCGAGCCAGTTCTCATCGAGTGCACCGGACTCGACCTCATCCTAGGGATGGACTGGTTGATGAAGCACGAGGGGGTAATTGACTGCGCCAGCAAGTCCGTCACTGTGACCAACCCCGAAGGCGAAGCCATCACTTTCCAGATGACCACCCGTGGTACTAGCGGGGTATCCCTTCACTCGTTGGCCCTGGAAGAAGTGTCCGTGGTCAGAGAATACATGGACGTCTTCCCGGGAGATCTACCAAGAATGCCTCCCAAGCGGGACATCGAATTCAAAATCGAACTTGTCCCCAAGACCACCCTAATCTCCAAGCGCCCATACCGGATGGACGCCAATGAACTAGCTGAAGTTAAGAGCAATATTGAAGACCTAGAACAAAAAGGGTACATCCGACCTAGTACCTCACCCTGGGCTAGGGTGCACCGGTCATCTTTGCCATGAAGAAGGACAAGACCAAAAGGATGTGTGTGGACTATAGAGCCTTGAACGACGTGACCATTAAAAACAAGTACCCGCTGCCTCGGATCGACAATCTATTCAATCAACTGAAGGGATCCTCGGTGTTCTCCAAGATCGACCTCAGGTCAGGCTACCACCAATTGAGGATTAGGGAAGACATCCTCAAGACTGCCTTCACATCCCGCTACGGATTATACGAGTATATTGTGATGTCGTTCGGACTCACGAATGCCCAGGCCTTCTTCATGAACATGATGAACAATGTATTCATGGAGTTCTTGGATAAGTTCATCATGGTATTCATCGATGATATCCTCGTCTACTCCAAGACCAAGGAAGAGCACGAAACTCACCTCCAGCTGACCCTCGGAAAGCTAAGGGAGCAGCAATTGTACACCAAATACAACAAATGCGAGTTTTGGTCATCCAAGGTGAAGTTCCTCGGCCATGTCATATCTGCCGGAGGAATAGCAGTGGACCCAACAACCGTAGAAGCAGTGACCAATTGGCTACAACCCACGAACGTGACCGAGATCTGGAGTTTTCTCGGATTGGCCGGATATTACCACCGGTTCATCGAGAACTTCTCAAAGATAGCCAAGCCCATGACCAGACTGCTGCAGATGGAAGTAAAGTTCAAATGGACTCCAGATTGTGAAGAATGCTTCCAGACCCTTAAGAAAAAGCTCGTGTCAGCCCCGATTCTGACCCTGCCATACATCCAAAAGGACTTCCATGTCTACTGTAATGCCTCTCGGCAAGGGTTAGGATGTGTCTTGATGCAAGACGGGAAGGTGATATCGTATGCCTCTCGTCAGCTAAGGCCGCATGAGCTAAATTACCCGACCCACGACCTAGAATTGGCAGTCGTGGTTCATGCCTTGAAGATATGGAGACATTACCTTGTGGGAAATCGGTGTGAGGGCTTCACCGACCACAAGAGCCTCAAGTACATATTCACCCAACCGGACCTGAACCTCAGACAAAGAAGGTGGTTGGAGTTGATCAAAGATTATGACTTAAGCATCCACTATCATCCAGGCAAGTCCAACGTGGTGGCAGACGCCCTAAGTCGAAAAGGGTACTGCAATGCCATCATGGTGCAAGACCAGGCCCCATTGTTATACAAGGAGATGGAACGGTTAAATCTAGGGATCACTACCAGAGCCTATATCACTGCCCTAGAGACCAGACCTATCCTCATGGACCAGATCCGTGAGACACAGAAGGAAGACTCGGACATCTTAGAGATCCAGCAGAACATGAGAAAAGGTAAAGCCCCAGGATTCTTCGAGGATGAGAATGGTACCATCTGGTTCAGAAATCGGATATGCGTGCCCGACAAGCCAGAGTTGAAGGCCCTCATTCTTCAAGAGGCCCATGAAACTCTATACTCCATACATCCCGGGAGTATAAAAATGTACCAAGACCTAAAGGAGAAATATTGGCCTAGTGCGACACATGCCGATGAGTCAAGGCAAAGCACCAGAGACCTGCCGGATTATTGCAACCCCTCAAGGTCCCCGAATGGAAGTGGGAAGAAATAGGAATGGACTTCATCACGAGACTGCCTAGGACCCAAGCCGGTCATGACTCTATCTAGGTAATCATCGATCGACTCACCAAGGTGGCTCATTTTATCCTCGTCAAGACAACATACACCGTCGCTAGGTTGGCTGAGTTGTACATGACCCGGATTGTGTGCCTGCACGGAGTTCCAAAGAAGATCGTATCTGATCGAGGGAGTCAGTTTAACTCTAAGTTTTGGAAGAATATTCAAGAAGAAATCGGCACCCGGCTAAACTTTAGCACCGCCTATCATCCACAGACCGACGGCCAAACCGAAAGGGTAAAACAGGTGTTGGAGGATATGCTTAGAGCTTGCGCTCTAGACTTTGGCAGAATGTGGGATAAGAACTTGCCTTATGCGGAGTTCTCCTACAACAACAGCTACCAAGTCAGCCTACAGATGTCCCCACTTGAAGCACTTTATGGGCGTAAGTGCAGAACGTCACTACTCTGGGATCAAATCGGAGAGTCGCAACTATTCGGGATAGACATATTGCGAGAATCCGAAGAGAAAGTCAAGATCATCAGGGATAGATTGAAGATAGCCTAGTCCCGACAAAAGAGCTATGTCGATAATTCACGGAGAGACCTAACCTTTGAGGAGGGCGACTATGTCTACCTCAGAGTCACTCCCCTCCATGGCACCCAAAGGTTCAACATGAGAGGCAAGTTGGCACCCCGTTATGTCGGACCCTTTCAGATCCTTCAACGACAAGGAGAGGTGGCATATCAGTTGGAGCTACCACCATCTCTGGCAGGAGTCCATGATGTGTTCCACGTCTCTCAGCTCAAGAAGTGTCTCCGTGTGCCCACCGAACAGGCCGACCTCCAACAGCTCAACGTCCAAGAAGACTTGACCTATATTAAGAAACTCGTTCGGATTCTAGAAGTTAAGGAAAGGGTAACCAAAAGCCGTGTGGTTCGTTTCTGCAAGGTTCAATGGGACAACCACCCTGTCGAGGAATCCACATGGGAAAAAGAGGATGAGTTAAAAGCCCAATACCCCGAGCTATTCGAGTAACTTTCCAAATCTCGAGGACGAGATTCTTTGTAAGGGGGATAGGTTTGTAACACCCCAAATTTTCAAAGAAATAAAAATACAATTTATTATATTTTCTGGAAAAGATTATTTTTATGAAATTCCTTTAATGTCATTTGTGCCCTAAATGAACTAGACCCTAGATGAAATATCCCAACCAGAGGCTAGAAAAATTTGTATATGATCCCAAGGCTAAGATATATTTTTGAGAATTTTTACAAATTTTTATCACCCTTGGAAGCAACCCAAATATTTTAAACCAATTTCAACAATTATTTTTATTCAGAAATGAATTTTAAACAGTAACGGCCCCTTCCCCCTCTTCTCCCTTAACCAACCGGCCCAGCCCACTCCCTCCCCGCACCCCACACTGACAGTCAGGCCCCGCGTGTCAGTGATCCCCTCCCTCCGCGTGCGTGCGCCCGACGCCTTGGCCCCACCTATCAGCGCCCACACTCTCGCACGCCTCGGCCCCACCCGTCAGTGCGCCCCATTGCCACACCCTCTCCTCGCGCCCGCTGACTGGTGGTCCCCACCTGTCGGACCCGTCATCCACCTCATGTCCCCCCCTCCCCCTAACTCCGTCGGCCGACGACCCCCTCTGTGATTCGCTCCCGCCGGCCCCCTCCCATTCAATTGTCGCCGATTTAATGCACTCTGAGGCCCACCAGTCGTTTAACCGCATTAAGTGGCGTGTTTAAGCCTCGGGATCGCAGCGCCCGTGCATGGAGAGACCTTGTCGGTGAGTAAATGCCCTCCCCTCGGCTTTCCATGCATGCGCCCCCCCTGACCCTGCCGGAGCCCCTATATAAACCCCCGGCCACCACCGCGCTCAACCCCCACGACAATTCACGTTTAGACCAAACAGAACGCTCGTGCTCCAAGTTTAACGCCACACCACCACCCACACTCCAGCCACCGCTCGCCGTCGCCGGAGTCCCCCTCCGTCCTCGACAACCGCACTGCTATGACCACCAATGCCTCCCCGACCCCGGCCACCACTCCTTCGATGATGAAGACCGCCGGAACCGCCTCGCCGACGAGGAACCCGAACACCTCCGCCGTCTACACTCATTGCCGGCTGCACCCCGTTGACCTCGGACCACCGTAGCGGTACCTTCGTGTTCCCCTCAATGCCCTCTTTCCATTTCTAGGTGTAGCTAGGACCACCGTCGCTCGCCGTGGCCTTTGGCCCGCTCGCCGTCACCGGAGAAGACGACTGGCACGGGTAGAGTACCTGTGTCGTGTTGGATTCTATCGCGACTATGCGATCAGGATCCGACGGTGGCGGTTAAACCGTTCGTGTGGTTTGATCAGATCCGTTAGATCTCGGCGAAGCGTTACGTTCTAATCTGAGCCGTCCGTTTATATTCAAAACCCGCATCGAATCCAGGCCATCCATCGCGTACCGATTCGATCTTTTAATCTCAGCCGTCTGTTTTCATTAACATCGCCAACCTCGCCCGTGGCCGCCCGATCGCGATCCAACGGCGATCCGCGATCCGGCGCACGCGCTCAGTGCGCGGGTTCACGGTGGATCCGGTTCACCGTGGACCGATGACTGTTTTGGATTTAATTTAAATTCCAGAAATAGTTTTAAACTTCTAAAATTCATATCTTGCCCATTTTAACTCCAAAATTAACCATTTCAATTCCAGAAAATTCATGATTTTATCCTCTACATGTTTATACAATAAAAACAATAGGTTTATTTTGAGTATTTTAGTTTTATTTAATAAAGTATTCAAATGCACTTCAGGATAAACTCAAAATTTTTCCATTTCAACTCTAGGAAAATTTATCTTTTTATCCTCTTCATCTGAGTGTAATAGAAACAATAGGTTATTCTGAACTTTTCATTTTAAATTAATTGGAAGTTTAAAATACATTAGAACACATTTTTATTCCTTTTAAGAAAAATCCCTAACTCCATCAAAAATCATTTTTGAGAATTCATATAATAAACTACGGTAGCATAATGACTTGTTTTCCTTAATTTAACCTAAGCAAAACATATATGCTTGTTGTGTGGTTTTGGATCGTTTAATTGAATGTTATGTTTATTCTATTCGTATCAAGAAGACTACGACGCCATTGAGGAGCCGGAATACTTCCCGGAAGTTCCTCCCTCTCCCTTCGCTTATCAAGGAAAGTCACCAAACCAATCTTTTGAGCATATTGAACCCTGTTTGTTAAACTATCGCTAAAACACATAGGTTATACATGCATTAGTCAAATGAAAGCCCTACATTATATTTATTAAATCCTGGACCTTGAAGTGCAAACCCAAGCCATGCTATCTAACCTAAACTCCTTGTCACCATATTATTAGTACTATTAGCTAGTGTCCAATGTATTGGCACAATCGCTATGGGTTAAAGATGAGTCGTAGCAAATTGGATTCTACTATATGATCCCCGTTATTCTTACCTTTGGAATTCTGTTGGTGATAGATTTATGGTTATATGTGTATGCATGGTGGGTTCCGGGTGCAAGCTAGGGTATTGGTCGGTAGCACCCGGGGCACTATAAGGACCGGTCTGCGGGATCCGTTGCAATACATTTCCATACTAACCACAAGTCTAGTGGGTAAGTCCTAACTAAGGTATGGAGTGTTCCAATCCGAGGCACCACTTGGAGATGGGTCAAGCAGTACCTGCGGGTGGCTTGTACCGATGTGGCACAAAAGGGGGTGCAACGTTAGCCAGGATGCGGCCTGGCGCACTGGCGAAACCTAGAGCGGGTGATTATCGCTTGGAGCATTTCATGTCGAGGTTTTGGCATGAGTTCCCTTGGTATGGGTCGTCTCGTTACACTTTGGTGTTTGGGATGAGTGTGTGCCTTGTGGGTACAGTGGTACATCTCTGATCAGAGTCTTAAATCTTTTCGAAAAGCTGAGCCCACGGTCAAGGAAGGGTTGCATGACATCCCACAGTTAGTTACTTTTAATGAATGTGCATGATGACTTGGCATGTAAGGACTGTTGAGAAAGGAGGAAAAACGTACTCCTCGAGTTATATGATTTTATGATGTTTATATTTAACATTCTGCATGATTAAATTTGACTACACTAAATGCTATAACTGAAAAATGTACTTTTCCGCACTTTTAGCCATTATCATTCATTTGTTATTACCCCACATTATTATTGCATTCTCGGTGGCTTGTTGAGTACTTTTGTACTCATACCCGTTGGACAAACACTTCAGATGATGTCTACTATGAGGACGATGATCTAAAGTAGCGATCCAGTTAAGAAGAAGATCCTGAAGAAGACGTTCGTCATGTCGTATAGTTTTTATAGTTTCTTTTAATTCTACACTTATGTAATAATGTGGTCTGCGAACCACGAATGTTTGCCCGTATGTACGTTGTCGCATGATGAACCTCTTGTTATTATTGTTTTTCTATGGAAATTCAATAATACTCCGATTCGGTAAATTGGGGCGTCACACACACGTGCCCTAGGAAATTTGCTTAGCTCCAATGCAGGTCCTACATTCTTAGAAAAAGAGATTCAAGGTGTGCCAATCAGTTTGACCCTACAACTGATAAGGAAACAGAAAAATATAATCAATAGCATAGCCTATTAGCTATCGAGCCGATGACTGCGATGATGATAGGATATTTGTGGAATATCATGCCGATCAGCCATAGGGCTGATGACCAGGGGTGAAGCAATCGGGTGAGCGAGCCATCGGCTAATAAGATGGGTGATTTTACCACATAGGCCGATCAGTGCTTTTTCAATGGCGAATAAGATATGGCGTTGAATTCAAGATAACCCGTCAGCTTGTACTCTGATAGAAATATATAAAATGTGCTAGATAATATGTCTATATCATGAAAATCATCACAATAACTAAATCGGACATAACCAATACAGTACCTAGTCACGATGATCTTAATAATATATCAAAGTATCGAGCATGCTTTATTAAGATGAACGGTATGCATCATGAAAAATATATAATAGCAAGAGATGTCAGACTTAATCGATGAAGCCTCAAACTACCACACCTAGATCACATCAATTTAAGAGATCAATACAATGCAGCCTTAGACCTAGCTGATACATCGAGAACTATCGACCGTACTATTTTGACGTTCGGGGGTGGCGGGACTCACCTCTTTGCCGGAGATCGAAATGATGCAGCCCAGCTCTGAGTGTCGAACCCCGCCGAGATAAACCTTGGGAATCAAGGGTGGCGATGTGCCGAGTAGTCGTTTGACAGATATGTGTGTGCTAATCTAACTAGGGGTACATATTTATATTCCGGAGACTTGCCATCAAAGTACTATCTTAACAGATTCTAGATTTATCTTCTTTTCATCTTTATCTCCATCGGCTCATCTACATCCGATCATATTGTAATAGCACATATGGGCTTACTTTACCATCTTTGACAACATCTTCTTTTGACTTCTATTGACCGTGTGGCATCTTTGGTGGGCTTGGGCTTTACTAAATCTTAGCGTCAACAGGATGGCAATAGGGTTGATCCCTGATGGGACCCGTTCCCCGTCCACGATACCTGAATGCCAAAACTTCCCTGATCCTCGGCCCCGACCCCGGTCTCAGGGCATTGTTGAACACCTTCCTCGTTCCCCGTCGGGGCTCGAGGACCCGTTGGGTCTACTTTCACTGATTACCAAGAGAGGATCCGACCACATTTAGAAGATATTTGCAAGAGAGTTTACTTAGAATTGGGTATACTTCGCTACAGGCAGTAGAGGATAGCATCGGGGGCTGGTGAGAGGCAGTGTCGGGGACCGATGGGAGGCAGCATCGGAGGCCACCGGGCAGTAGCAAGCGATGAGTTAGCGACATCAGGGACTTCGCCCTTTGGGGCCCATGGGGCTCGCCATTCGTAGTGGTTTGGCAGGTAGAGGGCATGTCAGCGCAGTGGTTTGATGAGGGCAGGGGCGCAACTCATAGGGTGATGCGAGCGCGAGCGATGCTGGCCATCGGGGTAAGCCGTAGGCCTTGCAGTAATGCATTGGTGGTGTGGAGATAGGGTTGGGACTGGGAGGAAAGGAGATGGGTTAGGTTATCTCTTGTATATATATATATGGTGGGGCCCGCATGTCAGTTTCTATTATCGGGCTCCCCAACGGGTAACGGGGATGGGGGAAGATTCCCTGGCCTTGGCCCCACCAGCCTCGATAGGGATTGGTTTTTGCCCACGAACCATCCCCGTGGGGACAAAAAAGGTCAAACCCAACCCCTAATAGGTGAATTCACTATCGGGTATCAGTTATTAGGTCCTCATTGCCATCCCTAACCTCCACTGTCGGCAAGACGATGCTGCTGACGTCCTCGAGGTGATGGACAATGCCGAAGGCAGCCACCCACTTGGAGACCTCTCAATATTTGGTGACGGTGGTGTCCATCATCTTCGCCGCAACCTGAATGAGCTTCAACCAGCGACCTAGGGACTCTCTCGTGACGATAGAAGATGAGGGCAAGACGTATCGTATCGTTCCAAGACATCCTGAAGGGCATAGTCTCGGTCGTCAGGCCCTCATTCTTTAGGCATTCAGCGAGCAAGTGCTCCACTGACGACTTCAGTTCAAGGTTCGAGGCCGAGAGCTTTGAGACCTTCTCTTTGAAGACCGTCTTATTCTCCCAAAGCTTCTTGGCCTCGGCCGCCTTTTGCTCCCAAAGCCTTTCCCCCTCGATAGCTTGCTCCTAAAGACTCTCGGCCTTCGTCACCTTATCCCAAAGCCTTTGAACCTCGGCTGCCAAAGCATCTCGCTAAGCCCAAAGGTTCTCAACTTCAACCTCGAAGGACGCCCATCACCCTTTCTCCCATTGAAACGAGTCTTCTAGGTTCTAAGCCCTCTCATCAAAGTCGGCGAGGTGATCACTGAGCCCTGCAGCCTCACTAGTAAGTCGGCCGCACTCCGCGTCGAAGGAGGCCACAACCCCTTGGGCTAAGATGATGAGCTGTAAACAAGAAAAAGTAAGTAAGAAAAAAAAGAAGGGAAAACACACAAAGACACTCAAACAAAACCCGTAAGAGCACCCTGGCGAAGTACCTGGTAAGCCACCCATTCGATGATGTTTCTCAACTAAACCCCATTCGCTTGGCTTAGCTCGACGACCAGATCGATGTCACCCAAGGACTCGTAGAGTCGATCCAGGGACTCCACTGTCATGCGAAGGCCTAGTCCTCGAGCTAGGAGGGGAGCTTTGTGAACATGCGCTGGATCTCCTCCTGAGAGAAAGTCTCCGAGAACTATGAATCCCCTTGTGAGGCACCCCCTGAATGAGCCTCCTCATCCGACTCAGGGACGTCAACCACCTCGACAGGGCCCTTTCCCTTCGGCTCAACCCTCTCCGCAACGGGAGAAGGAATCTTCAGAGGATTCTCAACGAAGGTACTTATACATAAGCAAAATGCATGTAAAACATATAAACATCGTAGATACCATGGGGTCAACTAAACATACGACCAAGGAAGGGCAACCTACCGACTTCGACACCGTTCAAAGACTTTTGAGGGGAGTCCATGTCTTCAAACATATAGAAGAGACCCCTATGGGGTCCCCCGGAGACCGACGCAGTGCTGCTACCACCTCGGCCACAATCTCTTTGGTCGCGATCTCTTTGGTCACGATCTCATCGTCTGGGGTCACCCCTAGCTGCCTCTAGCATTGCAGCCTCCAGCGTTGAGGTCTTTGGCACTGAAGCCTCCTGCTCTATCACCAAGACCTCAGCCGAGGTCCTCTCCTCAGTCAACAACGAGGGGATGGGCACCTCCTTGGGGGGAGTCAGGATGTGGCCTCGAGACAGTGGGGCTCTTTGGCTTGCGGGCCATCTTCTTCGAGGGAGGTTGTGGGGTCCCCGCTAGACCCTTGTCCACCTTCCTCTTCCTCAAAACAAAGTCTAGGATGTCCAGTTCTGGGAGCATAGGGGGCTTGATCTTGAGGCTACCCTATAAGCGGTTATATCACTCATAGACCCCCACCATCTTGACCCTTCGCTTCTTCTCGTCAGGGGTGGGAGCTCTGAGGACCACCTACTCTGGGGTCAAAACTACTCGCGAGCCTATGCATATGAAGGTACCCTTCAATAAGTATTTTTCGAAAAGAAGTTTGTTAATAATAGCAGGAAGCATACCTATGGAGCCGAACGACGTATCATGGAGAGCACCATCTTGGGTACTCTGGAAGGAGAGGGGCCAGGTGGCCTTCAAGGGAGAAATGTGGAGGGAGACGAACTCCTCCGCTAGATCTCACATACTCATATGGCGGGAGGTGAGGTACATGAGCTAGACGCGAGGTTGAATCGAGCCCACATCCGTTGAAACCTCAACCTCCCCCGGTAAAATATTTGTCGGTGGGACCCTGGCAAACTAGAGTCCAATCCCACCGATACGTAGAACCACTGATAGATCCAGTCAGAGTTCCACCGATCATTGATGGCCTTCGCTATAAGCCATTCGCGTACTCCTTTTGGAGCTGGAAGTTGACGCTCCCGAAGGCCAATACATTCATGGAGACATCCATGTCGTATTGCTTCTTCGGCTGGTAGCTGGACTCATGCATCACTACGAAGACCTCGGCCTGCCCTTCGCACCCCTCAGCCTTCATAGCCCTCATTCAAAGATGGCTAAGCGGGTGACGATGTTCGGAGAGAGTTGTTGCAGGTCCACGTGGTAGAAGCAGAGGACCTTCACCAGGAGCTCCGAAGTGGGGAACCCGAACCCCACGTCGAAGAACGCCTCAAAGACAACTACCTCCCCTTCGCGTAGCTCAGGGATGACTTCATCTTCGGGGAAACTCACGGTGACCCTAGGTTCGAGTCGCTCGTACATCGCTTCCTTCACAGATTCTTCTATGCAGGTAGACCTCTCCAAGACAAAGGTATGCGCCAAGTATTTCTCGGAGAGGGACGGAGGTCTCGTGGGCCATAAACCTTGGCGACACTTGAAGTTCCTACAGTTGCGGTCACCGCTACCGTGACTGCCTATTGCTGGACAAGGTGAGAGCCTGAAGAACTCGGGAGTTGTGCGAAGAAGACAAGGAAGAATGGAAGCATAAGATTGGAGGTAGAAGTGAAAATTGGAGGAGCAAGTAACTTCACGGTAACGGAAGGACCCTACCCTTTATAGGGGCCTAGGACTTGCGCCACAAGCCTCATCGCTATGTCCCTTCATATCCCTCTCGAATTCCCCCACCCGACGCTAGCAGGTGGGGTCAAGATTAAAAAATGGTCTGCTGTAAATCCCACGATATCTGTAGTGGTTGGAATTCTAGGTGTAACATTCCATCAAAAGCGACAGTTCGTAGCCTGAGGCAATCCGCCTGAGATCCCGAGGAAGCACTGGGAAAGCCAAAAAATGTTCGATTATGTAGGTAACGTATGGACATTGAAATCTCTAAACCCCTTCAGGAAGCATAGGAAACGGGTGCCTTGTCACATGACCCCTCTCGTCCAGACCTCTTCGCAACTTAAGGAGTGTTGGAGTAAGTCACAAGGTTCATCCATACTCCAAATTCTAGCGTAGTATTATTTCTTATGTATATTGACCTTCTCACGAAGCAGGTCGTTCGAAGAGACATATTTGAGGGGCTACTGTTGGGGGGAAATAATCCCGTCAGTCAGGTAGATAAGGCAAAAGTTCTGAAGGCTACTTCGGAGCCTATGCGATCAGAGCCCTCCGGCACTTCGATCATACTCCGAACCAAAAGGCTCAGAAGTGTGAGGCGTCAACCCAGCTCAAGGCCGAAGGAGAGGCTCGAAGCCCCTACTAGTGTTGAAGGCTTCGGACGCCGGAGGAAGCTGTTCGGAGCTCCGTCACTGGAGGGGTGCCGCCAAACGAGACGAGATGTTTACTTTACAAAGACTGGCACCACAAGATGGGACAAGACATGTACTTTACTAAGTCGTTCACACATGTTTGTACCATTCTACCCATATGGGATCTCATAAATAGAGTCCACTATGATGGTTGTAACTTAAGGGTAAAGCAGTATTTTTATGCAGATCCATGTCTATAAATATGCCCTTCTTCCACTGTAATGAGGATCTAGATTCAAGTAATCACATATATTTCGCACCAGGCTAGAGCTATTATCCTATTCGGAGGCTCCGCTTGGGTCGAAATGGACTACGATCATTAGCTAAGTTATTTGAGGTCTTTTGAATCTATTAGCATAATCATTTACGCCAACGCATATATTGGTTCTCTCTCCTTCTAAATCTATGACTTGAAATAGATTTTAGCCTTCCTTTTTCTTCGCAAAGTAATTAAGATGGAGCACTAATAAGGACAAAGATATAAGCCATTGAGCTTTTTATTATTATTATTATTATTATTATTATATATTGCTCTAGAATTTAGAGCACATTTATTTTTATTGCAAAATTCGTTCGGTCGTTCACACGCCAAAGGGAAGTGTGACCAACAACCTCTCAGTATTGCGGTTATTAATTTTCTACCAGGATATATTATATAATTCTTGATGTAAAGTTATTGCTAATGCTTAGGGCATCCTAACCCATGACTAGGATGATTTCTATGATATTAAAAGCACCATCACATAGACAAATTATTGACGTGAAAGGAGAGTTAAGGAGGAGAGAGAAGAAAGATGGAGGAAATAATTTCTCATACAAAATATGATTTCTATCACGGATACTAAGGATGAAGAAACTACTCTATATGTATTGGAAGAGTGTAGTAGTTTTTATCAATGATATCCACTCATTTGTGATTAGACAAAGGAGGAAAAATAAATAAAGACAAGAAATCATTCACCGTAAGATAGAATTTTTATAAGTAGTTTCTTAGGAATACCCTCGAGCTTGTTAACATGGCATGAGAACATCATTGTTAGGCAAAGAGCATCAACAGTTCAGCGCAAATGAACTCTGATTTTTTTATATAAATCGTTTTAGCATTTTTTAACATCTTCAACTTTTAAAAATATAACAAACCTAGCCAAGACTCTTTTCTTGCTTTTCACTTACCTTGCCAAGACTCAAGAACATGTGCTTTGTTTCGGACGAAACAAATTAAATATGCAACAAGTTTTCCTAACAAAAAATGAAATCAAGAAATAGGAGACTGTATAATTAATTATATTGGGAATAATATAGAGCGATGGATTTCAAATGCATACATGCACGCCGAAAACGTCTCCCGTTGCGGATAATCAGCGTTGGCAATGGATTGTTCAGTTATATCTGAATAATGTCTACTTTAAAAGTTGTACCCGTCAGATATTAATTCATTAATTACCTCTTTTAATCACTTTTCGGATGAAGTTACTGCTACACACATATACGATGGCTCGTTTTTTCTCCGTAGCTTTCGTCTTGCTCGCATTCGCATTCGTGGTACAATCACTATTATTTTTACATTGTTCATTTGTCATTTTAAAATACCACAATACACACACTGACTATACAGACATGTCCATGCTTTTCAGGTTGAGGTGTCTGCTAGTGCTAGCACGACTAGGGACTTGTACAGACCAGTAATTCAATACGATAAATCAGCACAGATATTGTCCATTTCCAGTATCCGCTTCTTTAGTTCGCCCACTAATTCGATGTATGGGATTTGCAATGTAGGCTGGTGGAGAAGGCTCAGTCCCAACACAAGGTGGCACACATGCATCTGGATTCTTGTTTCCTCTGTTAATTCTTTTTGTCATGTTCGTACTAGTGTCTGAATTCGTGCTGGTTACGAACAGAGTGCCCGGAGAAATGCAGCTACCGTTGCTCGGCGACGAAGCACCGGGAGCCATGCCTGACGTTCTGCAACCTGTGCTGCCAGCAGTGCCTGTGTGTTCCATCAGGCACGTCAGGCAACAAGGAGGAATGCCCATGCTACAACAACCTCAAGAACAAGAAAGGCACTTCCAAGTGCCCCTGAAGATGAAGATGATGGCTTCTTTCGATTCCATCCTGTAGCGTCGTTTGAAATATACAACACGCATTGTTGTGGTCTTACACTGATGAGTTTGACGCGTATTCCAACTATTTTTGTTTCACAGATCATGCATCATCTACGGGCACCATTAGAATTATATCATTTTACACCTTGAATCTGCAAACCTAGTTAAATCCACACTTCTAAGAGGGTGTTTGGTTCCATGAACTAAAATTTAGTCCATGTCACATCGGATGTTTGGACATCAATTTAAAACACTAAACGTGAATTAATTATAAAAATAATTGTAGAATCGAAGGATAATCCGCGAAACGAATTTATTAAGCCTAATTAATCTATAATTAGAAAATATTTACTGTAGCACCACATTGTCAAATCATGGTGTAATTAGACTAATTATCTCGCGAATAATCCACCGATTATAAATGAGTTTTGTAAATAGTCTATATTTAATACGACAGACACTAAAATTTAGTCCTAGTATCCAAACAAACGACTAATATCCATTTTCTATTAGTTAAATTCACACTCATCTGCAGTCGCAACGTTCCGATAAAATATTGTTTGTATTGTAAAATGGCTAATATTCTGTTCTTCACCTTGCAAAACACAAGGCTCACCAATTTGACCTGAAAATACATTTCTCTCAACAGTACTTGGTGTGAAAAACTAACGTCAAACTAGACGACTGGGCAATCAATCAGACAATACATTCTCCAAATAAGATAGGATTTGCAGCATCAGAATGAAGACATAAAGCAGCAAAATAAACAGCATGCAACCATGGTAACAGTGCAAATATCCATCCACCAAAAGTGCTATAACATAACACCAAAGATGCTATCTCTCAGGGACAACTAAAAGGCATAGTAGCACTATTGTATCACCAACAAAGCAAGTCTCAACTCCTAAAAATCATCATACAGCCATGAATCAACAGTTTCATCCTTTTTGCCACTTGGTTCAGCACTCTCGTCAGTAGGACTAGGTGGATCTGGTCCATAATCATCCTCAATAGCTTCATCATCAACCACAAGAGGTTCATCTTCTTCGTTGTCACAAGTTGATTCATCAATGAACCTTGATTTTGAGCTTCTGCACCCACGATGGCCTATGGCCTCAACATCTGTTCTCCTAGATAAGTCAGTACCCCTAGACAGGTGTGGTGAACTGGTGTCTTCGTCCCCATGAATTTGTATCCATGTATGAGCTTCTTCAGCACCCATGTCAACCCATTCATTGTCCCACTGAAAGTCTTCTAGGATTAAAGGGTTACATTTGATACTTTCTCTATTCTGTTTTTCAAACCTTCTTTCAAACATCCGGTTATATCGAATGTAAGCCAAATTATTCCATCTCTTGTATTCTAAATAGTTCCCCTTTTTCCTATGGATCTAGAACAAACATAGGAATAGTATTAGATCAGTTGTTGCTTCCTAACAACATAGACCTCATATGCTGATATATCATCAATTATACTTAGTTACTTACAGACTCAAAGGCTCTATAATCACACTGATAACCCGAGGACGAACAACAAAGTCCAACGATACGTATGGCAAGTGCTTGAAGCTGATAAGCATGGTTACCATAGAAATGCCACCAATAATCTGAAAAGTCAGGAACCAACTGATGTTAGAAATGACTTGAAAACAAAATTAGCTATACATTGGATTGCTGACATAGAAGTTAGTGATACTTACAAGGAGACAATATTTTTACTTGTTCGATTGCTGACTTACGCCCAAAGAAATTCTCCCTGTTCTCGTATTGGTTAGCTAGGACACTTATATTGGCTAGCAAATCATCATCAACAACCATTTTTCTAAGCACACCATCAAATATCATCCGTAGCTTGGATGCATATGCATGATCATCTCTTTTTATGTCAAAATATATGCCTGGATTCAAATACATTGCAGCCTCATACAATCTTTGCTCACTTTGTTCTGCCCACCTCTGCTTGATAATATCCATCACTTTGTTGAGTATTCCTGGCTTGCTTGCAAAAGAGTCATTAAGTTTCTTCTTGGCAAGATCCATTCCCACATAAAGCTCTGGCATTGCTGGCCTCTCATCACTAATGACTGTCCTCAACAAAAAAAGAACCGGTTGTGATGCACTAATGCAATCTTTCACCACACTCCAAAAGGTGGTAGAAAGTACAATGTCATGCACTTTCTTGCCTGTCTCTGTGCTTGATAATTTGGACCTGGACCAATCATCATTAACAAAGAGGCACCTCAATGCATCTTTATACTTGTACAACCTCTTCAAAGTGAGGAAAGTTGTGGAAGAACGAGTAGCTGTCGGTCTCACAAGATCCTTCCCGCCTATCTTGTCCTTCATGGCAAGAAGAAGCCTCCCATGCCTGTAAACAAAGGTGGTCACATGCTTGGCAAGTTTGATATGCTTCTTAAACTCTTTCAATTTCCCAATGTCCTCCAACATAAGGTCCAGACACTGGGCAGCACAAGGGGTCCAAAATAGAGTAGGAATCCTCTCCATTAGAAGTCTAGATGCCGCCTTAAAGTTAGCATCATTTTTTGTGACAATCTGAACAACTTTGTCCCTACCAACAACCTCAATCCTTTTCTCTATCAAGTCTGCTAACATGACTGCATCAAGTGATTGTTCAGTCACATCAACAGACTCCAAGAAGAAAGTCCCTTGAGTACTATTGATGAGAAAATTAACCAGGTGCATTCTCTTCCTTTGATCTGTCCATGAATCTAGCATGAGTGTGCAACGGCCACGCCTCCAATCCTGCTCATGCCTCTCCCTCAACTTGTGTATCTCCTTTACGGCATTGTTCAGGAGAGGCCCCCTCATTTGATCAATGCTAGGAGGCTCATATCCATGTCCAAATTGCCCAATGGCCTCGGCCATAACCTCAAAGCTCAGTGATTTAATTGCCTCCAGTGGCACCCCACACTCATAGAAAAAATTGGCCACATACCTGTGCACCTTCTGTCTTTCCTCCTCGCTCCTGGTGCACTGCCTCTCATAAACGATGAAATCAGGCGTGAGATCCCAACAATCTATTAGCTTTGTTTTTTCAGACTCTGGTGCAGATTCAGAAAGAGAGGATTGCTTCCTCCTTTTGTTGGAAGACTCATAACTTGGATGAACAGAGCTCTCTGATGATGCTTCCTGCTCTGACATTGGGAAACCTTGTTGCCTCTGCCTTGAAATATCAGAAAAATAATTTGGATCAACACTCTCTAGTGTTAATCTAGTTCATACAAAAATGAGTTTTCCTGCAGAAGAGGAGGAGGAGAGGGAAGAACGGACGAGTGACGACACCCACCGGGCAACCGGGAGGAGTTAGCAACGGCGACGGATGACCTACGTGGGAGCGGGGGTTCGCGTGCGAGACGGATTCTCCAGCGAGCAGCTGACGGCGACGTGGTGGCGGCGGCGGCTAGGGTTACCTTACCCGCCTGCGCCCCCTCTCCTCCCTCTGCGTGGAGGGACCGTGAAATGTGCTGCTGCAATCTTCATGAGATACCTGTGGCGCCTTAAGGGGATCAGCAATCCGGCCGCCATGGCGTCCATGGCAACGCCATGGCGTCCATGGCAACGCCTCAGACGCCACGGGCACTGCCATTCCTGAGCAGAGCGGCCGCACCACAGTGAAGCAAAGTTTCTCTTTTTTTTCGAGGAAAGCAAATTTTAGCTTTGGTTGTGTTACATGCAAAAAAATCTACTCAAATCACTGTGTGAATTATTCAATCCAATTATCCAATCTCTCTTATATAAACCGCAAACTCTCTTGGATTAGCAGTAGCTGGGATGATCATGGAAAGCACAGGCAAAGCTTCAATTGTTCAACACAAGCTCCACACAGATAAACCATCTTAGCAGTTTAACACTAAAAAAAGGCAAGATCAGGAATTTTTTTTGCAAAATTTTTAGTATTTATATATGTATGCGTGTGTTTTAATTGGGTTAAAATATGCTCAATAATTTAATAGTTAGTCCAATAATCTATTTTTCTAACTAGCTAACTCTATTCATCTTCTCTCGTATATTCCTAATAGTCAACGAATATCGCTACGTCATTACATACTGCTGAAAAAATAGTATTTGTTTCATATAATTCTATTATAGTTTTTAGTCCTTTTAAATAAGTTCCTGGAAAAATAAAAAATCATCTTGTTATATGATAGTCTACGATGTATTTTTCTATGATTTGTTATAAAAGTGCCACAAAATTTCTTATGTTGATTTGATCTCCATATTAACTGTGAAAGTTGCCTGTTTGAGTGTGGTATAAGTAAATTTAACTATCCTCTATAGAAGATATTTTATTGGTATCGTCCAATATAATTTGTTAAACATACACACTGGTCACAAGGTGTAAACCACCACCTTGGTGGTTGGCATGGCAGTCACGACGACGTCTACTAACTACTACCCTATCTAGATGGAAGAAGTTTAATTTTTCTTATGTTTTATCATTATTCCCTAGAAATTATATTGGTTCACTATGTTGAGAATATGATATAAATTATTTTGATATATGTCCAATACAACAATTACCGTTTCTGCACCTTTTAAAAGCACATTACAAAGTAAAGACCTATTGTACTCAAGACTCTCTATTGAAACATACATGTGCAGTTTCTAGTTCTGAAGATTGAAACTAACTTTTCATCAAACCAAACGTCCTCAATTGTTAACAAGTTCATTTCACAAAATCGCAACTTACCTTGGTGGTAAACTAAAACTGTCATTTTGCTACAAGTTTAAACGAGGATTTCAGTTAGCTGTGACATTAGCACATGAAATTTTCTCAAGACAGCAACTCTTTTGATGTCCACGCAAGCAGTCCGAGAATACGTATGATCCGCTCAGGCTTGAATGATGCATGGAAGCTTGTCATTCCATACAGGCTACTATTCATTTTCCTGTCTCTATTTAGACCAGTGCAGATAACATCTATTTTCTCAATACCATTCTTCTTTTGTATATATATTTAAATATTTGGTAATTGTAACATCATAAAAATTTCAAACAGAACAATTGTGAAAACCAAAAATTCAAAACCAAATTTGAATTTAAATATTAAGTTTAAAGTCAGAAAGGCTTAGCAATTTAAAACCTTGAGTTAAAACTTAGAATTTTGAAATTTATAAATTTTATTGGATTCATTAAGTCCAGTTTTATTTTATAAAATTATTCTGAATTTTTTGGAGATTCAAAACCATATTTCAAAATTCAAAACATATTTCTGAATTAAATTTATTCGAAAAGGATTTTTAAACCTTAGCGGGCCGCAACCTCGAATCCCCTCCGCCGGCCCAGTCCGGCCCACCTCCCTCGCTCTCTCTCTCTCTCTGGCGCCCCGAGCCCGCCTGTCAGCGCCGCGCGCCCGAACGCCCGTGTCCCCCTTGCTCTCTAACAGCTTGGTCCCGCGCACTAGCCTGCTCCCTCTGCCATCATGGCCCCACCTATCAGCTGCCTTCGCCCCAACCGTCTTCACCCTTCTTCTCCTGCGTGGCGCCACCGTAACCATCTCCCCGCTTTCGCCGACGCCTCCCCGCCCCTTTTGGAAACCCTCCGCCACCACCATCTCGTGCTATTTAGAACGTTGTGTCCGCCCCTACAACTGTTTTCCGCAGTTGCGCAACGCCCTCACTGAATTCCACCGTAGCGCAATCCTGGTCCACCGCCCCTACATCCGCCTCCAGCTGCTGATTGCCATCGCCGGTGACCGCCTCCATGCTCGTCGTCCGTAGCCCCAGGTACCCTGTCGCCCATGCGTCCCCGGCACCGTCCTGGTTCATGTTGCCGGCCGCCGAAAGCCCATCCCCGCCGTTGACCCGAGGAGTTCTGCCACCTCTACTTGTCGCCGGTCGTCGCCAGCTATCTCTGGTCAACGTCTCTGGTACCATCAGATCCCCCTTCCCCTCCTGTTTCCATTTTCACGTTCACCTAGGGCATTAGACCACCGTCATCGCCGTCCTATTGGCGCCGAGGATGAAGCCCCCCGCTTCGCTCGTGTCGGACACGTCGTCGACCGTCGAATCTCGTGTGGACCGCTAGGATTAGAACCCGAGATCAACGCCCCAGATTACTTTGACTTTGAGTTGACTGGTATCAGTCGATCGTGGTCATCATCTGTCACTTAAATGCCAGATGCGATATGGAGCGTCTGTCTCGTACCCGTTCGTGTGATATATTCTTAGTCGTTCGTTATAACTTGAGGGTGTGTTTGGTTGAGCTCTGACTGTGAAAAAAAGCTGTTGTGGGCTATGGGTTGTAGAAAAGCTGATGTGGGATGTTAGCTGTGAGAAAGCTGAAAGCTGTTTGGCTGAAACGACTGTGAAGCTGCTTTGAGCTGTGAGCCGTGTAAAAAATTCAATTTATGAAATTTTGTATGGTTGTATGAAATTTGAAATGTCAATTTATGAAATTTTGTATGGTTGTATGAAATTTGAAATGTCAATTTATGAAATTTTATATGGTTGTATGAAATTTGAAATGTCAATTTATGAAATTTTATATGGTTGTATGAAATTTGAAATGTCAATTTATGAAATTTTGTATGGTATGAAATTTGAAATGTCAAGTTATGAAATTTTGTATGGTTGTATGAAATTTGAAATGTCAATTTATGAAATTTTGTATGGTTGTATGAAATTTGAAATGTCAATTTATGAAATTTTGTATGGTTTTATGAAATTTAAAATGTCAATTTATGAAATTTTGTATGGTTATATGAAATTTGAAATGTCAATTTATAAAATTTTGTATGGTTGTATAAAATTTGAAATATCAATTTATGAAATTTTGTATGGTTGCGAAGCCAAAAGCCGCAAAAAGTAGGTCTGGAGGAGCTTTCACATTTACACTGCATCAAAAGATGTTTTTACTAAAAGCCACCGGTTGGAAATATACCCTTTGGTTTGACTTTTGGCTTCCAGGAAGCATAAGCTGCTTCCGAAAGCCAAACCAAAGGGACCCTGAATCCCCCGCCTCGCTCGTAGCCGCCGGATCTGGATCTAACGGTCCAGATTGGCCCGGTCCACGCGCACAGTACCTGGGCTCATGGTGGACTCGGTCTGTTGTGGAACAGGGCTGTTTTAATTTTAAAAATAATTCTAGAAATGGTTTAAAACTTTGAAAATTCACAACTTTTGCATTTTAACTTCAAATTTGTTCATTCAAATTTCAGAAAATTCATAAAATTATTCTCTACACATTGGTTCACTTTATTTCATTGTTTGTACTGTTTTAATTGATTGCTCCTCTTTTTCTCCTCGGTTTGCGTGTTAAATAGAAGTTGACAACGTTGAAGACCAAAACTTGCCACTTGAAGACTAGTACTAGTACTTTTAGGAGCAAAGCAAGTTACAAACCCCTCCTTGAGTATGATTTATCCCATGTTTTTAAATATTAATGCTATAAAACATAGGTATTAATTGCATCAGTAGATCAACATAGCACTTTACAGTTATTGCTAGCTTACTTCCTGTTGTGTAAACCCAAACCATGCTTTGTACTATCTTTTCCTTGTCGCCTTGTCAAGTTTAGTAGTTAGTGCTCTAAGTACTAGCACGTTTATGATGCCTCGCTTATAATTATTATAACATTATTAGCTAGGGCTTTGAAATCTTTGATATATGTCTCAACTTATTGTTATTATGAGAAAAACTAAAAACTTGAAAGATGATAAAGTTATAAGCATGGTGGGTCCCGTGTGCAAGCTAGGGCATTGGTGGTCGCACCCGGGGTACTATAAGGATCGATCTGCGGGATCTGTTGCGAAGCAAACTCGTACTAACCATAAGTTGAATGGGTAAGACCTAATCTAGAGTATGGTTCATTTCATCGTGATGTACCAAGTCGAGGAGGCAAGTTCATCAGTTATGAGTTTCCCTTGGGATGGCTTTGTACTGACGAGGCACAAATGGGGTCTACGTCTACCAATCGGGATCAGCCCATGTTTTTCGTGTGTGATTCAAGTGGAGTGTCGACGAAATCTAGTGTGGTTTTTATCTCGCTGAACCGACTCATATTAAAGGTTTTGGCATGAGTTACATCGGGGTGACGTGGTGTCATATCGACACACTTTGGTGTGCGGGAATGTGCCTTGTGGGTAAAGTTGTATACCTATGATCAAAGTATAACCTTTTTGAAAAGCCATGCCCACGGTTATGGGCAGCCATGTGATGTTCTCCGCGGTTAGATGTTTAATGCAAGTGTGAATGTTGTGTTATGAATGGGATGGTTTGAATTGTGTGAGTTGGCACAGGTGTGCAACTCGAGGTAGTGGAAGTCTTTACTTATTCAAGTTTTATTTATTTACATTCATGCTTAGAACTTGATATCACAACATATTTAATCTTTACAAACCTGCTTTTATGCAAAACAAGCCTAATTTATGTTCTTTTGTTATTAATCCTTTATTATATGTATATTTGTGGCTTGTTGAGTACGTCCGTACTCACCCCCGTTGACAAACACCTTCAGATGCTGTGTATCAAGACGATGATCTGGAATGAGCTGTCCCAGTCGAGGAAGGAGTCGTGGGTCAAGATGTTCACCAAGACGTTTCCATTTCTTTAGTTCGCTTTTGTAATAATTATAGTCTATGAGCTATACTTTGTTTTTGTATTATTCGTTGTCTCGCAAAGAACATCTTGTAAGATTTGATTTTCATAATGAGATTTAATAAAGCTGAATCATGAGATTTCATGCTGTTACAGTGGATGATCTTTGTAAGGATGAATTAAATATTAAATATTACAAACCTAATAAATAATTTAGAACAAATGGTCTAACTAATACAAATTTGTCGGAAAATGGTAATTGCTTTTGAAAGCGTGATGCAAATAATTCACTATACCAATCTGGCCAATAAACTGAAAATAAAACCCAACTTAATCAAACATGCATGCATATATGTAATGAGGGTCATATGCCCCAAACCTCAAGCTGTGTATTAAAACTGATATATAATGATGTGTATTTCACTTTCACCCTTAGCTTTAGCATATACCAACTGAACATTCTCCCATAGCCACCTGAAAGCTAGATGCTAACCACTGTAATCTTCAACTATGTGCCTATGTTGCTAATTCTTTTATTGTCCGTAGGAATGACTAAACTGCTTAACACGTCAGGAATCACTACTCGTCTACACCCATGTATATTCTGCCAATATATATATATATATATATATATATATATATATATATATTCAATCTCAAGCACCTGCATGGCATATTCTCTCTTTTTTCAGGCTAAACAACTCTACTTAAGCAGCAAGATACAAATGTAAGAAGCAAAACCAGACTAGCTTGAGCTAGCTACCACAGTAGTGATCAGTGTGCCTCAGTGTGGTCAGTAGAGGTTAGCTTCCAGCTCGATGACGATGGCCATGGCTGTTGCTCTCGCTCTCCTGGCTGTCATGCTGGCCGCGCTCTCGTGGTGCGTGAGTCCGGCCACCGCAGAGCTCACGCGGCTCGAGCATCCGGTGAAGGACGGCGCGCCGCTGCGCCTCCTCGTCGTCGGCGACTGGGGCCGGAAGGCCGCGTACAACCAGTCAAGGGTGGCACAACAGGTCATCACTTCTTGATCTGCATCAGCACTTGCTCCTTGTTAATTTAGTGTGGAGATGAACAACAGTTCTCGCTATATCAGAGTTTTTTTTTTCTTTTTGCGGGGAGTTAGATGGGAGAGGTAGCGGAGGAGATGGAAATCGACTTCGTCGTGTCGACCGGCGATAACTTCTTGGAGGACGGCCTCGCCGCCGTCGACGACAAGGCGTTCCACGAGTCCTTCGTGGATGTCTACACGGCGCAGAGCTTGCAGAAGCCATGGTACCTTGGTAATTAACATGTAACTTGATTGATTACCATTTGATGGTAGAAAAAATATTGAATTTTATACATTTCAATGTGTTTAGATAGCTAGTAAGTAAGAATTGTGGTTTTTTTTTCAGTTCTGGGAAACCATGATTACAGGGGAGATGTGTTAGTACAGCTTGACCCGGCTTTGAGGAAGATAGACAGCAGGTTCATCTGCATGAGATAGATCCTTCATTGTCAGTGCAGGTGAGTATACACTACAATCCAGAACAAACCATGTTTCTTGTCTGAAAATGCAGCAAGAAACATATAATTGCTGCTACATATTCTTAATCAAACGGTTTAGATAACAGTTGTAGTTCATTTTCCTTAAAGTATTCATGCATAATCTTACGCTTGTAATAACAGAATAAATTATTTTCACGTGAGTACTACCGATTGAAATATAAACAGTGAACATACCAAATCCTCAATATATAAATCTTATTAGTTAACTACAACATATAAGTCTTATTAGTTAATTAAGAAGGGACAACACAATAACGCATGAAAAGTACTAAAGTAGTAAAGTTAGAAAGCATCGGAATTTATTTCAATTTATTTTTAATGTTTAATATCCGATACGTTGTTGATATTGTATCATCTGCGTATCGGAGTATCGTTGTGTATCTGGTACATATCAAATACGGAAAACGTGGGAATACATATATGGGAACGTGGGTTGAGCCTAACATACTATGTCATTTGAATTGGTGGTATGTTGGTGTTGTGTTGAAAATATGATTAAGAGTTGATCAGTTTATTATGTGTTACATGATTAAATTGTCTAAAGTATAGCTCATGATATAAAAAGACATTATATATATGTACATATGGTGAATTATTTCGATATGAAATTCACCCAAAACAACTAGGTCGAAAGAAAGGTCGTTATACTTGTCCCTATGAGGAGATAAACTGACTGAAGTAAGACAAATGAATTTCCCGTAATGCAGCAGCGGATGAGTATGAGCGTATATACTGCTAGAAAATCAGGCTGAAGGAATGGTAACTATCGTTGATGCCACCGAGGTCCTTGAGCTACTGCTCAGATTGGTGTGAGCGAAGGGAATAGTTGACGCTAGAGGAGTAAAAAAAAGTAGAAAACACTTCATGCGAGCTAGGATCATCCGATGACCATTTGGTGGGACACACGAGGAGGTAAGCAAATTGCATGTGACTCTGACGTGGAAACCTTGGCCATCAAGGTAACCCACAACGTTTATATATATGAATATGCCACGAGGTGCTTAAGCTACTGCTCAGATCGGTGTGAGCAAAGGAAATAGTTAAGACTAGAGGAGTAAGAAAAATAGAAAATGCTTCATGTGAGTTGGGACCCTCCGATGACCATTTGGTGGGACTCATGAGGAGGTAAGCAAATTGCAGAGCAAATTGTATGTAACTCTGACGTGGCTGGCCATCAAGATAACCCACGATGTTTATATATATGAATATGAATATGTGGTGATATCAATATTCAGGAACAGTAAAAGCAGAGACGACTGAGGAAATTTACAACCTGTATTTTTTTTTCGTTAGGAATTGTGGATTTGTTCTTTGTCGACACGACTCCGTTTCAGCTCAAGTACTGGACTGATCCTGGAGAAGATCACTATGACTGGAGGGGAGTCGCGCCACGAGAAGCATACATCGCCAATCTCCTCAAGGTGCAGTTTGCAGTTTGTCTGATCAAAATCGACCGCGACAAGAAAAGTTCTCCTCTTTGCATCGATCTATCTATAGCACTCTACAATGAGATGGCGTCTCTGCAATCGTCTAGGATGTTGATGCTGCAATGAAGGAATCGAGTGCAACATGGAAGGTGGTTGTGGGGCATCATACCATGAGGAGTGTGAGCGTCCATGGAGACACCCAGGAGCTCCTCCAGCTTGTTGGCGCACGGAATGCCGTTCGCCCGTCTCGGATCACTCTCACACGCACTCGCTTGCCGGTGGCTCAACGAAGAAGATGAACAGTACACTGTAATGGCGACGAACGCCCCAGCCGCGCTGTGGCCTGTATGTTGGCTCTGTTATTTCATCGGATCGAGCAAAGATTACACAAGGGGTGGCGGCTCTTATAGCCCACGGTGGAGCACACCTCCACGACTCCGGCTTCCACGCCATGTCCTGCACTTGCACACGCGTCTGTGAACGAGCGAATCGTTCCCCGAACGACGCGGCCACGCCCAACAGCCATAGCGACAGTCACGCCACCGTTCCAACAACCCTGACCGAGTCCCTGTACTCGCGCTCGCTCAGCCTACCACGCCACCCGAGCCAGCCCGAGCTTGCAGCTCCTTTGCACCAAGCTCGCCGGCTGTGGCGTTCCCGCGCCAACGGCGCACACGCTCGCCGAGCTTCACGCACGCATGCACTAACCTGCATGATGTCAAGCTTAACTCTAACAAACTCCCCCTAAGCTTGACATTGCGCACCTCCATCTTTACAGCAGCACAGGATCCTCACCGGCGTCCGCGAGAAACGCCGTCTCCCGCGCCGCGTGCACCACCATTTCCACCGCGCCTCGCATTGCAGCCGTTCGCCTTGATCCGCACAGTCCAGCCACTACGTCCGCGTGACGTCCACGCGCTCCGGACGACCCGGCCTCTCCTTGTGCGTCGAATGGCTTTAGCCTACCTTCCTTCGCCATCTCTGAACGATCAGCACCCGCGTGGTCACCAGCGCGCCGGCGCGCTCACCACGCGCAGCTCCCGCGCGCTCTCTACACGTACCACACGTGTGCGCCTGCCTCGCTCTGCACACACACGCACGAGATCAGGCCCTAGCGCCCCACACGCCTGTGCACGACACAACTCCAACCGCGTTCATGGCGGACACGCACTCACGCCGCGCTCATGGCGCTCACACATCGCGCGCACAACGCGCACACACGCGTACACGCACGCACACCGCGCTCAAGCGCGTCTATTTCAACACTCACCCCTCTAAACGCGACGTGGCGCTGCCCGCTCGCCGTCGTGACCCGATGACGTCCACTGCTCAGAGCAGCGCCGGCTCCTCCTCTACGCCAACAAGGAGCGCCGCCTTCTTCGTCGTGGTAGCCGCGCTGCACGTCGTCGCCCCGCGCCACCATCTTCTTTCTCAGCGACACACGCCGAACTTCGTCTTCTCCACCGGCGACTCCCTCAGTGACACACGCCGAGCTTCTCCGCCAGCGACTTCCTCGCCACGGCCGCGTTCACGCGCTGCGTCGTGCCCGCGCGACGCGCTCGCCAGCATGACCCGAACGCGCGCCCAAACGCCCGGCGACCTTGCCGCTTCTTCTCCACTGGTGACACGCCGCCACGCGTGTCCAGCAGGATCGACACACGATCCACTGCCGCAACGCCTCCATTGGTGATCACGCATAGGTCGACACACAGCCGAACGAACTCGCCGCACCATCATCACTCGACGCCATCACTCCGCCGGCCACCATCAGCGCGCCTCCGACGAAACCGGCTCTGATACCAATTGTTGGCGCACGGAATGCCGTTCGCCCGTCTCGGATCACTCTCACACGCACTCGCTTGCCGGTGGCTCAACGAAGAAGATGAACAGTACACTGTAATGGCGACGAACGCCCCAGCCGCGCTGTGGCCTGTATGTTGGCTCTGTTATTTCATCGGATCGAGCAAAGATTACACAAGGGGTGGCGGCTCTTATAGCCCACGGTGGAGCACACCTCCACGACTCCGGCTTCCACGCCATGTCCTGCACTTGCACACGCGTCTGTGAACGAGCGAATCGTTCCCCGAACGACGCGGCCACGCCCAACAGCCATAGCGACAGTCACGCCACCGTTCCAACAACCCTGACCGAGTCCCTGTACTCGCGCTCGCTCAGCCTACCACGCCACCCGAGCCAGCCCGAGCTTGCAGCTCCTTTGCACCAAGCTCGCCGGCTGTGGCGTTCCCGCGCCAACGGCGCACACGCTCGCCGAGCTTCACGCACGCATGCACTAACCTGCATGATGTCAAGCTTAACTCTAACACAGCTTCTCCTTCCTGTGCTCAAGGTAACACTGATAAAAACCAGTGCAATCTCCTTCCCAGTGGCTAAGCATTCGAATATGCAACGAAACATAAGACGATTTCAGGAAAACAACGTCGATTTCTACATCAATGGGCATGATCACTGCCTGGAGCACATCAGCAGCAGGGACAGGTACCCTAAAAGCTTATGACACATTAGAAACAGGGGTTTCAGAGCCTCATGGTGCTCTCCTTTCAGTCCAATTCAGTACTTCACCAGTGGAGGCGGCTCCAAGGCGTGGAGAGGCATCTTTCAAGAAAATGAAGACCAGCTCGAGTTCTTCTACGACGGGCAAGGGTTCCTGTCGCTTGAGCTCAACGAGAACAAAGCTCGCTTCGCGTTCTACGACGTTTACGGTGAAGCCTTGTACCACTGGAGCCTCAGCAAGGCAAACCTGCTGCAGGTGCAGGCCTCTGCTCGGGTTACTGAAGAATGAGAGAGGCTGGGCACAACAGAACACTTTCACATACAGTTTGGTGTAGAGATCTACAAAATATTCTGCTTAGCTACATGATCCTCCTTATAAAAATATGTCACTCTTATGCTTATGAACACTAGATTTGCTATGGATTACCAAATGATCAGCGCGGAACAGGGAAAGAAGGCATGTGATCTGAATGAATGATATGATGCTTCATGCATCAGTGCACATAAATGAGCATTATGCATACCAAACATGCAGCAATGCAGCAAATTATTCAAGGTATATTTGGTTCAGATTTTTTAGCCAGCTTCTTGGCTCGGAAGCTGGAATCTGAACCAAACAGCTTTTTTGGTCACCCAACTTTTCTATAATCTGTAGATTCTCATAATATAAATTTAAAAGCCGGTATAACTTAGATTTTACAGATTCTTAGTTCAACTTTGAATGAATATTACCTATCATGCTATTAAAACATATTAGTTCATGTAAAATTTTAGTAAATATATAATTTTAGTGTAATTTAAAAATATATAATTTTAATATAAACATTATAAAATTTCATGATTAGAATGATTTACATGTAAAATTACACATTAATAATATAACTAAACATCACGAACTACCAAAATATAAATCCGCAATTATTCCAACCAAACTGCTTCTCAGCTTTTCTACAGCTCCCAACAGCTTTTCTATAGCTCATAACTTATAACAGCTTTTTCAGAATCTACAGTTCAACCAAACACCCTTAGTCATGTAGCAATTACTCTTCTTATAAACTAAGCAACATGTAGTAAAGTTTCTTTGGATCGCTTTTCTTCGCATTATCACGATGTGTAAGCGGCTGTCATAGTTGCTTTGCTTCTCAAGCTATAGCTTATTATCTTTTAGGTGATGGCGCGCATGTTTGCACGGCATTGGATTTGACCTGTCGCCATGTCGTCAACTTGATCAATAGACCTTTCCTTTTATACACGTGGGACACGATTTTTTTAATAATATTTTTTTATTAAAAATTTCAAATATGGTAAGCAAATTAAAAAATTCAAAAATAACCTTCTATCGACAGATCAACGTCCGATCTATCTAGATCGACACATGATCTATCGACAGATCAACGTCCGATCTATCTAGATCGACAGATGATCTATCGACAGAAGTCTGTCGGCTGCCATGTTGGGGCCAAGGTGAAGAGGCGCGGTGGGGGCAGCACGACGGCCGTGCGTGGAGCTCGAGGCACGTTGTTAGAGTAATCTTATATTTAGGAGTACGAAGGACAAGCTAGCTTTGCATGTCGTTGAATGTGAGTTAGGGGACGTAATAACATGCATGCACATTAGCTAGAGAGTTAATTGTGTGAGAAATCAAAGTGAATGCATGCAACCGTGAAAAGATTTAATTATATGGGCATGCAAGTGACACTACCAGAAAACGAAAATTCGCCGAGTGCCAATGATTTTGCCGAGTGTAATATTTTGGGCACTCGGCAAACTACAAATACTCGGCAAACTAATTATTTGCCGAGTATTTTTTAAAAATACACTCGGCAAAGCCTCGATACTAACGGACGTCATGGCGTCGTGCTTGTGCGGCAATTTTTTTTTCACTGGTTTGCCGAGTGTTTTTTGAAAAACACTCGGCAATATTGCCGAGTGTTTTTCAAAAAACACTCGGCAAACAATTTTTTTAAAAAAATTGTGTGAAACAATGTTTCAAGTCTATGTGGTATTTGCAATTTCGTTTTAACTTGAATTTTTTTCTACACTTACAATACAACATATATTATCCCTTGTAAAAATTTCATAATTTTTTAGGGCAGTTAGCTATTTTTATTAATTAAGTATGTTTGTAGTATTTAAATTGAAACAAGTGAAATTTGAACTACAAGTGTCTAAAATAATGAACCAAAAAATATAGAAAAATCATATTCATTTAAAAATTTAAAATAATGATAGGGTATGTAGATATTGTGATAAAAATTTAAAAAAAAAATAAAAAAGTTATCATGTAGGATGTTAAGAAATCGGAGATTTTTCGAGGAGGAATTAGGGTTGAGAGAATAAATGGGTTATGTTTGAAAGTAAATTTATGGTTAAATCTTTATTTTAACTTGAAATTTTTTGTATAATTATAATTTTGAGTATATTTTTAGTCCTTACCTATTATTGTTTCACAAATTTTATCAAGGAAAAGTATGAAAAATGAATTTGACAAAATTTAAAAAATAATAAAGAGTTTGCCGAGGGTCACCTATCTAGCACTCGGCAAACATCCAATTTTTTCCCAACCACGCGCTCAGATCGGTGACGGTGCGAAAAATTTCGCATCGCGCTAAAAAATTTTCGCCCCCGCGTGCAAATTCACCCCTCACGCGCGTTAATTTTCCCTAGCCTTTAAAACCACCCTTTCTCCTCTCCACCGGCTAGTCTCCTATCTCTCCCCTCTGTCGCCGCTTACTTTCCCCGCCGCCTCTAGCTCCCGCCGTCGCTCCCTCCTTCTGCCATAGCAGCTTCCTCATTCGCCACCAGCGGCGGCATGTGTGCGCTCATGAAATGGCCGCATCATGGCAACGCCGACCTTCTCCTTGCCATCATGCAACAAAAAAACTCCGGTATGGTCCTGATTCTTTCTCTTCCATAAAATGGTGCACAACGCCTTGAAATGTGGTAGCCAAGAATACTGCATCATTCAACTCTTCGTGATTTCTCCATGTGAATACAAATTTATCTTCTTTATTCCATTATCTAAAAAACAAATTTGCCTTCGGAGATTAACTTGTGTTAGCTGGCTGTTCTTTTCTTCCTTGTTTTTTCTGGTACGAAGTTCTGGTGCATTTCGTTGTTTGCAGGGATCTGTGTGAGCGGCATAAGAATGTGTTGAGCCGGAAGTCGGACGCGCATTTTGTAGCATTTTCTATTCTGAAATGTGATGCTAAAACTTCATAATATCTATAAAATGTGATGCATTTTGTATTCTGAAATGTGCATTTTGCATTCTGAAATGTGGAATTTGCCGGTGCAAGATTGCATCCTGCCAAATGTTTTTTTAATTACTGGGTAGCTTCTTTGCCAGTGTTAACACTCGGCAAACACCCAAACGTCCGTTTACATTAGCACCATTTTTTTTGCTGCCGTTTCATTGCTTTTTTTTTGCCGAGTGCCCGATAAAAAACACTCGGGCAAACAAGTGTTCGCCGAGATAATATTTGCCGAGTGCAGTTCGCCGAGTGTGGCACTCGGCGAACCATTCACCGAGTGTAAAAGAGACTTTGCCGAGTGCCTTAAACACTCGGTGAACAATGTCTTTCCGGTAGTGTGAATCCATGCAACCATGAAGGTGCACGTTGGCTTGGATAGTGGCTGAGTGAAGTATTGCTGGGAGTTATGCCTTGTATGTAGGAATGTGATTAGTGGAGGAGCTATGAGTGTGCTTCAACTGAATTGAGGGTTTGTGTCTCTTTGTGTGTATTTAAACCAGTGTAAGCAACCTTTGTTGGTGTGGTGTGTTGTGAGAAAATACTAGATGCTCGTGTGGAGTGCTAAGTGCTTTTTATCCTTGAGTGAGTTTTTCTGTTAGTTTTTTCTTCAAAGTACAAACAACGTCCGGGTTCTTGTGATCTGCCACAAGTGTAAGAGTGAGCTGGGCCAACACACGCGCGAGGCAAGATCTGTCGGCGTTGATTTTTTTTAAATGCTCTATCAGCAGATCATCTATCGATCTACTCAGATCGGTAGATGATCTACCCGATAGATGCCAACATGACAGTCAAGTGACCTCTATCGGCAGATCATCTATTGATATGTCTAGATCGATAGATGATAAATCGATAGAGGGTTATTTTTTATTTTTTTTAAATTTGTTTACCATATTTGATTTTTTTAAAAATAAAAACATATTATTTTTTAAAAAAGAAATCCGGGGACACCGTATCACCCGATCCAAAGAAGCTATCCCATTAAAGTTTATAATTAGAAGCCTATAAATAGGTCCTTAAGACTCTAATCGGATCACACCATTTCTGAATTTGAGTAGCACAAATCATCTCTTTCTTTAGTGTCATTTCCGTTGTTTATGTTGTTTCTCTAGGGATAGTCACTATCAAACCTCCACCTATGGGAGGTTGTGTAGAATTGTAGAGAAATAATATATTGTATTGATTGTGAGATATGATAATTACATTGATCCTTAGGGGTGGTATATATAGGATACATGTGAAATGTGAAGAGATAAGAACGATGATTACAAATAAGGCAAGGGGAGATAGAATCAAATCCTAACTAATCTTATCCCTAACATATACGTTAACATCCCCCACAGTCAGCATGAGCGGTGCCGGACTTTGGCTACATTGACCATAGCTACCTTACGTGGCTATCTCGACCACAGTTTCTCCAGCTCAATCGCTTTTGGCTACCTTGACTACGGCATAAAAGGGATATCGTCATTTGAGCACTCTTATTGATATCTTCTTCAGTCTAAATGTACGCTTTGTTCATGCTTAGCCCGTGGGGATGTGGTAGCCAAGAGAGGAAGGTGGACACCATGTGGTTGCCTCTCAAACTCCTTAAGGTGAGCCCGAGCCTAGCGATTCTACCCTGAGTTTATTGAGCTCGAACAGAAGCAGAGTGTTCGAGGATAGGCGAGAGGAAAACGATCTAGTCTAGTAGTTTAGGTACTAGCGACCTGACACTAAAGACGTGTACAAGAGGCGTTATCTAGCTGTTATAAGATGCCAACACATTAAAAATATGACACAGACGATATTAATTACGAAAGAGAATAAAGTTATCGACCAACAAGTCAATAACCGTTGCTCGTTCTCAGAAGCAAGCGTCCATCACCGTGCTTTTTTGGCACTTTTCCCATCTCAGTTTCAAGAAGACATAAAAATGGGCCGAGCTTTTTCTATCACGAGCATGTTTCTTCTTTTTCTTCTTTATATTTTTTAATTTCTTTTTTAATATTAATCTTCACATCCCATTGTTTGTATGTATGTATTAGGTAGTTTACGTATAGTCAAACCGGTAAACTAGGTAAACTATTGTATAAATTGTCTTTTTAGTTGTCTATATTTATGGGTTGTATATGCTCTAAGAGCATCTTCAGGAGAGCTCTTATATAGGTTCTTAAATTTAAAATTTAAGATTTTGATGAAAAATTATACTCCAACAACACCTCTAAATAAATCTCCATCCTAAACCATTTCCTAAATCCCTTGTTATCTATCCTAAATATAATTAATTTCTCATTCCTTATTTAAAAATAAGGATATGGAACTCTCGGAAATCAAATTAATTTTTAGGGATTAACATGAATATGATGATCCCTATATCAAATTTTAGAGAATAAAATTTAAGACATCTTCTTAGAGATGCTCTAAGGACCTCACGGCCTCAATAACGGGTTAGCTCTAGTTGTTCAATCACTATAAACATTATCTTGAGGCTTAATACACGCTAGAAAACATCGAGCTTGGTTACAATGATGTATTGATGTGGTGTCATATCGCTACTGTTTACGTGAGATTAGGAACTCCGAGATCGAGAACACTAACAAAACTATTTTCTTCTTGACACAACTCTTATTTTAAGTCTAATTTCACTAACTTTTATTAAGTTTTTAAAATATATTGGCATTTAAAATATCAAATAAATACATTATTAAGACATATTTTATGATAGATTTAACAAAACTAATTTGGTATTTTTCTACAAAATTAGTAAAGTTAGAGAAGTTTGATTATATATATATATATATGACTCATATTAGGAAACAAATACATAATTTTTTATGCAATATGTGTGTATTTCTACATTATACTAATTCATATTATATTATAGATAACAGTACTACAGTAGTCTACACTGTTGAACATGAAGTATGAACTGGCTTGCCAACTCTACTTGTTTTTGCTTAAAATAAATAGAAGACGACTAACATCTTTAAAATTGAGAATAGGATGATTTTTTAATTTATCACAGTATTAAATAAAATTATCCAAAAATGTAAACAACTCTAAATAATATTTAAAATTATTTTTATAAAATTCAAAATTTACCATAAGCCTATAACTTTGGGTCACAGTGAAACTGAAACAAGTGAAAAAATTATTTTGACGGTGTTACTCCCATCCCAGCGGGGCCACGTAGCAGACGGATGGACCATGCCTGATGCTGTGCTGTGCGCCAGTGCTGTTGGATTCCACACGCCGCTGCGTCCCCCCACCACTTCACACCAACCAAACATTTCACCGACAAGTGGGCCCGGAGTAAGGCTAGCCCCACACGCAAGCGAGATACCTGGACCCCACCATGTGTTTCAGGCGCCATGGCGATATCCTTCCCCCGGGCCCACCGGCCAATGGAAGTGGGACCCACGCAACAAAAGCCGCTTCCATACAAACTGACCTCCAGACCCACATGTCGGCGAGGGAATCTGGATCCGTCGCTGTAACATTTCAAACTCTTCTCTCTTCTCCACAGTTGCCTGCAGCCTGCTCCTCCGCCATTTTTTCCGACTCGAGCTCACGGCCAATGTCATCCTCGTCTCCTACACCGCCGCTGCCTCCCGATCCTTCTCCGCCGCCTGCGCCTGCGCCTGCGGAGAAGGTGTGGGCGCGCGCGCTGCGCAAGCTGCTGCCCCCGGGCGCGCCGCTCCCCGACGAGGAGCAGCTCGACTACTCTTTCTCGGTCGACCTCGCTGCTCCGGGAGTGGAACGTCCGCTGCCTCGCTCCTCCGCGGACGGTCCTCCCCTGCTTCCCCTTGCTCGCCACCGCCGACGCATCTCCCGCTTCCTCCGCCCCTCCCCTCCTCCTTCTCAGAGCGCGCCCTCGCCGTCGTCCTCCCCGGAAATCACGTCCCCCGCCTCTTCGCCACCGCGCTGTCCACCTCCATCACCACCACCTCCTCCTCCTCCGCCGCCGCCGCCGCCTGCTTCGAACAACGGAATCAAGCGGCGGGGTTGCGCGAGGTGCACCAAGGGGGGAATTGGGATGGGGATCCTGGGGGAGCGGGAGGAGTGCCTGGCCTGCGGGGCGCGGTACTGCGCCGGCTGCGTGCTCCGGGCAATGGGGTCCATGCCAGAGGGCCGCAAATGCGTCGGCTGCATCGGCCGGCCCGTGGCGGACGCGCGGCGGCGGGCTCGGCTGGGGAAGGGGTCGCGGCTGCTAGTGCGCCTTCTCGCGCCAGCGGAGGTGCGCCAGGTAATGCGCGCCGAGCGCGGGTGTGCCGCAAATCAGGTGCGGCCGGACGAGATCCTTGTCAACGGGCGCGGCCTCTCGCAGGGCGAGCTGGATCTTCTGCTCGGCTGCGCCGTACCACCGGAGCGGCTCGCGGCGGGCCGGTATTGGTATGACAAGGACTCAGGGCTGTGGGGCAAGGTAAGAGTAATGGCATTCCTGGCTGCAGTTGCATTCTACAGTCAACAGCTACAGGTTGCAATTATACTCTAATCTAATTTAGATGATGTTGCTACAGGAATTAGGGAAAGTCTAAAGCGTACGACTAGGATGCGAATAGGAAAAGGAACGTCTGTTTTTGTTTTATTTTAGAAAAGCCTCTTTTGTATACTTTTATTTCGAGTTCATAATAATCAGATAGTTTTCGAGGTTTGTTAGCTAGATACATCGTATCGACCCCCTCCTTCTGTCATAATTCAGTAAGCCAAAAATATGATTTATTTTATCAGGACTCACATAGTCACAACTATAATAGCTATGGACACCAAACATTACTACAGAATCTTGAACTGTTTCCAATTCAGAAACTCGTATGTCATTTTTAATGAATGAAACTATGAAAGAATCTTCAATCTTGAGTTCAAAAAAATGAAGGAAAGTATCAAAGAAAAGATGTACATTAGCGATTCTTTATGAGATGTCTAGTTCTACATCTTCAAGTGCTTACCTTCATGGAAATATTATTTCCCTGACATACAGTGTTATCCTTCATAGTTCATACCCTTTATGTACTTCATTATGACGAGTGATAAGATTGTTAGCAATAACATGTTCTATATTTAACTGAACAGCTCCTTGATACCTTTTAATCTTTTGTGTACCTCATTATGATGAATGGTAGTATTGTTAGCAATAAACTGTTCTATATTTAACTGAACACCTGTTGTCAGGAAGGCGAGAGACCAGATAGGATTGTTAGTTCAAAGCTGAGCATTGGAGGAAAATTGCGAACAGATGCTAGCAATGGCACTACGCAGGTGTTCATAAATGGGCGGGAGATCACAAAGACAGAACTCAGGATGCTTAAGGTAATATTTGCCTATTTGGTTAGAGTCAAGCCCATGTACTCTGATCCATTGTTCTACATGGTAACTTTGATGAGAGCATAAGGCACCACTCTTTTACTTAAACCCCAGCTTGTATTGTTTTGTGCACTAATATTAGTTTATGGACTATATCATCCTGGATATTTAGCAGTTAAGCACTATGCAGAAAAAATGTGCTTCATTTTTAGTGAAATATATGGTGAACTTTTGGCCTCTCCAATTGTTTTATTGTTTTTTCGGAAATAAACAGATGGTTGCTATATTCCACTTTGTCCCATGAGATTGATGAGGTCTAAGATTAGTCTAAAGGTTGTGGTATATCGAGTAATTTGGAATTCCTCTCTATTTCTCTCTCTCTCCAATCTCAATCACATCATCTGTTGATCTAGCAGTACCCTCCGTGGGTTAAATTTCTGGCAAGTGTCTGTTATCTCTGTTTTGCTGGTTGACTTATAGTATTGTTGAAGCATTAAGTCTCTGGAGTTAAAATAACATGAACATTGAACATAGCAGCCTTCAGTTGTGTAACATCCAAACAGGTTGATCTGCCTGAGTTTTACTGACAACCATGAAAATTTATAGTAAGAACCAATCATCTCTAGCTGATCATTATTTCCTTTCTTATGTAAAGTACATCCTAGAGTCTTTTGTGGCCCTTTTTGTAATATTTGGCATCAACTTGTGCAAAGATGCGTTCACATGTTTATGTGACTTGAAAGGTGATGCTGCCTACTTATATTTGTGCTAGTGAGTATTGAATAGCGGCATTAGTAATGCTACTTTTTTGATTTGATAGTAAGTATTCCATCTTGTGTAACACACATAAATAGCTTGACTTGCCTTTATTGTCAGAAGGTAATGGTTATTTACACGACTCTCACAACCAGAAGTTTGTAGTTCCAAAAAAAATTCTGATATGTTCTAAATGCCATTGAGCAAAATGAATTGCGGTTATCTCAGTTTTACTTATCTTCAAGATAGATACAAGAGCCTGGTAAGAAATAACTCTGGGTTGATAGGTTAAGTTGTTTTCTCTTTTTACCTTGGTAGGCAAGTGGTGCGACCATATGACATTTATGATGCATTTGGGTTATATCAGGTTTTCCGTCTGAAAGTTAGGTACAGGAGTCTGTAACAAATAACTCTTTGCTATTAGATTAAGCTCTTTTCTGTTGTTACCATGGTGGGTGAGTGATGCAATCATGTCAACATTTAACATATGGGGTGAGTGATGCAGTGGCGAATCCACGTTATGCCGTCGGGGTCAGTCGACCCCGATGACTTCGTCGTAGCGTATTGTACCTATGTTTTTTTACCAGCTAAGATCCCAGCGAAAATGCATGGTATTATATTTCTTTAACCTAAGTTAGTACCATGAATTTTAGCCGACCCCAATGACAAATTATCCTGGCTCCGCCCCTGGAGTGATGCAACCATGTCAACATATTACATATGGGGTGAGTGATGCAACCATGTCAACATATTACATATGTGATGCATTCATGCTTTTGACATAAGGATTGTGAATGCCAAACAACGCACAGGTTTCTATTCGATGGGTTTCCAATTTACATTATACCTCGTACAAACCCATCTATTTCAATGTTGTGTTCTACACTTCTACTGAACAAAGAGTTTTAAAGTTTGATTTCACATTAGTGTTTATGCTTTAATAGGCCAATTCTTTTCCTGCTGTTGATTCTGAAAAGGCAACTTAACTTTTTAGGGGATCATTCATCACCTCTTCAAGATCTTGATGAGAGTTTTTACTGGCTTTTCCTTCAGTTGGCCAATGTACAGTGCCCACGAAATACCCATTTCTGGTTGTATGATGATGGCTCCTACGAGGAGGAGGGCCAGAACATAATAAAAGGGAATATTTGGCAAAAGGTATATCTGTTTTGTAAATAATTTCTGGCTGGACGTATGTATGGAAATCAACTGAGTAATATGTTGCATTTACTTTGGTTAGCCAGGCATCAACACGTCTTATTGCTACCCTTTTTTCGCTGCCAATCCCTCGTGGTTTGAAAGAAGACACTTCTTTGTATTCAAGTAGGTTTGTTCCGGAATACCTGGAGCAGAAACTAGTTCAGAAACTTTTATTGGTTGGACTAGAAGGCTCTGGATCCAGCACAATCTTTAAGCAGGTTTTTTGTTTCTACTTGCTCATATTACGATGTACATTTCAATTCTAGTAGTTTTCATCATATTGTTCAGGGAGCATAGATTAGAACAGGCCATTTTTATTTGAATTTCTATTAAAAAGTAAAATGCTAATAATTTCAGTTCTCTTGCTGGTGTGCAAGTGTGATGACTCAAGTAGTCAAGATCATAGGTATTATGATATTCATAGTTATAAAGGTGGTAAGGTGGTTAGACCTAACTACCTTTTTACCTTTTAAGCAGTAAGGCATAAGATGAGGTGATGCCTTACTCACATAGAAAATATAGGAAAACAATATCAAATTCAAAATAGCAATAGCAATATAGTATGATAAAAGTAGAAAATACCAAATAGCAATAGTAATATAGAAATCAAGTATAACAAAAATAACAAATAGCAATAGTAATATAGCAATTTCACCATCCCCATGCCACAGCCACAACCCTTTTCCTTCAGGGCACCTTCCATCTCTCTGTCCCTTTCCTTTTCAGCCACCAGCGAAACCCTAGCTGCCTCTCACCACTCTTTCTCCCTAAGTGTCCACACTACCACCCCAGCCCCACTCTGCTGTGCTGCCTCGCCTTGTGCCGCTACTTCTTTTGGAGCTATCGCCGCCCTCTTGGTCTTCCCCGGCACCACTCCACCAAGCTACATGATGCCATCGTTTCCCCAACCTTGTCGCTGCTCTCAAGCACCTCCACCATGGGAGCGGTAGCCAAGCCTGTTGTACCCGCCGCAAGCCTAGTCACACTGTCGCTGTGTCACAGGCATTTGCCTTGCCACCCCCTCTATTTTGCCAATACATGCCACCAGTCCCCAGCTCCCCACCCTGGCAACCAAGGTGGTGGGATGTCTTGCCCCTCCCGTGCCACCTTTCCACCTAAGTGACGCTAAGGCGATGCCTTAATAAGCTTGATGCTATTGGTACTTTGGTATTTTACACATGTACAGAAGTTTGTGGTTAAGGTCTATATGGACCATATAGAATGGGCCAATATAAACCTTAACATGCTAATGGGCAATGGTTCCTTTAGATTTGACTTTCTAGTACTAAGATCAACATTTGTAGTGAAATGTTTGATAATCATAATTACTAGCTCCCTATAAGCATATCTTTAAATCTCAATGGATAGTGGTAAAGATGTACATCAACATTTTTACAGGACATGGTTTATCTTGTCTTGACAAAGGATGGGTTAATCCTATATATGTGGTCTTATGTATGTACTTCCTCTTGCAGGCAAAATTCTTGTATGGAACTGAATTCTCTCCGGAAGAAATACTTAATCTGAAGCTCATGATACAAAGCAATGTTTACAAATATCTCAGTACGCTGCTTGAATGGCGGGAATGCTTTGAGGATGAGGCTTTGGAGGAAGAAAGAGAGCTTGGAATGAGTAATCACAAGGGCGATGGTAAGGTTTGGTTCAGTTTTTCTGTAAATTGTTTTTGCTATATATTCATATTCTAGTAATGTGATGAACATCACATACAGAAAATTCCTAGTCACTTACTGAATGCAAAAGACATCAGAAAAACTGAACCTGATATAATGGAAAAGATGTACCTACTTTTCCAGGAATAACCCATGAAGTGCCCTTGGGTTTTGATATATTAACAACATGATTAACTCATTGTTATTAACTTTTTCAAGGCATACTTTGAGATTTCGAGGCCAGGAAAACTTGTCTGTTAAGTAGATTTACTTTTTTTTTTGTCCTGCATGCTACCAATGTTTCTTTCAAATTCTGGAAATATTTCTGAATGTAAACTTCAGCAGGGGAACCAAAGGTATTGCAGAGCAAGTCATGTTTGTATTCGCTAAATCAAAGACTGATGCACTTTGCTAACTGGTTGCTGGAGATAGCTGCACTGGGTAACCTTGATGCATTTTTTCCTGCTGCAACTCGTGAATATGCACCTATTGTTGAAGAGGTTTGGAAAGATCCTGCTATTCAAGCCACATATAAAAGGAAAAATGAGTTCCACTTTCTTTCAGATGTTGCCGGTTATTTTCTGGATAGGGTAAGATCGATATTACAGCATGTTGTTGTAAATGTAGTCGGCTTCCTCCCTTTCCCTTCTGTCACAACTCACAATTCATGATGCTTCTTGTAGTTGCAAGTTTGTTTATGCACGCAGGATATTGTGCTCGACCACCCTCACTGGATTTTTGTGCATGTTTGCAGGTGGTTGAAATATCCAGCAACGAATATGTACCAACCGAGACAGATATCTTGTATGCAGAGGGTGTCAACCAATGGAACGGCCTCTCTATACTTGAATTTTCGCTTGATGACCGCGGTCCATTTCCTGGCTCCTACATTAACAAACCTGATGACCCAACCACACGAACAAGGTAACCCGCTTAATTTTTGTCCTTGGTGCATCTAAGATGACTCATACTTTCTGATCATTGAATAACCAAGTGTAAAAAAATTTGAATAATGAGTTCGAGCTGCATTTTCATTACATTTACAGGTTTCAACTGATCCGCATGAACTCCAAGGGACTAACTGGAGGCTTCAAGTGTCTCGGGATGCTGGAGGACATTCGTGCTATCATCTTCTGCATCTCTCTAGCGGACTACGACGAAACGTGGGTGCAGAGCTCAGGGGAGCCCTGCAACAAGATGATCGCCAGCCGGGGCCTGTTCGAGGACGTGATGAGACACCCCTCCTTCGAGGACACCCCCTGCGTGCTCCTCCTCAACAAGTATGACGCCTTCGAGGAGAAGATCAGCAGGGTGCCCCTGACCGTGTGCAGCTGGTTCGCCGACTTCAGCCCCGTGAGGCCTCACAACACCAGCTATACGTCACTGGCCAGCCACGCCTATCACTACGTTGCTGTGAAATTCAAGGACCTCTACGCCTCCGTTGCCGGCGGCCGGAAGCTATTCGTGTTCCAGACAAAGGCGCTGGAGCGGCGAACTGTCGACGACGCATTCAGGTACATCCGGGAGGTGCTCCGGTGGGACGACGTGAAGAACAGCGACGCTTTCGGCAGCGCCGACGAGTCGTCGTCGTACAGTGTCGACATGAGCTGTTCGTACTAATCCTGTATATCAACTTCTGTCTTCTGAGATTGTTCTGCGGTGGTTACAAGATATTAATGAACGGTTGAAAATTCTTATTTGTGGTATCTCCAATCACTATAAAACAATTATTTGTAGTCTAGCCTTAATGCTTTATGTTAAGTAGGCTCATCCTCCCTATAACAATAATATTTTCTGTTAAGTAGGCTTATTCTCCCTGCAATAATAATATTGGAGTACCAGATTGAGATTTATGTGAGCCTGATATAATTCCTATTAAATTTGAAGAACACTTGTTTGAATGAGAAACCATCATTTTCACACTTATTTCAGTTGAAATTACAGTGATATTTTATTCATTTTTCTTCTTTCAAACTAGCCGGATAGCATACGCATTTACGGGTTTAGGGTGCGATTAAAGGGTTTTACCAAACTTTCTTCTTTCATAAAAATCAGCTTCTACTTTTCTGTTTTTTTAATACAAATTGAATAGCATGAATTCAATGTGTTTTGATTGATTTAACATCGATTGATTTAACATCATCACAATTTCAATAATTTCATTCGTGATAGCAACTTAAGAGAAAAAATTTGAGAGGTGTGATGCAAATGAGGAGTACATGTCTAAAGCATCAAAGTAAACAACACAAATGCAAGGGGCGATGAGGTGGAAGGAGAGAACGAGATTATTATGAACACCATTTATGATAGGATAGCTACAACATTAGCTAATCTAAGAGCTACATAAGATAGTTATGTGTGGTTACCGGCTACTTTATAAAATAAATTATGGACTTTTTATTTATCTAATATATTTTTTAGTTATTTAGTTATATTAATGTTGACCGTTTCCTATTTATATATATGTATGAAATATTATAATGATGAAAATTATGTCAGTTATAAAAAATAATCAATTCATAACAACTTTTTTATAATAGTTTTAACCAAACGTTTTTCAACTTTTTCACACACAACCAAACGACTTTCAGCTTTTTCACACAGTTTTTTTCACAGCTCATAGTTGAACCAAACACATCCTTAAAATCTAGTCTTTATATATAACCCGTGCTTATATTGATCTTTGATGTCCATTTAAAAACTGTCATTTAGTTCTTTTATTCTTTTTAGTTGTTATCTCTTTCAAAACCAGTGTTAGAAAAATCAGTGATCGATAGGTAGTTGATCAGTCGATTACTAAGTAGGATTAATCAGGGACTAACTAAATTAATCGGTCGACCAAATAGTTAAATAATATATTAGAGTGTTTATACTATACACTGTTTTCTTTTCTCTCTTTTTACATTAATCTGGCTACTTTCTTTTTACATTAATCTGGCTACGTGTAAGGTTGCTCTCTCATTATTACGCGCACACTCTTCTTTTGTCTCTTTTTCTTTACTCCAAAAGCAGCGCGTTGTGGGTTGACGTATTAAAATCATTAAAAGCAGCTTGAGTTTGCTGCTCCCACATTGAGCCACATCTTCTTTTCGCGAAAAAGACCCTGCAATTTTCGGAAATTTGCTAAACCTCCGGTCTTTTAGCTGGCGTGGATGTTCCCGTGGGCCGCCACGTCGCCCTGACCGGAGCCAGCTGTTTTTCAAAAAAACCCTCCTTTTATCTCTAATTGTGATAAGCCCCGCAGCCGTACTCTTCACTGTGGTGCGCTTTTTACGTCTGGGACCCTGTTTCGTCAGATTTTATACCCGAAGGAGAGAAAATTTGGGAAATCGGACTGCGCTCTGAAAACGAAAAACTCATGGTGTTTTTTGCAAAGTGTCCTAAACAGCAAGGGAGCCCAGCCCCCGCGTGCCCTGTTCCCCATTCGGTATTCTCGTTCTCTCCAAAACTCCGCTCTGTTGCTCGCCCCTGTGCCCCTCCGCCACGCCGCCTCGGTGCTCCAGCGTCGTCCCCAACTCCGCTGCTGCCAACGCCGACGCCTCGAGGTACGCACACGCACACTGTTTCGTGGTGGGCGGGCTCCCGATCGGGTGGTGCCCCTCAGTCACTAGGGTTTATGCCTCTCGAGGGGCACACGTCAAGGGTGCTGGATTAATGATCCGACGGCGGCGGCGGAGGCCATGCGCGAGGTGTGATGAGGACAGCGCTGCCATTGATACAAGGGAAAATTACTCACATGCCATTATAATTTTCAGAAATTGCTTACATGCCACTGTCAGTGACTGTGGCGGCCCCCATCTGGCAGTGACACAACGATGGCATTTTGGCAAACCGTAAAAATCATAATGGCACAGAAAAAATTAACCCTTGATACAACCACAACAGCAGCCAACACTTCACCGCTTACACCTAAGCAAGGACCAATGACACGCGCCCGTGCACGTGAACTTAATTATCTGGTGAACTCGTTCCTAGTTGTTCAAGTTAATTATTTTTCCAATGGGGTACTATTAAACCCTTGTGATGACTTTATTATCCTTAAGTGCTTAGGAATTGAACCATCTAGGAGTGGAGAAGGCAACAATGCAATAAATATTCGTACTCCCGAAGGGACTCTTGTAACTGCAGAAATCCAAGATTAAATGGAGCATATCTTTCAACTCCCAAGGTTGTTTAATGCAAATAAGTACTTGTTGGAAAGGTATCTTCGTCTGCTTTCCAACGGATCAAGAATCAATGGCAGAGGACAGACGAAACGTCCAGAAACTGCCGAAGAACACTCGTGACTCTATCCTGAGTTTCTAGTTTTCCCTTTAAAAGCAAGTGGTAGCCACAAAAGAACTCGGGTTTTGTTTGATGTAAGTTAGCTGTTGCTACTTCCTTGTAAACGCGCGTGTCGGCTAGACCGCCCGATTACTTGAATCAAAACTCCAACTTCTATCATATCCGTGAGTGTTTGCTTGTCATCTTGTTCTTCGATTGCTTGCAGGTTCAAGGTTGTTCTTGGCACGACAAGAGCAGCAACAACCGGAGTCGGTGTAACTATCGCTAAGGCGCAACATCCTTGTGGTTGTTGTAGTCGGGTAGCACAACGTCGATCTCCACCCTCAAATCGTAGTTATCAGGAGACGGTGTACCTGTCGCTCAAGGCGCCACACCATCTTGGTTGTGGTAGTCGGGCAGCCAACGTCGGCTTCCACCAAATTCACCACATCCTCCATCTCTCATCGAAAGGTCGGGCTCCCCTGTACCCGTCGGGTCCATTAAGTGGTATCAGATTTCAGGTTGATCGGTGAGAGATCTCCTTCTCCTTTGTTCTTTGTTTTTCCTACAGTCCACTTTTGCCCAAAAACATTTTGTGCCTTTGCTTTGCTACTTAGCTCTCGGCTTGTTGAATTCACGGTTACTTCTTTGTGTCAAGTTGCTGGTCCTAAGTTTTTACCGCTAGAGTTTTGAGTTCGTGCACCTTGTTCTATCTCCATTTTCATTCTCTAGCTAAAGTTACAAAGAGAGAAAAAGGCAAGTGCAAAACAAAAGCCGCACAGATTAGCAAGAAACAAGGCACGGGCCAAAAAAAACCAAAAAAAGGCGCACTAATTCAATTTTCTATATAAAGATTCCAAGTACAAAAAAAAGAAAGACATTTTGTGTGACCTTTGCTTCAAAGTTTCGAAATTCAGCTTGCTGTTTTGAGCATTTTGGTGATTACGTTTGGGTGACGGCTCACGTCTCTATCACGGTTTGGACTAGGACCAGCACAGTACCATCGCGGAACGTTTATTCAACTTGCTGTGACTAACGTGGTACTAGCTGTTCCTTTGTGCAATTGTTTTAGCAGCCACCTACAGCTCCACAAAATTATCTACAACACCACCGGGTTGTGCTGGCAGTCACCGTTTGTTGTTGTTCTTGCTGTTTGCCGATGCCTCCTGCATTGTGTGGTAAGAACTTGCAAGAGCTTGATTTCTTGCTAGTGAGAAAGTGTCTGTGTCCTACCATCTCCTAGTAACTGCTAGTTTTAATTTGCTTGCTTTTGTACTTTTTTTGTACTAACCATGTCAGCTGATGCGAGTGAGATGCTTCCACATTCACCACGTACGAGGGGCATCATTCAACATTTCGAACGCCAACTAAGGTTGCACACGGAAGCCCTCAATGAGGATGTTCAAGTCACCAATGAGCGCATTGGTCAATTAGAGGCAGCGCAGATTCTTGCCAACAACCAGCTGACCACATTAGAGAGAACAGCTGGGGCTATTAACACCTCTCTTGCAGCAATCAATGTGCGATTAGAGAGGATGGAACAAGCTGGGCTCGGAGAGAGGGAACAACGTGATGATAACGGCCATACCTCCATTGCTAGCGCCGCAAGATATGACGAGCTAGAGTATTCAGCGGATACCGAGCTTGATGATGGATCTTTCAGGTATCGACGACAACCACATCGCAACTATCACGGTATGGTTGGCCGAGCTCCACGACGTGAGGTACATGACAACGATGATTACCTACGCAGGATTAAATTCTTCATACCATCTTTTGATGGGAAATATGATCCTGATGCATATCTGACTTGGGAGCTATCGGTAGATCAAAAATTTGCATGCCATGAATTTCCTGATGATAAAAAGGTTAGAGCTGCCACTAGTGAATTCACTGACTTTGCTTCTGTTTGGTGGCATGAGTATCAAACTAAAAATCCAGCTATTGTACCACAAACTTGGAATGCTTTAAAAAGAATCATGCGTAGTCGTTTTGTTCCTTCCTATCATGCTCGTGACTTGTTGCATAAATTACAACAGCTTAGGCAAGGCAACAAATCAGTTGAGGAGTACTATCAAGAACTACAAATAGGCATGATGAGATGTGGTCTAGTTGAAAATGAAGAGGCTGTGATGGCTCGATTCATGGGTGGTTTAACTAGAAAAATTCAGGATATATTTGCTTACAAGGAGTACACTAATGTTACTCGATTATTTCATCTTGCTTGTAAGGCTGAAAGGGAAGTGCAGGGACGCCGCACAATAAATAACACTCCTGCAGGTCGGACTACATCGTGGCAGCCCCGCACAAGTGCCGCTGGCCCTAAACATGATTTTCAGAGAGATGCTTCCAATCGGCTGTCCACAACTACATCAAAATTAGCACCTTTCCGTACTACCAAGACAGCAAAAGGATCCACCCAAGCTGCAGCCAACACTTCTTCTTCCGTCGCTTCCACCGGGAGAATGAAGGACATCCAGTGCCTCCGATGCAAAGGATTTGGGCACATACAAAGGGACTGTCCAAGCAAGCGTGTGCTGATCGTACGAGAAAATGGTGAGTATTCATCAGCTAGTGATTTAGATGATGAAACATATGCCATGCTTGCTGCCCAAGATGCAGGAAACAAGAATGATGATGAAGAACACATTGGGGATGAACATGTTGAACACTACGAGAGTCTTGTTGTGAGGCGTATCTTGAGTGCACAAATGATTCAAGCTGAACAGAACCAGCGACACAATCTGTTCCAAACAAAGTGTGTAGTTTTGGAACGATCGTGTCACATTATTATTGATGGAGGAAGCTGCAACAACTTGGCGAGTGCCACCATGGTAGCAAAACTTGGGATGAAAACACTTCCACACCCACATCCCTACTACATCCAATGGTTCAATGATAGTGGTAAGCTTAAGGTAACACGTATGGTCCGAGTGGAATTTACAATTGGTTCATACCATGATTACATTGATTGTGATGTGGTACCTATGCAAGCTTGCTCTATGTTATTTGGTAGACCTTGGCAATTTGATAAGGATACATTGCATCATGGTAAATCAAATCAATATTCTTTCATGCATAATGAGAAGAAGCTTGTTTTGCACCCTATGTCTCCCGATGCTATTTTGAGGGATGAAGTTGCTAGAGCTTGCAAGGAGAAAAACAAGAAATCTGCTCAAAATAACAGTGGTGTTGTGAACGGATCGGTTCAACCTACGAATGACAAATCTAAATCTGCTTATGTTGGGAAAATGACATAAAATTGAAAAGTGCTTGTTTCCTTGCTTCAAAATCCGATTTACTTGAATTAAATGATGACGCCACGATCTACTATGTGTTTGTTTGCAAAGAAGCTTTGTTCTCACTTCACGACATACCATCTACTTTGCCTCCTACTGTCACTAATCTTTTGCAGGAATATGATGATGTGTTCCCACAAGAAGTGCCACCCGGGCTACCACCAATCAGAGGTATTGAGCATTAGATTGACCTCATCCCTAGGGCGTCCTTGCCAAATCGAGCGCCATACAGGACCAACCCGGAGGAGACCAAGGAGATTCAGCGACAAGTTCAGGAATTACTCGACAAAGGTTATGTGCGTGAGTCCCTTAGTCCTTGCTCTGTTCCTGTTCTGTTGGTTCCAAAGAAAGATGGATCATGGCGCATGCGTGTAGATTGCCGAGCAATTAATAACATTACCATCAGATATCGTCATCCTATCCCTAGGTTAGATGATATGCTTTATGAACTTAGTGGCTCGATGATTTTCTCTAAAATTGATTTGCGTAGTGGATACCACCAAATTCGCATGAAGCTAGGAGATGAATGGAAAACAGCGTTTAAAACCAAGTTCGGTTTGTATGAGTGGTTGGTCATGCCTTTTGGCCTCACTAATGCACCTAGCACTTTCATGAGATTAATGAATGGAGTTTTACGTGCTTTCATTGGGAGATTTGTGGTAGTTTACTTTGATGACATCTTGATCTATAGCACATCTCTAGAAGAACATCTTGAACATTTACGTGCTGTTTTTAATGCTTTACGTAATGCACGCTTATTTGGTAACATTGATAAGTGCACCTTTTGCACAGATAGAGTCTCTTTTCTTGGCTATGTTGTGACACCACAGGGAATTGAAGTTGATCAAGCCAAGGTGGAGGCAATACACAGTTGGCCGGTTCCTACCACGGTCACGCAAGTCCGAAGCTTTCTCGGGCTTGCTGGATTCTATCGCCGATTTGTGAAGGACTTCAGCACCATAGCAGGCCCACTGCACGAGCTTACGAAGAAGGGTGCTCCGTTCACCTAGGGGAAGGCGCAAGAGGTTGCATTTAACACTTTGAAGGATAGGTTAACTCATACACCCCTTCTCCAATTACCAGATTTCAATAAGACTTTTGAATTGGAATGTGATGCTAGTGGTATTGGGTTGGGAGGTGTCTTGTTGCAAGAAGGAAAGCCTATTGCTTATTTTAGTGAGAAACTGAATGGGCCCAGTTCGAACTATTCCACTTATGATAAAGAATTATATGGTCTAGTTCGAACTTTGGAAACATGGCAACATTATTTATGGCCTAAAGAATTTGTTATACATTCTGATCATGAATCTTTGAAGCACATTAGGAGCCAAACCAATCTGAACCGTAGGCATGCCAAGTGGGTAGAATTTATTGAGTCCTTTCCTTATGTCATCAAACATAAGAAAGGAAAAGATAATGTCATTGCGGATGCCTTGTCTCGCCGTTATACTATGTTATCCCAACTTGATTTTAAGATCTTTGGCTTGGAAACAATTAAAGAACAATATTCTTTTGATGATGATTTCAAAGATGTGTTGCTATAATGTAAAGAAGGGAGAACATGGAACAAGTTTGTTCTCACTGATGGCTTCGTGTTTCGGGCTAACAAATTATGCATTCCAGCTAGTTCTGTGCGTCTGTTACTATTGCAGGAAGCACATGGCGGTGGGTTGATGGGGCACTTTGGTGTGAAGAAGACAGAAGACATCCTAGCAAGCCATTTCTATTGGCCAAAGATGAGAAGGGACGTGGAGCGGTTTGTTGCTCGCTGCACCACCTGTCAAAAAGCTAAGTCCCGTCTTAATCCACATGGTTTGTACATGCCTCTCCCTGTTCCTAGTACTCCATAGGAGGATATTTCTATGGACTTTGTTTTAGGACTGCCTAGAACAAAGAAGGGGAGGGAAAGTATTTTTGTTGTTGTGGACAGGTTTTCCAAAATGGCACACTTCATACCATGTCACAAAACTGATGATGCTACCCATATTGCTGATTTGTTTTTTCGTGAAGTTGTTCGTTTGCATGGGGTACCAAACACTATTGTTTCAGATCGGGATGCCAAAATTTTTAGCCATTTTTGGAAAACCTTATGGGCTAAATTGGGAACTAAATTACTCTTTTCTACTACTTGTCACCCTCAAACTGATGGACAAACATAAGTTATAAACCGTAGTTTATCTACCATGCTTAGGGCTGTTCTGAAACATAATATCAAATTGTGGGAAGAATGTTTGCCTCATATTGAATTTGCTTACAATCGTTCGCTGCATTCGACTACTAAATTATGCCCTTTTGAGATTGTGTATGGTTTTGTCCCTCGTGCTCCCATTGATCTTATGGCCATTCCACCTTCAGAAAAATTGAATTTTGATGCTTCTCGCCGTGCTAAATTGATTCTTAAGATGCATGAGCAAACTAAGGCAAACATTGAGGCCATGAATGCTAAGTATCAACAAGCCGGTAGCAAGGGTAGAAAGCATGTTACTTTTGAACCTGGTGATTTAGTTTGGGTTCATTTGAGAAAGGATAGATTTCCAGATTTAAGAAAGTCTAAATTACTACCACGAGCTGCTGGACCCTTCAAAGTGCTTCAAAAAATAATGATAATGCATATAAAATTGAGTTGCCTGAAGATTTTGGGGTTAGTCCCTCTTTTAACATTGCAGATTTGAAACCATACTTGCGTGAGGAGGACACGTTCGAGACGAGGACGACTCTATTGCAAGGAGGACACTTCACCGCTTACACCTAAGCAAGGACCAATGACACGCGCCCATGCACGTGAACTTAATTATCTGGTGAACTCGTTCCTAGCTATTCAAGTTAATTATTTTTTCCAATGGGGTACTATTAAAGCCTTGTGATGACTTTATTATCCTTAAGTGCTTAGGAATTAAACCAGCTAGGAGTGGAGAAGGCAACAATGCAATAAATATTCGTACTCTCGAAGGGACTCTTGTAACTGCAGAAATCCAAGATTAAATGGAGCATATCTTTCAACTCCCAAGGTTGTTTAATGCAAATAAGTACTTGTTGGAAAGGTATCTTCGTCTGCTTTCCAACGGATCAAGAATCAATGGCAGAGGACAGACAAAACGTCCAGAAACTGCCAAAGAATACTCGTGACTCCATCCTGAGTTTCTAGTTTTCCCTTTAAAAGCAAGTGGTAGCCACAAAAGAACTCGGGTTTTGTTTGATGTAAGTTAGCTGCTGCTACTTCCTTGTAAACGCGCGTGTCGGCTAGACCGCCTGATTACTTGAATCAAAACTCCAACTTCTATCATATCCGTGAGTGTTTGCTTGTCATCTTGTTCTTGCTTGTTCTTCGATTGCTTGCAGGTTCAAGGCTGTTCTTGGCACGGCAAGAGCAGCAACAACCGGAGTCGGTGTAACTATCGCTAAGGCGTAGCATCCTTGTGGTTGTTGTAGTCAGGTAGCACAACGTCGGTCTCCACCCCCAAATCGTAGTTATCATGAGACGGTGTACCTGTCGCTCAAGGCGCCACACCATCTTGGTTGTGGTAGTCGGGCAGCCAACGTCAGCTTCCACCAAATTCACCACATCCTCCATCTCTCATCGAAAGGTCGGGATCCCCCGTACCCGTCGGGTCCATTAAGGTGCACCACCATCGGGCCAGATCTGAGGTTGCCTCCCGCATGCCCGACGACCTCAGCCTCTGCCCCGGAGTCGGCGTCGGCGTCGCCGTCAGCGTCGGCACAGGCTTCGACGAGATTGGCTCCGAGGACGACCTCTTCTCCGTGTTCATGGACATCGAGAAGATCTCCTCCGGCTTTGCCGCGGCGGCATCCGGGGGCTCCGACCGAGACCGTGTCACCGAATCGTCCTCGCCGCCATGCCCCAAGCATCGCCACAACAGCTCCGTCGACGGCTCCGGGCTCTTCGCCGCCGCGCGGAAGGACGGCACCACGCCGTTGGCCGAGGTCATGGAGGCTAAGAAGGACATGTCCCCCGAGCAGCTCGCCGCCATCGATCCCAAGCGCGCCAAAAGATGTTGCCTCTCTGATCTCCCCCCTATCCATCCGCATGGATCCTTGCCCTCCCAAGGTCTCAACTTAATCGCTGATGCAGTGATGCTTGATTGCAAAGGCTATCTTCGCACACCATGCCATGGAGATTAGTAGATTACTCGGTTCGTTTCTCCAATGTGGTGGGGAATCAGACGAGGCACCTAGGGCAATGATGCATATGCATGTTTTTTTGATGAAAATGCCTAGACGTAAGAGAAAAGATGCACATTTTCGCATTGTTTCTTTCTTTCTTCGTACCGTGGATAGATAGCGTTGTGTGGCTGGCGGCCCAGAGTCAAGGTTTTGCTGGTTGTATAGCCCTCGGTTGGTGGGAGAAATGTATGTTCTATACTTCAATCTTTTGCTTCTCAATCTCTTGACCTATAATAATTGTATATTCTTCTCACTCCGTAGGATTGCCACAGTGTGTGAGTGTTTTTATAGTTGTTTTAAGTCTGAAGCGATACAAATTCATTATGTTTACCTTCTTTCTCGCCACACCTATCTTACTCTTCCTAAGAAAGTGAGTTGTGTCTAAAACTACAATATTCATTATTCATTATGTTATACAGTAACACCTGAAATTTATAAAACTTTGTGGCTGGTTATCATCTTGCGGAGAAGAAGATTTCTTCCATCCATGGGTACACAGTGGGTCTGAAGCTTGAACAATTTATATTCGACACATTTACTTACTCCCCGTCCACATCACTCATTGAGGTTCAGCTTCTCAGTTGCCTATGTTAGGGCTACGTCACTCAAAACTACATTCTGTACTGCTGATACTATGGAATGTTAAGGAATTCTGGCTTGTTCACGGGTCTTTCCAACTGATAGTTTCTTTTTCTGACTGAATCAATGCCCTTATATATTTTTCAGAATTTGTTTGTTTGATAGATTAACATTTTTCCAATAGATATCATGGATTTCTTGTTATATATTAATAATTATTAGGGATGAGGAAGCATCAGCCGTTTGTTGACCTGTATAATCAAAATCATATTGATTGTGTTGATGTGCAGTCATACCTTTCCTAATTTGACAAGTGATGGATGAAGTGATGTCCAAGAATTAATAGCATCTGTCCGTTTTTCACTGTTGGGGTAACCTTGACTAAATTTGTAACATTTAGGTTACTTAAAAATGCCCTTTCGGTGAGCCTATAAAAAAGCCTTATTAATTTGAATTTATAGAAATTATTGAGTAATGTAATAAGAAAAGTAGCATCATGTGTTGTGGCCTAGCTGTTCTGTCAGAAGCATTGTATTTGTGCACTACTTTACTTGGTTTCCATGGTAATAGTGCTTTCGATCATTTTTAACAAAGTAGTGATGCACTTGTTTCTAGACCAAAAAGTATGACACTTTTAACCATTTTCACTTCTGAACCACACTCTGTAGTGCAATAGTGTGATTCTTCAATGTGTTTCTAAAAATTGCGAGTCACATCCTGCTATACCAGAGCTAACACAATAACATGCATAATCCATTTTATTAGTGCCTACCATATATGTAAGTAGCTGATGGTGCTTTCTGGTGTTTTGTGAACCTTGTATTGAATTAGGTTGGCACAATCTTAAATGCTCATAATGCAAGAGAATCCATTAGAGCTGGTGCACAGTTTCTCACGAGTCCTGGGCTCCTGGCACAATCATGGTAAGTGACACAACAAATTTGGGATATAATTGCAGTGGCAATGCTATTTTATAGACATTTCCTTTCAATTTCCTGAACAATGGAATTACCAGAAGAGTTTTGGACATGTTCTGTTTGGATTATCCGTGTTTGCCATGTTGTAGTTTGCATACTATTATATTTTGTATGTCAATCTTGGTTTTACATAATGATACTTGTAAATATTAAGTATATATTATATAGATGATGACTTATAATCACTCTATAATCCATATTAGTTGAATTCTTAAATCATCTCTTTTTTCAAACATTCTGGAATGAAATCATTTCTTTTCTTAAGGTCTGAAGATTTTATGCCATCATTTTATCAATATCTGAGCTTTTTTCATGCTCTAGAAAGTAGAAAGAGTTTACATTGTTTTGAATGCTCTCTTCATCTCTACTTGCCAAGCAATGCTATTGTTGATCCATAGATTTCATTGTTTGACGAATGTGGGATGCTGGACAGAGATGTTGAGGAGATGCACAAGAAGGAGATCAAAATTGTAGGTCTTATCTTTCTCTATCATGCAAAGAGAAAAAATATTACCCTTGAAAGATGGTGAGAAACCAAGGGTTGGTTTCGGAGTCTGTGATGAGTGATTGACAGAGTTTAACCTTTGGTTCGAAGGGGTATCTCCGAAGGGGTTCGGAGGTTGGACCTCCGAAGTTGTTCGGAGGCTGTTTCACCGAAGGGTTCGGTGGCTTTGGTTGCTGCAGCTGTTGCAGCGGAGTGTGCCTGTCGGAGGGGTCTGACAGTACACGATGACTGGATTGTACCGAAGGTCTCGGTACTTTGGGCGGTACACCGGAGTGTGTGCCGAAGGTTGCTAACCCGGAGATGTCTCCGGAGTACTGGATACACGTGTCTGCTTATCTGTGGTGCACAGGGGACTGCGGAGGCAACGGACGGTTCGTAGCAGGTGAACCTGGGTCAAGCGGGAGGCTTGATGCCAGTGGAGCGGGGAGCTCCGTCACGAAGGCTGCGAAGGGGTCGAGGTCGGTCCTCGGGTCGAGGTGCACCAGGTGAAGGCAGTAAGTGCGGAGCGTGGCTCCGGGTGAAGGTACTCCGAGACGAAGTCCTCGGAGGCGAGGCACTTCGAAGGTACTCCGGAAGGAGTGACTTCGGAGTATGGTGGATCAAGTCCTCAGCAGAGGCAAGGTGTTCGATGTGTGCTCCGGATGGAGACACTCGAAGGTACCCGACGAAGGTCTCAGAAGTCGAGGTGCATCGAAGGCATGGTCCGGGTGAGGCTCGTCGAGGAGTGTGCTCGGGGAGAGACATTGCGACGAAGTGCTCATGGAATGCTTCGTGCGGAGGCCTTGGACGAAGGAGGGACTTCGAAGGGTGGTACTCCGAAGGAGGGCTTCGGAGTTACGCAGGCTTCGGAGCGAGGCTAGCTCCGGAGTGAGGTTGACTTGTGGTGCTTCGGCCATGCATGGCTTCGGTACACGGACTGACGAAGTTCGAGCTGGGAGTAGCTGCGAAGCCGTGGTGGTCCACTCCGAGGGTGTTGGTGCGAAGGCCCAAGGGCTTTGACGGCTTCGGCTCAAAACCGTCACTGTATCGGAGGCTAACTTCGGTGAAGCGAAGGCCGTCAGGCTCAAGGCTTCTCACCGAAGCTACCGCACCCCTCGCGTGCGAAGGGGGGCTCCAGAAAGGTCAAAGACTGCAAAGGCTGACATTGTCTGCTCTGCAAAAAGCTGACGTTGTCCCCTCTGCAAAGCTGACAGAGAAGCCTCCAAATAAAGTTGACTACCTTTTGTACTCCTCTATTCTGTAGAGACAAAACTGGTGTAAACCCTAGGGGTAAAGTAGTCAATTTACTTGGGTGAATAGTGGCTATAAATATGGGGGCTGGGTAGGTAACATTTAACACTTTGAGCATTCACTGTTGAGCTCCTGTATTAGCCTCCACACTTTGTATTCATCCTGTGAGTTCATTTATTGTGTTCCTTGTTCAAGCAGTGAAGCCTTGCTTCTGAGTTTCTGCTTGAGCTTGTTTGCATATCTCGCTAGTAGTAGTGCACCGTAGCCTGTCTAGGCGAAGTGCGTTTTGTGCGAAGTGTGCTTTTCAGTGTGCGTTCGCTCTGTGTAACAGGAGGCTAGACCTCGCTGCTTACTAGCGAAGCCCTGGCGAAGCCCGTGTTTCTTATCGTGTCTAAGTCCCTAGCGAAGTCTGTTAGTGTGCGTTTAGACCTTCGGTGTACGAAGCCCAGCACCAGTTGCTACTGCTAAGTACTTGGTCGAAGTCCTTAGAGGGTAGTCCACTCCTGCGAAGGGTGAAGTGCGAAGCCTGCTCGAAGCACCCTGTGTGCGGAGCCTGCACTGACTTAGTAGAGTTGGTTTTTCGGGTTTGAGTGGAGCGAAGTCTTCTTGGCTTCGAACTTTTGCTCCTTGCGAAGCCTGTGTTCGGAGTCGTCAAATACCTCCAAACCAGAACTTCGAAGTTTGTGTTCGAAGCCTGTTCCGCAGTAGACTGTATTAAAACAGAAGGCTAATTTTAGCCTGAAATTTTAAAAGCTCCCATTCACCCCCCCTCTGGTCGTCGTTTCCGGTCCAACAGATGGGCTTAAAGAACTGCTATTTGTGGGTTTTAATAGATTATGCTAATTTTATGTTCACTGTTCTGGTTGATAAAGCTGTCCTTCAATGAACAAATGGTCTGCATTTTGTTGAAATTTGGCCGATTTGAGGAGGCTGAGAAAGTATCTAGGTCATGCTTTTCATGAATCTCGATAATTACAAATGAGACACCTGGCTTGTGCTTTTTTTTATTAAATATCTTTGTTTTCATTGTTTGGTTTACCCTGAAAACAATGTGTATTGATTTGACTTTTGGTGTAGATTTTTGTTTCAATGTTGTTTACGTATCATGTTTATTCTTTTTCAACATACATAGGATATCTGATTTTAGATTATTATTATTAAATCTAGAATTTTATAATAATTAAGCATAATTTTATCAACTTTGGTAAATTACTGTTTTACCATCTTCCACATCATGAATTATATATGAAATTCTAGCTATTGTTTTATAAACAAGTTTAAGCTGGTAGTGGTACCTGGGAGAGATCATAGTTGGTACCCGGTGGTGGTAGGAATCCATTTGTTGCTACTTTTCTTATTACATTAGTCAATAATTTCTATAAATGCAAATTAATAAGGTTTTTTTATAGGCTCACCGAAAGGGCATTTTTAAGTAACCTAAATGTTACAAATTTAGTCAAGGTTACCCCAACAGCGAAAAACTGACGGATGCTATTAATTCTTGGACATCACTTCATCCATCACTTGTCAAATTAGGAAAGGTACGACTGCACATCAACACAATCAATATGATTTTGATTATATAAGCATAGCTCAAATTTGAGCATATTTATTGGTAGGCCTTGATGATGCTAAGTTTACCCTTGCTTTACTGATTCATTACTTTAGGCAATGTTTTCTTATAAAACTTTCCACACATTGGATAGGTAATGTAATTCACTATTCTTTCATCCTCACCATATCATTTTAGGTTATGTTTTCCTATTAAATTTTCTACAAACAAGTGTAGACCTTCCATTGTTTCATGGTATTTGTGTGTGGGGTGCATGATAGATTTCTCCATTTCTTGGTATTTGTGTGTGCATGTATGTTATTCAGTCATTGATCTTTTAAGCATGCTGTCACTAAGCGGAGATCTTTTTGTTTGATGTAGCATGTGGTAAACCCTAGGGGTAAAGTAGTCAATTTACTTGGGTGAATAGTGGCTATAAATATGGGGGCTGGGTAGGTAACATTTAACACTTTGAGCATTCACTGTTGAGCTCCTGTACTAGCCTCCACACTTTGTATTCATCTTGTGAGTTCATTTATTGTGTTCCTTGTTCAAGCAGTGAAGCCCTGCTTCTGAGTTTCTGCTTGAGCTTGTTTGCATACCTCGCTAGTAGTAGTGCACCGTAGCCTGTCTAGGCGAAGTGTGTTTTGTGCGAAGTGTGCTTTTTAGTGTGCGTTCGCTCTGTGTAACAGGAGGCTAAACCTCGCTGCTTACTAGCGAAGCCCTAATCGAAACCCGTGTTTATTATCGTGTCTAAGTCCCTAGCGAAGTCTGTTAGTGTGCATTTAGACCTTCGGTGTACGAAGCCCAGCACCAGTTGCTGCTGCTAAGTACTTGGTCGAAGTCCTCAGAGGGTAGTCCACTCCTGCGAAGGGTGAAGTGCGAAGCCTGCTCAAAGCACCCTGTGTGTGGAGCCTGCACTGACTTAGCAGAGTTGGTTTTTCGGGTTTGAGTGGAGCGAAGTCTTCTTGGCTTCGAACTTTTGCTCCTTGCGAAGCCTATGTTCAGAGCCATCAAATACCTCCGAACCAGAACTTCGAAGTTTGTGTTCGAAGCCTGTTCCGCAGTAGACTGTATTAAAACAGAAGGCTGATTTTAGCCTGAAATTTTAAAAGCTCTCATTCACCCCCCCTCTGGTCGTCATTTCCAGTCCAACAATTGGTATCAGAGCGGGTTAAGATCACCAGTTGACCTTAACCGGTTTTGTGATCTGTTGGCGACATGGACAGAGCTAGTAAAATTCCTCTGTTCGATGGGACTGACTTTGCATACTGGAAGGTGCGCATGGAGGCTTATTTGCTAAGCCAAGGAAATGCAATTTGGGAGATTGTGGACTCACAATACTCCATCCCTGATACTCGCACCTCTCAAACAGAAAAGGATCAGTATAATGCCAACTCCAAGGCAAGAAATATACTGTTCATTGGTTTGAGTAGAAGTGAGTTTGATAGGGTGCAGCACCTTAGGACTTCTAGGGAAATTTGGACAACACTCACTATTTTTCATGAGGGCTCTACACATATCAAGGCCAGGCGCCAAAGCACATACAATCAACAGTATCAGCTGTTTGTGCAGGCACCTGGTGAATCTATAGATGCCATGTTTTCTCGCTTTGATGCGATAGTGAGTAACTTGCGGTCCAACGGGACGCTTGCTTACAATGATCATGACAGGGCTATCAAGCTTCTCTATGCTCTTGATCGTAGCATATGGGAAGTGAAGATATCCAGCAATGAGGAGTCTGCAGGTTATGACACATTGACCTGTGATGAGCTCTTCAGCACGCTGAAGTCCACAGAGATTGCCAAGGCATCTCTTGCGGTGCACAGAAACTCCTTTCCACAGCCATTGGTATTTGTTGGCGTAAAAGATTACGCTAACAGGTTTCTGTAGAAGAGAAACTAACAAACGAAGTGTTTGCGAAGAGAACTGTTCTAAGCCTCCGAAAGGATAATAACTTAGAATAGTTCAAATGTGTGTATTGAATAACTTGTATTCGGTCCCTATTACAGGGTGAAATGGGGGGTATTTATAGGCCCAAACATTAAGGAAAAGACCTATTTACCCCTCTATTACAACCGACATAGTGGAAACTATTCGGTTCCCTTAATAGGGCTAAAATGGTAAAAGACTAATCTAATGAGAAAGAAGATAAGTCTTCCATCTTAGCTGGCGGAAAAGATCTTGAAAAGCCTTAGTTCGAAGATGTACTTCGAACCAATGCTTATCTTCGTACTTCGAACTGGGTTCCGAGTATCTTCGAAGATGATCGTCTGGGAACCTTCGAATCCGCTGTCTGCCTTTATGTTGCTTCGGCAATAACCTCGAAGATGAGATATTTTCCCCCAACAGTATTGGTTTCTAGCACTAGCCGTGGCACCACTGCAGAACCAAGCACATCTGATACTTGTGTTCTTGCAGATGGTTTTGCTTTGTTCTCCCTGGTCTCCGTCATAAAGGAGCAGGTGGATACTCTGGATGATGATGAGCTTGCTCTCATTGCCAGAAGGTTCACCCGCTTTCATCATGAGAGACTGGATCAGAGGAGAAGTGGTTTAAGTGGTTGCTTTGAATGTGGCGACACTTCTCATATCAAGGCAAATTGCCCTAAGCTCAAAAAGAGAGATGAGAGTGAGCGCCCCAAATACCACAAAAAGGAGAGGAAACCCTTTGTGAAGGGCAAGCGCGACAAGGTGGCTAAGAGAGTAGCCAAAGCCGCTTCCAGAGCTTTTGTTGCTGCTCTCAGCGACATCGACACTTCCTTAACTGAGGAGTTGAGCTCTAAGGAGGAGGAGTCCCCAAGGAAGGAGGACAAGAAGGACAAGAAGGGACGAGATTTCACCGGCCTTTGCTTCATGGCCGACAGCGATCACAGCGGCGATGAGCTAGACTCATTTGAGGTACCACTATCTTCTGACCAGCTTTTGATTAAACTAGATGAACTGAATGAAGTAGTTCTTGGTCAGGATAGATTACTTGTACAAGCCGCAAGAGAAAGAAAAGACCTTAGACTTAGGCTAGAATCTGTTTCTACTGATTATGCCATGCTTAAGTCTAAAGTTAATGATGCTGAATGTGAATCTTGTACTGTAGTCATGGGTGAGCTTACTCAGTTGTGTTCTGTTCATGCTCAAACTCTTTCTGAGCTTGAGACTGCACAGAAGCAACTTTTGATGGTGGATTCTAGTCTTGATAAAACTGAATGTATGAACCGCCCTTTATTACGTGAGAGCATTGATTTACGTGATAAGCATGTTCATGATTTAGAGGCTAGATTGGAGAGAGCCGGTAGTTCTAAGGATGTGCAACCTATTTGTGACACTAGCATAACCCTTAAGGACCAGCTAGGAACTGTTAGAAAGCGAGCTGAGAACCTCATGTCTGAAAATGAATACCTTCTTTTCGTGGTTAACAAATGCACTGAGGGAAAGGGTAGGATGGATTTGCTCTTGGCCAAGACCAAGATGTGTGCTGACAGAGCAGGGTTAGCTCTAGGGTTGGGTTTTGAGAGGATTCCTTCATATAGTGAAAACAAAACTATTTTTACCTCTCCCACTACCCTAGAGAAAGAGAGAGCTCTGTTAGACACTCCATCAGCCAAGAAACCTACCCGAGCTCAAAAGAAAACCACTCCTCCTGCCAAGAAAATCCCTCCAAAGAAAACCACTCAACAGAAGCCCAAGGAGCCTGTGAGAGTTGCTCCTGTGATCCATGAGAGTGCCCCTAGAAGAATTTTTCATTGTTCCTACTGCCAGCGGGCGGGTCATTTGGTTGGGTTCTGTTTTCATCGCATCAAGGATGAGCGACGCTCTCAAGCGATGAGTTAACAGGACATGCATTACCTATTTTTAGGTATGCATGAGTCTGAGTTTTACTATCGTCCTGTTTTTGAGGCTCCTCGTGCTTCTCGGAGAGGTTTTGCTCCTCGAGGTGTTCACCATGTTCCATATGATGGTAGACCCTGGGCGAGTAGCTTTGTACCTCGTCAGAGTAGGAGACCTCGACATGTTGTTCGATCACAGCATGTAGGTAGACCTCGCACTTTGCTTCATTCAGATTATCATATGGGTAGACCGTCTACTTTTACTGTGCCTACTACTCGTGTCACTCAGTGCTGGATGCCTCGTCATTTTTTCACTCACCCCAGCACTGAGCGATCGAGATATTCTTATCATGTGTAGGCGGCAGATCGAGGCTTGGAGGGCACGTGGATCATGGACTCCGGTTGTTCGCGCCATATGACCGGAGATGCAGCATGGTTCTCCAGCCTCACCACAACCAAGCAAAGGGAACATATCACCTTCGGGAACAATCGAATGAGTAGAGTGAAAGGTAAAGGTGTGGTAAGAATTAATTCGAATTTCACTCTCAAAGATGCTGCTTTGGTTGAGAACCTGGGATACAATTTGCTTTCAGTATCTCAGTTGCTTGATGAGGGCTTCGAAGTGCGATTCCATCGCGATACTTCGCAAGTGCTCAATTCTGATGGCGTTGTGGTGTGTAAGATCTTTAGAGTTGGGAGAGTTTTTGGAGCTGATTTTTCAGAGTCATCTGGTTCTTCTCATTGTCTTGTTGCACATTCGACTTCTGAGCTTTGGAAGTGGCATAGGAGACTAGGGCATATGAGCTTTGAGTTGCTCGCTCGTCTGAGCGCCCTAGGTCTGATCTGAGGATTGCCCAAGCTCAAGTTTGAGAAGTGAGAAACCAAGGGTTGGTTTCGGTGTTTTGTGATGAGTGATTGACTGGATTTTACCCTCTGTTCGAAGGGTACCTCCGGAGGGTCTTCGGAGGTGGTACCTCCGAAGGGTGTTCGGAGGTGTGTCACCGGAGTGTGTTCGGTGTTTGCTTGCTGCAGCTGTGCAGCGGAGTGTGGCTGTCGGAGGGGTCCGGCAGTACACGATGACAGGGTTCGTACCGATGGCTTCGGTACTTTGGGCGGTACACCGGAGTGTGTACCGGAGGTTGTTAACCCGGAGAGGTCTCCGGAGTTCTGGATACACTTGTCTGTTTGTCTGTGGTGCGCAGGGACTTCGGAGGCGACGGACAGGGTTCGAGCCAGGTGAACCTGGGTCAAGCGGGAGGCTTGATGCCAGGGGAGCGGGGAGCTCCGTCACGGTGGCTGCGAAGGTGGTCCGGGTCGGTCCTCGGGTCGAGGCGTGCCAGGTGAAGGCAGAGAGTGCGGAGCGTGGCTCCGGCTGAAGGTACTCCGAGACAAGTCCTCGGAGGTGAGGCACTTCGAAGGTACTCCGAATGGAGTGACTTCGGAGTTGGTGGACCAAGTCCTCTGTGGAGGCAAGGAGTTCGAAGTGTGCTCCGGAGAGAGACACTCGAAGGTGCCCGACAAAGGTCTCAGAAGTCGAGGCGCATCGAAGGCATGGTCCGGGTGAGGCTCGTCGAGGAGTGTGCTCCGGGAGAGGCACTGCGACGGAGTGCTCATGGAATGCTTCATGCGGAGGCCTTGGACGAAGGAGGGACTTCGAAGGGTGGTACTCCGAAGGTGGGGCTTCGGAGTGAGGATGACTTGAGGTGCTTCGGCCATGCATGGCTTCGGTACACGGACGGACGGTGTTAGAGCTGGGAGTAGCTGCGAAGCCGTGGTGATCCACTCCGGAGGTGGTGGTGCGAAGGCCCAAGGGCTTTGACGGCTTCAGCTCAAAACCGTCACTGTATCGAAGGACTTCTTCGGCGGAGCGAAGGCCAACAGGCTGCAGGCTTCTCGCCGAAGCTTCCGCACCCCTCGCGTGCGAAGGGAGGTTCCAGAAGTCAACACTGTAAAGGCTGACACTGTCTGTTCTGAAAAAGGCTGACACTGTCCCCTCTGCAGCTGACAGAGAAGCCTCCAAAATAAAGGTGGACTACCTTTTGTACCCCTTAGTTCTGTAGAGACAAAATGGATGTAAACCCTAGGGGTAAAGTAGTCACTTCCTTAGGATGAAGCCGTGGGCTATAAATATGGGGGCTCGGTAGGTAACATTTAACACTTTCAGCATTTACTGTTGAGCTCCTGTACACAGACCTCGCTGTATTCATCCAGAGTTCATTTATTTTGTGTTCCTTGTTCAAGCGGCGAAGCCCTGCTTCTGTGTGCTTTTGCTTGAGCTCGCTTTGCATACCTCGCTAGTCTTTAGTTCACCGAAGCCTGTCTTGGCGAAGGGTGTTTTTCTCGCGAAGTGTGCTTTTCAGTGTGCTGTCGCTCTGTGTAACACGAGGCAAGACCTCGCTGCTTACTAGCGAAGCCCTGATCTTTTCCCGTAGTGCTTCTTGTGTCGAAGCCTTTAGCATAGTCCGTTTTGTGTGCGTGTAGACCTTCGCGTACGAAGCCCAGCACCAGTTGTTGTCGCCAAGTACTTGGTCGAAGTCCTCAGAGGGCTGTCCACTCTTGCGAAGGGTGTAGTGCGAAGCCTGCTCGAAGCACCTCGTGTGCGGAGCCTGCACTGACTTAGCAGAGTAGTTTTTCGAGGGTTGTTAGTGGAGCGAAGTCTTCTTGGCTTCGAACTTTTGTTCCTACGAAGCCTGTGTTCGGAGCTGTCGAAGTACCTCCGAACCAGACCTTCGAAGGTTGTGTTCGAAGCCTGTTCCGTAGAAGACAGAACAGAACCGAAGGCTAAGTTTTTAGCCCGAATTTTTAAAAGCTCCCATTCACCCCCCCTCTGGTCGCCGTTTCCGGTCCAACAATTGGTATCAGAGCTTGGTTAAGATCACCAGTTGACCTTAACCGGTTTTGTGATCTGTTGGCGATATGGATAGAGGCAGTAAAATTCCTCTGTTCGATGGGACAGATTTTGCATACTGGAAGGTGCGCATGGAGGCTTACTTGTTAAGCCAAGGAAATGCAATTTGGGAGATTGTGGACTCACAATACTCCATCCCTGATACCCGCACCACTCAAACTGAAAAAGATCAGTATATTGCCAACTCGAAGGCAAGGAACATACTGTTCATTGGTTTGAGTCGGAGTGAGTTTGATAGGGTGCAGCACCTTAGGACTGCTAGGGAAATTTGGACAACACTCACTGTCTTTCATGAGGGCTCTGCTCAGATTAAGGCCAGGCGCCAAAGCACCTACAATCAACAGTATCAGCTGTTTGTGCAGGCACCTGGTGAATCTGTAGATGCCATGTTTTCTCGCTTTGACGCGATAGTGAGTAACTTGCGATCCAACGGGACGCTTGCTTACAGTGATCACGATAGGGCTATCAAGCTTCTCTATGCTCTTGATCGTAGCATATGGGAAGTGAAGATATCCAGCATTGAGGAGTCCACAGGCTATGACACTCTAACCTGTGATGAACTCTTTAGCAAGCTGAAGTCCACAGAGATTGCCAAGGCATCTCTTGCTGTGCACAGAAGCTCTTTGCCACAGCCATTGGCATTGGTTTCTAGCACTAGCCGTGGCACCACTGCAGAACCAAGCACATCAGGCACTTGTGTTCTTGCAGATGGTTTTGCTCTGTCCTCCCTGGTCTCCGTCACAAAGGAGCAGGTGGATACTCTAGCAGATGATGAGCTTGCTCTCATTGCCCGGAGGTTCACCCGCTTTCATCATGAGAGACGGGATCAGAGGAGAAGTGGTTTTAGTGGCTGCTATGAATGTGGCGACACCTCTCACATTAAGGCAAATTGCCCCAAGGTCAAGAAGAGAGATGAGAGTGACCGCCCTAAATACCACAAGAAGGAGAGGAAACCCTTTGTGAAGGGCAAGCGCGGCAAGATGGCTAAGAAAGTAGCCAAGGCCGCTTCCAGAGCTTTTGTTGCTGCTCTCAGCGACATCGACACTTCCTCAACTGAGGAGTCGAGCTCTGAGGAGGAGGAGTCCCCAAGGAAGGAGGACAAGAAGGACAAGAAGGGACGTGACTTCACCGGCCTTTGCTTCATGGCCGACAGCGATCACAGCGGCGATGAGCTTGACTCATCTGAGGTAAACCTATCTTCTGACCAGCTTCTAATTAAATTAGATGAGCTGAATGAGGTTGTGCTTGGTCAGGATAGATTACTTGTGCAAGCCGCTAGAGAACGAAAAGACCTTAGACTTAGGCTAGAAACATTTCTACTGAATATGCCATGCTTAAGTCTAAATTTAATGATGTTGAATGTGAATCATGTTCTGTTGTCATGAGTGAGCTTGCTCAGTTGCGTTCTGTTCATGCTCAAACTCTTTCTGAGCTTGAGACTGCACAGAAGCAGCTTTTGGAGGTGGATTCTAGACCTCATAATGTTGTTGATTGCATGAACTGCTCTTTATTACGCGATAGCATTAATTTACGTGATAAGCATGTTCATGATTTGGAGGCTAGATTGGAGAGGGCCGGTAGTTCTAAGGATGTGCAACCTGTTTGTGACACCTGCATTACCCTTAAGGACCAGCTAGGCACTGTTAGAGAGCGAGCTGAAAACCTCATGTCTGAAAATGAATACCTTCTCTCTGTGGTGAACAAATGCACTGAGGGGAAGGGTAGGATGGATTTGCTCTTGGCCAAGACCAAGTTGTGTGCTGACAGAGCAGGGGTAGCTCTAGGTTTGGGTTTTGAGAGGATAGCTTCAGACAGTAAGACCAAAACTGTTTTTACCTCTCCTACCACCCTAGAGAAAGAGAGAGCTCTGTTGGACACCCCATCAGCCAAAAAGCCTACCCATCCACCAAAGAAAACCACTCCTCCTGCCAAGAAAAATCCTCCCAAGAAAACCACTCAAAAGAAACCCAAGGAGCCTGTGAGAGTTGCTCCTGTGACCCATGAGAGTGCCCCCAGGAGAGTGTTTCATTGTTCTTATTGTCAGCGGGCGGGTCATTTGATTGGTTTCTGTGTCCGTCGCATCAAGGATGAGCGACGTGCACAGGCGATGAGCTATCAGGACATGCATTACCCATCTTTAGGTATGCATGAGTCTGAGTATTACTCTCGTCCTGTTTTCGAGGCTCCTCGTGCTTCTCGGAGAGGTTTTGCTCCTCGAGGTGTTCACCATGTTTCATATGGTGGTAGACCTCGGGCGAGTAGTTTTGTACCTCGTCAGAGTAGGAGACCTCGTCATGCTTTGCGTTCTTTGCATGTAGGTAGACCTAGCACTTTGCATCATTCTGATTATTATGTGCGTAGACCGTCTGCTTTTACTGTGCCTACTACTCGTGTCACTCAGTGCTGGATGCCTCGTCATTATTTTACTCACCCCAGCACTGAGCGATCGAGGCGTTCTTATCATGTGTAGGCGACAGGTCGAGGCTTGGAGGGCACGTGGATCATGGACTCCGGTTGTTCGCGCCACATGACCGGAGATGCAGCTTGGTTCTCCAGCCTCACCACAACCAAGCAAAGGGAACATATCACCTTCGGAAACAATCGAAGGAGTAGAGTGAAAGGTAAAGGTGTGGTAAGAATTAATTCAAACTTCACTCTCAAAGATGTTGCTTTGGTTGAGAACCTGGGATACAATTTGCTGTCTGTATCTCAGTTGCTTGATGAGGGCTTCGAAGTGCGATTTCATCGCGATACTTCGCAAGTGCTCAATTCTGATGGCGTTGTGGTGTGTAAGATCTTTAGGGTTGGGAGAGTTTTTGGAGCTGATTTTTCAGAGTCGTCTGGTTCTTCTCATTGTCTTGTTGCACATTCGACTTCTGAGCTTTGGAAGTGGCATAGGAGACTAGGGCATATGAGCTTTGAGTTGCTCGCTCGTCTGAGCGCCCTAGGCTTGATCCGAGGATTGCCCAAGCTCAAGTTTGAGAAGAATTTAGTTTGCGCTCCATGTCGACATGGAAAAATGATTGCCGCTTCGCATTCGCCAGTCACCACAGTGATGACTGAACAGCCCGGAGAACTTCTCCATATGGACACTGTAGGTCCTTCACGGGTTAGTTCTTTAGGCGGCAAGTGGTATGTACTTGTTATTGTCGACGATTACTCTCGCTACTCTTGGGTCTTCCTTCTTGCCAGCAAGGATGAAGTGTTTTCACACTTTCGGAGCTTGGCTTTGAGACTTTTCACTGAACTCCCCGGTGCATTAAAATTCATTCGAAGCGACAATGGCACTGAGTTCAAAAATAGTCTCTTTGTTGACTTTTGCATGGAGCATGGCATAGAACATCAATTTTCTGCTCCGCGGGTTCCTCAACAGAACGGTGTTGTTGAGAGGAAAAACCGCACTTTGGTTGAGATGGCTAGGACGATGCTTGATGAGCATAGGACTCCTAGAAAATTCTGGGCTGAGGCCATGAACACTGCTTGCTACATCTCAAACCGAATTTTCTTGCGCTCAATTCTAAACTTGACATCTTATGAGCTGCGTTTTGGAAGACAGCCCAAGGTTACTCATCTTCGAGTTTTTGGTTGTCGCTGCTTTATCCTAAAACGTGGTAACTTGGATAAATTTGAGTCGCGCTCTTCTGACGGGATCTTTTTGGGTTATACTACTCATGGTCATTCCTATCGTGTTTATAATTTGGAGACTAACACTGTCATCGAGTCATGTGATGTGACTTTTGATGAATCAACCCCCTCTGTTAGTTCTGCTTTTGAACAGGCTAATGAACACGACATGGAACAGACCTTATTCGAAGACGAAGATCCCGGAGAATTCGAGGATGAACCCCTACTACCCTCGACATCGACCCCCGAAGCTGACCCCGCTTCTACTACTTCGGCACGAGGTCCCGAAGCAACTACCTCAACATCGGTCATATTGGACCACTCCAACGCACAAGTTGAGGGGGAGACTGCATCCCGCCGCGAGGCTCCACATCATGTCCAAAGGATGCATCCTCCCGAGCAGATCATTGGTGAGCTTGATCAAAGGGTAACACGCTCTCACGCTCATTTTACTAATGCTGCTTTTGTTGCTTCTTTCGAGCCCTTAGATGTTAGTCATGCACTTTCTGATTCTAGTTGGATCAATGCCATGCATGAAGAGCTTGAAAATTTTGAGAGAAACCAAGTCTGGACTTTAGTTGATCCTCCACCTAATGTTCATTTCATTGGAACAAAATGGATTTTCAAAAACAAACAAGGGGAGGATGGGACAATTGTTAGAAACAAGGCTAGACTTGTAGCTCAGGGCTTTTCTCAACTAGAAGGGATTGATTTTACTGAAACTTTTGCACCTGTTGCTCGCCTTGAGGCCATTAGGATTTTGCTTGCTTTTGCGACATCCCGGGGATTCAAACTCTATCAAATGGATGTCAAAAGTGCTTTTCTTAATGGCTTCATAGGTGAAGATGTTTATGTAAAACAACCCCCCGGTTTTGAAAAACCCCAAGTACCCACATAAAGTCCTTAAACTTCATAAGGCTCTTTATGGACTCAAGCAGGCCCCTCGGGCTTGGTATGATAGACTTAAGTCTTTTCTGCTTGAGCGAGGGTATTTGATGGGCTCTATTGATAAAACTTTGTTTACTCTCAAGCATGGCAAAGATTTCCTTCTAGTGCAGATTTATGTGGATGATATCATCTTTGGTGGCTCTTCTCATGCTTTGGTTGCCGAGTTTGCAGATACCATGAGCAGGGAGTTTGAAATGTCAATGATGGGTGAACTCACCTTTTTCCTTGGTTTGCAAATCAAGCAAAGCAAACAAGGTACTTTTGTCCACCAGACAAAGTACACCAAGGACCTGCTCAAGAAGTTCGACATGTCCGATGCAAAGCCCCTCGCCACTCCAATGGCTACATCTGTAGCGTTGGACCCTGACGAAGATGGAGAAGCCGTAGATCAGAAGGAGTTCCGGAGCATGATCGGCTCCCTCCTCTACTTGACTGCCACGAGGCCGGACATACACTTCGCAGTGTGTCTGTGCGCTCGTTTTCAGGCTTCACCACGAGCTTCGCACCGCCAAGCGGTTAAGCGCATCTTAAGGTATCTCAAACACACCCTTGAATTTGGCATATGGTATTCATCGTCTTCATCTTTATGTCTTAGAGGTTATTCAGATGCGGATTTTGCTGGGTGTAGAATTGATAGGAAGAGTACCTCTGGTACTTGTCATTTCCTGGGTACTTCTCTGGTTTGCTGGTCCTCCCGCAAACAGTCTAGTGTTGCACAATCGACGGCTGAGGCCGAATATGTTGCTGCAGCTAGCTGTTGCTCTCAGATTTTGTGGATGGTTTCCACTTTGCGGGATTTCGGGTTAGATTATAAGAGTGTTCCACTTTTCTGTGATAACACTAGTGCTATTTGTATTGCAAACAACCCGGTTCAGCACTCCAGAACCAAACACATTGATGTACGGTATCATTTTCTCAGAGATCACAATGAGAAGGGTGATATTGAACTTCAATATGTTGATACCCAACACCAGCTTGCCGACATTTTTACAAAACCCCTCGATGCTTCTCGATTTGCTTACTTGCGTGGGGAACTTGGTATCTGTCATCCCTACGGCATTTTGTGAGGGGGAGCTGATTTTAATTGTCTTGCATATGCTCGTTATGTGTGGAATTGCACTTACATCTTTTGCTATTATATGCCTGCTTTTAATTCGAAGAAGTCATGACAGCTCAGCTCTATGAAATATGTCTGGAACATTGATTGTGCATGATGTTTTATTTTCTAAAATCAAAACTTGCTCACTGCTAAATCGTGTATCTAGCTTGTTTAGGCAGGACTGCTTTTAGCTATCTTTTATCTACTTGACAGCAAGACACTGTTCCTTGGATGCTAAAATTTGCAACTTGAAAATTGTGTTCTTTATTCATGGATATTCATCAAAATAACTTATTCATCTAAATCAAAGTCAAAAATCCATGATTTGCCTGGTTTAAATGAAAAGAAAAGATCCAGGAGGGTTTCTTTGTCGCACTACTCTATTCTAGACTGCTTACCATTGCACTTTGGTCTGAACTGGAATAGTGTAGTGTATGCCAAAATCACCGCCTTAAGCTTCAGATGGCTTTCATGCCTAGGCTTGGCCTGATTGGAAAGTATAAGGTGGACAAACAAATAACCCCTGGCATTAAGAAAAAGAACAACAAAATTAATTGCTCATCAAGTTTGCTTTCACAGCTCCTTTTGAACAAGACTTGTCTGTCTAGGGTAGAACTTGTTAGCTTTGCGCAGTCCTTGCCTTCTCATGTCTAACTACTGTGATTAAGTGGTGATGCTTTTACTTCAAAATGACAAAATCACATGCCATCATCTTGTTTCACAGATTGTTAAATTGAGCTGAGCACATGATCATTTGTGTTAATTTTGGCATATTTTTGCATTATATGTCTTTGCAATTCTATTCATTTCGCAGCTTTGCATCTTTTGAATGCTCCTTGATGCTTGCATTGCCAAAGGGGGAGAGATTTTGCTATGTTCTCTGCTGCAAGAAGGCATTATTTCTAAAGGGGGAGAAATTTTTGACATAACGGGGGAGAAAAATTTGCTCAACTCAGGGGAGTTTTTATCCAAAGGGAGTTTTGCCGAAGGGGCTTTTACTCTTTTACAAAGGGGGAGAAAATTTCTTTTATCAAGTGACATGCTTTGGCTCTTTTCTGAGTTTTTATGGTCACTTGTGTGCTGAAATTTTTTAAATTTTCTTGAACTTGGATTTGGTTGTCAATGCACTCATCAAGGGGGAGATTGAGAAACCAAGGGTTGGTTTCGGTGTTTTGTGATGAGTGATTGACTGGATTTTACCCTCTGTTCGAAGGGTACCTCCGGAGGGGCTTCGGAGGTGGTACCTCCGAAGGGTGTTCGGAGGTGTGTCACCGGAGTGTGTTCGGTGTTTGCTTGCTGCAGCTGTGCAGCGGAGTGTGGCTGTCGGAGGGGTCCGGCAGTACACGATGACAGGGTTCGTACCGATGGCTTCGGTACTTTGGGCGGTACACCGGAGTGTGTACCGGAGGTTGTTAACCCGGAGAGGTCTCCGGAGTTCTGGATACACTTGTCTGTTTGTCTGTGGTGCGCAGGGACTTCGGAGGCGACGGACAGGGTTCGAGCCAGGTGAACCTGGGTCAAGCGGGAGGCTTGATGCCAGGGGAGCGGGGAGCTCCGTCACGGTGGCTGCGAAGGTGGTCCGGGTCGGTCCTCGGGTCGAGGCGTGCCAGGTGAAGGCAGAGAGTGCGGAGCGTGGCTCCGGCTGAAGGTACTCCGAGACAAGTCCTCGGAGGTGAGGCACTTCGAAGGTACTCCGAATGGAGTGACTTCGGAGTTGGTGGACCAAGTCCTCTGTGGAGGCAAGGAGTTCGAAGTGTGCTCCGGAGGGAGACACTCGAAGGTGCCCGACAAAGGTCTCAGAAGTCGAGGCGCATCGAAGGCATGGTCCGGGTGAGGCTCGTCGAGGAGTGTGCTCCGGGAGAGGCACTGCGACGGAGTGCTCATGGAATGCTTCATGCGGAGGCCTTGGACGAAGGAGGGACTTCGAAGGGTGGTACTCCGAAGGTGGGGCTTCGGAGTGAGGATGACTTGAGGTGCTTCGGCCATGCATGGCTTCGGTACACGGACGGACGGTGTTAGAGCTGGGAGTAGCTGCGAAGCCGTGGTGATCCACTCCGGAGGTGGTGGTGCGAAGGCCCAAGGGCTTTGACGGCTTCAGCTCAAAATCGTCACTGTATCGAAGGACTTCTTCGGCGGAGCGAAGGCCAACAGGCTGCAGGCTTCTCGCCGAAGCTTCCGCACCCCTCGCGTGCGAAGGGAGGTTCCAGAAGTCAACACTGTAAAGGCTGACACTGTCTGTTCTGAAAAAGGCTGACATTGTCCCCTCTGCAGCTGACAGAGAAGCCTCCAAAATAAAGGTGGACTACCTTTTGTACCCCTTAGTTCTGTAGAGACAAAATGGATGTAAACCCTAGGGGTAAAGTAGTCACTTCCTTAGGATGAAGCCGTGGGCTATAAATATGGGGGCTCGGTAGGTAACATTTAACACTTTCAGCATTTACTGTTGAGCTCCTGTACACAGACCTCGCTGTATTCATCCAGAGTTCATTTATTTTGTGTTCCTTGTTCAAGCGGCGAAGCCCTGCTTCTGTGTGCTTTTGCTTGAGCTCGCTTTGCATACCTCGCTAGTCTTTAGTTCACCGAAGTCTGTCTTGGCGAAGGGTGTTTTTCTCGCGAAGTGTGCTTTTCAGTGTGCTGTCGCTCTGTGTAACACGAGGCAAGACCTCGCTGCTTACTAGCGAAGCCCTGATCTTTTCCCGTAGTGCTTCTTGTGTCGAAGCCTTTAGCATAGTCCGTTTTGTGTGCGTGTAGACCTTCGCGTACGAAGCCCAGCACCAGTTGCTGTCGCCAAGTACTTGGTCGAAGTCCTCAGAGGGCTGTCCACTCTTGCGAAGGGTGTAGTGCGAAGCCTGCTCGAAGCACCTCGTGTGCGGAGCCTGCACTGACTTAGCAGAGTAGTTTTTCGAGGGTTGTTAGTGGAGCGAAGTCTTCTTGGCTTCGAACTTTTGTTCCTACGAAGCCTGTGTTCGGAGCTGTCGAAGTACCTCCGAACCAGACCTTCGAAGGTTGTGTTCGAAGCCTGTTCCGCAGAAGACAGAACAGAACCGAAGGCTAAGTTTTTAGCCCGAATTTTTAAAAGCTCCCATTCACCCCCCCTCTGGTCGCCGTTTCCGGTCCAACAAGAAGAATTTAGTTTGCGCTCCTTGTCGACATGGAAAAATGATTGCCGCTTCGCATTCGCCAGTCACCACAGTGATGACTGAACAACCCGGAGAACTTCTCCACATGGACATTGTAGGTCCTTCTCGGGTTAGTTCTTTAGGCGGCAAGTGGTATGTGTTAGTTATTGTCGACGATTTCTCTCGCTACTCTTGGGTCTTCTTTCTTGCCAGCAAGGATGAAGTGTTTTCACACTTTCGGAGCTTGGCTTTGAGACTTTTCACTAAACTCCCTGGTGCATTAAAATTCATTCGAAGTGACAATGGCACCGAGTTCAAGAACAGTCTCTTTGCTGACTTTTGCATGGAGCATGGCATAGAACATCAATTCTCTGCTCCGCGGGTTCCTCAACAGAACGGTGTTGTTGAGAGGAAGAACCGCACTTTGGTTGAGATGGCTAGGACGATGCTTGATGAGCATAGGACTCCTAGAAAATTCTAGGCTGAGGCCATGAACACTGCATGTTACATCTCAAACCGAATCTTCTTGCGCTCAATTTTAAACTTGACATCTTATGAGCTACGTTTTGGGAGACAGCCCAAGGTTACTCATCTTCGAGTTTTTGGCTGTCGTTGTTTTATCCTAAAACGTGGTAACTTGGATGAATTTGAGTCGTGTTCTTCTGACGGGATCTTTTTGGGTTACACTACACATGGTCATTCTTATCGTGTTTATAATTTGGAGACTAACACTGTCATCGAGTCATGTGATGTGACTTTTGATGAATCAACCCCCTCTGTTAGTTCTGCTCTTGAACAGGCAAATGAACACGACATGGAACAGACCATCTTCGAAGAAGAAGATCCCGGAGATTTCGAGGATGAACCACTACTACCCTCGACATCAACCCCCAAAGCTGACCCGGCTTCGACCACTTCGGCACAAGGTCCCGAAGCAACTACCTCGACATTGGTCATCTTGGACCACTTCAACGCACAAGTTGAGGGGGAGACTGCATCTCGCTGCGAGGCTCCACATCATGTTCAAAAGATGCACCCTCCTGAGCAGATCATTGGTGAGCTTGATCAAAGGGTAACACGTTCTCATGCTCATTTCACTAATTCTGCTTTTGTTGCTTCTTTCGAGCCCTTAGATGTTAGTCATGAACTTTCTGATTCTAGTTGGATCAATGCCATGCATGAAGAACTTGAAAATTTTGAGAGAAACCAAGTCTGGACTTTAGTTGATCCTCCTCCAAATTTTCATTTCATTGGAACAAAATGGATTTTCAAAAATAAACAAGGGGAGGATGGGACTATAGTTAGAAACAAGGCTAGACTTGTAGCTCAGGGTTATTCTCAATTAGAAGGGATTGATTTTACTGAAACTTTTGCACCTGTTGCTCGACTTGAGGCCATTAGGATTTTGCTTGCCTTTGCGACATCCCGGGGATTCAAACTCTATCAAATGGATGTCAAAAGTGCTTTTCTTAATGGCTTCATAGGAGAAGACGTTTATGTAAAACAACCCCGTGGTTTTGAAAACCCCAAGTACCCACATAAAGTCCTTAAACTTCATAAGGCTCTTTATGGACTCAAGCAGGCCCCTCGGGCATGGTATGATAGACTTAAGTCTTTTCTGCTTGAGCGAGGGTATTTGATGGGCTCTGTTGATAAAACCATGTTCACTCTCAAGCATGGCAAAGATTTCCTCCTAGTTCAGATTTATGTGGATGATATCATCTTTGGTGGCTCTTCTCATGCTTTGGTTGCCGAGTTTGCAGATGCCATGAGCAGTGAATTTGAAATGTCCATGATGGGTGAACTCACTTTTTTCCTTGGTTTGCAAATCAAGCAAAGCAAACAAGGTACTTTCGTCCACCAGACGAAGTACACCAAGGACCTGCTCAAGAAGTTTGACATGGCCGATGCGAAGCCCCTCGCCACTCCAATGGCTACATCTGTAGCATTGGATCCTGACAAAGATGGAGAAGCCGTATATCAGAAGGAGTTCCGAAGCATGATCGGCTCCCTCCTCTACTTGACTGCTACGAGGCCGGACATACACTTCGTTGTGTGTCTGTGCGCTCGTTTTCAGGCTTCACCACGAGCTTCGCACCGTCAAACGGTAAAACACATTCTAAGGTATCTCAAACATACCCTTGAATTCGGCATATGGTATTCGGCGTCTTCCTCTTTGTGTCTTCGAGGTTATTCCGATGCAGATTTTGCTGGGTGTAGGATTGATAGGAAAAGTACCTCTGGTACTTGTCATTTTCTGGGTACTTCTTTGGTTTGCTGGTCTTCCCGCAAACAGTCTAGTGTTGCACAATCGACGGCTGAGGCCGAATATGTTGCTGCAGCTAGTTGTTGCTCTTAGATTTTGTGGATGGTTTCCACTTTGCGGGATTTCGGGTTAGATTATAAGAGTGTTCCACTTTTCTGTGATAACACTAGTGCTATTTGTATTGCAAACAACCCGGTTCAGCACTCCAGAACCAAACACATTGATGTGCGATATCATTTTCTCAGAGATCACAATGAGAAGGGTGATATTGAACTTCAATATGTTGATACCCAATACCAGCTAGCCGATATTTTCACTAAACCCCTCGATGCTTCTCGATTTGCCTACTTGCGTGGGGAACTTGGTATTTGTCACCCTTACGGCATTTTGTGAGGGGGAGCTGTTTTTAATTGTCGTGAATATGCTCATCATGTGTGAAATTGCATTTACATCTCTTGCACTTATATGCCTGATTAAAATTCATGAAATCATGACAGCTCAGCTCTTTTTAATTTATCTGAAACATTAATGTGCATGATGTTTTCTTTCCAAACTCAAATCATGCTCACTGCTCAATCTTGTATCTAGCATGTATAGGCAGGACTGGTTTAGCTATATTTTATCTGCTTGATAGCAAGACACCTTTTCTCTAGATGCTAATTTGTGCAACTTAAAAAATTGCTCTACATACTCATGGATATGCAAAAAGTGCTAAAACAATTTGTTCATTTAATCAAAATTCAAAAATCCATGATTTACATGCTTCAAGTTAAAAGATCCAGATGGGTTTGTTTGTCGCACTACTCTATTCTAGACTGTTTACCATTGCACATTGGTCTGAACTGGAATAGTGTAGTGTCTACCAAAATCATTGCCTTAAGTTTCTGATGGCTTTCATGCCTAGGCTTGGCCTGATTGGAAAGTATAAGGTGGACAAATAAATAACCCCTGGCATTAAGAAAAGAACAACAAAATTCATTGATCATCAAGTTTGCTTTCATTGCTCCATTTGAACTGGACTTGCCTGTCTAGAGTAGAAATTGACTAGCTTTGCGCAGTCCTTGATGTTACTTGTCTAGTTACCTTGATTGCATGGTGAGGCTTTAATTTCAAACTGATAAAATCACATGCTGTCATCATGTTTTTAGAGAATGTTAAATTGAGCTGAGCACATGACAATTGGTATTAAATGTTGGCATATTTTTGCTTTATATGTCTTTGCAATTCTGCTCATTTCGAAGCTATGTATCTTTTACATGCTCCTTGATGCTTGCATTGCCAAAGGGGGAGAAATTTTTGGGTTCTTTGCTGCAAGGGGGTAAAATCACTCAGGGGGAGTTTTTATCTTGAGAAACGGGAGATTTGCCGAAGGGGCTTTTACTCTTTTGAAAAGGGGGAGGAAAATTCTTTTGTCAAGTGACATGTTTTGGCTCGTTTTTGAGTTTTTATGGTCACTTGTGTGCTGAAATTCTTTAAATTTTCTTGAACTTGAATTTGGTTGTCAATGCACTCATCAAGGGGGAGATTGAGAAACCAAGGGTTGGTTTCGGAGTCTGTGATGAGTGATTGACAGAGTTTAACCTCTGGTTCGAAGGGGTACCTCCGAAGGGGTTCGGAGGTTGGACCTCCGAAGGTGTTCGGAGGCTGTTTCACCGAAGGGTTCGGTGGCTTTGGTTGCTGCAGCTGTTGCAGCGGAGTGTGCCTGTCGGAGGGGTCCAACAGTACACGATGACTGGATTGTACCGAAGGTCTCGGTACTTTGGGCGGTACACCGGAGTGTGTGCCGAAGGTTGCTAACCCGGAGAGGTCTCCGGTGTACTGGATACACTTGTCTGCTTGTCTGTGGTGCGCAGGGGACTGCGGAGGCGACGGACGGTTCGTAGCAAGTGAACCTGGGTCAAGCGGGAGGCTTGATGCCAGTGGAGCGAGGAGCTCCGTCATGAAGGCTGCGAAGGGGTCGAGGTCGGTCCTCGGGTCGAGGTGCACCAGGTGAAGGCAGTAAGTGCGGAGCGTGGCTCCGGGTGAAGGTACTCCGAGACGAAGTCCTCGGAGGCGAGGCACTTCGAAGGTACTCCGGAAGGAGTGACTTCGGAGTATGGTGGATCAAGTCCTCAGCAGAGGCAAGGTGTTCGATGTGTGCTCCGGATGGAGACACTCGAAGGTACCCGACGAAGGTCTCAGAAGTCGAGGTCCATCGAAGGCATGGTCCGGGTGAGGCTCGTCGAGGAGTGTGCTCGGGGAGAGACACTGCGACGAAGTGCTCATGGAATGCTTCATGCGGAGGCCTTGGACGAAGGAGGGACTTCGAAGGGTGGTACTCCGAAGGAGGGCTTCGGAGTTACGCAGGCTTCGGAGCGAGCCTAGCTCCGGAGTGAGGTTGACTTGTGGTGCTTCAGCCATGCATGGCTTCGGTACACAGACTGACGGAGTTCAAGCTGGGAGTAGCTGCGAAGCCGTGGTGGTCCACTCCGAGGGTGTTGGTGCGAAGGCCTAGGGGCTTTAACAGCTTCGGCTCAAAACCGTCACTGTATCGGAGGCTAACTTCGGTGAAGCGAAGGCCGTCAGGCTCAAGGCTTCTCACCGAAGCTACCGCACCCCTCGCGTGCGAAGGGGGGCTCCAGAAAGGTCAAAGACTGCAAAGGCTGACATTGTCTGCTCTGCAAAAAGCTGACGTTGTCCCCTCTGCAAAGCTGACAGAGAAGCCTCCAAATAAAGTTGACTACCTTTTGTACCCCTCTATTCTGTAGAGACAAAACTGGTGTAAACCCTAGGGGTAAAGTAGTCAATTTACTTGGGTGAATAGTGGCTATAAATATGGGGGCTGGGTAGGTAACATTTAACACTTTGAGCATTCACTGTTGAGCTCCTGTACTAGCCTCCACACTTTGTATTCATCCTGTGAGTTCATTTATTGTGTTCCTTGTTCAAGCAGTGAAGCCCTGCTTCTGAGTTTCTGCTTGAGCTTGTTTGCATATCTCGCTAGTAGTAGTGCACCGTAGCCTGTCTAGGCGAAGTGCGTTTTGTGCGAAGTGTGCTTTTCAGTGTGTGTTCGTTCTGTGTAACAGGAGGCTAGACCTCGCTGCTTACTAGCGAAGCCCTGGCGAAGCCCGTGTTTCTTATCGTGTCTAAGTCCCTAGCGAAGTCTGTTAGTGTGCGTTTAGACCTTCGGTGTACGAAGCCCAGCACCAGTTGCTGCTGCTAAGTACTTGATCGAAGTCCTTAGAGAGTAGTCCACTCCTGCGAAGGGTGAAGTGTGAAGTCTGCTCGAAGCACCCTGTGTGCGGAGCCTGCACTGACTTAGTAGAGTTGGTTTTTCGGGTTTGAGTGGAGCGAAGTCTTCTTGGCTTCGAACTTTTGCTCCTTGCGAAGCCTGTGTTCGGAGCCGTCAAATACCTTCAAACCAGAACTTCGAAGTTTGTGTTCGAAGCCTGTTCCGCAGTAGACTGTATTAAAACAGAAGGCTAATTTTAGCCTGAAATTTTAAAAGCTCACATTCACCCCCCCTCTGGTCGCCGTTTCCGGTCCAACAGATGGGCTTAAAGAACTGCTATTTGTGGGTTTTAATAGATTATGCTAATTTTATGTTCACTGTTCTGGTTGATAAAGCTATCCTTCAATGAACAAATGGTCTGCATTTTGTTGAAATTTGGCCGATTTGAGGAGGCTGAGAAAGTATCTAGGTCATGCTTTTCATGAATCTCGATAATTACAAATGAGACACCTGGCTTGTGCTTTTTTTATTAAATATCTTTGTTTTCATTGTTTGGTTTACCCTGAAAACAATGTGTATTGATTTGACTTTTGGTGTAGATTTTTGTTTCAATGTTGTTTACGTATCATGTTTATTCTTTTTCAACATACATACGATATCTGATTTTAGATTATTATTATTAAATCTAGAATTTTATAATAATTAAGCATAATTTTATCAACTTTGGTAAATTACTGTTTTACCATCTTCCACATCATGAATTATATATGAAATTCTAGCTATTGTTTTATAAACAAGTTTAAGCTGGTAGTGGTACCTGGGAGAGATCATAGTTGGTACCCGGTGGTGGTAGGAATCCATTTGTTGCTACTTTTCTTATTACATTAGTCAATAATTTCTATAATTGCAAATTAATAAGGCTTTTTTATAGGCTCACCGAAAGGGCATTTTTAAGTAACCTAAATGTTACAAATTTAGTCAAGGTTACCCCAACAGCGAAAAACTGACGGATGCTATTAATTCTTGGACATCACTTCATCCATCACTTGTCAAATTAGGAAAGGTACGACTGCACATCAACACAATCAATATGATTTTGATTATATAAGCATAGCTCAAATTTGAGCATATTTATTGGTAGGCCTTGATGATGCTAAGTTTACCCTTGCTTTACTGATTCATTACTTTAGGCAATGTTTTCTTATAAAACTTTCCACACATTGGATAGGTAATGTAATTCACTATTATTTCATCCTCACCATATCATTTTAGGTTATGTTTTCCTATTAAATTTTCTACAAACAAGTGTAGACCTTCCATTGTTTCATGGTATTTGTGTGTGGGGTGCATGATAGATTTCTCCATTTCTTGGTATTTGTGTGTGCATGTATGTTATTCAGTCATTGATCTTTTAAGCATGCTGTCACTAAGCGGAGATCTTTTTGCTTGATGTAGCATGTGGTGGATCTTTGTGAAGAATACCCTTGCTTTTTTAGAATTTAGTGACTCATGTTAGTGACTCGTGTTATTAGTAGACCACTTATTTAAATTCTGTTCACTTCTCTCGTCGATAGAGCGCGCGTCGCGCGCCGGCCATTCTAGTTGGATCAAAGCGACTCTAGCGGCGCGCCGGCCATTCTAGTTGGATCAAAGCGACTCTAGCGGGGATCTGGGCAGCGATGATGTGATCACGCGGATCTAGTGACGGAGCGCAGAACCGGCGATGGGGCAGCAGATTCCACGAAAAGGAAGCAAATCCAATAATCGGTGGTTAATCGGCGATTTGGTCGTAATTAGGTTGACCGTCGGATTAATCGTCAAAGTCAGATTTTTAGCATATTAAATTAGAAATTAAGAGTTTAATTTAGGTTTTTAGTGTTTTCACGGAGAATTCTTGTGAGAATTTCAACCGGTTAAGGTTAATATGCAGATTATACTATAGATTGTTATATTGCTGAGTACAAGTTAATCGACCGATTTGGCCCTCGCTTAAACACTAAATATTTACAATTTTTTCTCTAGAAAAATCTCATCGCCCTGGTCACGTGAGCATTTAGTTATAACTCATCACATATTATATTTTAATTATTTAAAAATCATTTAGTTTACTAGCTAGCCCCCACTTATGATGGAAGATTGTGAAATAGTCACGAGTTATTTCGCTACGATAAAACAATCAAACCGGTAGCTCTTAGCATTTTTTTTTGGGGGGGGGGGGGGGGGGGATCAGCTTTTCAGCTACAAACTAAATGGAACGGTTATACATGCAAGAACTGAGAAATATATTATGGCCTACACATACCTATCTATCAGATGCAACTATCTACCGAGCAAGGTGTCTGCTATCATATCATGGTCTGCAACCATTTGCTCTCAAATGCTTAATCAATAGTCAATAAAGAAAATTTAAAGTTAGTTACCAGATACCAGAATTTTTAATGTTAATTTATGAAGAACACAACATTTGCGGCAAAAATAGAAAAGCTGACCTGAGACCTCAGATGACAACCACAATACCACCCAGCATCCAAGCCGCTAGCAAAGATGACCTGAGAGCAAGCCAGCATCCTCCAAACAGCATGAATTCAAAAATGCTCCAAGCCTGTAACAGCATCATCACTGTTTATCACGATTTCACAGAAAGCACAAGTAACATATGGAAAACAGTATATTGCTGACAAACAATACAAAAACATCAATGGGTCAGCTTTGGTCAACTTTGCATCACTGGAAAGGATTAAAACTGTAACACAGCCCACATACAGGTACAATAAAGCCAATGATGCAAAATAACAGATATGACAATCTATGGATTGGGGACGTCTTATGTTAGTTCAAAATATATACACATGATAGCATTTGACGACCCATGTGCAACAAGACCATAGGTAACAACATGACAGCTGAATCAAATAATCAACTTTCTCTAGATGCAGATTCTGTATACAGAGGAGCTTATGTCATGGTGAGGAAATCCTTGGGAATGCTATTGAGGTCCATAAAACATTTCCTGGCCTTTGCATCTGCTATCAGTGCAGCCCAGTCCTCTTACTGCATAAGAGCATTGGCATTACCAACAACCTGGAACAACAAAGAATGTGATCAGTACCCAAATCATGTATCTAGGATCATCAGTAAAAGCACTATTGTACACAGTTTCCATGAACATTTTGAAGGAGGGACGCAAACGTACCCATAGAGCTCTCCTAGCTCTTGTAAGTGCAACATTCATACGCCGTACATCTGCCACAAAACCCACACCATGATTTGAGGCTCTGACACATGACATAATAATCACGTCACATTAATAACCACACCATGAAAGATTTGTGTTTAAACAATTGAAAAGGAACATTAACCAAGAAAGAAAAACATATAATATGCATTACCTGAACATTGAGATGGCGGAACGCATGCAAGGCAACATATTCCCTTTGTGTTGTTGCAAGTGAACCGAGACCAGTTAGATACCAAGTACTCCAAGGTTGGAGTTTCCTCAAAACATTAGTCTCACTGCTGCACGAAAAAGGAATGATAACACAAATTGAAGTAGAGGATACAATCAACCAATCATTCATAAATCAAAAATATACAAAGAAATCCTACACTCATCAACACATGATTCATAATAGGAACTTTTTGGATGAGTTTTCAGATTTCAGTTCAAGTTCTTGCAACAGGCTAGTCAGGTTATCTGGTTATGAAAGAATTACATAAACCAGAGCTATATACAGTGAATCCAAGCATATTTTGCATGCATATCTAACTGTTTAACACAGCTGTGAGTGTGTGAGCTCACAGATGAAGAGCAAAACTCAAATACTAGACTAAACTCACTAATTATCCTTGTTAGAGATATACTATATAGTATAAGGGCTTATTTGTAAAGCTTCCCTTCTCTTGTACTATTGCCCTTTGGGCCCTTCTCTTGTACATATTTGCCCTTTGGGCCCTTTGGAATGTATACTGGTTTCTAACCCCTCCCCTCCTCCTGATCCAGCCGCCGGCGAGCCCTCGTCGTGCCTGCGCCAGCACCACCGCGCGTCCGCCCGCGCATGCTCCCGCCGCCGCGCGCCTGCTCGCGCGTGAGCTCGCGCCGCCGCGCGCCTCTGTCTTCCAGCCCGCGCCCACGCCTGAGCCCCGTCGTCCGCGCGTGAGCTCGCGTCGCCGCAGCGCCCGCTTGTCCTCCCGCTCGGGCCCGCCCTTGAGTGCCGTTGTGCGCCCTTCGGGCCCACGCCTGAGGCCCTTCGCCATTCTCGTCGCCCTCTGCTGGCAGAGAGGTCGTGACCTCTCTGTCCCTTCCCTGTTGAGACAGATTGCAAAAAAAAAAACATAAAGCAAGGGTTTCTCACCATGGCTGCTCTTTGTCCTCCCGTTCCTATACTTTCTACACCGACTTCAACTCCAAGACATGTTACTCAGGGTGGCACAACTGTCGCTCTCTTCGTGTCGCCTCTTCGAATCCATCTATGGTATCTTCTGCCACCGCTCAGTCTCCTCAGCTACCACAGGCAAGTACTCAGTCACCTTGGATTCTTGATTCCGGCGCTTCTTTTCACATGACACATGACTCTACTCATCTTATTTCCTTGAGTTCGCTTCCTTTTCTTGTGTCTGTTAAGACAGCTGATGGTACTCCTCTTCCTATTGCTCGTCATGGCATTCTTAGCACTTCCCATTTTCATGTGTCATATGTTGCTCATGTACCTCAACTTCACTTGCGGCTTATTCTTGTTCTGTTTAGGATCGTCGCACCAGGATCTTGGTTCTGGCCACTGGCTTCGTGATCCTCCTCGCCTCTGGGAGCTTGACTAGCTACATCTTCCTCCCATTTCTACTTCGTGCTATTCGACTCCTACTGTTGATGCTATTCCTTTCGTCGTCTCCGCCTCCATCAACTTTGCTCAGTGGCATCATCATCTAGGTCACATGTGTGGGTCCCGTTTGTCATTTCTTGTTACTAGTGGAGTTCTTGGAAAGGTTTCTATTAGTCAGACAGTGTCCACTAGACCTTTTGATCTCATTCACTCTGATGTATGGGGCCCTGCTCCCTTCGTTTCGAAAGGGGGACATCGATATTATGTGATCTTTATTGATGATTTCTCTCATTTCACATGGATATATTTCTTGGAGTCTCGCGCTTAGGTGCTTACTGCTTATCAGGCCTTTGCTACGATGGTTCGCACTCAGTTTGACTCTTCCATTCGTGTTTTTTGTGCTGACTCTGCTGGCGAGTATCTATCTCATTTTCTTCGTCAGTTTCTTTTTGAGCAGGGCACTCTTCCTCAGTATTTGTGCACTAGTGCCCATGCTCAAAACGGTGTGGCCGAGCATAAGCATCGTCACCTTCTTGAGACTGCTCAGACACTGTTACTTGCCTCCTCTGTTCCTCCTCAGTTTTGGGCTGAAGCTGTATCTACTGTTGTTTACCTTGTAAACATTCAGTCCTCTGTCACTCTTCATGGTGTCACTCCACTTCAGCGTCTCTCTGGTCGACCGCCTCAGTATAGCCACCTTTGTTCCTTCGGTTGTGTTTCCTTTGTTCTTCTCTAGCCTCGTGAGAGGACAAAGCTATCGGCACAGTCGGTCTGGTGTGTCTTCCTTGGGTATGACTCCGAGTGTAAGGGATATCGTTGTTGGGATCCAGTTGCTCGTCGCATTCGGGTTTCTGGTGATGTTACCTTTGATGAGTCTCGTCCTTTTTTCTCCGATGCTCCCTCCTCTCATGAGTCGATTGATTTTCTTGACTTAGTCTGGCCTTCGTCTGACTCCTCGTCATCATCCTCTCCTCCTTGTTCTTCACCACCACCATCCACTTCAACACCTTCTCCACCACTACCTCCACGTCCTCCCATTCTCTATCACTATACTCGTCGTCCACTTCCTTCACCACCTTCCACCTCTTCTTCCCCCGTGCCTCATGAGTCTTCATACTCTGCACTCTCTCTTTCTGAGCATTCCACATATCGAGACGCTATTGCTCATCCCGAGTGGCAACTTGCTATGGCTAAGGAGATTGTTGCTCTTGAGCGTACCAGCACTTGGGATCTTGTTCGTCGTCCTCCTGTTGTTTCGATCTCGTGCAAGTGGGTCTACAAGATTAAGACTCGCTCTGATGGCTCTCTTGAGCGTTATAAAGCGCGTCTTGTTGCTCATGGTTTTCAGTAAGAGTATGGTCGTGACTATGAAGAGATATTTGCTCATGTTGCGCATAGGACCACCGTTCATACTCTTATTGTGGTGGCCTCTGTTCGTCGGTGGACTATCTCTCAGCTTGATGTGAAGAATGCATTTCTTCACGGCGAGCTACATGAGGAGGTCTATATGCACCCACCTCCTGGCTATCCTATTCCCGATGGCCATGTCTGTCGTCTCCGTCGTTCTCTCTATGGCCTCAAGCAAGCCCCTCGTGCTTGGTTTGAGTGTTTCACCTCGGTTGTCACTGCTGATGGTTTTGTTGCTAGTCAGCATGATCCTGCTCTTTTCATTCACACTCCCCCCCGCGGTCGTACCCTTATTCTTCTCTATGTGGATGATATGCTCTATCACGGGGGATGATTCTGAGTATATTGCCTTTGTTAAGGCTCGTTTCAGTGAGTAGTTTCACATGTCCTACTTGGGTCCTCTTCGCTATTTTCTTGGGATTGAGGTCACATCCACACCTGACGGCTACTACCTCTCCTAGAGGAAGTACATTCATGATCTTCTTGATCGTGCGGGTCTTACTGATCACCGCTCTGTGGACACTCCTATGGAGCTTCACACTCGTCTTCGTGCCACCGACGGTGTTCCTCTTGAGGATCCCACTCGCTATCGTCACCTCATCGGTAGTCTTGTCTATCTTGGCATCACTCGTCTTGACATTTCTTATGTCGTTCACATCCTGAGTCAGTTCATGTCCACTCCCACTAGTGTCCACTACAGTCATCTCCTTCACGTTCTTCGATACCTTTGTGGTACTATCGACCGACATTTGTTTTTCTCTAGTTCTAGCTCCCTTCAGCTCCATGCTTACTCTAATGCTACTCGGGATTCTAATCCTTCAAACTTCAAGTCCCTCTCTGCTTATTGTGTCTTCCTCGGTTCCTCCTTGATTGCCTAGAAGACCAAGAAGCAGACTGTTGTTTCTCGCTCTAGTGTTGAGGCTAAGTTGCGTGCTTTGGCTTGTGTGACTGTTGAGGTGACTTGGCTACGGTGGCTCCTGGATGAGTTTGGTGTTGCTCTCTCCTCCCCTACGCCTGTGCACTGTGACTGTGATAGTACCGGTGCTATCAGTATTGCTCAGGACCCAGTGAAGCATGAGCTCACCAAACATGTTGGAATTGATTGCTTCTATGTTAGGTCGATTGTCCAAAACAAGATAGTTGCTCTTCAGTATGTACCCTCGGAGATTCAGCTTGCCGACTTGCTTACCAAAGCCCATACTCGAGCTCAGCATTGTTTTCTTCTTTCCAAGCTCAATGTCGTTGATCCACCTTGAGCTTGAGGGGGGTGTTAGCATAGTTGTTACGGCGACGCGACGACCTAACACCTTCACAACTTTACAGCGCTTATGGCGCGCAGCGTGGCGTCGCCATAGACACATCAGCGTGGCGACCAATATAGAAAAATAGTTTATAGAATTTAAGGATTTTAAAAAATATATCAATATATAAGTACTAAATTGCAAATAAGAATAGTAATATAGTATTATAAAAATAGCAATTTCATATCAAGTTGCAATAATGTTAATTTATATATCTTATAAAATAAAAATATATAATTAAAATTGCAATAAAATATATAAAATTATGTTTAATATTATATTTAAATGTTCATTTAATAATCTGTTTTATAAATTTGATCCAATAACCCATTTAAAGCCCAGTTTGAACATTTAAAGTCCATTTCCTAACCCTAATTTTCTCAACCCCTCCATTTCTCTCTCTCACCTCCCATTCCCTCCAGCCGCCGCCACACAATCCCCTCCTCCCCCCCTCTCTCTCTCTCTCTCACCACCTCCCTCTCAGCCGCCGGCCGCCGCACTCCTCTCCCTCCTCGCCGTCATCTTCCGCACCGGCGCTCCTGGCCGTGTCGTGCGCTGCTTGTCGCAGTTGGTCGCGCCACGCATGGCCCGTCCGCGCCGCTCGTCGCGCTTGGCTGTGCCACGCCTGGCCTGACCACGCCGCTTCCAGCCTCGTTGCGCCTCGCTGTGCTGCTCGCTTTCTCCTCTCTCTCCCTTCTGTATGTCGGGCGCCACGGCCGTGGCGGGCGCCACGCGACGCCATAGTGACGCCACGCTCTTGTGGCGCTCGCCATAGGCCTTCGTGTGATATGGCGTGGCATGGCGAATTGCAATTTTCCGCCACGGCGATATGGCGACGATATGGCGACGCCATAACAACTATGGGTGTTAGAGATATACTATATAGTATAAGGGCTTATTTGTAAAGCTTCTCTTCTCTTGTACTATTGCCCTTTGGGCCCTTCTCTTGTACATATTTGCCCTTTGGGCCCTTTGGAATGTACACTGGCCATTTCATCACAATCCTTACTGTTTGGAAGATTGGAAGGAACGCAATTTGAGAACATTTCAACATAAAAGAAGCCAACTGGTGCACAATTTATGGTGATGACCAACTGACCAAGGACAATGTGCATTCTTCGATCCAAGGAGCTAGAAAATTGGTGCAAATGCTGCCAGCTGCACAGCAAATATCTGAACATTAAGCAGTTTTCTTTTTCATATTCCAACAAGAATTCCTATTTGTGCTCCCAGTTGCAGTTTTGTATTTTTCTACAACCCAGAACTTACTGCTTTCAATCAATCAAAGCTTTAATGAAGAAATAGCATATGCTTCTGCAATTCCCCAAAAATAAGCAGAATAGTGACATGACAACTTGAAAAGAACTAAAAGCGCATGGGAAACTTACGCGTAAACATAAACTAACACTTGTGCAGTATAGGTTCAACGAATGTCTACCATGATATGTTCCTAAGCTTAGCTTGCCTAAAAGTTCATCATGCAGCTTATACCACATTCCATTTATAGTTAATTCTATATGCAAGTATCAGGATTCAGGATTCAAGAGCACAAAATTAAACAAACAAGTTCTAGTCTGCAGACATCAGATATATGAACATTCAAAATAACACAACTCGAATACACATTACCAATAAATGCATTTGCAGTGGACAGAAAATATAAACTTTGGCAAGTACTGGCCTACCTGCTAGAGTCAAATGAATCCCCAACATAGAAATGAATAATTGCCCCAATGGGATCATGTGTATCAATAGGTGTATGGCGCCTGACAGTACCAACAAGCCGTCCACACTCTGACTCAGTGTCTTCATTTGAACCAACATTCTTCCTATTAGATCTACTTGATTGGGAAGCTGAAAACAAGTACATAAATAAGCATGGTCATCAAAATGTTTTCTTTTCAGAGAGAAGGATATTCAGGCTTAACACAAATGAAAGGAATCTAGCACAGCTACCTGAACCAGGTTGAGGGAAGGACAAAATTGCAACTTCACCTTCTTTGAAAGTCCATTTATATCCATGCATTGGTAGAACAACAACGTCATACCATCCTAAAAACATAGACATAATAGTTAGGTAATTGCATTCCCACAAGACAGTGTTGTATAATTGACCAACAGAAAACATCGTCAGCAAAACAATGTGGAGATCAGAACATCATCAGCTACGTTTTGGTGACTGCCTTGCTGGTATTGGTCAGTGTTGAATTGTAGAAAGAGTAGAGGAGATGCAAATATAGGTGTGTTGTATTGAGACCGGTATATATAGGAGTATATGTGTGGGGGAGAATGGGGAGATAATGTAGATAATCTATAGATAAAGAAAAACTAGATATAAATCCAATCCTACCTAATATCCTCACTATTACCATATACTCTAAACTATCGTATACTCACATACCATTTACTCTAACATCCCTGCAATTCAAGCATGAGCAAAGCAAACACTTGACTAGATAAAATTGATCAATGATAATAGCTCTTTGTGCCATACCAAGGTAGCCAATGCAACGTACCCAAAGAAGTTGTGGACGAGTAACCGCGCAAGGTAGCCATGATCGATGTAGCCAAAGTCAAGATGTTGATGATGAAAAAGCTGCATGAAGTCGTGAATGCATAGAGAAGCACCATGAAGTTATGTCTTTGTAATCTCCAGCCCATTTATGAACATCCTGAGTTATGTCTTAGTGAATTGTGATCTCTAGCCCATTTATGAACACCTGTGTAGTGCCATTGCTAGCAATCTGCTCACAGATTTCCTCTGATGCTTAGCTTTGAACTAACAATCCTATCTGGACTCTCACCTTCCTTGCGCCAGGTGTCCAGTTAAACAATAGAACTAGTTATTGCCACAGCATTTGATTCCTTCCATGGCATGCAAGCATTATCCAACTGCATAAATAGGCATGCAACCCTCCATTTCAAAAGCCAAATCAAGTTCCCCCTGTTTATAGCATAGCTCCTGTAAACATTTCTTTGTTTCTGTATCAAGATATTTCCCTTTCTTCAGCATCATCATAAAAATCCTGTCAGCTTCTCTCCACTGACCATCTTTTGCAAGCATCAATAACAAAGAAGTGTAGTTGGCATACCGTGGAATATATCCATTAAAAAACATATCCTCAAATAATTGTAGGACAAGATCAATTGAATTTTCAGCAAGAAGAAACTCTATTAGTTTGTCATAGGAAGCCTTACTAGGAACAAAGCCTCTTTTCTGCATCATCAGGAAGAATGACAGTGCTTCTTTCATTCTTCCAGCAAGACAAAGCCCCTTAATAAAAGTATTGTATGTTATCTTATCAAAAACATAGCCTCCACTGTTCAACGAGTTAAATAGTTTGATAGCATGGTTGCTATCCCCTAATCTTATTTGATTATTCATGAGTATTGTATACGTCACATGATTGGGAACAACACCAGATTGGTCCATCACTGATAAGAGGTTGTAAGCATCATCCATCTTGTTGGCTCTACAAAGGCCATTAAGCATCCCATTATATATATGCAAATCAGGCATCATCCCACTTTCTACAAGATCCTGTATTATAATCTGAGCAAGATGAATCTTTTCTTCTGTAGACATGTGCTTGTCCTTCTGTTTTCCCTTTCTTTTGTCGACAGCTATTTGTGGCAGCATTCTAAATAGCATACACCTTGCTTCCTTTAGTTTTGTAGCCAAAGATGGTCTCATATCTCGGCGATCTATATTTCGGCAAATGCCAGTGATTAAGGTACCATATGTGATTAGATCAGGTTCAATATAGTTTTTCATCATCAAAGCAACAAGATCTAAACCTAATCTTACATCTCCTTTCCTTAAAAACTGATTTATAAGCATAGTATATATGACAGTTTGTGTTGCAAAGCCATCCTCTAGCATTCTTTCCAGATAAATGAGAGCCTTTCTGATTTTGTTTTCCTTTATCAAGCCATTTATAAGAGCACCATATGCATGGGAACCAGGTTGTAAACATCGCTCTAGCATTTCATCAAAAATACGACATGCGTTCCTTGATTGTCCCATGATGGAATATCCATTAAGAAGTGATGTGTATATAACCTCATCCGGTGTCAATCCTGATCCAATCATTTGGCGGAGTGTAAACTCTGCGTCTTCAAGGCGCCTCATTCTGCACATGCATGATATGATGGAATCATATACTGAAATAGAAGGCTCTAGCCCGTCCTTGACCATTTCATCAAACAGACAAAGTGCACTATCTATATCACCAATCTTACAGTACGCTATTACCATGATGGAATTTGTGGACATATCAGGTCTGACACCCCTACTCTGCATAATACTAATGAGTGTCCTAGCATCATCCATACGCTTTTGCTTACACAGGCATTTTATCACAATATTGTATGTTAAGACAGACGGCTCACACCCATTAGCCACCAACTTCTCCAATAGATAGTATGTCACATCCAGCCTCCCCTCTGAGCACATGGTTATTATCATCAAATTGAAAATGGTGTCAACAGGGAGCACATTGCTTTTCACCATTTCGTCAAGAAGATGATCAGCCTCCTCCTGCAAACTCATGTTCGAGCACCCACCGACAAGCGAAGAAAGATCCAGCAACTGGCCGCTACAATCCTTGGCAACAGCCTTCAATGCCTTCTGCATAAATACAACCGGCCAGCCCTTGGGAAAGAACTTTGCTATCGAAATAAACATAACATGGTCTGGGAAAAGACTACTATCCAGCATCTTATCGAACAGATGCTCAGCTTCACCCAACTTCCCATCCTTGCAAAGAGATGTCATCAGAATAGTGTAGCACCTCAAGTCGGGGGCAACACCAGTCTTGATCATCACTTTGTAGAGCTCCATGGCAACACCAGTGCACTTGCTCTTACAATACCACTTCATCATCACATTGTAGGTTTCTGTGTCCGGCTCTATGCCCCCCTTCATCATCTCCAGGTACAACTCCCGACCATGGTCGACATACCCATGCTGAAATAACCCCCCAATCATTGTTGTGTAAGCATATGCATCCAACTTAACATGCTCATCCTGCTTCATCTTGTGAAATACGTCAAGTGCTGGTTCCAGCCGTCCGTCTTGGCAAAATCCCCGGATGAGCGCTGTGCCCAGCACTCTATCCAGATGCATTCCTTTCTTCACCATCATCTGGCACATCTCGCTGGCGTGGAGTGAGCGTCCGGCCTTGCAGTACGCAAACACAAGTGACTTGTAGGCGCGGACAGGGGGCGTCAACCCCGAGCCGAGCATTACGTCGAACAGGAAGCGAGCCTTGTCGACAGCGGCCTTGGAGCACAACCCTGGGATGAGGAGCCTGAATTCTGATACGGGCAACGGCGCGGGGGCGTCCTCCCAGAGCACAAAAAGATCCATCGCCTCGGTGTACATGGAAGCAGAGCACATTGACCGGAAGAGAGCGTTGCTGGAGGCAGCAGAGGGGGCGCGGCCCGACTGGACCAGGCGCTGGAAGTGGGAAAGCGCGGCGGCGACATCCCCGAGGCGAGAGTGGCAGGCCACGAGCGCGTCGGAGACGGCCGGGTCGGTCACTGTATCGCCGAGCCGAGAGGCCACGGCGCGCACGTCCCAGAGGCGGCCGCGGCGGAGCAACCGGAACAGCAGCTCGGCGTGCAAGCTGTGGCCCGCCGCCGGACGGGAGACCATGCCGCGCGTCCACGTTGGAGGGAAACGGCGAGGGTGCTGTGCGGCGTCCAGGGGAGCCTGGCGCTGCGCGTGTGGAGACTGGAGAGGAGCGGCGGCCACGCTCGCGCCGTCGCGCGGGGTGACGGCGGCGGGCGGCTGCAGGAAAAAATGGGAAAGTTAGATACGTCGTTACTATTTTGTGACTTTAGATAAACGTAATTATAATTTATGTATTTAGATTTATATCATTATAATATATCATTATAATTTTAAAATATGTCATTACACTTTCAGAGAGAGTTACAATTCCGAAATAATATAAATCTAAATATGTGAATTATAATAGTATTTTTCTAAAATCACAAAATTGTAATGGAATAAATTAAATTATTCCAAAAAAATTGTGTGAATACTGGATGTATAGGGCAAACAGTGCATACATGATTGGATGATTGACACGTGTCCCTTCTTGGTATCCAACGGCGCTGCGGCCGGCCATCAAATTTGAGGCTCCACTTTCCATCCGACAGACTCGGCTCTAGAATGGATGGCTCGGCTCTCGTGATACAGACTTCCTCGTTGTTGTCGTCTTTTGTGTCTGCGTGTTTTAGCTCTTATTTGGTTAACTGGAATAGAACGGTTTTGTTCTAGTTTTTTGGATGAGATCGTCTCATCTCGTATTTGATTACGAGGAATGAGATGTTCTAGTTATATGTTTGTTGGTTGGTGGGTTGAGAGAAACAAGACTCTGTCGCAGAACCTTCGTCCCGCATCAAAATACTTTCGATCCGTTTCAAAATCTCTGACCCATTCTTAAAACCTCCAAATCGGAACTTCTGGTCTGCCATAGAATCTCTAGCCCGGTCTCGGAGCCTCCGAACATGAGGTGGGATAAGTTCTTCCCTCTATTTTGGAGGTGACTAATTTGTCCTAAATATTGGAAGAATATTCTTTAGTGGCACGAATCTATCTCATATGACTTCAAACCAAATACTGTAAAAAACAGAAACGTCTTGTCTCATCCAACCTCGTGCTTCGAACCAATCTACCATCCCGTTGGACCGTTGCGTCACCGATGATCCGCTCTATTGTCGAGACGTCGTGCCATTATCTGCTCGCCGCGCTATTAATCTGCCCTACCACGCCATCGATCCGCCCCGCCATACCATCGATCCCCTTTCCCACCACGCCGTCGATCTGCCCTGCTGCGTCGTCGATACGTCAATGACTATGCCCCAGTAAAGGTGTCGCCTTGTCTCACTTTCAACTTCTCTTGTTCGCTTCCGTCTCCAGCGACGTACGCGGTGGCTTCTCCTTCAATGGCCATCGCGATGGCTTCTCCTCCAGCGGCCATCGTGGCGGCTTCTCCGTTTGTTTGGATAGGCTGAACGTGAACTAGGCTAGTCTGAAACACGTGTGGTGCATCGAAGTCTAGTATGCACTGCTAACTCTGTGCATATTAGATGTATACTAAGGGGGTGTTTGGTTTGGGGCTGCTAAACTTTAGGCCTTTAGTCCCCAAGACCTTATTAAAAGGGACTAAAAGTACTACTTACCTCACATTCATCACTCTCCTTTAGTCCTTGGAACCAAACAGGAAGAGACTAAAGTTTAGTTCTATAAAAAATAAGAGTTAAAGTTTAGTTTAGTTCCAAAAAAACCAAATAGGCTCTAACTCTGTGCATACTAAATGTATACTAACTCTATGCATACTAGATGTACCTAATTTTTTCCGCGGCATGCCTTCCCTAAAGGGTTATTTAAATGGAAGATTTGCTCTTCGCATTTTTATGTTAAAGCGTTTACTGTCTTGACTTTTTGTCATATTCGTCTGATAAAAGAGAGAATCTAGTCAAAATTGAGCAGAAAAACGAAAATTCCAAATAAAATGGACCTTCTTGTGTTGATTTTTTATTACTGATTTGAAGTTCAGGGCTAAGTATAGTATCACATAAGTACATAACGATAATCTAACATTCTAACCCATGCACGCACACTACCTCGTCTTACCGAGCTAGACCTAGTGAACTATACGGAGCCATCCGTCCGATCAACCAGGTTATAATAATTTTGCTACAGGGAAATTTGATGATATACATTTCTTTATTAGATACCCCTTTTTAAGATGAAAACTGAGTATTTAATCTCCACATTTCACTAACAATAAATTCTTATTTCTATCTAAATGGAAGATATATGATCAATGCTAGCTAGCGAAGTTAAAACACCCTCTGAAATCCAAAGTTGCAAAGTTGAGATCCGGAAGGAAGAATGGCAGGACGACGGCCACGCCAAACATGAGGATGGCAACACGGGCAAAGTTGACGACTAACGCTTCACTTGGATAGCCGCTGGCAGGGAAGAGGAACCTTGCAAGTTGCAAGGCCGGTGCACACGGCCATGGCCCATGAGGAAGATGACGATGCCGAACAAGATGGAATAAGATGTGCCATGGCGCAGCCCTCATCGTCACCACAGCACCCACCCAGGAACACAGAGTACACAAATGCCACCGGCCACTGTAAAATGTGAACATCGCTCAACAAATTACTCATCAGTGTGGCATTTCATAGTTCAATTATTTTTATCTATTGCAGTACTAGCTTTGTTTCCCTTTCTATATGTCTTCGGTTTCAGGAGATGCCAAAATCCGGTGCTTTATGTTTAGTTTTTTGTTTCTGCACTGTTATACTCACCTGAAGAGCATAGAGTGCAATAGTGGCTATCCCCAGCCAACTTGGAGGCGTACAGGCCAACAGCCGTGAAGGCGACGGCGACCAGATGCAGAAGCAGGTGAACTGCCTTCTTGGCTGCAAGCATGAGCCGTTGCAAGCTCAATGAGTTTCAACTCAATATATACTCCTTTGGTCTATAACTTTAACCTGCTTAGCTGATAATTACCTTCTCCGGCGTAGATGACAAGGCCAATCACCGTTACCGGAAACTCAAAGTTTGCCGAGTGCAATATCTCGGGCACTCGGCAAAGGATAATTTGCCGAGTGTTATTTAAAAAACACTCGGCAAACTTTAAACACTCGCCGAATCAGTTCTTTGCCGAGTGCCCACAAAAAAATACACTCGACAAATTTGGAGACTAATGAACGTCACGACGGTATTTTTGAGCGGTAAAAAAAATTTGGGGGGTTGCCGAGTGTTTTTCAAAAAATACTCGGCAAACATATTTTTTTTATTTTGTGTGAAACCTTGTTTCAAGTCTATATGTTATTTGTAATTTCTTTTTAGCTTGAAATTTTTTCTGTACTCACAATACAACATATATTATATCATGTAAAAATTCAACATTTATTTAGTTCAGTTTGCTATTTTTCATTCATTAAGTATGTTTCTAGGATTTAAATTGAAATAGGTGACATTTGAACTACAATTGCCTAAAATAATGAATCAAAAATTATAGAAAAATAATATTAATATTTATTACTATATTTTGAGTTCTTATGAACAAAATTGATGTAAATTTTGAAAAAACTATGTTGCGACACTCTATCGACGACATAGACTTTAATAGTTTTTAAATTCTAAAAACTTCAAAACAATTCTGAAAAATATTATACTTGAGATGGTGTTATGATATGATATGAAGATGCTATGATAAAAATTTAAAAATATTTAGATAAATTTATCACGTATAGTGTTTACAAATTGGATATTTTGAGAGGAGGAATTAGAGTTTAGAGAAGAAATGAGATAGATTTGAAAGCAAATTAATGATTAAATTTTTGTTTGATCTTGAAATTTTTTGTGAACTAAAAATACAACATATATTATCTCATGTAAAAATTCAAAATTTATTTAGTTTAGTTTTCTAATTTTAATTCATTAAGTATGTTTTTAGGATTTAAATTGAAATAGGTGACATTTGAACTACAAGTGCCTAAAATAATAAATAAAAAATTATAGAAAAATCAGATTAATATTTATTACTATGTTTGAGTTATTATGAACTAAATTGAAATAAAGTTTGAAAAAACTAGGTTACGACACTCTATCGCCAACGTAGACTTTAATAGTTTTTTAATTCTAAAAAATTCAAAACAATTCTAAAAAATATTATACTTGATATGGTGTTATGTTATTATATGAAGATATTATTATAAAATTTAAAAATGTTTTGATAAAGTTATCACTTATAGTGTTTAATAATTGGATATTTTGAGAGGAGGGATCGGAGTTGAGAGAAGAAATGAGATAGATTTGAAAACAAATTAATGATTAAATTTTTGTTTGATCTTGAACTTTTTTGAAATTCAAAATACTACGTATATTATCCCATGTAAAAATTTCATATTTGTTTAGTTCAGTTTGCTATTTTTAATTCTTTAATTATATTTCTAGGATTTAAATTAAAACATGTCGAAGTTGAACAAAAATGCATAAAATAATAAACTAAATTATTCAAAAAAATTATATTTATGTTTTTGAGTTAATATTTAGTCCTTATGCACTATAGTTTTATAATTTATATCAAGAAAAAGATTGTAAAACAAATTAAACAAAGTTTTTTTTAAAAAAAAAACTCTTTGCCGAGTGCTAAATTTTGGGCACTCGGCAAACCTCTGTCAAACGTCCGTTAAATTTTTGTCGAGTGTTAAATTTGGCACTCGGTGACGTGTTCGTCGAGTGCCCGAAAAAAACACTCAGCGAACCCTAATTGCCGACAACGGGTTGTGAACCTCTAATTGCCGACAACGGGTTCATCGAGTGTTGTTTGTCGAGTGTGGCACTCGGCGAATGATTTGCCGAATGCAATTTGGGCTTTGCCGAGTGCTTGTAGCACTCGGCAAACTGCAGTTCTCCCGTAGTGCACCATGAAGAGAGGATGTGCCTGCAAGAAAGCAAATCAGCATATTTGTATTGAAATTCTCCGACGTATTTGTTGCTTGGTTAGGATTTGAGGATGCGATGCAAAGCAACAAGATAGGTGCTAGATTAAACAATTAGTCACCGTGTAAAGCGGCTGCGGGTTGTACATGGAGCTCATCTCCCAGGAGACGCTGCTGCGAAAGTGCGACATCCAGACGAGCGTGAGCGTGAGCACGAGCACGGCGCCGTTGAGCAGCTGCGCACAGCGGCAGGGCGATGAGCCGGAAGCTGGCACTGCTCTTGACCACAACGACCAGAGAGCTAAAAGGCGAGTGTTTTTTTTTGACTTTGCTAAAAGGCGAGTGTTGGTGATGGAACCGAGGGTTTATGTCAAAGAGAACTGGACCGATGAAATGGCTAGTTTTGTGAGTTTTTTTTTCAGGTTTTGGTCGGCCATTGTGCTGTTGGAAGTTGGAACAGATGAAGAGAGGGACAAAGACAAGGCGAGGAGGAGAAACCGGAGGAAGGTTGCGGACTTGCGGCTTGGACTGTTGCTCAGTGTCTGGCCATGTTATCTCTCCCTGTTTTGAGAATTGAGATTGACAAGGCAAAGGAGGTCGATGTAACTTTTATCATCCCAGCTGGGGTGCAGAAGTTAACAAAGATTAGCAACTTAGGGGGGGGGGGGGGGGGGGGGGGGGAAGGCGCTGAATAATAATATATTATAAGTCTGCGCGTCGCCGCCCAGCTTGAGAACTTGAGATGCTTGTCCATTCCTGCTGGTCCATCATCGTCTAGATCCAGCAGGAACACCTGGTGCAAGCGATCGGTGTCGGGTCCCCTCACAAGTTTCCAAACTAGTTTTAACACACCAGCCAAGCAATCCATCCATCAGCTAGGGTACATGGCTGTCTGTCTATGGTCACTTGCTTCTTGTCATCATTGCAAGATAACCTGCTATTTCCGCTTCTCAGTCGAGCCCTCTGTGAGAGGATCTTGTGAACTCCAGTCAAACTGGTCCAACCCAAGCCCCACCTGTTCTCTTCCAGACGTACGTACAGTCAAAACACAAGACCCAGATGATGCAGTCCATTCTTCTGCTGCCAACACAAATGGGTATTGTACCAAAACCGGATGCATTTTTTGTTTCAAGTAACACATACCAAAAGAATCCATGCAGCCAAGCATGCATAACACGGCAACACGGCCGTCCTTGTCTGTTCAGGCATCAGCATGTTGTCATCAGGATCTGCACATACATAATCAGGATGAAGTGAAAACACAAGATCATGCTTCGGGGAGGGGACATAAGAAACACCAGAACATCTGACAACCTTAGAAGAACACAAAGTTTGCGGCAAAAATAGAACTGCTGACCTGAGACGTCAGATGACAACCACAATACCACCCAGCATCCAAGCCGCTAGCAAAGATGACCTGAGAGCAAGCCAGCATCCTCCAAACAGCATGAATTCAAAAATGCTCCAAGCCTGTAACAGCATCATCACTGTTTATCACGATTTCACAGAAAGCACAAGTAACATATGGAAAACAGTATATTGCTGACAAACAATACAAAAACATCAATGGGTCAGCTTTGGTCAACTTTGCATCACTGGAAAGGATTAAAACTGTAACACAGCCCACATACAGGTACAATAAAGCCAATGATGCAAAATAACAGATATGACAATCTATGGATTGGGGACGTCTTATGTTAGTTCAAAATATATACACATGATAGCATTTGACGACCCATGTGCAACAAGACCATAGGTAACAACATGACAGCTGAATCAAATAATCAACTTTCTCTAGATGCAGATTCTGTATACAGAGGAGCTTATGTCATATGTTACAAAAGCACTGCCTATGTTAGCATACTCATCCTACAGGACATATCAAGCATCCATGTTGGCTGCAGCAGCAATCTCGCAACAAATGCTTGAAACCTAACCTGCTCTAGAGCCACTGAGATTTTCTCCCAGCATATTTCAAAATGAAAATGCCCGTCCATGTATATCAACGAAATAACGATGGATCATGTTAAAGCATGCTAAAAAGCAAGCATTGCAATGTCAGACATGATCTGCCCAGCTGATAGCCTTGTTCAATTCTGGTCACCGCAGATGGAAAATTTACTGTGATATTCCACGACAGAGGACATGGAGCAGCTTTGTTCCATGACATAAAATTCAAGGGCCAAGCCCATCCAACAAAATGGCATCTCTATGCACAGCCGCACAGGCAGGTGAGGCTTGCAACCCATTGTCACCTGAATGAAATCTCCTTCTCATTACCACCTCCTACATGGCACGAGCAAGTGCACATCTTCTGTACAGATGTCACCGTTGTCCTTCCAATGTCATCCCAAGGCAGTACAGACCAAGCAAATTTACAGATAGCAATGCATTGCTTACACTTCTCTCCTCGAACCATTGGACGAATTCGGCCTCCTAGTCATTCCAAATGGAAAATTATCTCTAGACCTATCACCAGGACGACCCAGATCATCCAAATTTCTGTAACTACCATTTCTCGGAACAGAGCTAGAACGTTCACCCTCATCGGGCCTCACATTAACCCTGGATTCTGGAAACATTTCCAAATGCCTTGGTCTTGGTCCAGCCCTCATGTTCCTTATGTTATTTGAGGAATTCCTTCCTGGAGTGTTTGAGATCTTCATGGCGAGGAAATCCTTGGGAATGCTATCGAGGTCCATAAAACATTTCCTGGCCTTTGCATCTGCTATCAGTGCAGCCCAGTCCTCTGACTGCATAAGAGCATTGGCATTACCAACAACCTGGAACAACAAAGAATGTGATCAGTACCCAAATCATGCATCTAGGATCATCAGTAAAAGCATTATTGTACACAGTTTGCATGCACATTTTGGAGGGACACAAACGTACCCATAGAGCTCTCCTAGCTCTTGTAAGTGCAACATTCATACGACGTATATCTGCCACAAAACCCACACCATGATTTGAGGCTCTGACACATGACATAATAATCACGTCACGCTCCTGGCCTTGAAAAGCATCAACTGTGTTTATGTAAATGTCCTTCCCTTCCTCAGTACTCATAACCTCCTCAAATTCCCGCTGAAGACATTTCAACTGCAACTTATATGGTGTAATTATACCAACAGATGCTTTCTTGCCACCATTACCTTTCAGGAATTTCTGGAGATGCTCATACAAACGTAAAGCAAACTGCGCTTCATGAACATTCTGGTACGAAGATGACCCACCTCTATGAGATTCACGCCCATGTGAGAAATCAAAGAATATGTAAGGTGCCATTAATGCATCTCTATAATATGCCTCGTCAGGCAATTTGACAACACTTTCACTATCTGATAGGCGTCCTTGATAGAAGTATCTTGATGGAAATTCACGGATCTGAGGATGCATCCGATATTGCACTGATAATAAAATGGTAGGGCAACCAGCTTGCTGAAACCTCTCAAAAAGACTCCTGCTGTACAGTAAAGTCCCAGCTGCTTTGCTGATAACAGTTGCAGGGAGCTGTTGTGGATCACCAACCAAGACACATCTAGCGGCACCAAGTGAAAGTGGAGGGAGGACTGCTACTTCACTAGCCTGAGCAGCTTCATCAATAACAACCATATCAAAGCCATGACTAAGGCGAGAAAATAGCTTGCGACCACTGCTTGAAACTGTTGTGAAAACAATCTCTGCTTCGTTGGCAAAACTGGCTTCCAGACTAGCCCTAGCATCTTCCAGATTGAAGTTGCCGCCAACACGGAACCTACTTTCTAATATCAATAAGCGTGACATCTCCACCAATACTTTATCCTTGCTTTCCACCGAAGCAGCAAGTTTCTGGAGAAGAATATCACGATTACGATCCCTTTGAGCAAGCACATCAGGATCTACTCCAACTGAACCTTGAGATCTGCCAGCCGCAGCAACCATATTAAGATCCCTCTGTAGAAGCACTATCTCCTGTGATAACTGCTGCTCACGGCATTTTAGCTGTTGTAGCCACCCAATCACTTCATCACGGCCCTTCATTAAAAGCTGATCCGTCCTTCGCTCAACTGAAACAGCCTGTGCAGCACGAGACTGTGAATCAACTCCAACACGGGCAACATCTGGGCGATAGACCTTCATCTCACCATCTATGAAACCACGATCAAGAACACGAGCAAGTAGCTCATCTGTGGCAGCATTTGATGGAGCACATACAAGCATCCGTGGCTTGGGGCAAAGCTTGGGAAGAGTGCGAAAAAGGTTTTGATCCATACTCTGCAAAACTTCATCAATTGACCCTGCAGCAACAGCCTCTGAGTTGTTGCTAGTGTTACCACAAATCTGCTTGTAACTTTCAGGAGCAAGTTTCTTGAGCAGAGCAGCATAGTAATGTTGATATTGAACAAGATGGATAACATTTAGCATTCCCCAAACAGTATGGGTTTTTCCAGTCCCCGGGGGACCCTGTACTAATGTGAAAGGCCAGGGTTCTTGTTTCTTCACCACTCCATTACTTGTCCCAGCAGCTGTATGCATTGCAGCCCAATGAATTGCTGATAATTGAGGCCCATTGAAAGTACGATGCAGATGATCAGCAAAATTTGGAGTAAAACAATCAGGCATAGCAGGTGGTTGATCTTCATACTTGGGGAAGTGCTCTGGACTTGGCTGAAGAATAGCGTTTTGCATCTGATGGAAAGATTTTTGTTTAAACAATTGAAAAGGAACATTAACCAAGAAAGCAAAATATATAATATGCATTACCTGAACATTGAGATGGCGGAACGCATGCAAGGCAACATATTCCCTTTGTGTTGTTGCAAGTGAACCGAGACCAGTTAGATACCAAGTACTCCGAGGTTGGAGTTTCCTCAAAACATTAGTCTCACTGCTGCACGAAAAAAGAATGATAACACAAATTGAAGTAGAGGATACAATCAACCAATCATTCATAAATCAAAAGATATACAAGGAAATCCTACACTCATGAACACATGACTCATAAATCAAAAGTATAGGTTCTACGAATGTCTACCATGATATGTTCCTAAGCATAGCTTGCCTAAAAGTTCACCATGCAGCTTATACCACATTCCATTTATAGTTAATACTATATGCAAGTATCAGGATTCAGGATTCAAGAGCACAAAATTAAACAAGCAAATTCTAGTCTGCGGACATCAGATATATGAACATTCAAAATAACAATACTCGAATACACATTACCAATAAATGCAATTGCATTGAACAGAAAATATGAACTTTGGCAAGTACTGGCATACCTGCTAGAGTCAAATGAATCCCCAACATAGAAATGAATAATTGCCCCAATGGGATCACGTGTATCAATAGGTGTATGGCGCCTGACAGTACCAACAAGCCGTCCACACTCTGACTCAGTGTCTTCATTTGAACCAACATTCTTCCTATTAGATCTACTTGATTGGGAAGCTGAAAACAAAGTACAGAAATAAGCATGGTCATTAAAATATTTTCTTTTCAGTTTTCAGAAAGAAGGATATTCAGACTTAACACACATGAAAGGAATCTAGCACGGCTACCTGAACCGGGTCGAGGGAAGGACAAAATTGCAACTTCACCTTCTTTGAAAGTCCATTTATATTCATGCATTGGTAGAACGACAACGTCATACCATCCTAAAAACATAGACAATCAGACATAATAGTTAGGTAATTGCATTCCCACAAGACAGTGTTGTATAATTGACCACCAGAAAACATCACCAGCAAAACAATGTGGAGATCAGAACATACCTCTTTCACGCCTCTCCACTGTTTTCACACGCACCATCACGTGTGCATCCCTTGATACAGACTCAAGACTCTCCTCATAGGAACTATATAGCTGAGCCCGACATTCCTCAAAAAGCAAAGGCTCAAAAACTCTAATGTACTCCTCAGCAGATTCAAAGCTTCCAGGAACACATTGAAGTTCTGCCTCCTCTGTTTAGGTAAAATTATAAAGAGTGAGATGTGCAATTAAGAAACTATAGAGTTGTTGTGACATTTTCAAATGAAAACAGAAACAACAAATATTAAACAATCATATAAAGGCATGAGCCCAAGAAAAATATCTGCAAAATTTCTAATTGCTACAGCATCCGACATAATCCATTTTCTCATAGAACAGCTCATGGTTTTCCAAATTGAGCGATGGTGCTTGATAAACCATTCAAATTGAACATGGACAACAAAGAACAAACCTGGATTGTGCCAGAACTTATCACTTGTCACCTCGCGTATAAGCCGCTCAACAGATGTGTCTTGATATTGTGTGTTATTTGCTGGGGTTTGTTTTTTCGAAGCAAGAGACCTTTTGTTGGCTGGTTTCTGATCTGCAGTACTTCGTCCTTTCAACTGCCTTGGCATTGGTGGTTGTTGATACCCATCTGAGAGGGGTTCTTCAACATTCATTTTCTTTAAACGGGATTGAGATCCCATCTCAGGATCACCATTGGATTCAGAGTTTTGATCAATAGGATCTGCAGAGTTACTTCGTTCTGAACCCAGCATTTCAGATTGCCTCTGATCCCTGATAGCTGGCTGGCTTTGCTTTTCTGCAGCTCTCTCAGCAGCACTACCAGCACTGCGAAAAGCTTCCTTCACAGTACGTGTGACAATTGGTGCTGGAAAGGATGATTGTCTTCTCGGCGTTGATGTCTTCAATGTGCCAGCTTGCTTTGCATCCTCAACATTAATGAACACAGTTTGTCTGGCTCGCTTTTTACCTAGCATTGCCTCCTTGTGTTCATTAACCTTAGGTCTCTTCGAAGGGTTACTCGCAAACTTCAATGCAAAATTGGCTTCTACACCCTTCACATCCTTTGACCTGTTGGACAGATCTGAATCATCCCCAGGTTGATTTCCTCTATTTTCTACATTTTTCATGCTCTCTAGTCCTGTCGGACCACGTATCACTGGATCCTTAGACACATCAGTCATGTCAGTGTCACTAGGCTCAGCAGCAATCTCATCTTTAATCATGTCACCAGATTTAATCACAGTCAGTTCACTTTCTTGGATATCTCTTTTCACTTGAGTTGCCACACTGGCAGCCTCTTCTTTTTTGCTGACACTACTTCCTGCAGTGTCAGAAGCAACATCTGCATCAGACCACTCACCTTCTTCTCTTTCAACTGCCTGAGAAACCTGATTGGAGGGCTCAGTCAGTTTAGCAACATCATTGGCACTATGTTTGATTACCATTGATGTAGATGCTACACTAGCATTCAAATTATCTTCTATCTTGATTGGCTCTTTTGTAATTTGTGAATCGTTACTCCTCACAAAAGGTTGAAAACCTGAACCAGATGATGCATGCTTGAAGGCATTGTTGTTCAATATTCCCTGCGACTGTGATACTTCCTGTGGAGGCAAAAAAGAGGGGAGTGTGGTGGGGACAGGAAGGGTCTTCTGAGGTTGTGACACGACAGGCGCAGCTTCTTCAGCTTCTGTTGGGAGCTCATTGAGGTCAAATAACATCTTTCCACGAGAGCCCATGTCATGTGTAAATGCATATAGCTTGAATCTATTAGAAACTATTGGACCCAGCAAAAATCCTCCAGGATACCAGAACCTACTACAGGAAGGCTACAATTGACCTTTTGTAGGAAAAGAAATCTGCACAAAAAACAAGTGGGAGATATTAAATAATATACAACAAGAACAATATTTAAGGGTGCTTGGATGCTTCGGTCCGCTAGTGAGATGGTCCGCCAACAAAAGGCCAGGAGAACTGAACTAGTAAGTGATCAATTACAGCAGAGTCCTCCAGCATGGTACTGCATGAACGAAACATTTCAATCAGGTGGTGTGACCTGAACATCATTCTTCGCTGGAATCCTTTTATGTTCTCACCCAGCCCACTTCGTCCTCTTGTTGTCCACTTCCTACCCATCTCAAGAATTTGGGTTCTAGCGCTACAGGATCTCAGCATCCAGGCAGACCCTTTTACAGATAAAGTAAATAAGTATGCAGAACAGAGCTAAGAACAAAAGAACAATGATGAATTTGTCTATTTAGTTCATAGAAATGTTTGACAATTGACATAACTACTTTAGTGCAAGCTAGGTATACTTGGCATCATTTCCAAAGGATGATCATACAATAATGTCATGTAAACAATAGCACCAGTACTATAGTGTGCAACATTAAGTTCTAAAAAGGAAGTAACTTATTTAAAGAAATGATGGTTTTACTTTAACATGAACTACAGCAGTGCAGCGATCAGGTTATCAGTCTTACCAAAGTACTGAATAAACAAACAACACAATCAAAGCTCGTATAAAACAGAGGCTACATAAATAACAGCAGGAGAAAGAGCATAGCGCAGCTAATCTAAAGAATCTTCACTAGCTCAGCCCAATCCTATATCTAATCTGGCAATAGAAATCTCCTTTACAATTCCTTACTCCAAAATGTAATTGTGTTATGATTAGATACACAATATTTGCCAAAACAATACCATATCAAAAGGACTCATAACAGAAAATAATTAATATCCTCACTACCAACTAGCAGAAAGAGACTAACACCAAAGAGACCCTCATGTTTTTGCAATAGATGACGAATCAAATGATTTTGTTACACGTGAAAGGAATATATGCTAACACCAACAAATAATCATTTTTACAAAATTGGTCGAAGCATCAACAGTGATTCACAGCTTACTCCAAATCAAAAGTTAACTAAGACAAACATGTATCTACTATCGACAAACACTCCCTTTAGGCCTTTATGCTTACTTCTACCAGAACACAACAATTCACAGCTCCTCCAAATTATAATCTCGCTGGAAAAGAGCACATATCTATCTACAAACGACAGATGATCTCATTATACGAAATTATGAATGAAAAATCCACAGCTGCTCAGAATTAAAAAGCTATCTAGTATCTTTAATGGAACTTCTGCTAGACATGTCCAACAAATCCACTCCAAATCAGTCCAAATCCTACAGTATTTTCAGCTGGAACACAACTATGAGTTTAAAAAAGAAACAAAAAAGGCATTCATGAACTATTTAAGTCTGAATTGAAAGCTAACTATAACAGAGTACATATCTAATTCATAGCTAGTCCAAATTAAAAGCTGTCTACAAAAGGAATAGATTCTTCTTGACATATCCAATAGATCAACCAGGAATCAGTCCAAATGGGCAAATGGTACATTTTTCAGCTGTGATACAACTATAGGAAGATAAATTCGCTAACTCTGATTTAAAACTCTAACTATGGAAAAATACATATCTATACACGACAAATAATCCTTTTTATACCAACTTGACAAAACATAGCAACAGTTTTCAACAGCTCAAATAAAAAGCTTCTGCTAAATACATATAGACCTGGGCGCCTGGCATGAACACATCTGAGACTTTAACTAGCAGCAAAACAGGGCATCTACCTAGCAACAGTGTAACCAACATTTGAACCATCAAAAATACAGACTGTATGAATAAACTAAAGGCAATGCAAAATGCTTGTTTAATTGACCTTAGCAAATAAACAATGAAATTCTAGACGAGTAGATAGCAGCAAAAGCAATGTAGCTACTAACTCTAGCAAATTGTCAAGCACTAGAATTTAATAGCAAATTTATAACAGAACATTCAACAGAGGAGCAGAACAGCGGCACATGCATCATTTGAACTGAATCATCACGCAGCATTTCATTGCACTAAAAAAGAAAATGGGTACTAGTCCTTTACTATTGCCACTCCATGACGCAATTGCCCCCTTGCTCTGCTCGATCTACCAGCACCAAGTATTTATAGCCCTTATTAAATCAGCAATCTGGTCGAAATTTTTCATAAAGCGGGGATGTTACCCCCAAACGGTTACTAGATTTGGCAACAACCCCTGAGCCCTGATCCCCATTTCGTTTCCAGATTCAGAAAAATCACCTTGAGAGAACTTTCTCCTCAATAAAAGCCCCAATTCGGCAGCCTCCCTAAACAACGAACCCAGCCACGTCGCGTCCAATCAAGCCACATCAACCCACCCCCACGCGCTAGGGTTCCACCGCCCAAATAACATCCCAATTCGTTCGTCGTTCGTCCACTCTGAGCCAGCCGTCCTAGAGTTCGCCGAACCGGAGAAGGGAAGGCAGGAGGGGTCGGGGTGCGGGGATCTCCGTACCAGGCGATCGGCGGCGGCCAGATCCGTCCTGGGCCTCGGCGTCTTCGGCGGCGGCGGCGGCTTTGACTAGGTTTCCCTCTCTCCCCCCCACCGCGCGCTGCTCCTGCTCCTCCTCCTGTGATTCGTTTGTATTTCTCAAGTTTTTCCACACTTTTGGTCTGGCTGCCAGGCGTGGTGGTTCCTCCTCGCCCTCCCACGAGCGGTCGGTGTGCGTGACGACTGCTTCCTTCTTCCCTTGCTTGGGAGAAGAGAGAGAGGGGGGAGTACAAGAGGGGACGAGGGTGGGTGTGAGGCGAGAAGGCGAGGGGTGGGGGCTCTATTTATAGCCTCGCGAGCGAGGGCTCCAGGGCACCTGCTACACGCACCAATACGGTACAGCGCCCTCGGCACTTAAGTCACCGACTGGTGGGCCCCATCGGAGGTGGGGGCCTTCTGCCAGGCGGTGGAGCGTGCCGTAGGGTGGGCCGCGTGGGACTGTGTCCGCATCGCACCAGGTTGGAAGTATTTGTTTTTTCTCTTAGTTTTTTTTTATTTTTTTCCTGAGTCTTGGCTGCACAGAGAAAAACCAATTTGATTTAATTAGTTTTAAATATTGGCACGATGTACTCCTTTTCTATGGAAAACAGAAGAATATTACGGTGTTGTCCTACATCCGTTCTCAAGAGAAAATTCTTTCGTGCGTGAAAATGATATCAGCAGATTTATCATAAAAGATAATTTTATATAATTATATTTTTAATATTTATATATATATAAACATATATAAAGTGATGTGGATACATGTGTACGTGAGATTGTATCACTTTTTAAAGGGCCATATTTTGTAGCACTTCTTTTCATATATTTGAGGTATCTTCAATCAAATCTATTTTGGAAGTTTGATAAGGGTACGTCTTTGGAAGTTGATGGATACATGGAACTATTTAAAATGTTGTCTACTTGAGAATAGATTTAGCACATTTTTCATATATCTAAGGTATCTTCAATTAATTCTTTTTTGGGAGTTTGATAAGGACATCTTTCTTTAGAAGTCCACGGATATATGGATCACTATTTAACATTATTTAATAGTATCTCGTTTGAACTAGCGTTCTAAAAATAGGCATTAGACCATGATTTGGGGCTAATAAGAGGTCGGTCCCGTGATTTGATGCTTAACGGTTATGCCACCTAGGCATCCAACCGCGTTGTTTAGAGGACTAGACACGACGACGATAAACCGTGTAGACAACGCCCAAAGGAGCAAGGTGAATGCACATGGAGGGATATAAATATTGTGTCAATCCATCGAGGGCCAAAAGAAGCGAGGCTTGGCTAGGGTTTCACCAATTCACCTGCCACCATGGGCATTGCTTGATACCACTATAGTTATCGTCTACCGGTGACCCGTCTCATCATTGCCCACTCATCCCCCAATTGTTGACCTTAGCTCCTCGTGGTGCATTTTCCTCCGTGTCCATGGCTAAATGGAATTTTTTTTAAGAATGTGTTGAGGGGAGCAAACTCAATGTCAATCTTTTTATGGGATTCGATATAAACTTGTCCGTATCATTATCACTACTAAATGAGATCTTTCCTATCAAACATTTGAAACTACGTGTAATGAATTATAGGTGACGTCGCAAACTTTGTTGCACGTTTTATTTAAAACACTTTCAAACATTCTCGAACAATTTTCATAGAAGGAGATAAATACATGCCCTTTAAGGCTGGTTTGGGAGCCCACAATCCCGACCCATTCCCTGGAAATGGACCGGGATTGTTGATTCCCAAACAGGCCTTTAGGAGTAATCGGGAGGATAATTGTTCGAAAGAAATTTCAATTATTTCTTGTGACCATTTTAATACGTGTGAACTGTAATGAAACTTGGGAGAAACAAATGTCTCCATGTATGTTACAGAGTTTTGTACTTGAATCATGCATGTGATTCATTTTGGACTGTGATGCAATCCTCTTGATGAAATCCTCTGCTCGAGACTTGAGACTTTGACCCGCAAGAAGAGGCCAACATGTACCTAACAAAATAATACACGGAAGAAACTATTTTATATTATTCGTTTACGTTTACAAATATTATTTTATCCTACCATATTAATCCACTACAAAATACAGATCAAATATGCAATGTGTGTCACACATCAATCAGCATCGTTTATCGCGGCGAGCACCGTCTTCTCTTTAGCTCTATCTATCGTCTACCCTACATCACCTTTTAGATCATGACTTGTTTTGTGGCATAATTTTTTTTCTTGTACCATAAGAAGCACCCGATCCAATCAAGGTGTCAAAGGTAGTTCATGCCTTTGCCCTGTCTTTCTATCTAGCCTTGAGAGATCATGTTCCATGTACGGTCCAGCCAACCAATGCTTGCAAGGTCAATGGAAATATTAAAACGTACAGGGGTGTATATGAAAAAGGCTGGGTAAAAATAAAATCGGAGACGGAAAGGGGTATCCTTGTAAAGTTGCACAGTTCGAGTTCGATCTCCTCTCACCCACCTGTGACCTGACGCAGCGGCAAACTCGGGAAAAAAAAGTAGTGGAGGGGACGACGTCCTCATCACCCCGCGCCCGCGCCACGTGGCTGACGTGTGGGGTCCACGCGGAAGCTACCGGCGTGGGGCCACGATGTCAGCGTCGTGCTGACGCGGCCAACCCCGAGCCGCCCGGAGTGCTCGCGTGAGCGGCTACGCGCACCAGAGCGCTGGGTGGGTAGACGCCACTGACTCATGGGCCCCGCCTAGGTCGGTGTTCCCTGGGTCTCTTTCCCTGTGCAAAAAAAAAGGCATGACCTGATAGGAGTCCAGCTCTCTGACGTCCGCGTGGGGTACACTGCTCGGTGGGCCCAGAGTGTCAGTGATGGTACATGTGGGAAGGAGGGTCTGGGTGGGGTCCATGAAATTCCAAAGTTAGAAGTGTTGACAGGCAGGCAGAGCTGCTGGTTGCGTCTACACTTGGCAGGAATGGTGTGCAGACCATCTTTCTTCAGTCCTACCCTTAAAAAGGGGATAAAATAACCTGCATAAGACACTGATCAGCTTAATATATTTGTGTGTCTGATTGTGAGGGTACACGTGACCAGCGAACGGTGGTAAATAGACCGATAACAATGGTAAGGGTATTCTCAACCCTCTACATAGGATAGTGTCTTAGTCATTTATTAGGTTGTTATGTAGGAAATAATATGATGTGGCAATGGAGTTAAATAAGAGGGAGAATAAAACTTGAAGAAACCATGTTATAAGTAAGACACCATGTCTTCACTATATCCAAAACATAGATGAAAGTGATTGGATGAAAGAGTGAGAGAGAAAAAAGAATAGTCTAAAAAATTTATTGTAGATGCATACTAAGAAATTAGGGTTGAGAACATAGTTTCTAGATATAGTGTCTTGTTGACATGACAAAATAAGACATCACTCAAGACACTATGGGTTGAGATTGCCCTAATACAGTTAGGTGTTAGGTGGTGTTTGGTTGGCTTAAGATAACATAAACATTAATGGTGCACTCATTCCACATAGCTAGTGCCCACTCATTCTTCTTCGTTGCCCACGTGTTATTATCGAACTGAATGTTATGGTGCACTTCAGGATTTGCAGAATTTGGAGTTCATTGTTGTTCCCTAGTGACGCATTCATCTTTAGTATCCAATCGTGCAAAATGCAGCAAGCAAGCACTAATTTTAATTGAGTCAGATATGGGTGGAATAGTCGGTTATACAAAATTTTGGAATGATTCTTCACTGCACCTGTGACCCTAAGGGAGGAGTGTCTTAGGTTGAATAACTCTCTTTGATCGCGAGAATAGTTCCTTCCACTATACTCATTCAAGTCGTAACGGCACACGAAATGGTGGGAGAAAACTTGGCTGAACAGCATAGCCCGCGTCTACAAGGTAGAATTTACCTAACAAGCCATACATATTGGTCAAGTGAGTATTTGGTTTGTACTATCAAATGTAATTTATACAATTAATTGAACTTACCCGGTGACACCCTTAAACCATCGTTCCTCTCCAACGCATCTACTAAAATAGTTACATCGTGAGCAGATTCCTCCCACCTAGCTAAGACATATGTGAATTTCAGGTCAAAGTCGATAGAAGCCATGACATTTTGTGTGGTTACACCCTTTCTACCTCGAAAAGCATCTGCCATGGATGCGGGGACTCTAGCTAGCACATGAGTTCCATATATAGCACCAATGCAATCCTAATAAATATTGAAACTCAATTAGTGATGGGTCAAGACAGCCAAAAAATATCTCATTGCAAGGTTAAACTAGTACCTTGAAGTATGGGTTGAATCTGCGACCGTTTGCAATTTTTGGGTGGATGTCAAGAGACGGAGGCCGAAACATCTCCCCGCGCAGCTCTTCCACATCATACAATATTTCTTGGAAATATCGACTAATAGTTTCTAAACCTCTTCTAAATTTAAGCTCTATCAATAGAAACATATAATTGTGCCCAAACTACTTGTAGGAACATGACAACTTGTTCCTCAACTGAGCAGTTAATTGTGTCTTTAAATAACTTTTTATATCATCGTTATAAAAAATGAACCTAAGCTTGGCCATTCTGATTTTATCTCTTTCATCTAAAGAACCATATGTGATCGGTGGGTTATAATCAGGACGTCTAGACACAAATAAGGTATACGCACACATGGTAGCTACTAGTCCTGCAATATTACTAATGATTTTACAACGTTTCATATCAATATAATCCATCTAAAAATGTTGATAACCATTAAAAATTGATATTAGAAATAGATGTGACCCAATTTATGTACATCACAATGTATGTTTAAGTTTGACAGAAATTACCATAGCTCAAGAAAAACTTGTTGTAGGCGATTGATACAACAATTATTCACCCTCCAAATACAACAATAAATAAAAAAAATCAGAAAGAAACAATAGGAATGAAGAAAAGAGCATGCGGGGGTAGAGAAGAAAAAAATTGTATGTTGTGGTTGCTCACCGCGCATGACAAGGTAGCACGCCCAAGGACGGTGGGGGCCTGCGTGGAGGGGTGGTGGTGGGGCCTATGTGGGGTGGCTACGGTGGGGCCGCACGGGGTGGAGGTGGTGGGTGCTTGCAAGTGCGGCAGCGGGTCCGTGGACAGGAGGCGGTGGGGGCCTACGCGGAGAGGCAACGATGGGAGCCTGTGCGGGGCGGCTGTGGGGGGGCGCATGGGGTGGTGGTGACGGGTGCTTGTGAGGGCAGCAGTGTGAGAAGACGTAGAGCCGGTGGGGAGGAGCGGTCCACCGGTGAGGAGGAGCAGTGGCGGTGGGAAGGCTCTCACCTAGGAAGAAGGTAACCCTAACGTATTTTTTCTCCACTCACTTCTGCTAGTTCGAGCCTGGATCTGGCGAGAACGTCGATTTGAGGTGCTCTCTAGATCTGGGATTGAACCGTATACTCATACCGGTGAATACATGGAGCTACGATGGAACTAGACAACCAAACGGTGATATTTGTGGTACTATACGGTGCATCTTGGTTCCACCGGTTCAGAACGAGGCAACCAAACAGACCACAACTCTCACCGGCAAAAGGACTAGAATTTTTTTCATAATAATGCTGAATATCTGGAGATAAATTTAAACTAGTTATATAAATTGGAAAAAAATAATCAATCGGGAAATGGAATCTAAAGATATAAAATGGAAGGAAGAATAATAGGAAACTGAAAAATGGTGAGAAAATTGGGTGATTGTTGCATCGCGCGAAGCGTCTAAGATTGGTTAGCTCAGATTCTCCTAATATTACTTATGTATGGCAAAAACAAAGTGAATAACGCCATCCATAATAAATTCCTCCAATTTTTTTCCAATCCGCGCATGATTTTAATACTTAATTTTCTTCATTCATCCAACCAAACATAGAATTGTTCTATCATCTTATACTATTATATGCAATCGACCAAATAAATTATGTATTATCTCATACATCTAACTAAACAATATACTTATACCACATAACCATACAATCATGTTTTTAAAGATGATGATTTTAGTTTATATATTGTTTGAAGAATGAGATAGTTTGAAATTGTTGGAATCTTTTAAGCTACAACACTTAGCTTTTTGAATAGTAAAAGTATTTACTAAAGAATCTCTAAAAATTAAAGAGCTTTCTTCGTTAAGTTTTAAAAGATTATAAATAAAAAATTAACCCCTTTCTAAATCTTTCTTTATTCTCCTTACTTGTAAGAGTGACTCTCATTCCCTAATAATTTTGGTCTCATTGTTAGTGATACGAGAAATACAAATAAAATAAAATATGATCTATTTAATAAATAGAGTCTATTTGTCGATGATACAAGGCTAAAATATCGATAATATCATATTGAGAGAAGAGAGTAACAAGAATAATAGATTAAATTTTGTTAGAATAACTCGTTATATGATATTTAGAAAATAAAAAACAGTTGCTCTAAGTGTCAAAATTGATATTAATCATTAAATAAAATTAAATTAGAATAAAACAAACAAGGACGGTTGGATCCAACAAAATTGCTGTTGCATGCATGCAGTTTGGAGAAAAATGTGACGCCGAGAGCAACTTCAACAAGATTGTCGTTTAAACTCATTTTTGAGACAAACTGCGAGAAAAATTAAGATTGTTGGATTGGAAACGGCGACCAGAGAGAGGTGAATGGAAGCTTTTAAAATTTTAGACTTAAAATGACCTTCTGTTTTAATTCTATTTTAATTCTGTCTTCTGCGGAACAGGCTTCGAACACACCCTTCGAAGTTCTGGTTCGGAGGTATTTCACAGCTCCGAAACCAGGCTTCACAAGGAGCAAAGTTCGAAGTCAAGAAGACTTCTCTCCACCCACAACTCCGAAAATTCAACTCAGCTAAGTCAGTGCAGGCTCCACACACTGGGTGCCTTCGAGCAGACTTCGCACTTCACCCTTCGCAAGAGATGACTTTCCCCTAGGGACTTCGGTCAGATACTCAGCTCTAGCAACTGGTACTAGGCTTCGTACTTCGAAGGTCTAAACTTCATAGTGCACACTGAGCTAAGGACTTCATCAAGAGAAGAAAACATGCTTCGATTTAAGCCAGACACAATGCTTCGCTAGTAATCAGAGAGGGCTAGCCTCAGTTTACACAGAGCGAACACACACTGAGGAAATCATACTTCACAAGCACAGATCACTTACACACTTCACCAAAAACACTCCAGTGCAATAAACTCAACACAGGAAGAAGTGAGGCACAAAAAGATCAAGACATGCAGTGCAAAGAAGACATACAAGTTCAAGCACAAATGAAAACAAAATCAAAATTTCATTGCTTGAACAGGGAACACAAAATGAACTCACAGGATGAATACAGAGAGTGTGGCGGCTAGCACAAGAGTTCTACAATGGCTGCTCAAAAAGTGTTATTGTTGCCTAGCTACCCTCCACTATTTATAGGCACTATTCAGCCATGTGAATAGACTACTTTACCCTAGGGTTTACATTGATTTTGTCTCATCAGAACAGGGGGTACAGTGGGTAGTATACTTTATTTGGAGGCTTCTTCTGTCTACTTCATAGAGGAGACAACATCAGCTTTTGCAGAGCATACATGATCAGCCTTTGCTGTCTTGGATTCTTCTGAAGCCCCCCTTCGCACGCGGGGGGTGCGGTAGCTTCGGTGAGAAGCCTTGAGCTTGACGGCCTTCGCTTCACCGAAGTCAGCCTTCGATACAGTGACGGTTTTGAGCCGAAGCCATCAAATCCCTTCAACCTTCGCGCCATCACCTCTGGAGTGGACCACCACGGCTTCGCAGCTACTCCCAGCTCGAACTCCGTCAGCCCATGTACCGAAGCCATGCATGGCCAAAGTACCTCAAGTCAGCCACACTCCGAAGCCCCACCTTCGGAGTACCACCCTTCGAAGTCCCTCCTTCGTTTGAGGCCTCCACACGAAGCATTCCATGAGCACTTCGTCGCAGTGTCTCTCTCCGAGCACACTCTTCGACGAACCTCACCCGGTCCATGCCTTCGATGCACCTCAACTTATGAGACCTCTATCGGGTATACCTTCGAGTGTCTCCCTCCATAGCACACATCGAATGCCTTGCCTCATTGCTGAGGACTTTGTCCACCATACTTCGAAGTCACTCCAGTAGAATTTCTATTCGACTCTAAAAAAATAAAAGGATTCTCAAAAGAGGAACATACTCTCATCCCTAGGGGTCTCCCGTGCCACGTGGGCATGTGCTCCCCACGCATGCAAGCTTCTCGCTTATTTAAATTTGAATTTAAAATTTTGAATATTTATATTTACATTTAAAAATTTGAATATTTAAATACGATAAATGATTATGTTCTTATTGTTTAATATGATATATGATTATGTTCCTATATTTAAATTTGAATATTTGTATTTGCATTTAAAATTTTGAATATTTAAATTTGGAAATTTAAATGCAAAAGAGGATTATGTTCCTATTGTTTAATATGATAGATTAATATGATAGATGATTATGTTCCAATATTTAAATTTGAATTTTTGTATTTTCATTTAAAAATTTTAATATTTAAATATGATAGATGATTATGTTCCTATTGTTTAATACGATAGATGATTATGTTCCTATATTTAAATTTGAATATTTTTATTTGCATTTAAAAATTTGAATATTTAAATACGACAAATGATTATGTTCCTGTTGTTTAATACTATAGATGATGATGTTCTTATATTTAAATTTGAATATTTGTATTTGTATTTAAAATTTTGAATATTTAAATATGATAGATGATTATGTTTCTATATTTAAATTTGAATATTTGTATTTGCATTTAAAAATTTGAATATTTAAATACGATAGATGATTATGTTCCTATATTTAAATTTGAATATTTGTATTACATTTAAAAATTTAAATATAGTCATTTATTATTAAACAATAAATAATTTACTATGTACTATTTTTTGTTAAATACATGTGTATAGCGTGTAAAGAAATGATAAAAATTAAAAATAGTGACTCTGTTTTGAGAGCCTTGCTGGAGTGGAACAAAAATCAGACATATCAAAATTAGATGGAGCTCTCAAATCAAAAGTTAGAGTTGCACACAACGGTCAGAGGAAATATGAGAGTTTGGGGGGAAAATCAAGCCTCCCATGCAAACATGTACGAGCATAAAAATAAATATTATATATTAAAATTGATTTTCTAAGAATATAGAAATAATTAATTAATTATGGATGATCTATTATCATCTCCTCCTTTGTCATATCATGGTCTTCAGCTTCAAATTTAAATTTTACAACTTAGTTTATGAGTTTTTTTTCACCCTTTTCGATTTTCACATTCATCCTTTATACTACTAAGAATGCAAGTATACAGGTTTACGTTTAAATTAGTTTTCATGGCTAGTTAAGGTATCTTCGACTTATATTCGGTAGATAAAAAAGTTAACCCAGTTATTTGCTAAGTGAAGATTAATAGTTTATTTGATACAACTCTCACTCCGAAATTCATGTTGTAGCTAGGGTTTGTATAATATAATAAAATACTTTAATTTTTAATCCAAAATAAAAATATATTACCCAACTAAATATTTTTAATTCACGAGTACAACTCTAATCTAAAATTCTTTTTAACCTGTTTAGCGTTGGCACGGAACAATCGAGTTTCTTTCATAGAGGAGGTAAGGGGAAACAAGATCCTCTGAGGGCCTGTTTGGGAGCCCATAATCCCGGCCCATTCCCTGGGGATGGGCCGGGATTTTGGTTCAAAATCTCGGCCCATCCCCAGGGAATGGGCCGGGATTATGGGCTCCCAAACCAGCCCTAAGGGCCTGTTTGGGAGCTAACAAACCCAGCCCATTCCCTGGGGATGGGCCGGGATTTTAGTTCAAAATCTCGACCCATCCCCAGGGAATGGGCCGGGATTGTGGGTTCCCAAACTAGCCCTAAGAGGGAAGCCGACCCCTTCAACATCATCGGAACTTCAACATCATCGGAAGGAACTAAAGGGAGACTTCACGCCGATCATCCAGACTATCCCTGCAGTCTCCTCCGAGCCGGTTCCAGCAAGGGGTACCGGTACTGTTCGTGGTCGTTTGGATCTGCATCTGCAGGGAGAAAATGGACTGCATGTATGATTGCAGCCTTGACCAACATTCTCCTGCGTCATTGCCCGTTCCACATCTTTTTTTTCTTGCCTCTCTTTTCCTTTCAGAACGATCGTTTGTTTTGTTCCTTTCGCTTTTATTTTTCCTGACACGGATGGATATCAGGCACGATTCTGGGTCATCTATTTGTTTTTTTTCAAATAGTTACAAATAGATAGATTTGTATATAGATTAATAAATTTATACACGTATGTGTTTATATTTATTAATCTATAAATGTATTTAAAAATATCAGGATAAATTATATTCAAAAACGAAAAAAAAAGTAATATGTATCTAATTTACCAAGTTAGAATTAAAAAGATGAAAGAGGTAGTTAGCCGGAAATTCATCAGTGCTCTTGTCTGGAAAGCAAGAACTTAAAAAGGCAGCAACGAGGACGGTAAGAGGTATATCTGCCAAAAGATTGTGCCTAAAATAAGGAGGATAAGGTTCTTCGTGCGCAGCAGTGCTTCTTCCCTACAAACTCCTTTTGATTTCATCTTACAAAAGATTGTTTTGATTTCATGGTAAAAAATATGCAAAAAAAACAGCGCTCTTTTTTCGCATGCCTGACGGTGTGTTTGGTTGAGCTGTAAATTTTAAAAAAACTATCGTGAGTTGTTAGCTGTGAAAAACTAAGAAACTGTTTGGTTGGAATAGTTGCGGATTTATATTTTGATAGTACATGATGTTTAGTTACGTTATGCATATGTAATTTTACATTTAAATCATTCTGATCATGAAATTTTGTGATGTTTATATTAAAATTAAATATTTTTAAATTACACTAAAATAATATATTTTATTAAAATTTCACTAAATTTATTCAAAGTTGAAGTGAGAAGCCGTAAAATCTGGGTTATATTAGTTTTCAAATTTGTACTACGAGAATCTACAGATTTTAGAAAAGATGTGTGACCAAAAGAGTTATTTGGTTGGATTTCAGTCTGAATTGTTTTTTTGACTATATATATGTGTGTGAATTAAATTACACATTTAAAAGTTTGAGATGTACATCCAAACAATCTAGGGATGCCATTTCCTCCGATGGAGGCAAGACCTGACAGAAACCCATAAAACAGGAGACTTTTCGCTTCACGGAGAAGTAGGAACAAATATACGACTGTTTGTTCAACCCTAAACAGAGGCTTGGGGCGAAAAATTCTGATGAACTCATAATATCGTAGAGATTTAATAATTTGTCACTATTAAGAATTGGCTTGTATTTTCTACCATCATGTCATATTTATTGAACTTTCCTACATGCCAAGGATTTTTAGAGTGATAAATTATTACTCTCTCCGTTCACTTTTAAATGACGCAGTTGACTTTTATCTCAACGTTTGACCATTTATCTTATTCAAAAAACTTTTTAAAATATCATTTATTTTGTTATAATTTGTTTTATTAGTGAAAGTAATTCAATTATAATTTATATTTTTGCATACTTGTATACATTTTTTTGAATAAAATAAATGGTCAAATGTTAATATAAAAGTCAACTTTATTCGAAAGTGAACGGAGGGAGTATTATTTTCATAATGCCACCCTGTTGCCACTGGACTTCCATAAGCAAGACCTGAAACGTTTCCTGCAAAAAATCACAGCCCACCTCAAAGGGAAGTTAGGCCAGTCTACATGGGCTCAAACAGGCAACTTATCAGGTGACCGACATGCTAATTTTAGATCTAATTTTTTCTTTAGTCCGATTAAGACATCCCAAATTAGAGATGTAAATGGATTAAGGGTACTTAGTTAAATAATCTATCTTATATTTTCAATTAAAAATAAAATTGTAATTATTTATTATAGTATACTAATTTCAATTCCAACGTGAATCTCATAACTATACCTGACATAACATGTGGCGAGAAGGATTTGATGTACAAAAACTGGCGTTTCGCGAGCTGCAACTGTTCAGAGTTTCAGACTACTGTACTGTCTTCTCAATTCTCTAGATGGCTCCTTCGAGCATGTCATTTTCCGTTGTTCTTCTGATTTCTCTCAAACTGCTCAGATTTACTTGTCTTGATTAGTTCCCGAAACCTGTGCTTTGCTGATCCGTATCGTGTGGATTGCTTTAGCAAGGTCGGTTTGGTTGAATTGTAGATGTAAAAAAACTATGAGTTGTACGAAAGTTATTATAGACACTACGTTTGTTTCAGCTTTTAATTGTAAGAATCCAATTTATAAAAAAGCTAAGTTTCACTAGTTTATTGGATATACTCTAGATTATAATAAACGAGCAACGGGTAGAATAAGTTACCCTGTTTATTTCAGCTTACGAAAAAAACCTGAATTGTTATAATTCAAATCTAAAGCAAATAGGAGCGTGTAGACTACAAAAACAAATCGAATCATGTGGTATGGTTGGTAATTACTACGTACTTTTATAGATATGTTCAATTGCAGTGAATAAAAATACGTGAAATTTGGGGCTAGACAACTTATATTTCACACTTCAAGATTTTGATGATTTTCTTTAATCGATATTACTTTGATTTATCTTTTAGATGTTTGTATAAAAAAATTGGTTGAAAATCTCAACCAACTACACCCATATCTGACTAACTGTTCCAGCTAGCTGAAAGTACTAAGATGAAAGTGGCGTAGAAAACAGATCACACTATTAAAGCATGATTAATTAAGCATTGACTATTTAAAAGTTCTTAAGATTTTTTTTTCAAAATCGCATCGTTTAATAGTTTGAAAAGTGTGTCCTAATAATTTGTGGATAATCCATCTAGAGGAACCGATCTAACATTACCTAAACGTCTGTTTGATAGTGTTCCAATTTCTAGATCAATGGCCAATAAGCTGGAGCTAAATCAAATGTTACTAGACTCTCAAAATTTAAGAGCAAAGCTAGTGAATCTAGAAAATATATAAATATAATTAAACCATCTTTTTCTAGTTTTAGAACTCTAAGCCTATTTTATTTTTCGAGCTCTACTGGACAAGTTCTAAATATGTGTGTTGTGCTTTAGGATTATCGCTCGTCATACTAAGTTGTAGAAAATAAGATATTCCACACGTTCATTAATATACGATATTTTCAAAATCAAATTAGTGTTAAAAACCATACGTCGTGTTATAATCTGCCCTAATAAACCCCCCATTTTATTAATTCGAGAAATATATGTATCATGTATGAATATATTATTTTAGAAATAGGTCACATGTCCGACCTTGTTTGAAGACCATTCATTTTAATAATGCGCTCGTTTCAACAAACTCAATTAAAATTCTAATGAAATCCGGTACTAAATAACATCTCGTTTTATGTGTATGAATATAATTGGAAGCATACGTTTATGAATTGTGAGATTAGTACAAGCCTAGAAAGGTAGATTCCTCTCTGTTGCTTGAATAAGAAGGAACCTGGAGGGAAAAGGAGTGCAGGATTGGAGTAAGTTTCTGTCTCCCTTTTTCCGTTTCCTTCAGCGTCGTCGCCATCCATTTTCTAAACTGTGACGGCGAAAATCTTACCTCTTCCGTATATTACTATATGGTGTTTGAATTCTCCGAGCTTATCAGCTTGTAGACACTGCTCGGTCGTGCCGTTTTGCTTGGGCGGCCGCGAATGTCTCGGCGTCTTGGGCTATCTTCCATGTATACGATAAAACCAGTCTATATAAATGATATTTATAATAGTAATCTATAGATATTTTATATCCCATAATATTTATAACAATATAAAATATTGAAAATAAAAAAGAAAAAAAGAAAAAGAAAGAAGAGAAGTAATAAATATTATTTTATTTTTTATGAGCAGTTCATAGCCATATATTTGATTACTTTTGTTGTTGGGGGAAAATATTTCATCTTCAGGGTTGTTGCAGTAACAGGACAAAGGTTGGTGATTAAGTCCAAGATTTCCAGCATATGACTCCGGGGATGCATTGAGTCAAGTTCGAAGTATGATGACGGACTCCAATTCGGAGTATATCTTCGAACTTGAACTCTTTCAAGAGCTTCCTTGCCAGCTAAAATGGAAGACTTATCTTCTTTCTCATTAGATTAGTTTTTTACCATGTTAGCCCTATTAAGGGTACCGAATAGTTTTCACTATGTCGGTTGTAATAGAGGGGTAAAAGGGTCTTTTCCTTAATGTTTGGGTCTATAAATACTCCCGCTTTACCCTGTAATAGGGACCGAATACAAGTTATTCAATACACACTTTCGAACTATTCTAAGTTATTATCCTTTCAGAGCGAGGCTTGGAATAGTTTCCTTCGCAAACACTTCGTTTGTTAGTTTCTAATCTTCAGAAACCTGTTAGCGTAATCTTTTACGCCAACATTTGTATTTAATACTATAAAGACTATTTTCATAATATATGTGAACTACGTATATAATATATTTAAGGATTGGTTATATGAAACATTATAGATGCTCTTTATTGTTATCGAAAAGATAGAACTAGGTTCCGGACGTGTGATCTGAAGTAAAAAGGTTGGACACTCCTCTCACCCGTTGGATCTACCACGTACAAATCCTGCCCGTCCGTGCCAACACTAAAATATGGCCCATTACTGATTGAAACATTAGGTATGTATTATATGAAATATTTATTACAACTGATTGAAACATTAGGTGCGCATTTTTTAAAACACTACTAATGTATAAAAATGATACATTATTTAATGAATAAAATAAAATGGTAAACTATTTGAAACATTATTATAATATACTAGCAAATATTGCAGTATACGGAGGGAAGAGGGAACTGGGTGGCGCGTCGTCGGAAGCGTTGGCTTTGACACTTGCTTCTAGCATTTCCTTACGGTAATGGTTATGATTTTGAGAGATCCATTTACGATACCCTATTATTTCCTAAGTGGTGATAGTTGAAATATGATTTTGAGAGATCCATTTACGATACCCTATTATTTCCTAAGGGGGTGATAGTTGAAATCCGAATCATTGATTAAATGTGTTTAAAATAATTAATTAAAAAGAAAATGGGCTAACCAGCTTGATTATGGAAAATGACCTATGTGCATGTTGTTTGCATATAAAGTTTAATGATTATTCCTTTTTTTCTAGCGCATACAATAATTAATGTGCTAACATACAAAGAAATGAATTAATTGTTGCATGTATGTGGGCTCACACATATTAAAGAAATGTTATATGACCTATTATCTCTAGGAGTTAATATGTCACCCATATCAAATTAAGCGTTGGATCCTATAAATTGGATGATTCATAAAATTTGGAGCACCATCAAATTCTACTCATATAAAAGCATCAGAGACACCTAGTTATGATGTTATCTTATAAAATATTAGAGATGCCTAGTTATGATGTCATCATATACAATATTAGAGATGATGCTAGGTTATGGTGGTATGACATATGTGTTTGTTTTTTCTCCATATGAATGTTCACTTATGAGGCCATCCATATACATACACATACATACATAGAAATTATAGATACATGAATGATCGGTTGAGTCACCAGAATTAAAGGAACGAGAGCGGTTGTGGCTGAGACCTCCGGCAAGCGACCAAAGCATGAGCCGTGGAGGAGGCGGCTAGCTAGCGGCCGATATGCGGGAAGAAAGCCGCATAGTGCCTTATTGGCGACAATGGTGCAATGACTACGGGAGGAGGCAGAGGTTGATAGTGAGTAGGCTCGCCTTAGCCCGCCTCACGAGAAAGGCAGCGGGACGGTGGATCCAGTGGGACAACGACGAGATGGCGGCGGGACGGGATGGCGAGCTGGTCACGAGCATGCAAGAGGAGGCGAGTTGTCGGTGGGGATGAGGAAACGAAGCCAGAAGACACAAAACGCAGGTGAGCTTCCATAGTTTTACTGTATTAAAAGTTGCTTTTACTAAAAGCTGCTGGTTTAGAATAGATCTTTTGGTTGACTTTTGACTTTCAAAAAGTAAAAAATATTCCCAAAAGCCAAACCAAAGGGACCCTATACCCTATCCAATCGGAATTCTTTGAGTCTTCTTAGACTTGTTTCCTCATTCTTAATATAACGATGCACAACTCCGGGCGGTTCGAGGAAAAAAGTTTTGAAGCAGCCGAAAAGTCTTACTCTTCTTTGATCACCCGACATAATGCCTAGGGAATCCTTGCGTTGCCGTCCTTTACAGATGAGTAAAAGTTCAAGTTCTTCTGAGTTTATTAGGGGGTGTTTGGTTCCATAGGCTAAAATTTAGTCTGTGTCACATCAGATGTTTGGATATTAATTTAAAGGATTAAACGTGAACTAATTATAAACATAATTGCAGAATCAGATGATTATTCACGAGACGAAAATACTAAGACTAATTAATCTATGATTAACAAATGTTTACTGTAACTGAGAAAACAAGTGTTGGTTTCGGTGTTTGTGATGAGTGATTGACAGGATTTTTACCCTGTGTTCGGAGGAGGGTACCTCCGGAGGGGTTTCGGAGGTTGGACCTCCGAAGGGTGTTCGGAGGTGATTTCACCGAAGGGTGTTCGGTGGTTTGGTTGCTGCAGCTGTGGAGCGGAGTGTGCTTGTAAGAGGGGTCCGACAGTACACGATGACTGGGTTCGTACCGAAGGGTTCGGTACTTTGGGCGGTACACCGGAGTGTGTGCCGGAGGTTGCTAACCCGGAGAGGTCTCCGGAGTACTGGATACACTTGTCTGTTTGTCTGTGGTGCGCAGGGACTTCGGAGGCGACGGACAAGGTTCGCAGCGGGTGAACCTGGGTCAAGCAGGAGGCTTGATGCCAGGGGAGCGGGGAGCTCCGTCACGGTGGCTGCGAAGGGGTCCGGGTCGGTCCTCGGGTCGAGGTGTGCCAGGTGAAGGCAGAGAGTGCGGAGCGTGGCTCCGGGTGAAGGTACTCCGAGATAAAGTCCTCGGAGGTGAGGCACTTCGAAGGTACTCCGAATGGAGTGACTTCGGAGTTGGATAGATCAAGTCCTCTGCGGAGGCAAGGAGTTCGAAGTGTGCTCCAGAGGGAGACATTCGAAGGTTGCCCGACGAAGGTCTCAGAAGTCGAGGCGCATCGAAGGCATGGTCCGGGTGAGGCTCGTCGAGGAGTGTGCTCGGGGAGAGACACTGCGACGAAGTGCTCATGGAATGCTTCGTGCGGAGGCCTTGGACGAAGGAGGGACTTCGTAGGGTGATACTCCGAAGGTGGGGCTTCGGAGGGAGGAAGGCTTCGGAGCAAGGCTAGCTCCGGAGCGAGGTTGTCTTGTGGTACTTCGGCCTGCATGGCTTCGGTACACGGACTGACGGAGTTCGAGCTGGGTGAAGCGGCGAAGCCGTGGTGGTCCACTCCAGAGGTGTTGGTGCGAAGGCCAAGGGCTTTGACGACTTCGTCTCAAAACCGTCAATGTATCGGAGACTATCTTCGGTGAAGCGAAGGCCATCTGGCTCAAGGCTTCTCACCGAAGCTACCGCACCCCTCGCGTGCGAAGGGGGGCTTCGGAAAGGTCAAAGGCTGCAAGTCTGACAGTGTCTGCTCTGCAAAAAGCTGGGACTGTCCCATCTGCAAAGGCTGACAGAGAAGCCTCCAATAAAGTGGACTACCTTTTGTACCCCTTAGTTCTGTAGAGACAAATCCAATGTAAACCCTAGGGGTAAAGTAGTCACTTCCTTTGGGTGAACTGTGGGCTATAAATATGGGGGCTCGGTAGGTAACATTTAACACTTTGAGCATTTACTGTTGAGCCCCTGTAGCCACATACCTCGCTGTATTCATCCAAAGTTCATTTATTGTATTCCTTGTTCAAGCGGCGAAGCCCTGCTTCTTTGTGCTTTTTGCTTGAGCTCGCGTTACATACCTCGCTAGTTATAGTGCACCGAAGCTTGTCTAGACGAAGGTTGTTTCTGTGCGAAGTGTGTTTTTCAGCGTGCGTTCGCTCTGTGTAACTTGAGGCCAGACCTCACAGATTACTAGCGAAGCCCTGATCGAAGCCCGTTTTGCTTCTTGTGTCGAAGCCCTTAGCGAAGTCCGTTTGTGTGCGTGTAGACCTTCGTGTACGAAGCCCAGCACCAGTTGCTGCTGCCAAGTACTTGGTCGAAGTCCTCAGAGGGCTGTCCACTCTTGCGAAGGGTGAAGTGCGAAGCCTGCTCGAAGCACCCTGTGTGCGGAGCCTGCACTGACTTAGCAGAGTAGATTTTTGAGGGTTGTTAGTGGAGCGAAGTCTTCTTGGCTTCGAACTTTTGCTCCTGCGAAGCCTGTGTTCGGAGCTATCGAAGTACCTCCGAACCAGACCTTCGAAGGTTGGGTTCGAAGCCTGTTCCGCAGAAGACAGGACCAAATCGAAGGCTAGTTTTTAGCCCGAAATTTTAAAAGCTCCCATTCACCCCCCCTCTGGTCGTCGTTTCCGGTCCAACAGTAACATCACATTACCAAATCATAACGTAATTAGACTCATTAGATTCATCTCGTGAATAATCCACCGATTATGAATGAGTTTATAAATAGTCTATATTTAATGTTCTCAAACATCGGATGTGATGGAACTAAACTTTTGGAGTAAAAAACGAAACGAGTACTAAGTCCTAATGTTTCACATACGGGTCTATTTTGTCTTCGTACGAATGTTCAGTAAGGAGCCCATATACAAACATACACATAGCTTGACATATAAAACCTAGCATATATTGAAAAAACTAGCAGTAGAAGAGTCTTTGGTCACAATATTTGGCAAATTTCAGGTAAATACTAAATACTTGCTCACATGCAGGTGCCCTCCTGAACTCAAAGCACGGTACCCATTTATCAAGAGACGTTACTAATTAGCATAAACAAAAGAAAAATTGATCATATAGCCTTCAATTAGATGGAAATTGAGGATTTACCTTTCTGACCCACATATCGTTGACCTATATGGATCCGTATGCCATTGAGATGTAGTGGGTAAATCTTCAATTTCTATCTAAAGGGTGGATATATGATCAAATTCCCCTAAACAAAATAGTTAGTGTGCTAGCTGCGTAGCTAGCAGGGACAAACTCTCGTGGTTGAAGAGAGTCATGAGTTGATTCCTTTTGTACATGTCAATCTGAACGAGGATATTAAGAGAACCTAAATGTCTTTTGAGTTGACTAGCTTAGTTTGTGCATTGTAGCGAGAAAAAATTTACAACATTAAAAAATATCATGCAAATAGATATGAGTAAAACTGATGTAAAGAGTTTTTATTTGATGTAAGAATGAGTGATGATGGTGACAGACTCATAACCACTAGTTTTTTTCTAAAGTAGTATAAATACCTTAGTGGACTTTATTGTAACTAGTTTGCTCTGAGTGATTTCCAAAACATATTTCTCTACAAACCTGAAGACTTGCTCTGTTAGTTAGAGTGTCAACTAGTGTGTTAGTTGTTAGCATCCTGGTCTTACGCCTAGTTATAGGACATTAGTTATATCATCTCTGTACTGCTATTCATTTACCGTCATATGCAATACAACATTCATCTTTCAAACTCTACATGGTATCAGCCTTACACTCGATCCAATCTCTTGCTCCTTCTTCCCTTCCTCCACCGGATGGCCTCTAGTCCATCCAATGCTTCGGTGTCATCTCTCAACTATCCTTTTTGTCATTCATGAGCCAACACCAATCCACGTAAACATTCACGCACATGTGCCCATTGTTCTTGAGCACGACAAAACGAACTTCAACTCCTAGTGCTCCTTCTTCGAAATGGTGTTGCACAAATTTAGTCTTATGGATCACATTGACGGCACTGTTGATGCGCGCTAGTGACTCCACAATGCAGATTGGACATAGATCGATTATGCCATTGTTTCATGGCTCTGCATGTCCGTGTCTCAGTTCATAATGGATGTTGTCATTCACCCACAACCCACTGCTTACTCCCTCTGGACGACCATTCATGAGCTCTTCTGTGACAATTCCATGCAACACGCCATCTACGCCCTGCAAGAATTCCACAATCTTTATCAAGGCAAGATGTCATTCATCTAGTACTTCGCCAGACTCAAGACCCTCTTCGATATACTCAATGCTTTGCGTGGCTTGAATTGCCGATTTAGTCATGTGATTGACATCCTCACCTCTAAGATTATGCCGCCAACTTTTCTGTACACATGTTCTTATCTATTGTAGGATGAAAATCGTATGGCTCACGCGACCAAGATGGAAGCTGCTACTGCGCTCTTAGTTGAAGGATCTTCTTTTGCAACACCAACTGCTTCTGTTGTTTCTTTGACATCCACTGCTCTAACAGTAGTGGCGAAGCTAGACCGAAAATATAGAGGGCTAAGTTTAAATGATCAAAGTTCAATACACTTCATGATGATTCTTTAGTATAGTTAGTTAACTTTTGTTCAATATTTGTTATTTGATTTATGAAGTTCTCACAATGCATTCTTGTATTATTGTGAGAACTAGTTCCATTTGTGCTTATATTGTTTGAACTTGAATGGTAAGCGACCAATATTCTTTTATTCATATTGTTAACATAAAATTCTAAGAAAAAAACAAGCAATAAAACATCTAATAAGCAGGGATACATAGTGTAGGGCGGCGCTGGCCGCGGCAGCGCTGGCCACAACGGCGCGAGATGGTAGGACATGGCCAGCGTCTGCCACAGGTGGCGCAGACACGCGAGGGCCTAGCCAGAACGGCTAGGGGGTGCTGAGATTTTAGTTGAGATAAAAATTAAAATAAAATTATAGATACATGTATGCTATTATATGAGGAAGTTGTGCATGTATGCAGGTAATGCAGTTTAGGAGAAAATTGGACAATATACATGAAAAATAGAGAAAAAACATGTAGGTAGATAAAAAACAAAAAAGTTTAAGAAAAATAAGGCAACATGCAGGAGATTCTACCACATTCAACATAAAAATATATATTAATAATTAATTTTTATTATTATCAAAATAAAAAAACAAGAAGAATAGGGGAGCAAGGTAGTAGGAGGACGCGCACCCCCAACTCCCTTGTATTTCCACCATTGTATACTAGTATTTTCTCCATCCAAGACCAACCATACTCCATTCAAGAAGAAACACAAGCAATTAGATGACCACAATCATCCTATTGCTTCACCAACACCTCTTGGAGCCCTTGCTGCACCATGGGGCACAACCTACACCTCCGAGGCATGCATTGTCTAGGCCTAGCCCATGCCTCAGTGGCATCCTCCAGGCTTTGGCATTCTTGGCGCTCGCCCTAGCACTGCTTTGCAACACGCCATGATTGCAGCTACACCACAAGTCACCTTCATCAATCTGGCTACATTTGGTGATACACCACCTTCTTTGCCTGTTCCAATCGGCCTTCTTATAACTTTTCAGCAAATACCCACCCTGATCACTAATTGGATCTTTGACATAAGAGCATCATCACATATGGAATCCAATTCTGGTATTGTTACCGCCTCCTATCCGACTTCTAATTCCTCTCATATTGTCATTTGTAATGGAGCTACAATTCATGTTCATATTGTGTCCTCCAATCCCTAATCAGTGGTTTCAGTCTAGTGCGGGAGTTAAATACCAAGCTATTGTGAATGTAGCTATAGAATGTTGCTAGTTGCGGAACCTATTGCGGGAACTTCATCTTAGCATTGACAAGGCGACATTTATATATTGTGATAACATATCTACAATATACTTGTCTAAGAATCCAGTGAACCATTGACAAACTAAACATATGGAACTAGATATTTATTTTGTTCAGGAACAAGTTCATCTCAGGTGACTTCAAGTTCACCGTGTTCCTACTCAGCACCAATTTGCAAATATCATGACAAATGGACTTCCACATGTTTTATTCGAAGACTTCCATCACAGTTTATCCATCGACGAAGTTGGTGAATCCACTAAGGGGCTACATAAACATGAAGACCCGTTCTATCAGTTAGTGTCAGCTAGTGTGTTAGTTGTTAGCTTCTTGGTCTTACGTCTAGTTATAAGACATTAGTTACATCACCTCTGTACTGCTATTTATTCACTGCCATATGCAATACAACATTCATATTTCAATCTCTACAATTTCAACCAGTTTACGATCTTTTGCACTTTAGTTGTTTCCTCGATTTTCTAAAATATCTTGCTCTACCGATGGAACCTAGGTTGTGTATGTATGATATGCCCAGTTACGTTGTAAGAGTATCTTCAAGAAAGCTTTCTATCTCACACTCCAAACTAAAATTTGTTCATTTAAGACAAAAAAGCTCTCTAACAAACCGACCAACTGGATGGTGGCCGGCCAAATTAGTCTTCCTACTACCCAAACATGGCCAATCAAGTTGGGTGGCCATTTTGTTGTGGGCCCAGGCTGGTAGCCTGCCCTTTATAAGAGAATCTGCGAGAGAAACTTTAAATAACTCTCTGCACTAATTTTTAGAGATTATAAGTTATAACTATAAAATTAGCTTCAAAACATATGTTTTTAAAGACTCCAAAAAATAAGGTGCTCCCTAAATCCTCCTCGATCCTCTCTACTTATAGGGAGCGACTCTCATTCCCTATCTACTCTAGTCCTACTTGTCAATGATACGAGAAATACAAATAAAATAAAAGATGAAATATTTAATAAGTCGGATCCACCTATAAATGATATAAGAGTAAAATATAGAGAATATAATATTGACAATCTAGTGGAGAATATATATTGAATTCTACTAGGATAACTCCCTTTATGAAATTTAAAAAAAACAAAAAATAGCAACTCGCTTGGAGATGTTCTAAGGCCTTGTTTGGAACCTCTAGAGCTAATTGTTAGCTGCTAAAATTAGCTATAGAGGTTCCAACATGACAGCTAATAGCTCAGCTAATTATTAGTCAACCCCCCAGATAACAATAATCCCATTAGCTGGTCCAACCCAGCTAATCCTAGCTAATTGTTGGCTATTGTCCATTCTACCCCTACCCTCTCTCCTCCCTCCCTCTCCTCCACGTTACAGAAAGCACTTCTCGCATTCGATCCATCGCACGCCGCTCTCCTGTCTATCCCAGTCGCGTCGCCGCCCTCCACAACCGGCCAGCGCACGACCGTCCACCACCGAATCGCACTGTCGCCCTACTTCTAATCGCGCCGCCCTGCTTCAAATCACGTCGCCGCTGCCTGCTTCAAATCACACCATCGCCCAGCTTCAACTCGCAGCACCTGGCAATGGATTTCTTCGGGGATGAGGAGGAGTACAACACGAATGTACTGGCTATCATTCAAAGAAATCATGAACTTATTCCAGGGACACTATGGTCAATTAGCTCTAGCAACCAAAGAATTAGCTAGGGGTTCCAAACAGCCTCTAGCTAATAATTAGCTAGCTAATAATTAGTTGGCCCAATTCAGCTAATAGATTATTAGCTAGCTAATAATTAACTCTAGAGGTTCCCAACAGGGCCTAAGTAAAGAGAATGTTGGAAGATTTAGAGATCACCTCATTTTTAGAGTCTTTTAGAGTATCTTTTAGAATTATTTTTTAGTTATAATCTCTAAAATTTAGAGAAAAAACTCTCTAAAGTTTTTCTTGAAGATATTTTTAGAGTTTTTTTTAAAAAAACTGACCACATAGTCAAATAAAAATAGAAAGTCAAAAATAAAAAATTGTTGGAGATGCTCAAATCCATCTTGTCCAGTGATTCCAAGAGGCATTTTCTCAACTGATCTGAACATTGTTTTTCTTCCTAGATTATTGCGAATGATCGTTGGAGCAAGTGCAGTACACTAGCTGTACACACTGGAATTACAATAGCCATTTTTATTTTTTTAAAAAAGAAACACATGAGCTCTGCTCATTCAGTCATAACAAGATTGAGATAACCGTTCAAACGGAATGGATTATAACATGATGTTTTGTTTCTTAAACCAAATTCATTCTGAATAGTTTGGTACAACTTTAAAAAACGAGTCTGTTTGATTCAATGTACTATACGAAACCATCTAGGATGGATTGGAGATTCTTGGAATATTCTCTCTAGACGCGAAACCATTTCATGTGCTAAAAACAAGTGAACCATGCCGTCCAGTTTTTGTTAATTATACTAATTATTTATAATCAGTGGTTATTAAGTATTTTTAGTGAAAAATAATTATAATTAGATGTTATTAATTATAACTAATCATTACCATGTATTATCTCATACATCAAACCAAACAATCTATTTGTATCATCTTATCCAGCATCATCTCATCTCGAATCAATCTAACTAGGATCATCTCATACTGTCTAATTTCATTGAGCCAACCAAACGCTACCCTAAGTCATTGTCAAACTGGATTTTTGTTTGTGCTCCTCTCTCGTTTTCCGGAAGAGATATATATACCATTCTCGATTTCTGAGTTTCTAAATTTTTTCTTGTAGACTCAGTGCTGTTAAGTTGCAACATGTCTTCACCAGTTTTTGGTGAACCTGCTTGACATCTGAAAATGAGATGCACGAATTTGATACCGCTTTGGATTACTGGGGATGTAAAAGGACCTTCTTCTCCTGAGTCTATGTCATTAATAATGGAATTAAGTGGAATGGATCGTTTCGTGCTACTAATCCATCCTAAAAAATAGATATAAGAGTTTATTAATAATGTTTTTATATAATCAAATCATATATAATAAATATTATACAATTATATTCATAATTTAAAATACTACTCCGTATAATAATATAAAGATATGTTTTTAAATCTAAGAACGGATGAATGGACTATGTTATATTTAGGTTTGATTTGGCACAACTTCTGATTTTTTTAGTTGATTCTAAAAAATATTAGATGTGAAACTATGAATATATTTAAAAGTAGTTAGTGATGGTGAATCTGTCACTACCATCACAATCTTTTTTGTTAGTATGTAATTCCTCATTGTCATTGTTGGCGCAAAAGATTGCGTTAACAGGTTCTCTGAGATCAAGAACAGTCAAACTACGAGTTCGTGTTTAAGGACTAGCCCTTGACCGTGGGCTCGGCTTTTTGAAAAGATTTAAGACTCTGATCAGAGATGTACTACTGTACACACAAGGCACACACTCATCCCGAACGAGATGATCCATACCACGGGAACTCGTGCCAAAACCTCATCATTAAATGCTCCAAGCGATAACCACTCGCTCTAGGTTTCGCCGGCGCGCCGGGCCGCATCCCGGCTAACGTCGCACCCCCTTTTGCGTCACATTGGTACAAGCCACCCGCAGGTGCTGCTTCACCCATCTCCAAATGGTGGCCTCGGTTTGGAACAATCCATACCTTAGTTAGGACTTACCCATTAGACTTGTGGTTAGTACGGAAGTGTATTGCAACGGATCCCTCAGACCGGTCCTTATAGTGCCCCGGGTGCTACCGACCAATGCCCTAGCTTGCACCCGGAACCCACCATGCATACACTCACAACCATAACTCATCATCAACAGAATTCCAGGGATAAAAAGTAACGGAGATCATATAGTAGAACCATTTTACTACGACTCATTTTTATCCTATAGCGATCGTGTCAATACATTGGACACTAGCTAATATCATTAATCATATGGTGACAAGGAGGTTAGGCAAGATAACATGGATTGGGTTGCACATCAAGGTCAGGGGATCCTAAATAAATATATTGTAAGGGTTTCATTTGACTAATGCATGTATAACCTATGTGTTTTAGCGATAGTTTAATAAAACATGGGTTCAATATGCTCAAAAGATTGGTTTGGTGACTTGCCTTGTTCAGCGAATGGGGAGGGAGGAACTTTCGAGAAATATTCCGGCTCCTCGACGGCGTCGTAGTCTTTTCAATATAAACAAAGTAGAATACGACATTCAATCAAACAATATATCATCACACAATAAGCACATAGGTTTAAATTGGTTTAATTGAATGAAAACCAAGTTGTTAAGTTTCTGAAATTTATTTTATAAATAATGTTAGAAGGAATTATAATGAAAGGTTGTCCTTTATAAAAAGGGGTTTTAAATGTGAGTAGTCTCATTTTAAGTTTCCTAATAAATTTTAAAATAAAAAGTTCATGTCCAAATTAGTGGTTTTCAGTATAGGAACAGAAAGAAATAAATATAAACTTTACTGAAGTTTAAATATTTGAATTTATATTTTTACCCTAAGGGCATTTGAATACCTATTTAAATAAACATGAAAAGTCCAAAGTAAACCTACTGTTTTTATTGTATGAACATGTAGAGAATAATTTTACAAATTTTCTGAAATTGGAATGGTAATTTTTGAAGCTAAAATGCGCCAGATATGAATTTTACAAGTTTAAAACAGTTTCTGGAATTTATTTTAAATTTAAATCCCCTCGGGTCCACGGTGAGCTAGGCCCACGGTGAACCCGCGCACTGTGCGCGTGGTCCGGCCCAATCTGGACCGTTGGATCCAGATCCAACGCGCGAGGGCGAGGCGGGATGGTTAAGTGATAACGGACGGCCACAATTAAAACGCGCGAAAGGGTACCACGTGGACGCACGAGATCGAGTGCGGGTTTTAAATGGAAATGAACGCGCGAGATTAAAACATACCGCTTCGCTCAGATCCGACGGTGTAGATTAAACCGCACATGGGATTTAATCGATACTGTTGGATCCAGATCGCACGGCCAGGATCAAATCCGACACGGCGTGTGTCGGGGGGGTTAAGTACCCTTCTTCCCCGACTCCGACGACGCGACGGCGAGCGATTCCGGCGATGGTGAGGGCTATCCGGCCTAACTAAAGCCAAATACGCAACGAGGGAACTAAGGGGAACACGAGGGTACCCTTGCGGTGACGAATGGTCGACGTAGCGAGGCCGGCGTCGAGTGGAGGCGGCGAAGGTGTTCGGGTCCTTGGCAGCGACGACGATCCGGCGGGGTTCGACGTCGACGGAGGGGTGGCCGAGGTCGGGGTCGTCCTTGCGGTCACGATGGTGGCGAGGGCGTGGTCGGAGGTGGTCCAAGGCAACGGCGAGCGGCGGCTGGAGGACGGGCGGCGGTGGTGCGCTAAAACTTGAAGTGAGGGCGTTCTGCGTGTTCTCATAGTGTGTGAGCGTGGGGGCGCAATGCGGGTGGCCAGGGGGTTTATATAGGGCCATCGGCGGGGGCAGAGGGGGCGTAATCGACGGTGGCCGGGAATAAACGCGTTTAAACGCCGGCGAGCTCGGGTTGAATTCGATTCATCGAACCTGGACGCGAATCGGTCTGATTTAATTGGGGGGAAACGGTCGCCGTGGACCGGGGGTGGTAATGGCGGGCTCAATTTGAGGGGAGGGGGTCGGGGGCAGGGGATCCGAGGCGCGTTATTGCGTCGGCCGGCGAGGGGGGGGGATTTGGGGGCGGATCTCGCGGGGAAGACGAATCCGACAACTGGGGGCCACCGGGCAGCGGGCGCGAGCGGGCGAGCGAGAGGGCTGACGGGTGGGGCCGTGGTGTCGGGCGCGCGCGCGAGGGGAGGCGATCGACGTAGACAGGTGGGGTCGGGCTGTCAGCCTGAGGCGGGCGAGGGTGACGGGCTGGGCCGGCCGGGAGAGAGAGAAGGGAGGAGGGAGGCCCAATACTGTTTCAAAACATTTCTGAATAAAAATAATTCCAGGAAATAGATTAAAATTTTAGGGCTACTTCCAAGGTTGGTAAAAATTTATAAAAATTCTCAAAAATGTATTCTGGTCTTAGGATCATACATAAAAAATTTTAGCTCCTGGTTTGACCATTTACTCTATGATGTAGTTCAAAATGGTAAAGAAGGGTATTTAAAGGTATTTTCAAAATAATATAATCCAGGAAATTGAATTAAATAATATTTTTATTCCTTTGAAAATTTGGGGTGTTACATAGCACCCCTTCGCGGGCGGCGTCGACTACCGAAGAGGTAGACAGGCCCTTAATCTGTGACTTGGTGTGGGCGAAGCGCGTGAAGTACTCCCGGAGCGTCTCTCCCGCTCGCTGCTTCACCTGGAACAAACTCCCTGTCGACATCGGAGCCACAAAGGTACCCTGGAAGTTGCTCACAAACTTCTTCTTAAACTGCTCCCAGGACCTGATCGATACTGGCTTCAAGGACCAGAACAATCGGAGCACCACGCCTTCGAGAGAGAGGGGGAAGCACTTCACCATAGTGTTGCGCACCCCTCCACTTGCTTCTATTGCCAGGGCATATGAGCGAGCGAACTCTTCGAGGTCTGACCCACCGGAGTACTTGTGCAACTTCGAGGCCTTGAATCTGGGATCGAAGGGCACTCTTTGCAAGTCCAAATGTAGCGGAGACTCATCATCGATGGATGCGTTCTCAGCCTCCTCCGGTACTTGGATAGCTTCGGGAAAATTGCGAGCACCACCGTCTTGGGGCCCTTCTAGAGTCTCGGTGGAGGCTTGAGTGCGGAGGCGATCGGCAACCTCCTGTCTCCACCTAGCCACCTCCTCCTGAAGCCTTGCTAACTGAGCATCTTCGGTTCCAGGAAGGTCTTTGTTGGACTGGAAACGGCGACCAGAGGGGGGGTGAATGGGAGCTTTTAAAATTTTAGACCAAAACAGCCTTCTGTTTTAATTCTGTCTTCTGCGGAACAAGCTTCGAACACACCCTTCGAAGATCTGGTTCGGAGGTATTTTACAGCTCCGAATACAAGCTTCGCAAGGAGCAAAAGTTCGAAGCCAAAAAGACTTCGCTCCACCCACAACCCTGAAAAATCAGCTCTGCTAAGTCAGTGCAGGCTCCGCACACAGGGTGCTCCGAGCAGGCTTCGCACTTCACCCTTCGCAAGAGAGGACCTCCCTCTGAGGACTTCGATCAACTCTGCTAAGGCAGTGCAGGCTCCGCACACAAGGTGCCTTCGAGCAAGCTTCACACTACACCCTTCGCAAGAGCAGACTTCCCTCTACGGGCTTCGACCAAATACTCAGCGACAGCAACTGGTGCTGGGCTTCGTACTTCGAAGGTCTAAACGCACACTAAACAGACTTCGCTGAGGACTTCGACAAGGGAATAAAAACGGGCTTCGATCTAAGTCAAACAGTGCTTCGCTAGTAATCAGAGAGGTCTAGCCTCCAGCTTACACAGAGCGAACAAACACTGAAACACACACTTCGCTCGAACACACTTCGCTCGAACACACTTCGCTCGAACAGGCTTCTCACACACCTCTCCAGAAAAAGCTCACAAGAAAATGAAGTACAGAGAAACCGAAGCATGCAGAGAAGTATGCATACAAGCTCAAGCAGTAAATGAACATAGAGTCAAAGCTTCAATGCTTGAACAAGGAACACAAAATGAACTCACAGGATGAATACAGAGAGTGTGGTGGCTAGCACAGGAGTTCTACAATGAATGCTCAAAGTGTTGATGTGACCTAGCCAGCCTCCACTATTTATAGGCACTATTCAGCCCTGTGAATAAACTACTTTATCCCTAGGGTTTACACTATTTTTGTCTCATCAGAACAGGGGGGTACAACTAGTAGTCTACTTTATTTGGAGGCTTTTTTTGTCAGCTTCGCAGAGGGGACAACACCAGCTTTTGCAGAGCAGACGCTGTCAGCCTTTGCAGGTTTGAACCCTTCTGAAGCCCCCCTTCGCACGCGAGGGGTGCGGTAGCTTCGGTGAGAAGCCTTGAGCCTGACGGCCTTCGCTTCACCGAAGTCAGCCTTCGATACAATGACAATTTTGATTCGAAGCCGTCAAAGCCCTTGGGCCTTCGCACCAACACCTTCGGAGTGGACAACCACGACTTCGCAGCTTCTCCCAGCTCGAACTCCGTCAGTCCGTGTACCGAAGCCATGCACAACCGAAGTACCTCAAGTCAACCTCACTCTGGAGCCAGCCTCGCTCGGGAGCCAGCCTCGCTCTGAAGCCTGCTTCACTCCGGAGAAGCCAGCTTCGCTCCGAAGCCTGCTACACTCCGGAGAAGCCAGCTTCACTCCGAAGCCTGCTTCACTCCCAAGCCTCCAAAAAGATAACAGCTTGAGTAGTTCGAATGTGTGTATTTGAGTAATCGAGTCTTCCCTCCTCGTTACAGGGTAGAGATGGGGGTATTTATAGGCAAAAGTGTCTAAGGAAAAGACCTATTTACCCCTAGATTACAACCGACATAGTGGAAACTATTCGGTACCCTGAGTAGGGTTAAAAAGGTAAAGCTATCCGGGGCAAACGGATAAGCCAAACATCTTATCAATCCCGTCGCTTAGCTTCGAAGCCTCGTATCTTGCGGAGGGCTTCTTCGAACTTCAGATCGAGGCCCCCTTCGGCTTAACGCCTCCACCTTCGAGTAAGAGCCCATCAGCTCCGAAGCTTAGTGAGTCTTTGAGTTATTAACCTCTAAGTCCTGAAAATGAAGCAATTTCCCCCAACAGTCATTAACACATAGTAACCTACCTTTTTTAATATTATATTTTTTTTCTCATTATAACATACGGATATAATGTAAATTTTGGAGGCTTTTTTTTGATAAAAGAGAAGGCGGTAGGGCCCATTCCCATTTCCATTAAAGAAATGACAACTACAAGATCCAAAGTACAAATAGAATCAAACACCAACACCACCACAGATAGTCGAACTAGAAGTATATCACGACAGTCTACCAAAACACTTATTACAACCTAGAGACATTAGATCTAACCCACCAGACTATCAAACGACACAAAACGCTAAAACATCCGGGACCAAACATTCAAAACAACTTTCGCATTTAACCACCTAACAGGCCTCCAGCAAATGACCACCCATGCTTTCTTGAGAAGAGATCAGTTGCTAAATGCTCGAGTAGCCGGACCCCCAGTGCCAGATCTCTTTCCTTTTCCTCCGACCTATGTAAAATCGACCAAGACGACCTCCAATAACAAATCAGATTAACGAAAACCAAAGGATCATCAATCATTTTCCCTCTAAACACAGCGTCATTTCTTATCTTCCAAATACTCCAAAAAATCGTAGCCAATCCCACCCCAGCTAGGTTTCTAAAATCCTTTCTCAATTTATAGAACCAAGAACGCCACAAATGCTCCAGGGTAACAAAAGGCCCTATATTAAAGCAAATTTTCACTAGTCTCCAAACAAATCTTGCAACCATATAGGTAAGGAAAATATGATGCACTGTTTTATTTTCGTAACAGAAAGGACAATTCTTGCTACCACCATTCCAACCTTTTTTCAACAAATTATCTCTTGTCAGAATTTTATTGTTTCTAGTCAGCCTCAAGAAAATCTTCACCTTCAACGGGATTTTTTAACTTCCAAATGACATTTTTAACCTTAACCAAGTTTTGATGTTTCAGTGCATCATAAAATGATTTAACACTGAATACTCCATTCTTAGAAAGTGTCCAAACAACAGAATCAGCGGCATCAAAAAGAGTAATATTTTCGCAATCTTTTTTCAAGCTTTCCCAGGAATTGAATCTGCTCCCAATAAGGTCTCTCCTGAATTTAAGACATGCAAAATCACTATCCAAAATCTCTGCCACAGTGACATTTTTGTTCAAAACTGTGTTGAAAAGATCAGGGTATTGATCAGCAAGAGGTCTAGCACCTATCCAAATGTCATCGCAGAAAGAAGTTTTTTTACCATTTCCAATTTTCAAAACACAAAAATTCCTATATAAAAGTTTGATTTTCATTAAGAACCTCCAGAACCGAGAATCACCAATTTTACTTTCAATCTGAACTAAAGTTTTATTCTTAACATATTTTTTTCATTAAAAGTTTCTGCCAGATTCCTTCCTCACTTTCTAATTTCCACAACACTTACCCATCAAGGAAATATTCATCAAATCTAAATCCAACACCCCCAAACCACCCAGATTTTTAGGCATGCAAATTACATCCCACCTCTCAAGATGATATTTTCTTACTTCTTGATCATCTTGCCAAAGCAACCTAGATCTAAAGAAATCAATTTTTTTCTCACCCCCTTTGGCAAGGCATAAAAGTAGAACATGTATAATGTATAATGTGATGCTGCTCAAGTAGGAATTCAGAAAAGAAGTATTAAGTAATTTCCCTTTCCAATTCATGCTTTTACCATTCTCTTTATTTGTGGCTGCTCAACCAACACAACCACCCAATCCTTCCTTCCACTCAAAAAAAAAACAAGAAAAAAAGGGGAAGGAAAACGCCGCCAGCCGCCCTCTCCTCCTCCCCACTCCGCCACTCTCCACCGGCGCGAGCTTGCCCTCGCCTCCGTCCTCCCGCCGACCTAGCCCTCGACTCCTCTTGACTCTTGAGGTATGCAACTCGCAACCCTCTCTTCTGTTGGTGTCCTCCTCCTCCATCCATTCTGCCGTACGAGGTCAAGTTGTTCGTTCCTTGTCGTTGAGGTGCTCTCGGCCCCGTTTCGAGGCGCTCTTGGCTTTCATCCCTCCCATTCCCGCTAAAATCCCGCAGATCTGCTGTCTGTGCTGTTACTACTTTGCTTGGTTCGTGTCGATCCGGCTATATCTGGTATATTACTGCAGCGCGGTAGGCGTTAAATCATGGTCTTATACTCTTATCCTGTATGCATATACGATATCAACTAGCTGTTGCTGGGAGGGCAGCAGTTTTGATTTGTGCTTACATGGTTGTCATACTAACTATGACCTAGGGAATGTACCCCTGCGGCTTGTTTGGCTATGGGGAGCTTTTATATGGTTAGTAATATGGGGTAAATAATTTGAGACCTTCACATTGTCCTGAATCGATGGCTGAGGTGTTATCATTAGGAAATGCTAGTTTTTGAAGGGGTATGGGTCATTAGTTTTGTTGGGGTATGCCGGTATTCTACTTTAGATCCTCAAATAGTCTGTTGAGTGTTCACTAATCTAAATTATACATAGCTGAACTTCACATACTGTAGAGGGCACCAAGTGACTTACCTGATGTTCCACACTCTACTTTTATATATGATAATGTTTACATCTTACATTTTTTTTTCTGAAATCTAATTGCAGTTAATTAAGCATCTGAGCAAATACGGAGAATCGAAGTAACATTTACAAGATCTATTCATTCATATGAAATGTCACTGCTTAGTAGATTCTTCTACAAGAGGCCTCCTGATGGATTACTGGAGTTTATTGACAGGGTCTATGGTAAGCCTCTAAAGTTTATTACATGGCCACATTTTTTTTAATGTTCTATTCGAATTGACTTTGTTCTTGTCACCTTGTGCAGTTTTTGATTCATGCTTCTGCACAGAAGTTTTGCCACATGGAATGTACTCAGTCTATTTGGGTGGTATTATTACAGAGTTGCATGAACAACATAGAGAGTCTTCATTTCTGGCGATTAATTTTAGAGATGGGGACAAGAAAAGCCAGCTTGCTGATGTGCTACGTGAATACAATATTCCAGTAATTGATTACCCTCGTCATTTTGAAGGCTGTCCTGTGCTTCCTCTATCTCTTATCCAGCATTTCCTTCGGGTCTGTGAACACTGGCTATCCGTTTGGAATAATCAAAATATTATACTACTACATTGTGAGAGGGGGGGCTGGCCATCATTAGCATTTTTGCTAGCTTGTCTTCTTATTTTCAAGAAATTGCATGGTGCAGAACATAAAACTCTGGATCTTATTTACCGTGAGGCCCCTAAAGGGTTTTTACAGCTTTTTTCTGCCCTCAATCCAATGCCCTCCCAGCTACGATACATGCAGTATGTAGCCAGAAGAAATATATCTCCAGAGTGGCCGCCAATGGAGAGGGCGCTCTCCTTTGACTGCCTGATTCTGCGATCCATTCCAAGTTTTGATTCTGATAATGGATGCAGGCCATTAGTCCGAATTTTTGGGCGCAATATTCTTGGCAAGAATGCTAGTATGACTGACATGATATTTTCGATGCCTAAGAAAAAGAGTTTGCGCCACTATCGGCAGGTAGATGTTACATTGAACTTAGCATGAACATTAATTTCTTTGTATCACATTTTTGCGCTAATCAGCAATGTTTTTATGCAGGAGGATTGTGATGTGATAAAAATAGATATACAATGTCTAGTCCAAGGCGACATTGTTCTGGAGTGTGTACATCTTGATCTTGATCCAGAAAAGGAAGTTATGATGTTCCGGATAATGTTCAATACTTCTTTTATTCGTTCAAATGTACTAATGCTGAATAGAGAGGATATAGATATAGTATGGGGTTCAAAGGATCGGTACCCAAGAAATTTTAGAGCAGAGGTATGAATGTTGCACATATTTTTGAAACTTCAAAAGCAAAATAACTGAACCTAATTTGGAAGTGCAGATGCTGTTTTGTGAACTTGGGGGCATGTCTCCTCCAAGAGCTCCAACAACAACGTTGAATGGTGATATGAAAGGAGGTTTACCGATTGAAGCCTTCTCAGCTGTTCAAGAACTCTTCAATGAAGTTGACTGGCTGGAAAGCAGTGACAATGCTGCCTATTGGTTGCTCAAAGAGTTCTCAGCAAATTCGCTGCAAGAGAAATTTCAAAAGCTAATACTCAGTGATATGGAAGAGCTTTCTAAGTTTCAAGCTAAAGTTGGTCTCCAAATGCCACTAATGTCTCCACTGGATTCTGATGAAGAAAAGTATTCTGTGGCTTCTGATTCTGTTTCTTCTGCTGACCATGAGAAGGTTCAGCCTGGTGGTAACTCATCTGACTCAGAGAACATTGATCGAGATCTTACCACTGAAGATTCTGCAGGCACTGTCTTGGTGAACACTTCATCTGTCCCACTGCTGCCACCACCACCTCCTTGTGGTAATTCATCTAGCCTATCCACCGAGGAAAGTCAGCACAACCCAGAATTACAGCATGAGACACCAAGTAGCAGAAAGCTGCCACCTTCACCACCAACAGCTGCTGTATCGCTGCTGCCACCACCACCACCGCTTCCAAACGGAAGCAAATCTGTTTTTTCCCCACCGCCGCCACCACCCTTGCCAAACCGTTCAGTCACACCTCCACCCCCACCGCCACCACCGACCTTGCCAAACCGTTCAGTCACACCACCTCCACCCCCACCACCGCCACCACCGCCACCACCACAGTTTCCAAACCATTCAGTCCCACCACCCCCACCTCCACCTCCACCTCCACCATCCTTGCCAAAAGCTAACAAATTCCCTGCACCTCCCCCACCCCCTCCTCCCCCTCGCTCTTCTAGCAGAACCCCTAACTTTGCTGTCACCTCATCAAAAGGGCCACATCCACCACCACCACCACCACCTCCACCACCAGCTAATCGTACTAATGGCATTGTTGCTCCATCCGCACCCCCACCCCCACCTCCTCCACCTCCACCTCCACCTCCACCTCCAGTTAGTCGTAGTAATGGCCCTAGTGCTTCAGCCCCATCCCCACCCCCACCACCTCCACCTCCACCTCCAGTTAGTCGTAGTAATGGCCCTAGTACTCCAGCCCCATCCCCACCCCCACCCCCACCATTGCCAGCAGCTGCTATTCAAAGAAATCCTCCAGCACCACCACCCCCTCCCTCGATGACAGGAAAGAAAGCTCCTGTACCACCGCCTCCACCACCTCAAGGACCAAAACCTCCTGGAACAATACCCCCTCCGCCACCATTTCATGGAGGTCGACCATACCCCCCAAGTTCAAAGGTTCTAAATGCACCTACTCCACCTCCATTATTGGGAAAGGGGAGAGAAGCGACTGGATCAGTGAAAGGTCGTGGAATTGGATTGGCACAACAAAGTAACCCTCCAAAGAAAGCTTCACTAAAGCCTTTGCATTGGGTAAAGGTTACACGAGCAATGCAAGGAAGTCTATGGGAGGATGCCCAAAATCAAGGATACCAGGCTAGGTAACTGCTACGGGAAACACCATACGATTGATTTTTCTATTTTAGTACATTGCAGTTTTATCTTGGTTCTTTCAGTTTCCTAGATTTTACATAATCCATACTGATTTCTCTTGACTAAAATCTAAATGAACTGGCTTTCTCTTATTTCATTATAAAATCTCTCGCTGGGTCTGGAATTCAATTTTCTTGTTTAATATTCTCTCCACTGAAACTGTATTTACACATGAACTGTATTTTAGGGCTCCTGATATTGATTTGTCAGAGTTGGAGAGCTTGTTTTCCACTGCGGTTGCAACCAATACAAGTGAAAAAGGAGGAACAAAGCGTGGTTCAGCTATTAGCAAGCCAGAAATTATTCATCTGGTATTTATGCTTCTACTCAAGCATTTGCCTTTTCAAACACTTGTCTCATAGCTCTTTTAGGGTCTCTTTGGTTTGGCTTTGGGGAGCAGCTTTTGCTTCCTAGAAGCCAAAAATCAAACTAAAGGGCCTATTTCAAGCCAACAGCTTTTAGTAAAAGCAACTTTTGGTGCAGTGAAACTGTGAAAGCTCATTCAAACCTGCTTTCTGCGGTTTCTAGCTTCTGGCTTCACAACCATACAAAATTTCATAAATTGACATTTCAAATTTCATACAACCATACAAAATTACATAAATTGACAATTCCAATTTCATACAACCATACAAAATTTCACAAATTGACATTTCAAATTTCATACAACTATACAAAATTCCATAAATTGACATTTCAAATTTCATACAACCATACAAAATTCCATAAATTGACATTTCAAATTTCATACAACCGTACAAAATCTCATAAATTGACATTTCAAATTTCAATTTCATACAACCATACAAAATTTCATAAGTTGACATTTGAAATTTCATACAACCATACAAAATTTCATAAATTGACATTTCAAATTTCATACAACCATACAAAATTTCATAAATTGACATTTCAAATTTCATACAACCATGCAAAAATTCATAAATTGAATTTTTACACAGCTCAGCTCACAGCTCAAAACAGTTTCTTCATAGTCATTTCAGCCAAACGGTTTTCAGCTTTCTTACAGCTGACATCCCACAGTAGCTTTTCCACAGCCCACAACTCACAACAACTTTTTTTTCACAGCCACAGCTCAACCAAACACACCCTTAGTCATTTGTTTGACTTATTTCATGATATGTTGGAATATTAGAACTCTTATTTGTCAAAATCTTTCTCTCTATTAGATTGCATGATACATGATCACTGCTCTTTCTTCCATAAATATATATGAATATATTTATAATTTTTATCAGTTTATGTAAGTGTCAGATGATTTATAATGGGGTTACACAAGTTTTTTATTGCTATCTTAAAAGCTCATGATAAAGCATGGAATTGTGATTTGTTTCTTACATAGCATTCCCTGCTGCAATCTTTGTGCTTTTTTCTTTATTGATATATGTGATTTGTTTCTTACATAGCATTTACTTGCAACACAGACTTCTTATTTTCTTTATTGATATATGTGAGAACTTCTATTTATTTGCAATCAACACCATTCTATTCTGTCATGAAGAATTGGGCAATTCTGTTCCTCATTTCCTTAGACACTGAATTTTTGTTTGTTCTATTTCAGGTTGATATGAGAAGAGCAAATAATTGTGAGATCATGCTTACTAAAATTAAAATGCCTCTTCCTGATATGATTGTGAGTATCTTTTTTTTTGACTCAAACCACTTCCTACCACGTAATAGAAAAAGAAGGGACACTGGTTTCTTCATGTGTAAAATTGACAACTCGAAGTTTTTTTTTGCTCTATTGATGACGTTATTTGTTTATTTCCTGAATACCTAAAGTTTTTGTGTTTCCTAATTTAATACAGTTATTATCTTTCTCGATCATCTACAATTTTAAAGATCTCTTTTACTTAGCTTATTTATAAGTTGTATACTTGTATTTACCTTAACAGAATCTAGTGTGAACTCCAAAAATAGATTCTGTGATGTACAAAAAACCACACTAACACCTTGCATGTGACAAAGAAATAATGACATGTTATTATCTTGAATAAGCAGCATACATGAGTACTGAAAAATTTGAATGCTTCTTGCCTCTCTTTGTTAGTAACTTATTCCATGCCAGTTATTACTGAACTGTGTTGGATTTCTTATCTATGCCAATTATTACTGAGCTGTGTTGCACACTTAGACTTCTTGAAACAAATTATATTCTAAGACAATTATCACATGGATATCATTATTATTAGCCAACATGTCGCTGTTAACTAATATCTGTCTGTCTGGTACTTTATTTGCACTCTATTCTACCACTTTAACTGGTTTTTTCTGGCAGAGTGCAATCTTGGCTTTGGATATGTCTGTTCTTGACAACGACCAAGTGGAAAATCTCATTAAGTTTTGCCCTACAAAGGAGGAAATAGAGATGTTGAAGGTGCTTCTGTTTACTCAATTTCTTCATTGCACTCTATGTTGTGTACTTGACCTCCTTGTTCACTGAGTATTTGTTATCCAATCTCATTTTATCCTAATGAACTTTTCTTCATTTTCTTCTTTGCCCAAGCTCAGAACTACAATGGCAATATAGAAATGCTTGGGAAATGTGAACAGGTTGGTTTAAATATTTTGGTTGCATATAGTTTCCTGTTGAGCATTGATGGAAGGTCTAAACTGTACTGCAGTTTTTCCTGGAGCTAATGAAAGTACCTCGTGTGGAGTCCAAACTAAGAGTGTTTGCTTTTAGGATTACATTCTCAACACAGGTCTGTTGACACCCCTCCTTCCTCTGGCCAAGTTACTAGGATTACCTTATTCTCCTTTAGTTGAATTTTGTGATTGAGACCTACTTTTTGACAGGTAGAAGAGCTGAGAACTAACCTAACCACCATAAATGATGCGACAAAAGAGGCCAGTGTTACATCTGCAAAATATGGAGTTATGGATTTCCTTCTGGCTGGTTTATTCAGTTATTTGCTCACTTTATGCAGGTGAAAGAATCTCTGAAGTTAAGGCAGATAATGCAGACCATTCTTACATTAGGGAATGCATTGAACCAAGGAACAGCTAGAGGTATGAAATAATCGGAAAAGTTATGGAAATCTTCTTTGATGGCTTTTCTAACATGGTGATTGGTTGAACAGGATCTGCTGTTGGCTTCAGATTAGATAGTCTTCTTAAACTATCAGATACTCGAGCTAGAAACAATAAGATGACACTAATGCATTATTTATGCAAGGTATGAACTTGGCCGTGAGGAAGTGTTATTCACATATAATGTTGTGCGTTAAAGTCCCTTAATTGTTTTTACGTGCAGAACATAGCTCAAAACAACTCAAAGTTCCTTAGAATTTAATGTTTTATTGTATTTCCTGTGAACTGTGTTATTTCTTATGCATTCAAATATGGTATAAGATAGCTTATCTACATGATGTTTTCATGCTAATATAAAAATGTGAAATTTTCTAGTCAACTTCTCCAGCTGGAATCATTTATTCATGTATGGATTTGTGTTTGGTATCAATTGTGGCACACAACTTCCTGTGGTCAATAGTTCTTTGTTACATACTGCGATTCTGGATCTGAGCTATCATTTTAAATGCAATTATTGATGTGTCTGAGGATACACAAGCATGTAACTAATGCATTATTAGTTGATTAGCCTGCATAATCGCTAAATGTCCTGTGACCAATGGAGTCCTGGGTTACCAATTTTCAGAAACCACCCACTTGCTACTTGTGCGCAAAGGTTTCAAAGAGTTATAGAGTATAGACTAATACAACACATGAATCTGAAATTGGGCCATCAACTGCATGATTTGATTTTTGAACATCATTTCCTTCTAGGCTTCTATCTTCTCACAGTGTAAGGCTGAAAGTTGATGTTGGATCAGTATCCCATAATAAATAGTACACAAACAACACCAACTTAAAAGCACTAGGGGCAATTTCTTATGGTGCCATACTGCCATACATTATGTTCAATTTAAGTTTATATTGGCAAAGGCATGTGTTGCGCTTGTGTGTGATTACAAGTATTAACTATATAGGCTATAGCTACTGGCTTCCATACCTTTTCAAAACAGGTAAGTTTTAATTGCATTTAATTACCCCTTCCTAATGGTGCATTAATCATTAATTCATTATCTTGCGCAAAGCTAATGAAATCAAGGATTTTGTTCAATTAAATTAACAAAAAACTATAAAGATATGAAACTGATGTTTGAGTTTCAGATTCAAATTTTAGTTCTTCCGATAGTGATTGATTTGCATGTTAAACTTTTCACAAAATTTCCATGATTGCAATTTTTTATGCATGCCAACACATGTTTTAGAATTTAAATGCATGCTCCTCAGTCCATGTAATAATCCATCCTAAGTAAACTAATGTAATTGATTCTTTCCATGCATGCAAATATGCAATTTTGATTAATATAAAAGTTTATTTCACTTCATGCATCAATTTGTTGCAGGGAAATTTTGGACGTATTAACAACAACGTTTTTGATTCTTTCCTTTTCACGGTCCCATCTAAAAAATGAACTTATGAAATCATTTCCTATGACTAGGTCAAAGATGAACTGTTACCTCTTAATGTGATAGGATACTAATAATAGCCATGGGCTAAAAAGAATCCAATGGCTTGTACCAAAGTGGAGTACCATAAAAAGAATCTTCAGAGAACCAATGGTACTAGGCTGTTTTCCACTAACAAACAGAAACAGTGAAAGCATGGTTTAAAGAGATGTGGATGCATCTGTCTGGTCATTGCAGTTACAGACTTCAAACAAGTTAATGCGAGTTGAATCGACGTTGTCCAAAATTTGCATAGTCAGGGTTTTCCAGGAAATTCGTTCATTTTTCCCTATCCTACATGTAATTTTGAAGCAAACTTTCAAAATCATTTTCCAGTCTAGCTATTGTCATTTACTCATTTATTTCTTTTCTTTTCTGTATTTAATTATAAAGGAGCTAACATACACCCTTGCTGATAAAGTTGTATTATTAGTTCTGCATTTTACTCCACAAGTTATTAAAAGATTAACTTTCTTTGATTCAGTTGTGTGCTATATCTACTTTTGAAGTCAGATTCTTTCAGTTGCTTTATGCCTGTTAGTGTTGCATGTTTTTCCATGTTTGTTTACATAATATTGCTAATTTTGTTCTGTTTCTATCATGTGTTAGCTTCTCTCTGAGAAAATGCCTGAACTTCTTGATTTTGACAAAGACTTGATTCATTTGGAAGCTGCTTCTAAGGTACTGTAAATCTTTACTGATTATGTTGAGTATTTCCTCTTGGATGACCGTTGAGCCACTCATCAAAATGTTGCTCTATGACTACATTTATTAATTCCCTCAGATCCAACTGAAGTTGCTTGCAGAAGAAATGCAAGCAATAAACAAAGGTCTCGAGAAGGTCGAGCAAGAATTGGCTGCTTCAGTGAATGATGGTGCAATTTCTTTTGGCTTCCGCGAGGTAAGAAATGTCTCCCCTTTGTTTGAGAAATGTTAATCCTGCTTACTCCATGGCATGAAAGATTTATATATTACTCATTTACGTTATGCTTAGCAGCGATAAATAACTTGGCACTGTTATTTAAAGTGATTCATTTGCATTTTTATATATAGCAGACAGTAATATAAGTTCATACATACTTGTACCATCCATTTGTATAAGAAGAGTGTCAATGTTCTGTGTCGACAGATTTATCCAGAATAATCGGGTGTTTGTTAGTGGGTTGATGACTGAGATAATCTGTCACACACACACACACAACATAAGGATCTACCTAGGTTCGGGCTTCTCGAAGGATGATAATCTTATGTTTTGTAGATGTATAAAACCAAGAAGAATTACAGTATTACACCATTGTGCTATGCTGCTCAGGCCAAGACTGGTCTTGTGTGGTCTGTGTGTCTAGGTTCCTTACATGGATGGACTGAGATGGGCTTGTATTTTCTCACTGCTTCTCTTCACCTGGCTTGGTTTGCTCTAGGTCGATCTGACTTCACTTGCTCCTTATAGGGTGTGGGATACTCCTTATATACTTGGGCTGCTACAGGGGAGATACACATACACTGCAGCCACTTGCTCCATACATTATCATGAACCTATCCTGTCTATGATTCCATCTTATCTTGTCACCTTATCTTTGCTGTCCTGAGATGCCTCGCTGCAGTTGATGCCTTGGGTCAGTTGAGTGGAACATCCACCTGACCGCATGAGGGAACAAGGGCTGGTATGACGACTGAATCAGATACGAGATATCACCCACACTTAATGTGACTTATGAGTCATCCCTGTCTAGGCACGCACATTAAATGCAGGCTAACCGACTTAATGTGAGGTCTCTTTGCGCCGACTCCTAGGTCCCATGGAGAGCAGTCTTCCGACTAGCTTCATGGTCATAGTGCTCCATGTGAGCCCTCCTTATGCTGGTTTATGGGGTGGGGTCCAGAGAGAGCAGCCTCTCGACCAGCCTAGTGGTCAGGATTCTCTGTGTGGCCTTGCACTGCTTGAGTGGTCAGAACACCATCCTAGTCTATCTTCTCTGTTGACCACTTCTGGCCTGGTCGTGGTCGAGAGAGGTCTTTGTACCATTGTAGGTGGACCTCTGTTGACACCGATTTCTGTGTCAACTTCCTACCGAAGTCCCAAGGCTACATGGTCCATTCTGCCCATTGACCAAATATGTGTCGAACCTAAGGGCCTCAACATGACATACAATATGCACTTCTCAATTATGCCCTATGAAAATTTGTGTTATGTGCATGCCGAACCAATGAATTTATTCTGTATTTCTGTTATGAGTGAATCAAGGCCAACTGTTTTTTCAGGCATTAAAAAGCTTTCTTGATGCAGCAGAGGCTGAGGTCAGGTCCCTAATTTCCTTGTATTCAGAAGTGGTGAGTCCCTACCCTCAAAATTATTTTATGACATTTTTGTGTTTCGAAAGATCATGATAGCATCAGTTTTGCAGGGAAGAAGTGCTGATTCACTTGCTCAGTATTTTGGTGAGGATCCAGCACGTTGCCCTTTTGAGCAAGGTATGGTCTTTCCTTTCTAGTACTTCACATTTTACTATTCATTATCTCATAATTAATTGAATGTTTTATCTAAAGTACGAGCTAAGAGAATGCCGCCATCATATATTACCGATCATTCTCCAATGGATAAAAAATGCACTGGTGTACATCAAAACTCAAAATTTAAAATGTCCACATGAAAGTTCTCACGTATGGTTAAAATGACAAGTTGATCTTATTAAAAAAAATGACAAGTTGATTGTCATGTATGAATTGGATCAGCACGCATCTGTGAATATGATGCCTTTTTATTTTACCATAATTGGAGTCAGGTTCAATCCTGGCATTAATTTATTTTTAGCACAGCTATATTAAATATGGTTGTTTACTGAGAAATTATTGCATTTTTAATAATTTCCAGTGACATCAATTCTGGTTATCTTTGTGAATATGTTCAAAAAATCACGGGATGAAAATGCCCAAAATGCGGAACTTGAGAAAAAGAAACTAGAGAAAGACAAGGAAAAGGCAACTGCAGCTGCAAAGAAAATCTTGGAATGATACTACTGCTACACTGAAGTTCCATCTTAGCAAAGCAGGGCCATTATCTATGGTGGAGATGCCAGACAGTGTACTGTACATGTGAACCTGCTCGTGATTTCGTGGTCTGGTCGATTATTTGGAGAGGTGTAGTGCCGGGAAGCTCATTGCGCCTTTGGGTGGGTGTGATGCACTACACGGGTATTTACCTCATCGCCGTCCTATATGTTTAAGCTCCTTTGTATACTGTATTTCAGGGTCATGTTGGAATAATAGACTGCATTTCTCACGTCCTTTTTATCTTTTGCCGCAGGGTCTCATTCAGATTGCAACATTTGATAAGTTCTGTAATTACCAATAGCTGGGATCATCGGCATTATGTCTGAGCAAAGTGCAGGGAGACGTGCTGCCGCAGCTGCTGCTGCTGCGGCAGTTTTGGTGTAAATATAGTAGGCAATTACTGAGATATAGTTGTCTTACCTGTACATAAAAGTATGCATCCCAAGTTGGAAGAAAGCAGACAACAGTTGCGTTGTTGTTTAATCAAGGACAAGCAATTTCCCCTAGTAGCAAGTGTCAATTCGAGTGTAGTCAATTCCTCTTCTTTTATGCATTATTATATGCGACATAAGAATAGCTGGGGGCATACATGGGCCAATTGGTCCAGATTTGTCTATATCTATATACAAATATATCTCTTAGCATCTTAAGAAATAGGGGAAAATTTCGTGCTGTAGAAGCAAAGCGAGGCTGCCCGGTCCAACACAGCATGTTGGGCGCAATGTACGTGGTGAATAAGTTTAGATCCATGAAGATGAACTAGTAGTGAAGTCAACTGATTTGTCTGGCTTAATTTCACGGTGGACGATGCCTCCATGCCGTTAAGCGCGTGGCGTTCTCGGACTCTCCGACAAGGACTCGAGATCCTGGCATGACTGTTGGCCTTCAACCCCGACGAGAGGCTGATGGCGGCAGAGGCACTGGAGCACCGGTGGTTCACGGATAAGCGATAGTGTATAGTCAAGTACCCACATGCGTTGCACTGTTGTATAGCTGCGATGCGTTTGGACTTTGGACAAATTGATCATCCATGCAGTCGAATTCTTTTGTCTAGTTCTTGTAAGCATACATGTTTAGTTGAATTTAGATTATCTTCGAGACAATTTTTTTGGGCGTTTCCAAAGTAATCCACGTGCCGTTGCATTGTTTGCATATGTGCCGTGAGCATGTTGTTGCATTCGTAATGCATCTATTGGTGTTTTTGTTTACTTTGTAGATATGTTTCTGATGATTGAATATAAGGTAACGAAGCAATTTGACAAACAGTGAACGGCATGGATGTTCTTGCCGTTATCTCTACTTCTCTACTATATTAAAGCGTGATTTTACTCCGTCTGTCCACAGCATGTGCAGCGCACCTCCTCCCCCACGCGTCTCGGCCCATTTCTTCGGCCCATTCCGCGCAACGCACAACTCCCCTCCCCCACTCGCGTCGGCGCCGCAACCGCCTACGCTCTACTCTCACAACCGTCGTTGCCCGCGCCCTCTCACCTAGATCTCGTCGCTATCCTCCCCTCCACACCGCGCGACTCGCCTGTTCACGCCCCCCACTAATCGCTCGTCCTCACGCGCGCACTCACGCACACTTCCCTCTCCTCCTCGAGATCCACCCGCTCCTCGCCGACGCGCAGTGGCTAGGCGCCAGTCTCCGGCAAGCTCTGCGGCGTCACAAAACAAAGGCGGCTCCCCAAGATCCACCTGCTCCTTGCCAGTGCGCCGTGGCTGGGCGCCGTGAATTTACTCCGTCTGTCCACAGCATGTGCAGCGCACCTCCTCCCCCACGCGTCTCGGCCCATTTCTTCGGCCCATTTCGCGCAACGCACAACTCCCCTCCCCCACTCGCGTCGGCGCCGCAACCGCCTACGCTCTACTCTCACAACCGTCGTTGCCCGCGCCCTCTCACCTAGATCTCGTCGCTATCCTCCCCTCCACACCGCGCGACTCGCCTGTTCACGCCCCCCACTAATCGCTCGTCCTCACGCGCGCACTCACGCACACTTCCCTCTCCTCCTCGAGATCCACCCGCTCCTCGCCGACGCGCAGTGGCTAGGCGCCAGTCTCCGGCAAGCTCTGCGGCGTCACAAAACAAAGGCGGCTCCCCAAGATCCACCTGCTCCTTGCCAGTGCGCCGTGGCTGGGCGCCATTCTTTGGCGAGCTCTATGGCATCGCGAAATGGAGACGGTGTGTTTGGCTTTTGTAGCGCGTGCCTTGCGGGGGTTTGACTGCCTTGAACTCACATTGCCGGCCACAACATCAGCCGCTGAATTAAGAACTTGATCTAGCTTTTTGTGATTAATGCTGTGACCATGTGACGATTTGTCATTTGTTATTGCGTTGCCTAATGCTCTAATCCTTCACCGTTTCCGTTTTCTGATTAGGAATTTATCGGAACAATGATTATTTAATGGTTTCATGCAATGGTGGACTAAACCAAATGCGAGCAGTTGTAAGCAAATTGGAAAATCCTCCATTTTGTCGTTTAGTTGTTTTTATATTAGTCAATTTTGTTTAACATTTAACACAACACATGATTTTCCATGTTCACTCAGATATGTGATATGGTTGTCATTGCAAGATATTTGAATGTGACTCTAATAGTTCCCGAGCTGGATAAGACATCATTTTGGAATGATCCAAGGTGCATTTTTTTGTTTGATGTAATTTTTTGCTTACAAGTATACTTTTGTCTTGTTTGATGAGTTTTATACTTTTCCGTAACCAAACACTTAATCAAACATCATTTTATTTTCCTTTTAGTGAGTTTTAGGATATATTTGATGTCAAACATTTTATAAATTATCTGAGAGATGAGATTTGAATACTAAGAGTGTTGCCACCGAGGGTAAAGTGAAGAGTGGAACTAGGAATGTTCCACTCAATGCCACCTATTAGCTGGTCTGATATATCCTATTACCATAAACAAGTTAGATTCTTATTTCATTATTAGCCTTTCAAATGCTACTTTGAGTGAAATAAGAAGAGGTTATGATTAAACACATTTTGTGCAGATACTTCTTTTGATTGGGAAGCACAAAGTTCTTCATCTAAACAGAACTGATGCTAGGCTAGCAAATAACAACATACCTCTCGAGGTCCAGAAGTTGCGTTGCCGAGTTAATTACGCATTGCTGAAATTCACTCCTGAAATTTGCCAAAATGGCCCCTTCCCGGTGCTTCATTTACGATATGAAATGGATATGCTGGTTCGTGAAGAGGCAGATGAGCTCACCAGAATGAGGTAAACTTGTTGTCTTTCGTACCACAGGACCTTGTCATTCATATTGTTCATTCCAGTCATTTCAATCTTGCAGTTTGTTTTGGATAAGTTTTTAATAGAATTAGACATATTTCATCACATTCTAACCGCTATGTCACTAACTGACCTTAGATATGCTTACCCGGATTCGGTTCCTCTGCAGTCGGAGGGGTGACTGCAGAGGGCAGTCGGGATTCGCAGCCGTCCGATCTTGATCGGACGGTGCGAAGCCCCCTTCTCTCTCTGAAGCCCCATGCGAAGTGGGTCCCACCGGTGCGAAGCCCCCCTCGCACGCCCGTCTGATTGAAATCGGACGACGCTGAGGGGCTGACTATCCTCTGCAGTCGGCGACTGCAGAGGATCTCAAATCTGCTTACCCATGGTGGAAAGATAAAGTAATTAACTTCTTTGTAAAAAGATAAGATGCACTTTGTCCTTCAACATCAGAGGAGATTGCTCTTGTCCCTAGAGCTCTGGACATCGACAGAAATATGCAAATCTACATTGTAGCTGGAGAAATATATGGCGGAAATGCAGGATGGCTTCTCTTACTTTAGCATATCCTAACGTGGTATGGACCAAATTGAGCACACATATCTCAACCAGGCTGAGGATCACTCTTCTGGTGTTGTAGCAGAGACTGAGCAGGGTAAAGAAAGAAATGATTGCGATGACTGAAGAAGACTCAAGTGCAGGTGTATAATTGCTATTCTGTAGAATTGATTTTGTTTAACCGACGCTTTACGTTGTTTGGAGGACTTTCTTTTTCGTGTATCTCTTTTTTCATTGTTGACTACAATTTGGACAGTAGTGGTGTTTGCTCAAGAGACTCCAAACACTAGATGATAATAAAGTGTTACTGCTTTCTTCGCATACGTAGACGCATCTTGAAATTCAGAAACACAACATTGTCACATCCCTCGAGTTAGGAAGCATACCGACTGCCTGATAGCTGCAATTTTACTAGCACACCTGAAATTCGTTCGAGCATGCAGGCAAGAATCGCGGTAGTACTCTGTCCCTTGTGCATCTTCTCAACATTATTAAAATATACGATCTTACTTGATTAAAATGTGCATCTTCTCGTATCATTTCGCCGCGTGAATGGCCACTGTTGTGTCATCATTTCGCTTTCCTGTACATTTTTAGATGCTCTAAATAGATATTTACTATTAAGAATAAGGATCCGTTGCAAAGCACGGACATCTAACTAGTAAAGGTTAACATCAGACAACTACTGATAAACTTGTGCAGATTAGCACACTTGAATATCCATCGTAAATGTTTAAATTCATGTTACATTAACTTATTGTACAATATGTTAATTAGTATCATCTTTGAGGAAACTGGAATGATAGTGTTTTTACAATTTCATTCAGGATGTTAATTAGGATAATCTTTGAGGAAACAGGCTGCCTCTGGCTGACAAACCGGCCCTACCGCTCTACGTCAGCGCTGGATATTTCTCGGCCAATGGCCAAACCACGTAGCGCTCCGCACGCCACAAGAGCACCAGCCCCACTGACAGCTAGGGCCCGAATGCCAGTCAGCGTCCACGACTCGACGCCTATAAATTCGACACCGTCCTACTCCCACCGAATCGTTCACCGCCTCACCACGATTCTCTCCGATCCTCGCGGGCCAAAGCCCTAGCCTAGGTCCGCGTTGCCGGGGGGACCGGAGAGCGTGGGAGGAGGAGGGTAGCGGGTAGTCGCAGCCATGGCGAGATGCTTCCCGTACCCGCGGCACCCCATGGTGGATGCGATGTCTTCGGCAGCGGCGGCGGCGGCGGCATCGGTGACCTATAAGGTTCGTTTCGCTCGCTCGTCCCGCTGAGCAAGTCGATTCGGTTTCCGAATTTGCGCTTCGGTTGCCGTCGCCGCCGCCGCCGCCGCCGAATCGTCGCCTCTTAATTGGGATTTGAGCAGGATCTCTAGTATTTAGTGGTTTGATTGATTGGTTGGTCGTGTTTGTTCTTGGATTCTTGTCTGTTTGTACGGCGAATTGAGGCTGGAGAAGCGAGCCCTTATAACGAGCTAGTATTTAGTTGGGGGTGAATATGATCAACTGTGTGATTTGGCCGTTCGGCTACAATACTATGCAGTCTACACAAGAAAAGTTGGGTCCAGGCAGGGTAATTGCGAAAAGTTTTGGTTGATTGCAAGTTTCGTTAGCTTTCTATGCTTGTTTCTGGTATAGGCATGCGCTTTGCAACAGAATCTTATTTTATAATAGTTTTTTTATTTTCGCGCAAAATACATAAATTAAAAGACTGAAATATAAATACAATTTTCTTTTTCTAGTTTTTTATTTTCTTTTTTATTCTTTTTCTTTTTTTTTTCTTTTTCTCTTTTCTTCTCACGCAATGAAACCTGCTTGCGCGCATGCATGCACAGGGGGCGGGCGGTTGCGCAGGGGCGGGGCACGTTGAGCGCACGTCGCGGTTTGACGGGGGCGGTTGCACCGATTTTTTTAGGGTGGTTGCACCAGTTTTTTAGGATATAAGTTTTGATTGGTTTTTTATGGGAAGTGAGAGGCGCGCTGCACGGGGAACGGGGAAGGGAGCCTGCGGACGGATGACCACTCCACGATTTAATTTTTTTGGTATATGATTTTCCAATTTCCATTATGGACTGCAAAAATCTTACTATGTGGTAGTATATACTATATAGTTAGGGTGTAATGTTTAATTGGTTACTAACCTTGAACTCTGGAACCATGGATACAGATGGTTACACACCTGCGGACCTACCCTATCTGGTTTTTGATGGTTTGTGTAAATGGGGCATCCTTAGAGCATCCCAGACTATCCAAATTTGAACTTCTGTATTTCAATTTAGATGACCATCTAAAAAGATTCTCTTTCTATATGTCAATACACTCCAAGAGACTATCCATATTACACTCTTCTATAATTTAATAATATCTTCCAACTACTATATAACTGTTATATACATATGAAAATATATTTTAGTTTGTTGAAACTTAGAATCAGTGCTTGCAAAGGAAAATAGGCCTCCTTAAAAAAAAAGGAAAATAGGCGTCATGAGTTCTTGAGCCACATAACTGTTATGCATAAAAACAATCACAAACTTCAAAAGAAAGCAAGGAGATGCTTGCCGTTACAGAACTGAATTGCAATGGATCAAAATTTAATTGAAGGACAACTAAAAGTTAAATGAATACTCTCCACACAATACAACATAACATGCACACCCTCAATTAGCTAATCTCTTTAACAATTTGATCGAAGAATCATACTTTCACTCAAGCTTTTGTATCATCTAAATAACACCCAACTCTTCTGTATAACTCTGCCATGGACCACACCACCGAGCACCTCCACCCCGCTGCCGTAGTTGAGGTCAAATCTTGGCTGGCCTACCTCACGGCGGAGGCTGGAGGAGGCAGAGGAGGAGGTGGGGCTACGGGAGGGTGCGGGGGTGTTGCGGCGGCCTAGGAGCTCTCGCTGGGGCCCGAACCGACGCTGAGGGGGGTGGCTTCTGTGTCACAGGCGAGGTCCCGCGCGGCAGGGATCGCAGTCGCCAGGCTGTGCGCCCAGTCTGAGGAGTACCACGTTGAGGCTACGCGCCTACGGGAGGCGCTGGAGAGGGCCGGCCTAGCGTGCCGTCTTCTGCCGACGAACAACGTTTCGAGCAGATGTGGAACGTTCGGAGAAGACTCGGAGGAGGCTGCCAGAGCAGATAGCGTGAGGAGAGAGACACACGCCAAAGTTGGCATGTCTCTCTCCAATTTGGATGGTCATCCATTTTTAGCTGGTGGGATAGGGTGACTATTTTTGGGGGGAGAAGACACCATTTAAAGGATAGATGCTGGGATACATCCCTGCTAAGGATGCTCTTAGAGAAAATAGTAACAATGCCACTTTAGTTTGTTGGTGTTGTAAAAATACCATTATTTACAATATGCTTGTAAAAATGTCACTCATTTCATGTGCAATTTTCTCCAGTTTTATCTTTTTAATCCAAAATCCCATATAAAATGACACATTTGCCCTTACATCCAAACTGGAACTCAACTCCTGCTGCTTTCCTGCTGCTTGCTGCCCTGGTCATCCCGCCCCAGCCGTCCCGCCACATTTCGCCCACATCGCCGCTGCCGTCCCAAAGCCCGTGCCATCCGGCCTTCCACATCATCATGCTCACCAGCAGCAGCAAGCTCAAGCAGGAGCAGCAGAGACCGTCAATTCAGTGCATGTAACTGGTATGCTGTGTTACTACTGCTTACTAGGAGTACTAATAACTGGTTAGGCTTCTTTAAATGCGAACGAGCAAAATGGAGTTCCACCCCATAGAGTTCCATCGTGTGCAAGGAGACAAAAAACTGAGTTTGGATATGAGATTTTGGATTAAAAAAATTAAAACTGGAGAAAAATCCTCCAAAAAACTAAAATTACAAATTGCACATGAAATGAGTGACATTTTTACAAGCGTATTGTAAAGGATGGTATTTTTACAAAGCTAACGAACTAGTGTGGCATTGTTACAATTTTCTCACTTATTACAGAAGAAGATTCTTTTTCTTGTAGGCTGTAAACATGATCATTCTAGGTAGGAAATCCTTTTGGGGATCTTTTTTTAAAGAAAGAAGTCCTTTTGACGAAAAAAAAGTGATTTGTGTTTATGGAAATGTCCAATGTGTATTTGCATTGCCAAAACCTTTCTGACGTATGTCTTGTTTTTTCAAAGCATATCTTTTATGGCTCCAACTTTTATCTCAGCCTTAAATGGTTTCTTAAAAATTAGTTGCAATCAATGTGAACTGAATATTTTCTCTCAACAATGTAAATTAAATTAGGGTTTTTCTTGCTTCTTGTGTGGCTTGTTCTTATTTTGATATTTTTCTCTGAGATGATATTCTTCTCTTCTTTTCTCTTTGCTTTGTCCTATAGTTTGTTTGAGCTGTGCTAATTTTGTTGTCCTTTGGGCCTTTGGTCAATTTGATACTGTATAGATTGGGTGCTGGCCAGGGCCCAGGAGGTTTTGTTCTGCTAATAAAGAGTATGTGGTAAATAAGTAGTGTGGTGTGTGGCCTTGTTGGATAATTGAAAGGGAATCAATTTATAGACTGTAAAGTCTGGATTATTGAGTCGGCAGAAAGTGTGACCAAAGTATCAAAATATTGGTGCATTGTTTTCATGCCTCTTTGCATTCCCATCGTCTGTTCTGAATTGGAATTGACGATTAGTCTGGTGGCTGAAGCTCCAGAGAGAAAGGGAAATGATTCAAAAGATGGAAAAGAAGGAAAGGAAGAAGGAGAAAAAGAGGCAAAAGAAAGCTGCCCAACTGGGCGAGAATGAGAGATCTGACCATCATTCTAAGCATGGCCACAAGAAGAGAAAGCATGACGGCCGTGCCATTGTTGACCAGGACACAAGAAAAGTTGATACTGTAGAACATCTGGAGAAGAGCAGTCTTTCTGAAGAGCATGAGGCCCCTTCCTACAATCAGGCTTTGCGTTGCACCCCTGAGAGCTCACTGGACAGCAGTAAGAAATTGAGGGTTAATCTATGTAGTAACCCTAGTCAAACTAGAAATGGTCAGCATTCTCTGATTTTTCCTTTTTCTGCAATGTCAGATTTTTCTGATGCTAATATTACGAGCCTTGCAGGTGTTTTTCGTTTGAAGTTAGCACCTTCAAGTCAACAAAGAGATCCAGTAACAACTGCAGGAATGTCAATGAAACCAAGACTTACTGAACAACTACCAGTGCAAGAAATTCGACTCATGGCCCACAGGCACAGAGAGTTCAACCCTCATGTCAACACAGTGACAGCGGTGAAACAATTAGTTTCCCAACAGAAGAACATGGCTCAAAGGAATGGCAATTTTCTGGGTGAATCAAGACAAGCCAGTCAGCAAAATGCTGCAAATTTGGTGCAAAGAGTGAATACAGTGCAGAGAGTTAGCACTGAGTCGACACCAAAGACAATACGAAGAGTTGATCCTCATTCATCTGAGAATGTGGTGATGCAAATAGCTAATCCTGCAGCCACAAAAATTCTGCAAGGGTTTGAGACTGCACCCGTGAAGGCAGTGCAAAGAGATGGCCATCTTATTCCACCAGAGATATTCCAAGGAGAGAGTACTAAAGTTCCTGCAGATCTGTTGAGGAAAGCTACAGTTGCTGCCCTACTTGGCGAGCTCAATATGGAGCGACTTACATTGCTAAACAAGCCGAAGGCGTGTGCTGATCCACCTGCACTGCTAAACAGGCCGAAGTTGTGTGTTGAGATACCTGTTGTCAAGCAGCAGCACCAGACTGTCCCCCCTGCAAACGAAGAGCCTTGTTCTGTTGAAAGTGTCTTGGGAGCAGCCTCAGCAAAAGAATTTCAGCATTCTACTCCTAACTCTGACCAGAAAATCTGCAAGGTTGAGAAGAAAGAGAGGAAGCTTGCGGATTTGTTTGTGAACTGGAAACCATTACCCATACAAATGGAAGATACAGATGCTGGTGGCCAGGACTGGCTTTTCAGTTGTGCTGCGACTCCTAGGAGTAACTGCAGGACCTTTGATGGATCAGCATGGTGTCAGCCTACCGAGCAGCTCTTCTCGCTGCAACCCAGAGCAGTCCATTTGCCAGATCTTCATTTGTACCAACTGCCGTTTGCTGTTCCTTTTTAGGTGTAAGTTGATTTAGATGAGTACGTTTGTAAGTAGCTTACAAGTGTAGTAGTGAAAGAGTAGGCATTGGAGAAGCTGCAAAGCATTATGGGAATTCTTGTTTCCTTCAATTTTCCAGCTTTATCTGTTCTGTTGTATGAAAATCATTTAATCAACGGACTAATAATGACAGGCCGCCGTTTACTCGGAATTTTTTCTTTTGTGGCTTGTCAAGAATTGATGGTTTTATATTGCTTCTGTTGACGGCTTGCAACAAGCTTGAAAATTAAAAATTTCAATCTATTTATCTCATTTTCTAACAGGCGTGAGATTTTGTTGAGAAATATATTTGCACAACTTAAGTAAATTTACTCGTTAGAATGCTAATAAGCTGACTAGCTCCCAATCGAGTATGATGTCTAGTGAAGATGGCCATTGTCTTCACCGTCGACAGGAAGAGGATAAAAGTGATGAGAGGCCGCCGGCGTCCCTGCTTGGCGAGTAACTCGACGAACGCGGTGGACGAACGACGGATTGAGGTCAGGATGCGGCGGCGGAGTAGCTGACCGGATGAGGGTTATTACGGGATTTGAGAAGTTCACCGTGTGCCAGAGACACAGACATGGCTGAAAAGCACTCAGCCAAAAGTTTACCAAGTATTGTACGCTAAATTCTTTGTCAGCAGATAATTAAAGTTTGACGAATGTTTTTTTATGGAATAATCGGTTCTTGTGCCAATAGAACTAGGCAGTAACAGCCTATATCTTTGAACGCGTCAGAGCCGTCGAACCCCTCCGCGTCGACAGACAACAGCCGCATTTGCTTCGATGACGACTATCCAGAGCTACTGCCGCCTCGGCGCAACGCCGTCCCCTGACCGAAAATGTAGGGGGGCTAAATTTAAAAAATTAAAGGTTGAATACATTTTATGACGTTTCTTTAGTATAATTAGTTAACTTTTGTTTAACATTTATTTTTTGATTCATAAAATTCTCACAATTCATTCTTGCATTATCGCGAGAACTAGATCCATTTATGTTTATATTGTTTGAACTTAGAATAGTAAACGAGCAATGTTCTTTTATTCATATTGTTAATATAAGATTCTAAGAAGCAATAAACAATAAAAACATGAAATAAGCCGGGACGCATGGTGCAGGGTGACACCAACCATAATGGCACGAGATGGTAGGACACGACCAACGCATGCTGCAGGCGGCGCGACCATGTGGGGGCCTAGCCAGAATGAGCGGGGCAGCGTGCTAAGATTTTAATTGAGATAAAAATTAAAGTAAAATTATAAATACATGAATGGTTGGTCATTATAGATCACTCCATGATTTTATCCATGTGGGCATGTTATTATAGGGGGAAGTTGTACATGTATGCGTGCATGCCTGGCCGTGGCCAACTGGCCATTCGACTGGATTTGCGGACGGAGATCCAGCGAAGTGATCGCGCGGTGGCGTGACAAAAAAACGTGCGGCGTGCATGATGTATCTTTCTTGTTTTTTCCGATCTTGGTAGTTGTGATCCGTAGCTAGCTAGTAGTTCAAGAGTGTGTATTCAGTTTATTGAACTGGAATCAAGAGAAAACTTGCGTACTGCTATATTAAGTGTTTTTCCTCTCCGCCTCTTTGTTTTTTGAGCATTCTGATATCTTAGCCACTGAAAATTGGTGTGTGTTCCTGCTTATGTTCACCTACATTTGGTATTGAGTACCAAGGTTTTGCATGCCCAAACTGCCCAGCTTTAATCCTATGTCAATCATCACCACAGAAGCTTCGCGTGAGACCAACGACAGAGGGTTGTTCGTTTATCCACAGCTAACGGCGATGAATTACATTAGCTAGACAATTCGGATATAGGCAATCACAGAGGATGAAGGTTTATGGGATGCAATCAATCTGGTGACCAAGGTGGCTGTCGACGTGAAGAAGGAAAAGAAGGCATGGACCCATCTTCTCTAGGATTTCTCGAAGGACCTCTTTATGTAGGTGGCAAATAAGAAGATGACAAAATACATGTGGGAGTGTCTCATGATGGGATTCATCGGCTCAGTTCGTGTCAAGGAGGCATGGCTACAAACGTTGAAGGGGACTTCGATGCTTTGCGCATGAAGAAAGATGAATCCCTGGACCAGTATGTCGAAAATTTAGTAGCCATGTCCATAAGGTACAATAACCTGGGGGAACACTCGATGATGCTGCGATGGTGAAGAAGCTATTCGACACCATGCCTGAGCGCTTCATCAACGTGGTCATCAGGATCATGCAATTCTACGATCTCAGCACCTTAGTGTCAGATAAAGTCATCGGCCGGCTGAAGGCCTATGAAGAACGCATGCGTCGAAGAGCCAGTGCTACGAGAGTTGTCGGGCAACTCCTTCTCACTCAGGCAGAGTGAGAGGCATGGGATAAAAAGTCGATGGGTGAAGGCTCACGCAGAGGGAAACCATCGGAGAGCGGTAGTCGCAGTAAAGGATGTGCCCACAGAAGAGGCCAAGGTCATGGTGGGCATAGCGCAAGAACACATCAAGCAAGGTGGGCACTAGTCTAGCACAATTGATAAAAGCTAAATCTAGTGTTTTAACTGTAGAAAATATGGCCACTACGCCAATGGATGCAAGATGTCCAAGAAGGTGGAGGAGGTGCATTACAAATATGCTAAAGATGTTGAGCCAACGCTGATGATCGTGGTGTCGGAGGAGCTACAACCACTCGAGTAGGCACATGGGGCATGACGAGAGGCCATCTGAAGGATATTTTCCCAAGAAAATTCTGGGTGGATCGGAAGTTCTAATTTAGAATCGGAAGATTTGACTAGCCCAGGCGCTCTGTAAGTCAGTTACTAGAGGTATCAAAAGTTTCGATTTGGAATCGGAAGTTTTGAGATCAAGAGTTGATCAGAAATTTCGATTTGAAATTGGAAGTTCCGGGATCTGCAGCAGTTGTTTGGTTTCCTAGACAGATCAAAAGTTTCGATTGAGAATCGAAAGTTCTGAGACCTAGACGATCGGAAGTTTCGATTAATTCTGGTTTAGAGACCGAGAGTCCAGATCAAAAGTTCCGATCCAGGATCGAAAGTTCCTATCATCAGGGAAAAGTAGATTGAATCTGTTGGGCTTTAATTATGATTAAGGGCCCAAGCCTTGGGACTATATAAAGGAAGTGGGAGGTCATGGGCTGTTGTTCTCATTGCTAAAACCCTAGCCACCACACTTCTCTTCCTTTCTTGATCTAAAGCGTTGAGATCAAATTTTCTCCCTGAAACTCACAATTGGTTCTAACACACTGACGTGAGATCAATCTCATCCTTGTACGTGTGGATTTCATAGAGGCACTGCTCAAACAGTGGTGCTCATCGTTTTCCTCATGTGGAGATTGCCAGACTTCGTCGATTGGATCGCTGGTGAACGGGCGGAGCAAGGCGAGGTTGAGCAAGGATGCGCTTCCTCAACTACTTCTTCCGCTGCACCTAGCGCGTCTCGTGTTATAAGGTATGGTTCATGGGCCTACTTTCGTAGTGTAGAGCCTAAGAGCATCTCCAAAAGCCTCTCCTTTTTCACTCTCTATTTATTCATTTAGCCAACTCTCCAAAAAGATTCCTCTCCAAATCTGCTATATACTCCAAAAGACTCTCTATTCTCAACTCTCTAAACAATTTATTCCCTCTTTTAAAATTTCAAAATATTTTCAAATATTTGATTTCTTATTTTTAAAAATATCATTTATAAAATTTTAAAATTTGCAAATTGTATACATTTTTATAAAATTTATTTTATTTTTTATTTTTCTTTTTTCTTTTTCTTTTTTTCTTTTCTTCCTTCTCTTTTCTCCCTTTCTTTCTTCCCCCGTTGCCTGTGCACCGTTTCCTGCACAGCCGCTGCATGCTGCCGCCAAGCTAGTGGGGCCCACGAGTAGCCAGCCAAAATGGGTGGCCAAATTTGGCCAGCCAGAACCTCAATTTGGCCAGACGGATGGCTTGGCTATCCGGTTGGCCATTCTTTTGGAGTGCGTTTTTTTGCTTGAATGGCTAAAATTTGGCTTGGAGAGCCAAATAGCCACTCTTTTGGAGATGCTCTAAGTTCGTAGTGTTTGATCTAGATTGATCACGTATAGAGATACATGATGGAAATAGATTAGATCTATTGTTCTGTTTGTCGGATTTTCGGAAGTTCCAAAGTGTTGAAATTTCCAATGGGTTAAAAGTTATGTTTTTTGATCATAAGTTCTGAGCTCGATTTAATTTGATACAGAGAGAAATTTTGCAATCTAAAGTTTCGATGTTGGATCAGAAGTTCCAATCCATTTCAGTCACGTGTAGATTATTTTCCTAACTTTGTTTTACAGAAAATGTTGTGACTGGTATGGCCTTGCAAAATATATGAGATGCATGAATGTTATTAACATGGTCTGCGCGTCATGAATATTACAGCCGAAGACTGTTCAATAGTTGCATGACATGCGTGTCGATAAGTGATGCTCTGACTCATGTAACTAGTATATGTGCTATTATTTCTAATAGGTTAGTACATGTTCATGGAGATCTGAAGCACCAATGACGAGAGCCATGGAGATGGAGATCACCATGTGAAGGGCCATACTATGTCACAATCAATGTGGTTGCCTGTGGTTCTTACTTATGTTCTTGTCATACTGTTCTTGTATGCTTCGTGAGCGATATACATTGTTACCTTGCTAGAATAGTTTTCTCTTAGAAAATTAAGTATTGATGCTCTTTCCAATAGTTGCACCTACCAAGACTCTCGATCATCGATAGTGGGCCTACCAATATAGGGTACTATCTTTTATCTTAACCAGTTAGGGTGAAAGTCACACTACCACATGCATAGTATTGGTTTGCTTAACGAAGCTATCAAAATGGTTTTGGGCTTTGGGGCATGGAGTTGGGTGTTAGGCATTAGATTCTACCCCCAACAAACAAGAGTCACGTATGATGTGATGAGCAAAGGGTTGCTTATCTATGTCAATTAGCTTCTAGCGGTGATGCCAAAATTCACTCGGATTTAATTGAACATGGATCTTGTGCCACTATTAGTCATTAGAGGGAAAATGACTGTTTTTACATATAGTGGAACATTTTTTTGATAGAATATAAACATAGCATAATGCTAGACCTTGTATTAATTTGTAGATCATGGCACCTACTTCTGTTAAGAGCACTTATGTTTTCAATTTGCAATTTATTATTGAAAGAGAACAACTGAAAACGGAACAAACTTTATTGACTTTATTAACTGGTATCATAACTTGATAATTGTTCTCAAGCAAGAGAAAAATGATTACATTCTAGAGGTACCTCACCCTAAAGAACATAAGGATGATACTCCCCTCGCTGAAAGGTGTGCTTGTGAGAAGCATGCTAGTAATTCAGTTGATGTCAACTATCTCGTGCTTGCTTGTATGTCCTTTGAGCTTCAAAAGCAATATGAGAACATATATGCCTATGATATGATCATGGGATTGAAGGGCATGTTTAAGAACCAACCAAGGACTGAGATATATAATGTCTCAAAATCCTTGTTTATCTGCAAGCTCGCAGAGGGTAATCCAGTGAGTCCTCATGTGATCAATATGATTGGTTATATTGTGAACCTGGAGCAGTTTAGTTCTCCTCTTGATCAAGATTTGGCTACGAATGCTATACTTCAGTTGCCCCCTATGAGCTTTGATTATTTCATTATGAATTTTCATATGAACAGTAGAAGACCACCGCTGAATTACATGGGATGCTCAAGATAACTGACGAGAATATCAGAAAGAATCCTAGCCATGTGATGGTGGTTCAATAAGAAGGTAAGAGAAAAAGGAAGGGTAAGGCTAAGGCTCAAGATGTGATCTCAAGCTCAAAGTATAAACCAATTGGAAAAATCAAAGTTGGGCAATGCTAGCTCTGATGTATGTCACCACTGCCAAAAGGCCTAATCATTGGAAGATGAATTGCAAATTGTACATGGAAGAATAGAAAAAGGAGAAGGGAAATGTGAATTCTACTTTAGGTATAAATGTTATTGAAATTAATCTTGCTACTAGTACTAGTGATTCATGGGTATTTGATACTGGTTCTATGATTCATACTTGCAAATCATTATAGGGGCTGAGTAGATCTGGAAAGTGTGCAAGAGGCGAGCTGGATGTTCACGTCGGCAATGGTGCAAAGGTTGCAACATTAGTCGTCAGTGTCTATTCACTTTTGCTTCCCTTAAGATTAGTTTTGGAGTTAAATAATTGTTATTTTATTCCAGCCTTAGACAAAAACATTATCTCTTCATCATATTTAGAGGAAGATGGTTTTGAATTCGAAATAAAGAACACGTGTTGTTCAATATTTTTGAATGGTGTGTTTTATGATGCTTTCCCATTGTTGAATGTATTATACATTCTGAATCTTGAGGAGACACACGTTTATAACAATAATACAAAGAAATAATGACTCAATGATTTGAATCCTACCTATGTGTGGCATTATTGTTTGGGTCATATAAACGAGAAGCGCATGCAGAAGATCCATAGAGATGGACTTCTAGAGTCGTTTGATTTTGAATCATACGACACATGCGAGTCTTGTTTACTTGGCAAAATGACAAAGACGCCTTTCACTGGTCAAAGTGAGAGGGATAATAAGTTATTGTACATTGTACATACTAATATATGTGGACCGATGAGTCATACAACTAGAAGTGATTTTCAGTACTTTATCACTTTTACTGATGACTTGAGTAGATATGGTTATATCTATTTAATGAGGCGTACATGGGAATCATTTGAAAAGTTTAAAGAGTTCTAGAATGAGGTACAAAATCATACAGGCAAGACAATCAAATTTATATGATCTGATCATGAGGTGATATAACATCCTAGGAATTAAAATAAATAAAATAAGGAAAATGAATTTTCAGGAATTATTTAATAAAAGGAAAGAATAAAAGAAACCTATTAAAGCCAAACAAGGGGAAATACTTCAAATTTTAATTTGAGAAATTTATAGTGGAATCTAGAGGCCAAGAAATATTTTTAGGAATTTTTACAAAATTTTATCAAGAGTGATTCAACCTCTAAGCAAATAAATGATTTACTAGAATTATTTTAATTGAAAAATGCATTTAAATCCCCTGTTGGGCCGCAACCCCGAATTCACCCCCAGCCCGGCCCAGTCCAACCTCCGAGCCACTACCATGTGGGACCAGCATGTCGGCGCCAACCTCCCTCCCTCTCTCCAGCCCGCGCCCGCCTTGGCCCCACCCGTCGGCCTCGCTAGCACGCCCCTCAGCCTCTGACGCCCGGGCCCGTCTATTGGCCTCTTTCCTTTTTCGCTCGCCCGCTGATAGGTGGGACCCACCTGTCGGATGCTTCGTCTCCGATGGAAGGGGATCCCCCCTTTCCTTTCCGGCGACCTCCTTTCATTTTCCCGCCGCCGACCGCCCTTATCCGCCGATCCGACCCCGGATTCATTCCCGCCGACCACCGGTGATCGCATGCCATCAATAGACGACACGTATTGGCCCTTTTGGAAGCTTGTCGAGAGTTTGGAAACCCTCGCCGGAGTTTGGAAGGAACCCCTCGGGTTTCCTCCGATTCCCTTGCCAAAACGACGGCGGTGAGCCCCTATTTAAACACCTTCAAACCACCGCACTCCGCCACGCCGCTACAGCCCTAGCTAGTGCATTCCAGAGCACCGCCACCCATTTTTCGGTTTTCACCCCGGCTCCACCTCCGGCCGCCGCTCACCGCTGCCTCAGGCCCCCGCCGTCCTCGCCGTCGCCACCCTCGGGACCGTCATCGCCTACCCGACGGCGGCCTCGCCTCCATTGGACCCAAGCGCCACCGGACCGCCGCCGCCATCGTTGACCCGTAGGCCTTCGCCGTCTACCCTCGCCGTCGGTCGCCGTCAGTCACCCGTCACCGCCATCTCCGGTACGGTCAAGACCCCCTTCCCTTCCTCTTTCCATTTTTGCCAAAACCCAGGGCGTAGCCCCCACGCCGTCGCCGTCACCGCCGCGCCCAAGCCCACTGGAGTCGGGGATGAAGGGGGGTACTGGTCCCTTAGCGCGTGCCATGCCGGATTTAATCCTGCCACACGATCGCGATCGGAGCACATATATTAAATCTCTTCGGGATTTAATCTCAGCCTTTGATCCATGCCGAAGCGTTTTGTGCGATCTGGGCCATCCAGATCCACTTAATCCCTCCCGCCACGCGTCTGGCCGCTCGATCTGGATCCAACGGTCCAGCGGACTCCAGTCCACGCGCATAGTGCGCTGGTCCGTGGTGAGCCCGGCTCACCGTGGACCAGAACCCATTTCCTGTTTAAATAAAATTCAGAAAATTGGTTAAACTTTGAAAATTCATAACTTGTTCAATTTAACTCCAAATTTCACCATTCAAATTTTGTTAGATCAATCTTTTTATTCTATATATTTTGGTACCATAAAAACAGTAGGTTTATTTTGCACAATATATTCTTATAAAATAAATAAATAAAGTCCCTTTATGGATAAATTCATAACTCAATAAATAAATCAGGGAAACCCCTAAAAATTAACCCTTAATATTTTTCAACATAACCTCGTAATATTAAGGCTTAATTCCCATTGTCTAAAACCATAAACTTATATGTATATATTTTGTGGTAATTTTTATTGTTTATTGAATGTTGTGTTTAATTTTTCGTATCGATAAGACTACGAGATCGTCGAGGATCCGAAGTATTGCCCCGAGGTTCCACCGTCGCCATTTGCTGAGCAAGGCAAGTCACAACCCCCATTTTGATCATTATTGAGCCCGTGTTTTAATAAATTATAGCTATAACTCATAGGATAATACTGCATTAGTCTAATCTCAAGCCTTAAACTATATTTAGTAGATCCTCATCCATGTGTGTAAACTCAAGCCATGCTTATTGAGCCTAAACTCCTTGTCACTCTACAATATTATATTAGCTAGTGTCCAATGTACTGACACAACTGCTATAGGATAAAAGAACGAGTCGTAGATAGTCGGATTCTACTATATGAATTTCCCCGTTATTCTCGTCTTTGAATTCTGTTGGAGTTGGCTATGTTATAAGTATGGTGGGTTCCGGGTGCAAGCTAGAACATTGGTTGGTTGCACCCGGGGCACTATAAGGACCGGTCTGCGGGATCTGTTGCAAAGCACTTCCGTACTAACCACAAGTCTAATGGGTAAGTCCTAACTGGAGGTATGGATCGTACCAACTTGAAGCACCATAGTGGAGGGGGCAAGGGGCAACCTACGGGTGACTTGTACCGATGAGGCTCAAGGGGGGTATGTGTAGGACCGAAAGTAGCGACCAGAGGGGGGGGGGGTGAATGGGCGCCTTAGAAAATATTCTTGCGAATCAATGGCCTTTCCCAATACCCAACGCACCTCGACTAACAACCAGTTGAAGCTAGCAGATCTAATCCAAGAAAAATAATCTAGCCTAAAAACAACCGGTGTCCTAAGTGAAAAGACACCAACACAGTGTTTGAGGGCAGATTAAACAGATTAATCAAGACAGGAGTGTTTCAGCTTCATAAAAAATCACAGGCATTTCACTTCAAGTAAACGCAAACCAAGGTGAAGTTTACAGAATAAATTTAGTGACTGAAAAATGAAGTCTGTAAAACCATGTTCAAAGCTCTCAAAAATTAACTCCGAAGCATACTGGTGCACTAGCACTGAAACAAAGAAAACTTAGAACCAAATACTATTGAAACCAGCCTAAGTAAGATTCGAAGTAGTACTTCGAAGCCTCTTGATAGCCTCCGAAATATTCTGACTTCGAAGCCAGTTGAGTCCTTTCTGTTCGGAGGGCTGTTCGGAGGGTGTCTTCGAAGCTCACAAAAATACTCTGAAAACAGACTTCGTCAAACAAAGCTCCTACTTCGAAAAACAGTAGCCAGCAGAGCCAACTGCGAACAGCCTTCGCCAAGGTCCGACACTCGGCAACGAGTGCTTTGGAAACTTCGAACACACTGAGACAGAGCAAAAACAAACTAGTGAAGGTCACACCAAGAAATCAAAATTCATCCGAAACCAGCCCCCTTTTTGTTTTTCGCGAACAACACATTTCATACACTTCGGTAACAGAGTATGCCCCAGAAAAAACTTAACGAAGCTATGTGCTGCAACCTTTCAGAGCCATGAGAGCTTTTCCGAAGACGGCTAGAAACTCTGGCTACACACAACTTCCCAAGCCTAACACCTGACACAACTACAGCAACTCTGCTTACAAAAATAGCACCAGGAAGAGCTGTTCAAGCTAGAGACTAGGGGCTGCTGAGTACTGCTGGTCAGGAACAGCAAAGACGTGCTGCAGTCCAGAAAATAAATTCAGCATATACACATTAGTACCTAGACACAACTGAAACCTACAGCTGTTGTGCCACCTCTAGGTACTCATGTGCACAAATGCGAACAGTAGAGAAGCAGGCTAGATGGAAGAACCTACAACAACCCTACGAAAGAAACCAGAGGCTAGCTATCAAAGCCTTGACAAGAAAACTGCTAGTACAGAGAACAAAAACTATGCTTGGAGAAAAAAACAACCGTGCAACAGCTAGTGAATAAAAAAACTAATACAAATCATCTAGCATCCAGGCTAGTCCTGTTGAAAAACAGAACTAAGAACACCCTTGAAACAAGCACAATAAACTATAAGCGCAAGAACTCTTAGTGCTCAAAACATAGAATAAATAAAATCTAAACCATCGCCCATAGAAGATTTCTATAGACACGTAACACGAGGAACGATTAAATGAATATACTGCGAATCTTGATGGCTGAGACACAGAGATTAAAACCTGAAGATGCGATCTCCTGTCAAGTGCTTGAAGAAACAGTGGCGGCGGAGTGGGACAAATCGCCAGAAAGAACACTGATTTTTTAGATTAAAGTGTGTTCAACCTAACCCTAGGGATTGGGGCCTATTTATAGGCAGCCCAATAAATGGGGGAAATGCAGAAATACCCCTAGGATTTTTTACAGACGCTGAAATAAATGGAAAAGACTAAACTGCCCTTAGGATATTTTTACAGACTCTACTGACTGACTGTGGGCCTAAGGACAAAATAGAAAACTCCTATTTACAGATAACTTGTCCGGAAGCGGAGCTTTCGTAGCGACTACGGCTTCACTCCAGGACGGTCCGATCCAAGATCAGTGGTCGTCAGTTTTGCACCAAAACTGACAAAGCCTCCACCGACTTTGCACCAGGTACCCGGATTGGGCCGGCCCAACTCCGCAGCTCTCTCAGCCCGGCAATCGCTCACCGCCCGTGTACCTGAGTCAATCCTGGTCAACAGCCCAGTGGGTCCTCTGCTGCTCCTAGCCCATGTACCCGGATTGGGCCAGCCTGACTTCGCGGCCTCCTCTGCCCGACAATCGCTCGCTGCCCGTGTACCTGAGTCACACGCGGCCCATGATGCAGCATGTCTTCTCTCTCTTTTCAGTCCTCTTTGACTATCGTTGACAATGACTCATCACATCTGGAGCCATGAGGCCCACGCTATTCAGCATGACTCCTCAGTATGGTGTTGGCTCGACGTGTCGGGGCACCATATGAAACCCATAAGAGGGTGATTATCGAATTGGTGTGTTCCATACGGAAGGTTTTGGCACGAGTTCCCGTGGTATGGGTCATCTCGTTACACTTTGGTGTATGATATGAGTGTGTGCCTTATGGGTACAATGGTACACCTCTGATCAGAGTTTAAATCTTTTCGAAAAGCCGAGCCCACGGTCAAGGGTGGGTTGAGTGACTTCTCGCAGTTAGTTTACTATTGAATGTGTTATTCATGGCATGTAAGGACTGTTGAGCGAGGGTGGACTGACTATACCCCTCGAGTTAGAAGTGATGCATTACACATGTTTAAATTTCTGTACTAATAACTTGCTCACATTAATTGCTTTACAATTATGTTTTTTTTGCAAAATTAGCCACTACCTTCCTTTTTATTACTCTGCATTATATTTGCATCTGGTGGCTTGCTGAGTACGATTGTACTCACCCCCGTTGACTTACACCACCAGAGCCCGTCTACTATGAGGAGGATGAAGGTCTGGAGTAGCAACCCAGTCAAGGCGAGACTGGAAGGAGGCGTTCATCTAGGACCCTTATTTTATAAGTTTCTTTTTAATTTAACACTTTTGTACTATATGGTCTACGAACCATGAATGCTTGTCGTATTATACGCGGTCGTGTGATGAACATCTTGTTTTTATTGATTTTCTATGGAATTTCAATAAAGGTCCGAATTTATTAAATCTAGGCGTTACAAGATGGTATCAGAGCCGACTTGACTGTAGGAAGCCAAACAGACCTGACCCTAGGATATATATTGACTATATTTTTGCAAACTACTTACTACCTCATCTTCCACAGTTTTTACCAACAATTTCTCTTCTTTTTGTAGATGCCGGAGCATACCATGAGTGGGACTCTTCGCGATGAGGCCGTTTCGTTCGCGAGCTCCGCATGCTCGTGGGTTTCCTAGGATTCGAGCACGAGCCTGCATTCCACGGGGTCTTCCCCGATGAGAACGAGAGCTACTACGAGATCACCGTCGTCATCTGCCCCTCCTCCACGCAGCCAGCTCACACATACCGAGCCAGAGGACCCACCTTTTTGGTAGCCAGTCAGCGCACCGCTCTCCAGGCCCTCTCTAAGCTTCGGGTGATCTATGATAGCCAGCTCTACGACACAGACTACCGCTTCATGCCTATGCGCACTCCGGGGAGTCATCGCAGCGTCTACGTCAGCACCTTTTCCCAGCGCGACTTCGCCATCGACCACACCATACGTCTACTGGAGGCGATGGATGATCTTCACACGGAGGCCATACTCGACGCCAACAGCCAGCACGACACCATCGACTACTATCGCCACTCATCAGAGAGCCTGAACCGCGAGAACGAAGAGCTTCGCCGCCGGGTCCAGCAAGGGCACGGCTTAGCCGTCGAGGCGGAAGAGTTGCGGTGTCAGAATGAGATTCTGTGCCAGGGCGTCGCCGACACCGCTCAGCTGTGTCGCCAGGTAGAGGAGCTGCAGAAGGACCTAGAGGAGGTCGCACCCCTTCCGCCGCGCAAGCGGAAGTCACTCCGGACCCCTTCGGCTAGGCCCAAGAGGATCTCACGCAGTGCCCTTCCCGCTGGGCCCTCCATCTCCACCACCCCTGCACCGACCATCTCCACCGAGACGATGATCGAGCCCTCCCCCGAGTTGTCTTAGACGTAGCTTACGATTGATTGTTTCATTTTGTTTTGATTGTATTGCCACTCATGTCACATATAAGGCATGAGTGAAGACTAAATAAGTATCCGGATGTAATAATCCAAGTTTAAGAACTTTTGAAATAAAAGATTAGTTGCAATCCCTCTAAAATATATGTCTTCTTTGGAAACCCTCACTTCAGGATGACCAATACCCAAGGGTCCGATGCCCCTCAGAATGGGGGTGACAATGGAAATTTGCCTCAGTGGGGAGCGACGGGACAACGGCAGGCCCTAGTCACCAACCACCCCACGTTGGCCGAGATGATGGCCAATCAAAACCAGCTAATTGCTACGCTGCTAAACCAAATGCAGCAGCAACAGAACCAGATGCAGGAACAACAAGCTCAGCTCTTTTGTATGCAGCAACAGCAGCCAGAGCCTCCTCGACCAGCTACCCCGGCACCGGTACTGGCCTCCCAACTCTCGGAGTTCCTACGAGTCCGGCCACCCATCTTCTCCAGCACCACCAACCCGATGGAGGCAGGTGACTAGTTGAGGACTATTGGGAAGAAGCTAGATCTTCTGCCATGCACTGAGCAGGAGAGAGTGGCCTTCACGGCTCACCAACTCCAGGGTCCCGCCGCAGAGTGGTGGGACAATCTACGCGAGACCCTACCGGAGGGCCATGTCCACACTTGGGCAGAGTTCTCCGCCACTTTCCGTGCTGCCCACGTCCCCGACAGCATAATTGCCCAAAAACAGCAGGAGTTTCGGGATCTGCAACAAGGAAGCATGTCCGTTATAGAGTACATGCACGAGTTCAACCAACTAGCCCAGTATGCTCCGGAAGAAGTCCAAACGGATACAGCCCGGCAGTCCAAATTTCTCCAGGGGCTGAAGGACGAGCTTTCCCTTCAGCTGGTCTCCGGAGATTATGCCAACTTTCAGAAGCTGGTAAACAAGGCTATAATTCAAGAGACCGAGCAAAACACGGTCGACTTGAAGAAGAAGAGGATGATCGCCTTCCACCAGAACCAAGGGATGACACAGAGGCCACGCTACGCACCTCCCCCACCGACGCCCCAATATCACCCGCGCCCCGTCTATAGGCCAGCTCCACCAGTCAACAACCTGGGAGCCGGACATCCTCGCCCCGCTCCCACCGCACCAGCTGCTCCAACTGCCCCTACCAAGAAAGCAAAGGTCTTGCGCGACAAGCACAACAAGCCTGTCATCTGCTTCAACTACCGATAGGAGGGACACTACTCTCATCAGTGTCCCTATCCCAAGCGTCCGCAAGGAGTCGCGACGAATCTGACCGTCCACGCTCGCGTCAACCACGTCTCCGCCGAAGAAGCTCAGGCTGCACCAGAGATAGTCATGGGTAAATTTACAGTAAATTCAGCACCTGTAGTGGTTTTATTTGACACTAGAGCTACACATTCTTTCATCTCAACAAGTTTTGTGGAAACTTACAACCTGAATAAATGCGAATTAGCAAGACCAGTACTGATAGCCACCCCAGGCAAACAGACCCAAGCCCGCTCTTATAGTCCGAGGGTATGGGTAGATATCCAAGGCACCATATTCTGGGCCGACCCCATTTTGATAGAATGCCAAGGTTTGGACCTGATCTTAGGAATGGATTGACTCAACAAACACCAAGGAGAGATAAGGTGCGCCCGAAGGCAAGTGACCGTGACTAGTGAAGAAGGGACAGTAGTCACTTTTCAGATGCCAAGTCAGAAGCACGACAAACCCCATCTGCATTAGATTACTCTAGAAAAGATACCGATGGTCTGTGAGTACCCAGATATCTTTCCGGAGAATTTGCGAGGGATGTCACCCAAGAGAGACATTGAGTTCAGGATCGACCTAGTGCCCGGGACTACTCCCATCTACAAGCGACCCTATCGGATGGCCGCCAACGAGCTAGCAGAAATGAAGCAGCAGCTAGAAGACCTTGAGAAAAAGGGATACATCAGACCCAGCACGTCCCCGTGGGGAGCACCTGTCATCTTCATCGAGAAAAAGGAAGACAAGGCTAAACGTATGTGCGTGGATTATCGAGCCTTGAATGAGGTGATCATAAAGAACAAGTACCCTCTACCTAGGATTGACGATCTATTTGATCAACTAAAAGGAGCTACGGTGTTCTCCAAGATCGACCTCCGGTCCGGCTATCATCAGCTAAGGATTCAAGAGGAAGATATACCTAAGACGGCGTTCACCTCCCGTTATGGACTTTATGAGTGCACCGTCATGTCCTTTGGATTGACCAACTGTAGGACCAAAAGTAGCGACCAAAGAGGGGGGTGAATGGGCGCCAAAAAAATTTCTTGCTAAACTATAATCTAATCCCAACACCCAACGCACCTCGAGAGACAAATAGCAGTAGCAAAGCAGATCATAGGTACTAAAGTTGTCTAGCCTAAAAAGGACCGGTGTCCTAATTAAAATAAAATGAACAACGATATTAAACGTAAATTTAATCTAAATAAAAATAACCACAGTAAATAAAAAAATGTGTTCTTAAAAGAAATGATAAAGAATTGATGACACAGGAAAAACACCTAGATATATCAATAAATATTCATATTGCAATTTGAGAATAAAATACTAATCAAGTGAATAAAACATGAATTATCCAGAAATAAATTCAGAAATAAAACTGATATGTTGCACGTAAATCGAGAAAGAGGGTTAGTACTAATTTTTGGCTGGTTCCAGTTCTGTGCGGAGGCTTCAATTTTACTGCTACAGTGTGCTGGGCTTTGGATGCCACGCGTGCTGCGCACTGCTTGCCCCTGCCTCGTACAGTACTTCTGCTCAGTTGTCAACAGAGTTCCTGAGTAATCGCTAGACTGCTACCTAGGGTCTTCTGCCTGTTTCTCCATGGTGCTGTTTCGCTTGCATCGAGACTTCCCTGGCAGAGACACTACAAAGTACACACGCATGCAAGGGATAGGCACCAACTAGCTGCAGGGCTACTCAAGTCTATTAAATCTGAATAATAATCAAGGCTTAAATGTTCATGCATAGAAACAAAAAAAGAAGCAGCAAAAGCTATCGGCGGCAGAACATACACAAATTAATTGAATAGATTAATAGTGACTAGTTAGAGGCCTGTGCTTTGCAACAAATTTTTTTTATTTTCGCGCAAAATACATAAATTAAAAGACTGAAATATAAATATAATTTTATTTTTTATTTTTTTTCCTTTTTTCTTTTTTTTTCTTTTCCTCTTTTCTTCTTTCTTTCTCAAAAGCGCATGCATGCACAGGGCGGGCGGTTGCACAGGGGCGCATGGGCGGGGCAGTTGAGCGCGCAACTGCGCTTGCGCTTTGACCGGGCCGGTTGCCCCGGTTTTATTAGCCGGTTTATTAGGGCAGTTGCATCGGTTTTTTTAAGGTATAAGTTTTGATTGGTTTTTTTGAGAAGTTGATTGGTTTTTTTAGAGAAGTAAGAGGCGTGGACGGAGCGGACGGACGACCACTGTCCGCTTTATATTAGTTAAGATGTGACAGATTTTTCCTTTTTTTACCGGATGTCTTAGGCTACCATGGTGTGATTGTGTACCGTATACTTCAGATGGGACAACTCAGGTGGCCAAACGACGTGCAGTTGCTTTGAGCCTTTGACTACAGAATCCAGAATCCAGGCGCACAAGTCAGCTCTGCCGCGCGTCACGCGGTACACGCGGTGCTGCTTCCTCGCCGCACGCCGTTCACAGATGAGTAGCTCCTCGTTTCCTCCACCACGCACCGCCGATCGGCCACGGAACTCGTGCGCGCAAACGGCTACTGTGCCTCGAGCTCGCCGTTGGATTGCGCGACCACGGGATAAACCATCATCCGCCCGGGCTGCTGCTAGAGATGGTAATGGGTACCCGATACCCGTGGGGAATTACTCTATTAGGGTATGAGTATGGGTAGAAATTAGTACCCACGGGTACATGTTTGGGTAAAAATTTGTACCCATCGGGTAAAGCGGGTACGGGTTTGGGAGAGCAGTACCCGTACCCGTTTACCCGTATACCCGCACCAACCAAACCATGGCCCATGAGCCATATTACCCTAACATTCAGCAGCCAAAAAATAAAAGGCCCAGCTAACTGCCGGCCAGCCCAAAATCCCCCAAATCCATAACGTCAAATCCTACATATTTCAAAATTGAATGCTTACTTTTATAATTATATTTGTGTTGGTTGCTATCTTGCTGCTTATTTTTGTTATTTATTTGTTTGACTGTTGCGGGTATGGGTACCCGTCGGGTATCAAATACCCGTGCGGGTACGGGTATGGGATCAAAGTGATACCCGCGGGCGGGTACGGGTACGGGTACAGGTATAGATTTATTCATTCGGGTACGGGTATGAGCGGACAGTACCCGCGGGTATTCTACCCGTTGCCATCCCTAGCTGCTGCTGCATCGAAGATCTCTCAAAAAAAAACTACAGCGGCGGAGGATGAAGAACCAGGAGGAGAGGTGGGAAAAAATAAACAGGACTATGTAGATTGATTCTCGAATAAACAGTCATCTATCCCTAGGGGGTACAACTAAAGTGGAAGGTTATTTTAACCGTGAAAACATCACTTTGCCCGCCCTTGACCGGGGGCTCGGCTATTTGAATAGATTTTAACTCTGATCAGAGGTGTACAACTTTACCCACAAGGCACAGTCTCGGTTAACGTCAAGATACCACCACGGTACCCCGACCCAATCCCATGCCAAGGCCTATCGTATACCATACAAACATACAAACACCTACTAAGGTTTTGATTCCCGTAGGGTCAACCCTAGTCGAGTAAGCCCCCTCTTGCGCCAAGTGACATTCAGGCCTGGGGGTGCGACCCACCACAAACCGTCACCCATCATACCACTGGTGTTTTAAGCATGTACAATTAATACTCTAAGCCAGGTCGTACCCATTAGACTTGTGGTAGTACGAAAATACATTGCAACAGTAGTCACGGACCGGTCCTTAATCACCCTGGGTGCGACATCCTAAAATACTAGCATGCACCCACGACCAGCCCTTTCAATATTTTAATTGGTCAAGTTTTAATCCAAACCACTAACGATAGTAACCCTACCGCAGGGTACAATTAAATCGACATGAAAGATACAACATTTGTCATTAAAGAGATGAATAATTTCCCATTTAAAAAATCTAGGTAAACTAAGCATGGCTAAGCAGTACTTCTTATCCCGATCAACCCAACCCTTATTAAGGTACGCGCTGAACCAAACTTTACCTAAGTTGACAAAGGCATGGTATTAATCGCACGAGGCCATAATTAACACAATGGGTATAACTACACAATAGTAATGGCATAATACAGTCCTAATAATCATGCATTAAGTTAAAATCAAAATAAATTATGAAAAATGAGATTTCAATATGTTCAACTGTCCAGGTAGCTTGCCTTGGTCCGCGAAGGCTTGATCTTCAATGGAGTAGGCCTCCGGCGGTACGAAATCGGCGGCGTCTACGCGATCACATACAAAATTAATGCAAAACAATTAATCAATACACGTGAACAATACAAAATAAATGCATAGTTAGATTCTTTGCAATTTTATGAAAACATAGCAAATTGAATCACTCCAAACGGAGCTAGTATGAATTAGTTGTGTATTTTAGAAGTTTTAGTTCTATTTTTAGCCAAAACAGTGCTACTGTGCGGGGCGGAAAATAATTATCCTAAAACAGATGGGCTAAACGCTAAAGTGGCAGAACAGGATTTAAATACCATAAAATAGAGGGGCTAGATCGCAAAACTGAAAAAAGGTCTTGGCTAGGTCCGGCCGGCACAGCCGGCGCGACCAGCGCAGCGTGGCCGGGCGGTAAGGCGGCGGTGCGCGGGCGACGCGCGGGCGGACACGGCCAGCGTGGGCGGGCGGCGGCTAGCACGGGCGGGCGCAGGCGCGCAGCCAATGGCGGCGCGGGTGGCACGCGGCGATGGCGGCCACCGCGGCGCGATGACGACGATGACGACGACAAGGCTAAGGGGAGAAATAGGCATGTGAGGAGTTCTCACCGGGGGAAATGACGACGACGATGACGTGGCTACGGCGAGGAAGGAGAGCTCGGAGGGGAAAATGGTGAAGAGTGGGAGAAAACGGAATGGGGAAAAGAGGAATGGCTAAATAAAACGGTGCACGAGGGGGGTGGCGGTTCCGGCGTCGTGGGCGCGGCCCCGACGCGAAGTGGGCGACGGGGAAAGCAGAACGACCGGCGGTTTCCATGGGGAGAGGAAGATGCGTGCATGGTGGGAAGTGGGAGAGAGATAAAAGAGAGGAGGGTGGGAGGAAGGTGATGACAAGTGGGTCCCACGTGTAAGTGAGAGAGAAAATCTAAAGAGAGAAATATAATTTAAAAAAAATGGGTCTAAAATTCTGAAAAAATAACTTTTCGTAGTTTTGAATTATTTTATAAATATCTAAAGTATTAGTTTAATTATTATTATATTTTAATTATTATTATTATTTTATTTTTTTTAACGTGGGCGTTACACTTAGGGTGCGTTTGGTTCTGCTGTGAGTTGTGAAAAAACTATTATGAACCATTTGCTGTGAAGAAGTTGTTGTGAGTTGTCTGTTGTGGAAAATCTAAAAGTTGTTTGGTTAAAGCTGCTGTAAAAAAACTTTTGTGAGCTCACTGTTTTTTATAACTTACATAATTTTCATCGTTATAATATTTTATACATATATATAAATAGGAAACACTCAACATTGATGCAACTAAATAACTGGAAAATATATTAGATAAATAAAAAAGTGCATAGTTCATCTTATAAAGTAACCGACAACCACATATTATGTCATGAAATTATGCAATGCAATACAAACCATAATAATGTTAGATCAATCAAGACACCTTGAATTCATGCTATCTAATTTGTTTTAAAAAATTAGAAAAAAGAAAAGCAGAAGCAAAAAAGCAGGGTCTAAGCTGCTTCCAAATTTGTACTAGAAAAGCTACTTTTTCACAGTAGAAGCAATTTTGATAAACATGTTTGGTTCAGCTTCTGCTTTTTCATAGCAGAAGCATATTTCAAAAGCAAAACCAAACACACCCTTAGTCATGATTTAAATCTGATACTTGATTGAGTGAAATGTCGAGATAACCAACAAGGGTGGCACAAATTTTGCCTTGAGCTTTACTGATGTCGTGTGGTAAAGGGACTAGTGTAAGTGTATATCAAGGTTCAGTGAAAATTTGTTTTTGTATGCTTTGGGGGGTCAATATGTGCTGCTAGGTACTGCTATTGATCAGTGAGTTGGAAAAGGTTTTTGAGGAGTAGCCATTTGTTTATGAACTTATCGGGTCACAAGCTTAAGGGGATGGATCAAGAAACTTGCGAGATTTGGTTCTTGTGCAAGTAGGAGATTGAAGGATTTGTGCCCAAGAGAATTTTGGGCGAACCAAAACTTCCAGTTCTGGACCAGAGGTTCCGAACCTGAAACGTTCTTCAATTGCTTGGACTAATCAGAAGTTTTGATTGAGAATTGGATGTTCTAGGATATGGTCAAATTGGAAGTTCCAATTGAGAATCGGAAGTTTCGGGTTAATTCAAATTTAGAGACCAAGAGTCAAATTTGGAAGTTTCAGTCCTAGATCGGAAGTTCCGACCGAGGCAAAATAGATAGGATCTATTGGACTTTAATTATGATTAAGGGCTCAAGCCTTGTAACTATATAAAGGGAGGAGGAGAGAGGTCATGGGGTGCTGTTCTTATTGCTAAAACCATAGCCACTACACCTCTCATCTCCCTTTTGATCTCAAAGAGTTGAGATCAGATTCTCTCCCCGGATCTCACGATCGGTGCTAGCACGCTAGAGTGAGACAAATCTCATCCATGTACGTTTGGACTCCATGGAGGTGATGCTCAAATAGCAACGCTCATTGTCTTCTTCATGTGGAGCTCGTCGTACTTCATCGACTTGATCATCAGCGAACGAACATAGCAAGGCGAGGTTGAGCAAGGTTACGCTTCCTCAATAACTTCTTCCGCTACACTAGCTCATCTCACATTATAAGGTATTGATTCATGATCCTTCATGTGCATGGTTCATAGGCTAAGGGGTTAAATTTTAAAATTGTCGGCTAGCATAGCCTCCCCATATCCCAACATATATCAAGGTTTAGAAAGTATGATTTTGACTTTTTATGCATTCATGGGTCAATATGTGCTCCTAGGTACCGCTATTGATCAACGATTCAAAAAAGGTTTCCACGGAGCGACCATTTGTGTATGAACATATCGGGTCACACAATTAAGGGGATGAGATTCTAAACTTGCAAGAATTAGCTCTTATGCAAATGGGAGATTGATGGAAATATGCCCAAGAAAATTCTGGGTTAACTAAAAGTTTCATCTATGAGCCAAAAGTTACGGGTTCTTGAGCATCCAGAAGTTTCGGTTCAACCGAAAGTTCTTGGCCTGTCCTAGTATTCGGTTTTCTAGAGGAACCAAAAGTTCTGGATTCTAGAAGGACCAAAAGTTCTAGATGTGATTCATAAGTTCTAGGTCAAAATTAATTCGATACAGAAGGTTATTTTCAAAAGTTCTGGATTTGATCTGAAAGTTCCGAGTCCAGAAGTTCCGATTGGACCAGAAGTTCCAAATAGAAATAAATTCTGAATAGAAGGGTCATATCGAAAGTTTTGGTCCACCCGAACATATTAGATCTATTGGGATTTAATATAGATTAAAGGCCCATGTGTTGGCACTATATAAATATAGGGGAGGTGGGCACGAAAAGGTTGTTGGTCTTTGTTATTGCCATTGAGTTTTAGCTCTAGCGACTGCCTCTATTCTTCCCGCGATCTCAATTGTTGAGATTGTCTTCTCCCGGATCTCTCGAGCGGTGCTAGCACACCGGCATGTGGTGATCTAATCCCTAGATGTGTGGATACCGTGGAGGTGTTACTCGAATAGCGGCGCTCGTCGTCTTCTTCTTGAGGAGATCGCCGAGCTTCATCGACTTGATCACCGGTGAATGAACGGAGCAAAGCAGGACTGAGTGAGGATGCACTTCCCCAAGTTCTTCTTCCACTGCACTAGCGTGTCTCATGTTAGGACGTAACACTCCATGATCCTATTGCGTGCATATGGTTACTCGGCTAACGAGTTTAAAAATTAAAATTACTAGCTAGCTTATTCTTCATATATCCCAAAAATTATGGCATCTCTGCCACTTGATTATGATCCATTCAAGATAAATTAAATTACCAGTAAATATCAGTGGATATTAAGTGAAGTCATTCGCCATTATGCTGAGGAAGAGGAAAGACAAAAGGTTGTCAGAACTAAGGTATCTGCTAATCTTGTCATTTTTGGCAAGAGAAAGCATTAGGATGATTCTAGTAGCTCTAAAGTAAAAGGAAACTTAAATATTTCTTCTCCTAATGCCAGATTAAGTAAAGCAAGCAACAATCAAGGTCCTTCTGCTTTTATGCTTGATCTGTGATATGTAATTTTTGTAATAAGATAGGTCACATCCAAAAGAACTAGAATGGCTTTAAAGCATGACTTGAAAAGAAGGGTAATTAAGCTATTTCTAATATTAATAAATCATTTTATGTTGATTTTTCCTATAATCACTGGTGGGTTGACTCTGGTGCTACTGTGCACGTTGTTAATTCTTTACTGGGGTTCCATACCATGTGAACTATAATAAAGGGGGACTGAAGTCTTAGACTCGCATATTGGATGGAAAATAAAGTTAAAGCCATTGGATCCCTAACATTAAAATTGAATAAAAACTTTAATTTTTCACTTGATGGTGTATTGTTTGTTCATAGTGTTAGGAGGAACTTACTATAAATTTCGATATTGACAGATGATAATTATTTATGTATGTTATGTAAAAATAAGTGTATCATCAAGGTTTATGAAAATAACTTAGTTATTGATTCAGATAATAATTGGTACTTCTTTTTAAGTATGATGAGTTTTATTTATTATCCATGAGTAATCATGTAATGAATGTATGTGATGTGATTATTAAGACTAAGGGGAGTAATGAGACGTCGTTGAAATTGTGGCACTGTCGTTTAGGTCACATTTCAAAGGGGAGAATGGAGCGTCTCATTAAGTAAGAGATACTTCAACCTCTAGACTTCTCAAATTCAACGCACTGCTTAGACTACATTAAGTGAAAAATCACTAAGACAATTAAGAAAAGGAAAATTTTCACATGCCATTATAATTTTCAAGAATTTACAAAATGCCACTATCAGTGAATGTGGTGGCCCCTATCTATCAATGACACATCAATAGCATATTGCAAAACCGTGAAAATTATAATGGCACAGAAAAAAATTAACCCATTAAAAAATGAGCAATTAGGAGTAATGGTCCTTTAGAATTAATTCATCCTGATGTTTGTGGACCATTAGATGAACTCCCATTATGGATATATTTTCCCATTCGCGATTGATCTAAATCATTAAGGAAATTTAAGATATTTAAAGTAGTAAGATCAGATCAAGGAGAGAATATTATGGGAGACATGCTACTTATGGACAAATTCATAAATTCATGGGCTATTTGATAAGTATGTTGAATAAATGACATAATAGCACAATATTCCATGCCTAGAGAACTACAATAAAATAGAATGGTCGAGTGTCGTAATGGTACCCTCATGGATATGGCACATACCTTGCTTAGTCATTCCACCTTATCTTCTAAGTTGTGGATGAAGGTATTAAAGATAGTCGTGCATATATTAAATTAGGTTCCTAGTTAGTCTGTACCTAAGACACCTTATGAATTATGGACTAGAAGAAAACTAATAATTAATTATTTATGTGTGTGAGGATATCAATTCACTGTCTAGATGACCCTACCTCCATTTAGGTCATAATAAGTAAATACTCATCTAGATGGCTTAAGGGCCATGGAAGATGAATTAAAATCTATGGGCACTGAGAAGAATGTCCGGGATTTAGTAGAAATTCTTGAAGGAGTCAAAATAGTAGACTATAAGCGGGTCTGCAAAACTAAACATGACTATTAAGGGATATTGAAAGGTTCAAGGCTAAGCTCATAACTAAGGGTTTTACTCAAAGAGGGAGGATTGATGACAATGATACCTTTTCCCTATCTCAAAGTACACACTAAGCATTTTCATGGCGTTGGTTGCTCATTATGATTTAGAGATTTAACAAATGGATGTTAAGACTGCATTTCTTAATGGTGACTTGCATGAGACTGTGTCCATGGCACAACAAGTTTTACTATGAAAGACAAGGAACATATGGGATGCATGTTAAAGAAATCCATTTATGGTCTTAAGCAAGCATCAAGATAATGATACCTTAAATTGGATGCAATAATTAGAACGTTCGAATTGAAGGAAAATGAGGTGGACAACTGTATATATACATTAAGAGTAAATGTGGGAAATTCATAATTCTAGTACTCTACGTGGATGATATCCTATTAACAAGAAACGATAAGGATATCTTGCGTGCGACTAAGGGATTTCTATCTTCTAAATTGGATATGAAAGATTTCGATGAAGTCTTTTATGTTCTTCGCATTGAGATATATTAAGATAGGTCTAAAGGAGTATTAGGATTATCTTAGAAGTCACACGTGGACAAAGTACTTGAAAAGTAAAGCATGAGTAAGTGCTCCACCATGCCTGCTCTAATAGTTAAGGATGATAAGTTTGGATTATTCCAAAGCCTAAGGAATCAATTAAAATCTAGTCAGATGAAAGCTATTCCATATGCTTCAGCTATCGAAAGATTTTGGGTTAATTTTTTCTGTGCCATTACGATTTTTACGGTTTGCCAAAATGCCATCGTTGTGTCACTGCCAGATGGGGGCCGCCACAGTCACTGACAGTGGCATGTAGGCAATTTCTGAAAATTATAATGGCATGTGAGTAATTTTCCCAAAGATTTATGTATGCTCAAGTATGTACACGTCTAGACTTGGCATGTATAACTGGGATGCTTGGCAAGTTTAGTTAAATCTAGGATTAAACCACTGGAAAAATATGGAAAAGGTCTTACGTTATTTTCAAAGCACTAAGACTACATGCTCACATATAAGAGAATCTGATGACCTTGAAGTTATAGGTTATTTAGACAATGATTTTGCGAGGTGCATGGATACTAAGATATCCATATTACGTTATGTTTTCACTGTAGCGGGAGGAACTATTTCTTTGAAAAGCTCAAAATAATTACTTACTGCATTGTCGATAATGCATGTAGAATTTGTGGCGTGTTATGAAGTAACTGAGCAGGTTGTATGGCTTAAGAATCTTATCCTAGGACTTAGAGCGGTTGATAACATTTCTAGACCACTCACTATATACTATGACAATAAGACCATGGTTTTCTATTCAAGTAACATGTCAAGTGGTGCGGCCAAATACATTGACATTAAGTATCAGATTGTAAAAGATAAAATTCAAGATCAAACTATTAAGGTTGAACATATAAGCAAGTCTATTCTTACGGATCCGCTTACTAAAGCCTTTCCCCCAACTTATTTAAAGAATATGTTGCTAGCATGGGATTAGTGGAAAGCCTTAGAATGTGATTATGGATATACATGCATAAGGATCAACTGACACCCACTATACTATTAGGTGTTCCATCGGAATATTATAATAGACTATATATACTAGAGTTGTAGTGATGCATATTAATGCATTGCCTTAATTTGTTTTTCTATTAAGATTGGTTTGTTATATGATCTGCATGTCAAACAACTTGCCTGATCAAGAGCTGTTGGAAGTGGGTCCCACTCCATACGCCAGCACTTCTTGCACCCGAGGCAGCCATGCAAATAGCCCATGTAGCTAACTAACCTTGAACTTTGATCGGGAGGTCTCCTCGTCTCGTGGAACTGCCTCACATCTCCTCCGTGCTACATAAAGGAGATCCGACGGGTGACGATCTCACGCGTGCACACCAAAAGCTCTTAAGATACTCTGAAGCCTATTTGGTTTTTTAGGAACTAAACTAAACTTTAGTCTCTTTTTATTCACTTAGACTAAATTTGAGGAACAAACCATGTCAACAGTCTCTTTTAATTCCTTTTAGCAAGCTCATGAGAACTAAATGGCTATCACCATATTTGACAATTTAGATACTAAAAGAGATTAAACTTTAGTCCCTAAAATTTAGTAAGATAGAACTAAACACCTCTTAAGTATACCTATATCTTATGTGCTTGATAAGGGGTTACGAAGAGCGTTCTGGCGACTACTTTGACTTACGGCGAATCGCCACTTCAACTCAAGAAACTGCATCATCAACAACTTTGGGTATGTGATTTAAGTTTTCCGCATAAGGTGTTCATTAATTAGGCTAAGTTTGATGATTGAAGTAATTAAGGAATCTAACATCATCTTGTAAATTTTCGTAATGTATAAAATGTATGCAAAATACAATTGATCTCAGATATATTTCTTGATATGTCCAGGACCTGTCAACATGTACTAAAATGTTTAATAGGCACGAAGAACATGTACTAAATACAATTGAGAACAATTTTCACCCCTCGAGGGATGTTGCATCGTGTTTACATCTGCACCAAATTTCTAGGATAATATATGTATTATAATCGTCATATTAGTAGCCAATCTAACTTTAATTGGTTTGTGTATATCTATAGGAATTTTTTTAAATAGTATTTTTTTAAAAAAACAAATGTGTATAGTAATTTTAAAAAATCAAAAATATGTAACAGTCGGCCGACCAATTGCCGACTGCCGCCACGTGGCAGCCGGTCCGCACTTGGTCGGCCGACTAAGGCCACATCAGCACCAGTTGACCGACCAAGTACCAACTAGCGTTGTTGGCGCGCCGTGTCACACGTCTGCCCTCCGAGTGCGCCCCACGTGCCCCCGTCGCTCGTCCCGCGCACGCCCACCTCCTGCCTCCGGCCTCTGCCCCTGCCGCCTCGCCTCTCACACCCGCCGCGCCCGCCCCCTCAACTCCCGCGCCTACCGCTCCCCGCGTGCCCTACCCCTCGTCTCCCGCGCCAGCCGCCCCTCACGCCTGTTGCCCGTCACCTCGACTCATGCCCCTACGCGCCACGTGGACGGGTGGAAGCCGAGGCGTCGGGAGGCGAGGTGGAGGGTGCGGGGACGGGTGTGGGAGGTGAGAGGGCGGGCGCGGGGGGCAGCGGGCATGGGAGGCAAGGGGATGGGGTGGGAGGCAATGGGGCGGGCGAGGGTGGGATGCGGGCGGGCATGTGGGGGCGCATGGGGCGCGGCGCGGCGCGGATGCCAATCGGCACTTGGTTGGCCGATTAGCGTTGACGTGGTCATAGTCAGTCGACCAAGTACTGATTGGCTGCCACGTGGCAGCAGTCGACAGTTGGATGGTCGACTGCTACCTATTTTTTATTTTTTTAAAAAATGCTATACAAATTTGTTTTTTTTAAAAAAATCATATCTACAGCTGGTCCGAGGCTAAAGTTTACTACATTATCTAAATTTTGTAACTACCTTGGATCATTTGGGAAAGGAGAAACGCCGTTATTAACCACAATTAGGAATTCATCACATCCATAGATCATTAATTCAAATAAAGAACAGACTCGTTAATTAGGATTAAACCGTAAACTGAAGCTTCTGTCCTTCCTAATTAGTAAGGAAACATAACATGCGGGACGAAACCTGTCGTTAAGGAATTTAGGTTAGGTATTTGGGAGTACTGTGGACGAATTTGATGGTTATCTCTATCTAAGAAACAATGAGAGAATTTTTAGACAGGTTCGAACCACCCAAAAGATAATACCTCTACTCATGTGTGTGTGATATGAGTTTTTGAGCGTGAATTGCCTTAGGCAACTCAATTCATGCTTCCTCCGATCTCTTTATATGAGAAGGATCAGTGGTTAACAATTATTAGGATAAATGGTCAGTTGGTGAATTATAATTTCAAAAATAACATCACTAATAACTAAGATTAATGGTGGCCTATCTCTCAATGGTGATTGTCGAGTGGTCGAGAGAGCCTCATCCCGAGTGCAGACTCTCAACCACTGCTGATCGTTCACCAATCAGTTTAAAATTAATCGGGAGTTAGCCTGGTATCATATTCCAAACAAAACCTATACACAATGGAGACTTGAAGATTACGTGACCAAATGACCAATGCATTTTTTTTGACCATCTTAGATAATGTCGATCCTGACGAAGTTACTGCCCGGGAACTACAATGCTACTAGACTTTGTTCATCGGTGCTGGAAACAAATAATAATCCGAATGATTATTACATGGATTAATTAAATATTATATATTATAAAACTAACAAATCATTTGAAAAAAATCCGATTTTTTAGTTTCTGCAGTTTTAGACTATTTTTTACAAGTTGAAGTGGTTAACACAAGAAAAAAAATCAGCGAAATCAGGAGATTGATAAATAGCAAAATTGGATAATAATAAAACGTGTTCGTATGAGTGAATTCTGAAAGAAAATCGCGTCAGAACAAAGGTTAAAAAACTTAGAAGAGAAACGACCGGTAGCAACTATCAACCACTAGTTCCAACCAGTTTCATGAGCATCAACAATAGACACATCCTGTCATCGCGGTTTTGCCAACAAACTTTTCCAAACAAGTAATTCAACTCTGTTAGAACATTGACCTTACATCAGTTACATGCAACTCAAGAAAACTGTTTGTCCTCAAGTCGTAGTCCAAACAGGTGCAGTAAACATGTCTATGTGCGTTCAAATTCGTCTGGAAGAAATGTGATGACAAGTGAATGCATGATCCTTCGACATTTCACATGTACTCATATCTGTACAAATTCAGGTTCGTAATGCCGAATTTGGTCCCAATGTTTGATACTAATCTGAAGAGAGGTCATGCCACTGTTAGAGAAGAACTCTTCCACACGGTTGACCAGGAGTTCATCTTTCCGGCATATGACTTCGACAATCTTAAGACGCTCACAGGTAAATGATCTTTCTTTCAGATCACCAGTGATTGTTTCAGGTTCAGATTCTATCCAACGAGACTGTAGCAGAAAAGAAAGGTAATAATAGAATAGTACATGCACATGTGTAAAAACTTCCATGTAATTAGGATAATTGTACAGGTGGAGAAAATAATTTACCTTTTCAAATTCCAGAGTTAGCTTCTCCAGTCTTGGTGAGTTCTGAAGGAACACAATCAATCCATAGAAGTTTGCATCCAGACACCATTGGCCAAGAGTCAGGTTTACAAGATTGATGAATTCTGGACACCATTGCATATTGTTTTGGATTGATAGCTGCATAAAGTTCAAATGATTAGGAGACTACTTATCCACGACATGGAGCTAACATTGTGTGATAAGTATTCTCATTGAGCCATTACTGGAAAAAATTGAGGTATTACTATAACTTCATGAGAAAGGATGTTAAAAGACCACAACAGAAATATAAATCGTGTTAACAAAAGTCTACATTAGAGAACATTTTTAATTGTTGTCGATGAATCACCGAGCAGTCCACCCAAGGTGATACCTGAGGTGATGATTATGTGTAAGGAAAACACAACACCTTCCAAGGGATAATAATCTCACGCCCAGTGTTTTGATGTATTATGTTGTTGGACCGGAAACGGTGACCAGAGGGGGAGTGAATGAGAGCTTTTTAAAATTTCAGGCTAAAAATAGCCTTCTGTTCGGAGGTATTTTACAGCTCCGAAACCAGGCTTCACCAGGAGCAAAAGTTCGAAGTCAAGAAGACTTCGCTCCACCCACAAACCAAAAACTCAACTCTGCTAAGTCAGTGCAGGCTCCGCACACTGGGTGCCTTCGAGCAGACTTCGCACTTCACCCTTCGCAAGAGGTGACTTCGCTCTGAGGACTTTGACCAGATACTCTGCACTAGCAACTGGTACTAGGATTCGTATTCCGAAGGTTTAAACTCACACAGAACACGCTGTGCTGAGGACTTCGACAAGGGAAGAAAACAGGCTTCGACTACAGACTACTCAGTGCTTCGCTAGTAAATGGTGAGGGGTTACCTCAGTTTACACAGAGTGAACACTTCACATGTACTGAATACACACACTTCTCCAAACACACTTTAGTGCACAAACTCGAACCAGGAAGAAGTGGAGTACAACGAAATCAAAACATGCAGTGCAAGACAGACATACAAGTTCAAGCAGAAAATAAAAACAGAATCAAAGTTTCATTTCTTGAACAGGGAACACAAAATGAACTCACAGACTGAATACAAGAAGTGTGGCGGCTAGCACAAGAGTTCTAAAATGGCTGCTCAAGTCTGTGTACCGAAGCCATGCATGGTCGAAGTACCTCAAGTCAGCCACACTCCAAAGCCCCACCTTCAGAGTATCACCCTTCGAAGTCCCTCCTTCGTCCAAGGCCTCCACATGAAGCATTACATGAGCCCTTCGTCGCAGTGTCTCTCCCCGAGCACACTTCTCAACGATCCTCACCTGGACCATGCCTTCGATGCACCTTGACTTCTGAGACCTCCGTCGGGTGAACCTTCGAGTGCCTCCATCCGGAGCACACTTCGAATGTCTTGCCTCATTACTGAGGAATTTGTCCGCCATACTCTGAAGTCACTCCTTTCGGAGTACCCTTCGAAGTGGCTCGCCTCTGAGGACTTCGTCTCGGGGCACCTTCAGCCGAAGCCACGCTCCGCACTCTCTGCCTTCGCCTGGCGCACCTTGACCCGAGGACCGACCTCGACCCCACGCAGCCTTCGTGACCGAGCTCCCCGCTCGCCTGACATCAAGCCTCCCACTTGACCCAAGTTCACTTGCTGCGAACCGTTCGTCTCCTCCTAAGTCACCTGCGCACCACAGACAGACAGACAAGTGTATCCAGTACCCCGGAGACCTCTCTGGGTAAAAAACCTTCGGTACACACTCCGATGTACCGCCCAAAGTACCGAACCCTTCGGTACAAATAAGTCATCGTGTACTGTCGGACCCTTCCAACAATCACACTTCGCTGCAACAGCCGCAACAACCAAACCCTTCGGTGAAACAACCTCCGAACCCCTTCGAAGGTACCCCTTCGAAACCAGAGGATAAAATCTATCAATCACTCATCACAGACTCCGAAACCAACCCTTGGTTTCTCATATGCTGTCTAAGGCTAAGCTTACAGTGCAACACGATTAAACTATGAAGGATTAAGGCGTCCAAAACAAGATGTGATTCGATGTCTGTAGGGGCTGCCTCAACCCCTTTATATACTCAAGGGTGAGCCCAACAACCTAGGACTCTATCCCTAGTCGGTCTATTGGATATCTATGATTGCTTATCAAACTAGGGTACTAATTGCCTAATTACAAGGATTCTAGTACAAGTATATCTTTTCATACTATATCTAGGGTTCGTCTCCCCAATAAGGACTTAACCTTTCTTATCGGATCTAAACCCCCTTAATGGGCCATACCAGACTCCAATGATGGGTTTGACTTGCTCTCGGTCCGGACCGATAAGCCCAACACGGGGTACTCGGGGGTCATATCCCTGACAACAGCTCCCAAGCTAGGAGGAGATCATCTCTTAATTTAAACTTGTATTCTGCCACGTAGGTTGGTGCACCCACACCGTGTAGCCCCTGATCCTCAAGTTAAATGGAACATTTGGCTTGAGGGTCAAAAATTGTCTGCAACAAAAGCCTTCTGAAGTCTTGGTCTTGATAAATCTATGAAGCTTGTCCTTTGGAGTTTTTTTGTGCATGGCCAATCCTCAAGCCCTCAAGACTTAGTTCTCGAGAATATGATCTTCATTTTGCGATCCTCGAGCATGCAAAGCCTCAAGCACAAAACCCATGTGCGCTCAATCTCTCGAGCAAGTGAGCCCCTGAGCATGTAGTGTCTCGGGAGCATGATCCCTCGAGCGCACAAGCTTCTCGAGCACACGAGGCCACAAGTGCATGAGCCCCCTAATGTGTGAGTCCTCAGGCACACGAGGGACCCAAGTGTCGCGAGCTCCACCGAGCACACAAAAAGTCACTTTTTGGCCTTTTCTGCATGTAATTAATGCGTTACAATTGAGGGGACAAGGGGACATCGCTGCTCTAACTTGGCCAGGTGCAGGTAGCGGGTGTAGATAGAGAGGTATGGGTAGTGTCCTATGCCAAGAACTTTGATATGGATGGTCTCCCGAGGATAGCATGGAACTAAATGTCATAGTCCGCAACCTAGAATGTTATATGTTTGGTCTTGAAGTTGTCTCGAGAGTCAAACATAACTAGCAAGGTGATCGAGCCAAGAGGTAATAAACCCTTCCTGAGGATTATGCCATAGAATGTGGTAGTCTCCTTTTGAAGGTTGTCTACTAAAATGTTGAGGTCAACAAGGGATTGGCGAAAAAGGATGTGCAACTCACTCCCGTCGTCGATCAGGACCCGCTTCATGTGTAGTTTGAAGATTAATGGGTCAACGACCAACGACCACTGGTCGAGATTTAGGATATTCGTCCATTGATCATCACGACCGAAGGTGATCGGGATTTTTGACCACCGCAATCATTGTATGTCGTCGAGTCTAGCAATGTTTACCCATCAATTCAAGACTTGTTGCCATTTTGTCTCGATCAATGGGGGTCCTCCAAAGACGATGTTAACCGTCTTCTAAGGCTCCTAAAAGTTGTTGTCATCCTAGGACCGTCTTTCTTTTCTAGGTGTGTCATCATTGTTACGACGCCACTTGCCTTGGTGAGGATTGCTCTGTGATTCTTTAGCTAAAAAATCTTGTAGGGAGTAGCATTTGTGCATGGTGTAATTGCCCTTGGGTGAAATGGACAGGGTTTGTCCAATTCCTCCCGCATCGACTCGTCCTCTTGGCGTCTTGACTTGTAGGCCGCCGCTATGGCCCTTTTCGTTTTCCCTAAGAGGACCTCAAGTGATCATCTTCTCGTCGGTGGACTATGGTCGATCGTCTTTTGCTCGACGAGACCGTGTCTCATGACGAGAGCGTTGTATCTTTTCTCTTTGAACATCTTCTCTATCGGCATATTTCTTTGTGATGGAGATCATGCACACTATCATTGTTGGCTTCTTTCTTACGAGGACTCCATGCACCTCAGATGTGTGGTGTAAGGCCTCGATAAAGTAGATTATTATGTCATGTTCCTTAACACCCACGATGGTGGTCCTTTTCTTGAAAAACCTCTAGATAAAACTCAGTGATAAAAAATGGCCGATTAGCTGATTAATCGGCCAATTAAATGATGATCGACACATCTATAGTTAATTTACACCCTACTCAGGTCATTAATCGAAGGGGAAATTAATCGACTGGTCAACCTGATTAATCGCCCCCACCGACTAATCATCTCGTGCTACCAATGCTAGATTCGCGTCGCTGTTGCCGGATTTGCCCCATCGTTGCCGGATTCGCATGAGTCATGACCGCTGATGGATCCATGCCGCCACTGCCAGATTTGCACCGCCGCTACCGGATCCACGCCACCGCAGCCGGATCTACGCCGCCACAGCTTGGATCTGCACCGTGCTACTGAAGTCATCCTCCAAACGCCGCCGCTGGACTTGCACATCTAGGCGCTGGTTGGTGTTGGCACATAGAAGGAAGAGCACGAAGAAGGAGAAGGCAGATCTGTGTGAGAGTGATTTGAGTGAGAGAGAATACACCAACACCGCTGCTTTTTGGAGTAGAGAAAATGAGATGGAAGATGCAGCCAATGAAAGAGAGAATGAGAGAGAGCCAGCCTGTGCAGCCAAATGAGAGAGCCAGCAGGCAGCAAGCCCAATGTGAAAAAAGGTGCACGCAGCCAAAGAAAAGGAAAGAAAACATCAGTGTAACGATATAGATAAACTGTTTCTAAAGTAAGGGACTGGAGAAAGGCCTTTGGGTCAATGAGAGCACAAGTGAGGGCATGATTTCTCTTAAAAAAACTATATGCATTGCAAACTATACATGTTAGGTATGAACAATAC